>JASEVX010000001.1:190253208-190373869 GCA_031761405.1 Serripes groenlandicus
TGTTCAGTGTTGTATAGCTTACAGATCACACTGACATCTACTATAATAACTAAATCATATACTGCAAACTTATCAGTACTACAAACTAGTTAGCAGCTCTACACTAAAACACTTAAGCTCTGACATTCACAAACTGAACGTGACTATAACCACACAGATTCATGCATAGAACTTCAAAACTGTTGAAAGTGATTAAATCCTAACGTCATGCTAAGACTTCAAACATGCTGAACATGACTATAACCAACGTTCAATGCTAGACTACACACTGCTGAACGTGACTATAACCAACGATCAGTCTTGACCTTAAAACTGCTGAACTAGTACTATAACCAAATGTTCATGCTAGACTTCAAACTGCTGAGACTTGAATATAACAAACGTTCATGCTAACTTCAAAACTGATGAAAGAACTATAACCACGTTCATTGCTAAACTTCACACTGCTGAAAGTGACAATAACCATCGTTCAAGCTAGACTTTAAACTGCTGAACGTGGACATAACCAATGTTCATGCTAGACATCAAACTGCTGAACATGAAATAACAAACGTTCATGCTAAACTTCAACACTGATGAAAGTACCTTATACCAACGTTTCATCGCTAGACTTCACACAGCTGAATCGTGACTATAACCAACAGTTCATGCTTGACTCTCTAACTGCTGAACGTGACTATAACCAATGTCATCTAGACTTCAACTGCTGAACATGAATATAACAAACTTTCATAGCTAAACTTCAAACTGATGATATGTAACTATAACCAACGTTATCATCGCTAGACTTCACACTGCATGAACGTGACAATAACCATCGTTCAAGCTATGAAACCTTTAATACAACTTTACTGAACGTGACTCATTAACTCAACCGTTCATGCTAGACTTCAAACTGCTGAAGCTGACTTAACCAACGTTTAACGCTAGACTTCAAATTGCTGAACGTGACTATAACCAACGTTCATGCTAGACTTCAAACTGCTAAGCGTGTAATAGCAACGTACATGCTAGACTTCAAACTGCTGAACGTGACAATCCACCAACGTTCCATGCTAGACTTCAAACAGCTGAAACAGTGCCCCTCGTATGATCGCCAACTTAACTATGAACCAATCAAAACGTTTCATTTCCTCTATGTCTTCGACATTAATCATTAAATACAACATTTGATTGGTCTACAATCTAGATCAATGTTTAACATCTAGGTCAAACCCCACGTTAATCAGCTATCGCCGAAAAATACCAAATACATGAAAAGAGAGAACGTTATGCATTAAATGAAAAGCTAATGCCATGTCAAATTATTTGAACAGAAATCTGATATGATAATGACAGATGAAACCAAAACGCTTCTGATACTAGAACTGTGAATGAAATCGACTATTCCTGAATCTGACTACGTAGTATCTTACACCGATTTTACCATTCTTTAGGTACATCTTGGCGTTTGATGTTTAATATGTAAATACTCGCTGCATAAGTGCTACGCCCAATTTACCACTAACCACGCACAATAGCCATAAAAGGTATCATTGCATTGCTGAATGCACAGGAGGGAAAACATTATATGTTTTTTCCTTTATTTCTCTATTTGTATAGGTTCTTCAAAAACGTAAAAGCCTTGTCATTGCGTGTTTGTACATCGTCATTCGATGACAAAACGTGAAGGCAGTACATGCTTGGCTCGTTCGTAAATTAGGCTTTCAAATATTTAAATAAAAAGAATGGATTAACTGTTGTAAAGCGTCCTTAAACATCGAAAAGTAAATAACGCGGTATTTTGGACTAATTATATTTTTTGGTTATACATCAGTAACTTTATTGTTAGTATGAGGTCGTTACGTTGGCAATGCCACCTAACGAATCGAGAGCAGTTTCGTGGGAACGGAACCGCGCCAGCCGAAATAATTGTCCAGTCCATATTATGGTAGCATATCATTTGAAACAAAGCGTACTATTATTCTATAATGTTGAAAGACGTTACACGCGGAGAACTCCTCCATTATATGATGTCGACAGACAGTACGACACTGTGTAGACTGGGTATATGTACTCGTCTGGTTGTTCTCTGTCTGCATATGCAAATAGACAAGTTTTTGCCTGAAACGGCTCAAATAAACTCTTTCGAATTTAGACCAATTATTAAATATTGATATAGCCACTGTAGCTTAATCAATATTGGTACTGTACCATTAATTATGTATTAGTTTAGCTATACCAAAACAGCTACGCCTACTTATGAAGATGTATGATCTGATTATGAACCTAATTATAGTTCGATTTTCAGTGAGATATATGTACCTGCTATGAACATAAATGTGTGTGTCCTTTCTTGTTTATTCAATTTCATTTACTCTTTCTGTGTCGACATTTTGGGAACGGGAGAAATGGTTAAATACGAACATGATTTCTACATGTATGTCTTCACTTCACCATTTAATTTCTAGGTGTAACTATTTTCATTCTGCAGATCAAAAAAAGACGGATCTTAAATAGTTATGTATACAGACCTCCCAATTGTTATCCCTAAGGATAAAACATAACATACAGACAGACAAATGTAGGATATCCCTATGGATGTAAACATAACATTATAGACAGACGAATGTAGGATATCCCTAAGGATAAAAACATAACATACAGACAGACGAATGTAAGATATCCCTAGGGATGTAAACATAACATATAGACAGACGCATGTAGGATATCCCTAGGGATGTAAACATAACATATATACAGACGCATGTAGGATATCCCTAGGGATGTAAACATAACATATAGACAGACACATGTAGGATATCCCTAGGGATGTAAACATAACATATATACAGACGAATGTAAGATATCCCTAGGGATGTAAACATAACATATAGACAGACGAATGTAGGATATCCCTAGGGATGTAAACATAACATATAGGCAGACAAATGTAGGATATCCCTAGGGATGTAAACATAACATATAGACAGACGAATGTAAGATATCCCTAGGGATGTAAACATAACATATAGACAGACACATGTAGGATATCCCTAGGGATGTAAACATAACATATAGACATACGAATGTAAGATATCCTTAGGGATGTAAACATAACATATAGACAGACAAATGTAGGATATCCCTAGGGATGTAAACATAACATATAGACAGACGAATGTAGGATATCCCTAGGGATGTAAACATAACATATATACAGACGAATGTAGGATATCCCTAGGGATGTAAACATAACATATATACAGACGCATGTAGGATATCCCTAGGGATGTAAACATAACATATAGACAGACACATGTAAGATATTCCTAGGGATGTAAACATAACATATAGACAGACGAATGTAGGATATCCCTAGGGATGTAAACATAACATATAGACAGACGAATGTAAGATATCCCTAGGGATGTAAACATAACATACATACAGACGAATGTAAGATATCCCTAGGGATGTAAACATAACATATAGACAGACGAATGTAGGATATCCCTAGGGATGTAAACATAACATATAGACAGACTAATTAAACAAGGAAAGCATTGCCAGAAAAGGAAGAATACATATTTCTCGGGATAATAAGCTTATCGACTACAAAGGGAAATAGTTATGTTACAACAGAATACATTTGACAAACCTTTACAAACATCGTTCTTAATATTCAGTCCATATCAACGACAAACAAGTAATGGAATGTCAATGCCAGAATACTAGATGAGGAGAAGTAAACTAGACTTTTACTATAATATATCTTTTATAACTCAACTAAACCCTTTGTCACTAAAACGATTATTTTGAGTCCAAAAAATAAAAAGTTTGCGTTTCAAATAAGGATTTTAAATTTAAGATGCTGATTTAGATAAAAGCTTGAATCCATCAGATCGACATGTACTGATTTAGATTAAAGCTTGAATCCATCATTTCGAAAAGTGCTGATTTATATTAAAGCTTGAATCCATCATTTCGAAAAGTGCTGATTTAGATTGAAGCTTGAATCCATCAGATCGACAAGTGCTGATTTAGATTAAAGCCTGAATCCATCAGATCGACAAGTGCTGATTTATATTAAAGCTTGAATCCATCAGATCGACAAGTGCTGATTTATATTAAAGCTTGAATCCATCAGATCGACAAGTGCTGATTTAGATTAAAGCTTGAATCCATCAGATCGACAAGTGCTGATTTAGATTAAAGCATGAATCCATCAGATCGACAAATGCTGATTTAGTTAAAGTCTGAAATGACATCTTTTAAGTGTTTTCCCCACATAGAAGACATCTGAAACAGAACACTTTGGAAAACATTATGGCAAAAGTAGAAATTATTCATAAGGAGAAATTCTCATATTACCACAATGTTTTCAACAGTAGTTCAACCACAGGGTTTAAATTCGGTGAATGTCTAAAGAAGCAATCTACTAATGATATGATTGAACATTGAGTGTTTGGATATAATTTGATTCTACCAACAGTTTCAGGAAGTATTTCAGCCATGTTATATGAAAGCTAATCTTTAGAAGCTTTGAAACTAAAACTATTTACGCTTATGTGTATAATGATTGTTTAATCATTCCCCACATACAGACGCTTTACGACTGATATTGAGCAATCTTTTCTTTTTCCACATTGTTTTCAACTCTTTTCAAAAGTTTAACATTCATTTATAGAGATGTTACCACATTTTTTCTAGACGTTTTCAAAGTCTTCTGCTGTCGGTTTGATGCACACGCATAATGAGTGTTTAATCATTTTCCAAACACAGACGCTTTCAGTCGCCTTGGTATCAGGCGACTTTTGAAAACATGATGACAATGGGAAATTGAGCATTTTTCTCTTTTTGCCACACTGTTTTCAACTATTTTCAACAGATTAACATGCATTTGTAGAGATGTTTCATATTTTTGTTTCATATTTTTGTCTAGATGTTTCATATTTGTGTCTAGATGTTTTTTTAAAGTCTTCTGCTGTTGGTTAGTAGTATGTTGGAATGGGTTAACCATAAGCACTGTCTAGAGACATCTGAGATACATGTTCGGCTAAAAGAGTGAACCATAAGCACTGTCTAGAGACATCTGAGATACATGTTCGGCTAAAAGAGTGAACCATAAGCACTGTCTAGAGACATCTGAGATACATGTGCGGCTAAAAGAGTTAACCATAAGCACTGTCTAGAGACATCTGAGATACATGTGCGGCTAAAAGAGTTAACCATAAGCACTGTCTAGAGACATCTGAGATTCATGTGCGGCTAAAAGGGTTAACCATAAGCACTGTCTAGAGACATCTGAGATACATGTGCGGCTAAAAGAGTGAACCATAAGCACTGTCTAGAGACATCTGAGATACATGTGCTGCTAAAAGGGTTAACCATAATCACTGTCTAGAGACATTTGATATACATGTGCGGCTAAAAGAGTTAACCATAAGCACTGTCTAGAGACATCTGAGATACATGTGCGGCTAAAAGGGTTAACCATAAGCACTGTCTAGAGACATCTGAGATACATGTGCGGCTAAAAGGGTTAACCATAATCACTGTCTAGAGACATCTGAGATACATGTGCGGCTAAAAGAGTTAACCATAAGCACTGTCTAGAGAAATCCGAGATACATGTGCGGCTAAAAGAGTTAACCATAAGCACTGTCTAGAGACATCCGAGATACATGTACGGCTAAAAGAGTTAACCATAAGCACTGTCTAGAGACATCCGAGATACATGTGCGGTCTAAAAGAGTTAACCATAGCACTGTCTAGAGACATCTGAGATACATGTGCGGCTAAAAGGGTTAACCATAAGCACTGTCTAGAGACATATGAGATACATGTGCGGCTAAATGACGAACAGAAATGGTTCTAGTCAAACATCGCTGATTCATATTCTGATCTAGATCTTCACTAAATGTATGTTTCGCAAGACCCGATTCATTAAGCTCATAACGACTTATTATAATCGTTTCACAGCAATATTTAACAGTGGAGTAAATCCCTTTGTACAACACAAACATGGCCGTAATCCGATTAGTTTCCCCCACCTCATTGCACTAGCTGGAAAGTCAGCACGGTATAGGTAGGCCTCTCGGTGCATGTTATCATACGGTTATGTCAGAAACAACCACATCGTAAATATCAGTGTCAGCCCTTGGTGCGGATATGAACCGCGGTAGTATGTGTGCTGAAACGGCGTAAATCAATTCCGATTAACAGGATTTTAAAATCGATAAGTGTTAAGCAATATTCGTGCCCGAAACAAAACTTGCATATGCCCAAACTGGTTCTGACATTGACTGTCTTCAAGTGCAATAGGACTGGTTTTTCGCAAATCATTATTCACGTGTAGTTTTATTAGTTTTAATACATATTGAGTGACCTTTATCACGAAGGATTTGTATATATCTCATCTATACGAATTGAGTGACCTTTATCACGAATGATTTGTATATCTCATCTACACATTTTCATGAACATATAAAACGTGTTTTCCTTCCTATTTATGATCAATGGTCCGCAGTATGGTTCCATTTATATTTGGACGCACATTAACAAATGTGTATACAATACAATACATGTATAAAACAACGCAAATGGTCACTCTTTTGTTCTACTTAAACGTTCCTAATCGTATAGCCGGATCAGAAAGTATTAATAATTACTTTATACTAAATGTAAATATTGTCATTGAAATTGACAGAAATTAATGCTGGTGTATTCAAACGCGAAATAAAAATCAAACTAAACAATATATTGGTAATAAATCGTAATTCCTTTTAAACCGCAGTCGTACTTTTCTTGACTTGAAACTAAATATGACATAAGATCCAGGATTTGTAAGATAGCGGAGATTTTTTTATCATCTGTAATGGGGCTTGTTGCAAGTCTTAACACTTTTCAACATACAAGTGCTTTGTGACACCTCTGCAGCAGATGACTTTTGTAAACATTGTGGCAAAATGAGAACGTTGCTCACAAAGAGCAATTTCTCCTTTTGCCACACTAATTTCTATTCTACAATAAAACATTCATTTCAAGAGAATATTAATAATATTGTCGAGGTTTCCTTAAAGAGACGCCTGCTGTAGATGTGTTGTATGTGTGGGATACAGATCAGTTTCTAGCATGTACTGTTATTGAACCACGACTAAGGACAACTGTTACAGTACCAGAACAACAGCGCATGTTACCCCATATAGGAGAAGACAATAGGCACTAATTTTTAGCGTGCCATGAATTACTAAACAGAGCAACATAAACTTCGATTTTTCACTTAAACAATTAGCTACCTATGCCTTTCATCATTCATCAGGATTATTAAAAACCTCTCTAACTTAATAAATCGATATACTGCTCAAACTGCTATTCATTCCGCCTAACCCATCGATCTTAAGTAAATAAGTATGTTTATCTGTCGAATACGATCGTTATGGTCGCGGACCCCCCCCCCTCCCCCCCCCCCCCCCACACACACACACACAAACACACCCAATCATTAACTAGGTCGATCAATATCGACTGCATACGAGATCTTGATCTACATTTTAATAACACGATTCGCCCCAATCTCGTCTGAGCTAAGAGTTAACAATCATCGAGGAGTTCATCGATTTTCTATTATATAGAAACAGTTTACTCCCTTACTGTACATAGCGACATTAAAGCTATAAAATTAAAACGTTGTACATTTTGGTAGATAGCAGATGAAAAAAATTACAATTCACGTGATCATGTGATTTTCGGAATAGAAATATCGTTTAATGTAAATCTAAGGGAGTATAAATATCTCAGACATTTGGATGACTTTGGGTGAACCATCGCTTAAATAATAGTTCAGTTATATAACTGGGTATCATATTCCCCTGTAAATGAAAAGATGATTGGGTATAATTTGATATTAATAGAAAACCCCATAAACTGTTTCATGTACAGATCAAAAATAAAACAGAGCGAGAACAGATTGCTCTCGTCATCAATTATAAAGATAAACCCCTTTATAGGTAAGCAGCGTCTAGAGAATTGAGATCTAAGTGATTCTCCGGTATAGTATAACCTTACGTTACATAGCAGGACTGTGCGTATATCAGGGTTCGACCGAGTCTAAACTGTTAAACAAACCCGAACATTATATAATCCTATGGAAAGCACACACTATTTAACAGCAGCACATGTATGTAAACAGGATAAATATGAAATACGTTGACAATATAATAGCAATAGTATATGTATATTTAACATACATCTATGTATGCATATGTACGTGACATCTATTTATACATACTAATGATACCCCAACTCAGCAAATAACATACACGTATTACACTATATGAAATTATTTAAACTCCAATATCGCGTTTAACTTCAAACCATCATAATCACGTAGATGTATTAATGTCATACGCCACTTGCACGACCCTATCACTATTATAATGACAGGTGAAATGAATATCGAATCGCGTCTAGCAATGAACGCCCTATGAAATCCGTATGAGAAAATATACTACGCATATCCGTTACGGTAATGTCCTATAATCTCAAATTGAGTGACATACACCTTTATACAAACGAACCATACCTGTACAAAATACTTTCGTCAACTTATAGATAAAATGCCCTCTGTCCCGATATATACATACACGTACGCCCTCCTATACCGGCTTGAGTAAATTCTTCAACGTTTGTTCTCAGGTGAATAGTTATTCAATATATAATATCAGATACACTTATTCGCCTAAAATCTTTCTAATGTACCTGCACGCTTGCTTAATTCATATCTAAAATACAACAACCAAACAATAGTGAACAGAAAACGCATTAGAACATGTATTCAGTAATGAACAATCGCACTGACCGTCAGCCGTCTACTACATGTAGCGTGTTATTACGTGCTATAACTCGACGCCCTCTAAGATTTAAATCGTGTCATTTTAAGAAAGGACATGCAAAGTGTTAAGCAAATGAGGAATTTTATTGGTTGACATACTTACACAGTGTTTTTGTGAATTTTACTATTAAAACAGTGTTTTATATATTTTATTTGGGTTTAACGCCGTTTTCAACATTATTTCAATTATATAACGCGATATTTTACGTATTCATGATCCAAGGGTTATCAAACCAGTACTAGGTTAGGAAATGTCCTTCGCCAAGGAGCAACCAACAATGATCGCCGTGACTGATGATCGAACCCGGGACGCCCGGTTCCAAATCCCCAGCAGTGGTTTCAATATGATTTGACTACGAGGTACGTTTGTCTTTGCTGGTAACAAATCCACTCTTATGTAATTTCCACGGAGTAAATTGTGTCAAATGTTTTTGACTTGATATAACCTGTAGGCAAGTTGTAAGGGGGGTTTATTCAGAAAGAAAGAAGTATATTGTTTATCGGACAGTTAGTATCAAGCGGAATAACTCGACTTTCGGTCATATGTGTTTTTTTTACAGAATATGGGTTATTAATCACAGTATAATCGATGTGCTGTATTACGTCCTGGTTCAATTGTTGACGGCGCGTGGAAGCGAGGAAGCGTAATCGAAAAGGGAGCAACTAACATTATTATTGTTAAGAAAAACTTTGTTATATGTTTGGAATAAAACCACATTTATGAATGAATAAATTGTATAAACTGATTTAAGAAACAACACGATACGAAATTACAACACTTTAGACACATTTAATTTGTATTTAATAACTGTTCCCAAACTTCCTAGGTTACGTTTTTCTTTATTTTTTATAGGTTGGCTACGGAGTTCACTTTTCCCCAACTTCCTAGCTAGGCTACGCCGTTTTAATTGTTTGGTTTACTCGATTGACGACTCGATTGATCAAAGCTCAGATAAAAGTTTCGGGGGATGTTTTTTCCTATTTATTTCTGTTGTATTTCTTAACTCAATACGTTCCTCTCGTTACAGTTGTTCATGCAGACCATTGTTTTTATGCGGGGGAATACCTCCGTATATTGTCATGCCCAGCTTTCAGGAAGTGTAAATTTGCACTTTTTGTGCTGCCCTCTGTTTTTTCAAAATGGACAATTTTTCTTGATTGTCCAGGGATCAGTTAAATACGTTTCACAACAAGCTAAACTACGAAAGCCTATTAGGACCATCTGAGAAAAAAAAAGTATTTTTAAGTCGTAATAAAGCGAAAAAAGGCGTTATAATGCGAAAAAAGGCGAAGTAACGCGAAACAAGGCATAATAGCGCAAAGTAAAGGCGTAATAATGCGAAGTAAGGCGTAGTTACGCGAAACGCGAAAATAAAGGCGTAATAACGCTAATAAAAAGCGTTATAACGCGAAATAAAGGCGTAATAACGCGAAAATAAACGCGTAATAACGCTAAACAAAGGCGTATTAATGCTAATAAAAGGCGTTATAACGCGAAAGAAAGGCGTAGTAACGCGAAAATAAAGTCGTAATAACGCGGACAAAGGGCGTAATAACGCGAAAAAAGGCGTAATAATGTGAACAAAAGGCGTAATAACGCGAAAATAAAGTCGTAATAACGCCTTTTTAGCTATATATATAAATCGATTACTGTTTTGAAGACTCTTTTTCAACCATGGATCTACTACCCAGATCAACCAATTCACTATGTCTTTTTATTGGCTGAGCTACGATTTGCGACCCAGATCAACCAACTCGCTATGTCTTTTGAGCGGTTCAGCTACGATCTACGACCCAGATCAACCAATACGCCATGTTTTTCTCAGTAGCTGAGCTACGATCGACGACCTAGATCGACCAACTCGCTATGTTTTTATATTGGCTCACCTACGATCTACGACCCAGATCAACCAATTCGAAGTTTTATTTCAGTGGCTGAGTTACTATCTAAGACCCAGATCAAACAATTTGCTATCTTGTTCAGTGGCTGAGCTACGATCTACGACTAAGATCAACCAATTAGCTATGTGTTTTGAGCGGTTGAACTACGATCTATGACCCGTATCAACCAATTCGCTATGTTTGTGCATTGACTTAGCTACGATCTACGACCCAGATCAACCAACTAAGTATGTTTTTGCATTGGCTGAGCTAAGATCTACGAGCCAGATCAGCCAATCCGCTATTTGATATGATTGGCTGACCTACAACCCAGACCAACCAATTCGCTATGTGTTTTGAGTGGTTGAAATACGATTTACGACCCAGATCAGCCAATACGCCATGTATTTTCATTGACTGAGCTACTTTGCGTTATTATACCTTGTTTCGCGTTACTTCGCCTTTTTTCGCATTGTAACGCCTTTTTTCGCGTTATTACGACTTTACGATATTTTTTCTTCTCAGATGGTCCTAATAGGCTTTCGTACTAAACAGTATGCACATTATTCAAAGTAAACGTACACAATGTAAAGTTTTAATCCATGAAGTTGTATACATAATTTAGAAATTTAAGTTAGACATAAGGATCTTAAATGTTTCTTTTAAATATATGGAAAATGAGTAGCTTGAAAGCAGGTAGCTCAAAAACCTTTTGAGAAAACCACTGCAATGAAAAATACGGAAATACGTTTATCAGAACATTTGAGGTAAAAATCTAGGTCACTAGGTGAAATTAAAGGAAATTCTTGTTAACACTCTAGAGGCCACATTTTCAACTTGATCATGTTGGAACTTTATCAGAATGTTTGTCTTTATGATGTAAGTTCGAACATGTTCGGGTCAAAAAGTAGGTAACTAGGTCGAATTGAAGGAAAAGCCTGTTAACACTCTAGAGGCTGCAATTTTTGCTTCAGCAGTTTTGTCAGAAAGTTTGTAATAATGATTTCTAGGTCAAGTTCAAATATGGGTCATATTAGATCAGAAACTAGGTCACTAGGCTTAATTGAAGGAAAATCTTGTTAACACTGTAGAAGCCGCAATTTTTGCTTCAGCAGTTTGAAATTTTGGCAAAATATTTGTATTAAAGATATCTAGGTCAAGTTCAAATATTGGGTTGGAAACTAGGTTACTAGGCCAAATTGAACGAAAATCTTGTTAATACTGTAGAAGCCACATTCCTTGCTAAGGCAGCTTGAAATTTGGTCAAAATGTTTATCTATATGATATCTAGGCCAAGTTCGAATATGGGTCAGAACGGGTAAAAAAACTAGGTCACTAAGCCAAATTGAATGGAAAACTTGTTAACACTCTAGAGGCCTTATTTTCAACTTGAGCATGTTGAAACTTTATCAGAATGTTTGTCTTGATGATATGTAGATCAAGTTCGAACAAGGGTCATGATGGGTAAAAACGTAGGTCACTAGGTCAAATTGAAGGAAAATCTTGTTAAAACTGTAGAGGTCGCAATTTTTGCTTCAGCAGTTTGATTCGAATATGGATCATGCCGGGTTAAAAACTAGGTCACTAGGCCAAATTGAAAATCTTGTTAACACTCTGGATACTGCATTTTTAGCTTGAGCATGTTGAAACTTTATCAGAATGTTTTTCTTGATCAAGTTCTAACATGGGTCAATATGGGTCAAAAAGTAGGTCACTAGGTCAAATTGAAGGAAAATCTTGTTAACACTTTAGAGCCAACATCCCCCGCATTTTAGTACTTTCAGTACTTTGATTTTGCTATATGTTGACTATACATGTGAAACCTTCTTTTAATTTTATAATTGATCTATTTTGATGATAAATATTATTAAACTTGTTAAAATTAATTTGTATTTTTTGTTTCTATACTCCCGTTTTTGTTATCCTACTTCTGCTAAACTGGAAGGAGAATAGACTTCCCTCTCTCCTTACAAAGATTGTGTCATACTTAACTTATAACTAGAGGCATTATCTGTTAATATTTCAGCACCTATGTTTTTTTGTTTATCTAATTGATCTATCTAGCAGTTTATTTAAAAAAAAAAGGTAACAATTACGAAACTTCAGCTTGTATGAAACATTATAGCTGTGCAGTCAACGTTAAGCAAACGGTAAACCAAATGGTTTGAGGACTAAGCTTGTCCTTTCACGACTACACTTCACATGCTGAATATCACATAGATCGTAGCATATAGAACGTCTAATCCCTACGTCAAAATTTAACCTTTCTGCTCTTGATAACCTTTTATTATATAGACTATGGTAGCCAGGTGAGCAACATATGCACATCTTTACCTTCTTGTTAAATAAAGGGACATTTGGCCTTCTTGTTCAAAATATTTACATCCTGTCTGTTTGCACAGGTTATCTAAATGTACCGAACTGTATCTGCTTCCCTTAAGTCATGCTTCAAAATCATGCGTGGCGTCTTTGATGCTTAGCATCAAGATTCGTCTTGTTTGCTATTAGTGTACCATCCATTTAGTGTACGTAGTCTATCAATATATTTGATAAAGGCATATATGCCTGTCGATAACTTTATAATACATCTTATTGATTCAGGCAAGTTGTGTCATCTCTTCAACAATCCAAAACCGAAGGTCCGGTATAAAACACAGAAATAAGGTACAACTTCGAACAAAACAATTTAAAAATGAGGGTCCAGTATAAAATACAAAAAAAAGGTACAACTTCCAACAAAACAATCTAAAAGTGAAGGTCCAGTATAAAACACGGAAATATGTACAACTTCCCACAAGCAAATCTACAACTGATGGTCCAGTATAAAACACGGAAATAGGTACAACTTCCCACAAGCAAATCTACAACTGAAGGTCCAGTATAAAACACGGAAATAGGTACAACTTCCCACAAAACAATATGCAACTGATGGTCCAGTATAAAACACGGAAATAGGTACAACTTCCCACAAGCAAATCTACAACTGAAGGTCCAGTATAAAACACGGAAATAGGTACAACTTCCCACAAACAAATCTACAACTGAAGGTCCAGTATAAAACACGGAAATAGGTACAACTTCCCACAAAACAATATGCAACGGAAGGTCCAGTATAAAACACGGAAATAGGTACAACTTACCACAAAACAATATGCAACTGAAGGTCCAGTATAATACACGGAAATAGGTACAACTTACCACAAAACAATATGCAACTGAAGGTCCAGTATAAAACACGGAAATAGGTACAACTTACCACAAAACAATCTACAACTGAAGGTCCAGTATAAAACACGGAAATATGTACAACTTCCCACAAAACAATATGCAACTGAAGGTCCAGTATAAAACACGGAAATAGGTACAACTTACCACAAAACAATATGCAACTGAAGGTCCAGTATAAAACACGGAAATAGGTACAACTTACCACAAAACAATATGCAACTGAAGGTCCAGTATAAAACACGGAAATAGGTACAACTTACCCCAAAACAATATGCAACTGAAGGTCCAGTATAATACACGGAAATAGGTACAACTTACCACAAAACAATATGCAACTGAAGGTCCAGTATAAAACACGGAAATAGGTACAACTTACCACAAAACAATCTACAACTGAAGGTCCAGTATAAAACACGGAAATAGGTACAACTTCCCACAAAACAATATGCAACTGAAGGTCCAATATAAAACACGGAAATATGTACAACTTCCCACAAAACAATATGCAACTGAAGGTCCAGTATAAAACACAAAAATAGGAACAACTTCCTATAAAACAATATGCAACTGAAGGTCCAGTATAAAACACGGAAATAGGTACAACTTCCCACAAACAAATCTACAACTGAAGGTCCAGTATAAAACACGGAAATAGGTAAAACTTACCACAAAACAATATGCAACTGAAGGTCCAGTATAAAACACGGAAATAGGTAAAACTTACCACAAAACAATAAGCAACTGAAGGTCCAGTATAAAACACGGACATATGTACAACTTCCCACAAAACAATATGCAACTGAAGGTCCAGTATAAAACACGGAAAAATGTGTAACTTCCCACAAACAAATCTACAACTGAAGGTCCAGTATAAAACACGGAAATAGGTAAAACTTACCACAAAACAATATGCAACTGAAGGTCCAGTATAAAACACGGAAATAGGTATAACTTCCTACAACACAATCTACAACTGAAGGTCCAGTATAAACACGGAAATAGGTATAACTTCCTACAGAATAATCTACAACTGAAGGTCCAGTATAAAACACGGAAATAGGTATAACTTCCTACAACACAATCTACAACTGAAGGTCCAGTATAAACACGGAAATAGGTATAACTTCCTACAGAATAATCTACAACTGAAGGTCTAGTATAAACACGGAAATAGGTATAACTTCCTACAGAATAATCTACAACTGAAGGTCCAGTATAAAACACGGAAATAGGTACAACTTACTACAAAACAATCTACAACTGAAGGTCCAGTATAAAACACAAACATAGGTACAACTTACCACAAAACAATCTACAACTGAAGGTCCGGTATAAAACACCAAAATAGGTAAAACTTACTACAAAACAATCTACAACCGAAAGTCCTGTATAAAACACGGAAATAGGTACAAATTAATAAAACACAATCTACAACTGAAGGTCCGGTATTAATACGGAAGTAGGTACAACTTACTACAAAACAATCTACAACTGAAGGTCCAGTATAAAACACAAAAATAGGTAAAACTTACTACAAAACAATCTACAACTGAAAGTCCTGTATAAAACACAGAAATAGGTACAACTTACTACAAAACAATCTACAACTGAAGGTCCAGTATAAAACACAAAAATAGGTAAAACTTACTACAAAACAATCTACAACTGAAGGTCCAGTATAAAACACAAAAATAGGTAAAACTTACTACAAAACAATCTACAACTGAAGGTCCAGTATAAAACACAAAAATAGGTAAAACTTACTACAAAACAATCTACAACTGAAGGTCCAGTATAAAACATGGAAATAGGTTCAACTTACCACAAAACAATCTACAACTGAAGGTCCAGTATAAAACACAAAAATAGGTAAAACTTACTACAAAACAATCTACAACTGAAAGTCCTGTATAAAACACGGAAATAGGTACAACTTACTACAAAACAATCTACAACTGAAGGTCCAGTATAAAACACAAAAATAGGTAAAACTTACTACAAAACAATCTACAACTGAAGGTCCAATATAAAACACAAAAATAGGTACAACTTCCCACAAAACAATATGCAACTGATGGTCCAGTATAAAACACGGAAAAATGTATAACGTCCAACAAACAAATCTACAACTGAAGGTCCAGTATAAAACACGGAAATAGGTATAACTTCCTACAACACAATCTACAACTGAAGGTCCAGTATAAACACGGAAATAGGTATAATTTCCTACAGAATAATCTACAACTGAAGGTCTAGTATAAACACGGAAATAGGTATAACTACCTACACAATAATCTACAACTACCCTCAACACAATTACAACTGAAGGATATGTATAAAACACGAAAATAGGTACAACTTCCTACCAAACAATCTACAACTGAAGGTCCAGTATAAAACACAAACATAGGTGCAACTTACTACAACACAATCTACAACTGAAGGTCCGGTATAACACACAAAAATAGGTAAAACTTACTACAAAACAATCTACAACCGAAAGTCATGTATAAAACACGGAAATAGGTACAAATTAATAAAACACAATCTACAACTGAAGGTCCGGTATTAATACGGAAGTAGGTACAACTTACTACAAAACAATCTACAACTGAAGGTCCAGTATAAAACACAAAAATAGGTAAAACTTACTACAAAACAATCTACAACTGAAAGTCCTGTATAAAACACGGAAATAGGTACAAATTAATAAAACACAATCTACAACTGAAGGTCCGGTATAAAACACAAAAATAGGTACAACTTCCTACAAAACAATCTACAACTGAAGGTCTAGTATAAAACACAAAAATAGGTACAACTTACTACAACACAATCTACAACTGAAGGTCCAGTATAAAACACAAAAATAGGTAAAACTTACTACAACACAATCTACAACTGAAGGTCCAGTATAAAACACAAAAATAGGTACAACTTACTAGGTCCGGTTTAAAACACAAAAAAAGGTAAAACTTACTACAACACAATCTTCAACTGAAGGTTCAGTATAAAGCACAAAAATAGGTAAAACTTACTACAACACAATCTACAACTGAAAGTCCTGTATAAAACACGGAAATAGGTACAAATTACTACAACACAATCTACAACTGAAGGTCCGGTATAAATACGGAAGTAGGTACAACTTACCACAAAACAATCTACAACTGAAGATCCGGTATAAACACGGAAATAGGTACAACTTACCACAAAACAATCTACAGTTGATGGTTCAGTATAAAAACGCGAATTGTGCGTAAAGGAATATTTTTGCACGACACTATTCATATTTCATTCTTCCTCACACACACATCAATATATCCCTATAATGCTGGAGATTGCACACTTGTCACTACAAATTACTACACCACTATATTGATGAGGTTTTGTTCTTTTGCAGGAGAAACTGCTTAACTATACCCATTTCAAAATATTCGATTGTTTACATATATGCTCTTCTGATGGATTTCTATAGAAAGATCAAAGTACTGAAGTACTGGTAACGAATTATTTTGAACATTTGTAAAATCTAATTTATGAATGCAATTGATCATGCTATTGCACAATTTAGTCTATTTTATTATTATTAATATTTTTGTCCAGAGATTTTTTTTTATCAGTTGACAGTTTTAGTAAATGTAGCATTTCAACGGCGATGCGAGCGTTTAACATGCACACTAACTCTTTCACTGAGCTCTGCGTAAAGTCTGTCAAAACACCCATGGCATATTTGTGAGATTTACATTGTTAGTTCGATTTGTTTTCGTCACCAGGGGCGGATCCAGGATTTCGGCTTATATTATAACTATGTTTCATGTGAGTGAATTAATTATTATAAATCTATAATGTTTAACAAATCGCATAAAATAAGAATTTAAAAAAAAAAAAAAGAACAGTTCCTATTAGGACTCGAACTCGCGTCCACAAGTAGTCCATGATTAGTAGTTCTACACGCTCTCCATTGCACCACGGTACTTTGATACAATTTTGAGCGTTACTTTCGTATATATATTAAGCTTGTAAACTGAATGCGCGCGTATGTAAACCATGATCTATAATTAGAAAGCCTCTTTGATCATCGTTATCATGTTGGAAAAAGGAGAAATAACGGCGATGCGAGCGTTTAAAATGCACACTGACTATTTCACTGAGCTCTGCGTAGTGGCATATTTGTGAGATTAACATTGTTCTATACAGCGTGGGGTCGACTTCTAGTGAATGGGCATACGACTAAAATTCATACTCGTGGCTTATACGTACCTGCCGACAAATGAAATATATATGCGCGTACTGTTAATTTGATATTTTCTAGAAAATTGATTATCTATGATGATTCGATAGTATAATTATGACTTCACTGTATTGAAATAACACGTAGAAGTCATTTTAATATCGAAAAACTACTAGGACTATTTAGGTGCAGCGAATGTGTATTCTAAGCGGAAGTGTAGTTTAACCGTGACTTCCGGAAAGAAAAACGATCGCGTTAACTGTATTATTTTTTGAGAAAAAATAATTCGTTAATAAGGACAATATGACAATAAGAATCTATAGTAGAAAGTTTAGGACTGTATGACAGTTGGAATCTAAAGGATAAGGACAATATGACAGTTGTAACCTAAAGGATAAGGTCAATATTACAGTTGGAATCTAAAAGATAAGGATAATATGACAGTTGGAATCTAAATGATAAGGACAATATGACAGTTTGAACCTAAAGGATAAGGTCAATATTACAGTTGGAATCTAAAAGATAAGGACAATATGACAATAGGCATCTATAGTAGAAAGATAAGGACAATATTACAGTTGGAATCTAAAGGATAAGGATAATATGACAGTTGAAATCTAAAATATAAGGACAATATGACAGTTGTAAGCTATATTAGAAAGATAAGGACAATATGAGAGTTGGAATCTATAATAGAAAGATAAGGACAATATGACAGTTGTATTCTATAATAGAAAGATAAGGACAATATGACAGTTGGAATCTATAACTTAGAAAAGACAGACGGACAGGAAAGTGAAGGAAATGAAATAGTTCATTGTGGGAACAACAAGTTGTTAATTCGAATCAAACTTTCACAACGTCCTAACAGTCGTCTATTGCAGATAAGGATAAAGGATAATATGACAGTTGTAAGCTATAATAGAAAGATAAGGAGAATATGACAGTTATAATCTAAAAGATAAGGACAGTATGACAGTTGTAACCTATAATAAAAAGATAAGGACAATATGACAGTTGAATTCCTAAAGATAAGGACAATATGACATTTGTAAGCTATAATAGAAAGATAAGGACACAATGACAGTTGGAATCTAAAATATAAGGACAATATGACAGTTGTAAGCTATAATAGAAATAGAAAGATAAGGACAATATTACAGTTCGAATCTAAAAGATAAGGATAATATGACAGTTGGAATCCAAAAGATAAGGACAATATGACAGTTGGAATATAAAAGATAAGAATAATATGACAGTTATAATCCGAAAGATAAGGACAATATGACAGTTGGAATCCAAAAGATAAGAACAAAATGACAGTTGGAATCTAAAAGATAAGGTCAATATGACAGTTTGAATCTAAAGGATAAGGACAATATGACAGTTGGAATCCAAATATAGTACAATATGACAGTTGGAATATATAATAGAAAGATAAGGACAATATGACAGTTGGAATCTAAAAGATAAAGACAATATGACAGTTGGAATCTAAAAGATAAGGACAATATGACAGTTGGAATCTATAATAGAAAGATAAGGACATATCTTTTAGATTCCAATTGCGCTTGTCTGTTTTTTTCATTTACTATTTGCAACGTTCTGCGACTGATGCTATTCTTTTTGTCTGATGATATTTGAAAGATTTAAAGAGTCAAAGTTACCGTATTTTGGGCCGACAGAAATTTACGAGAGAACTTTCTTGGTGGTAAAAGGCTTCCTTATGTGTTTTCATTTCCGAGTGTTGGATTTTGGTCGTTGGTCTCAGCAGTATTATATATTAGATTAACATCAATTTCAAAAAAGGAGATCGTAGACTGCAGGGAAGATGGCATTTAAAGTTAAACACAATGAAGTATGAAACATCACGTGCGAGAGACAGTCCCAATGGTCTACTACCGTTTTAAAACATGTCAGTGTAAAAAGACTGGGCGGGAGAAAGGGGTATTTTTAAATTACAAAAACGGATGGTTTAAGTGAGTCTGTATATATGCTGTCCGCGTATAAACTCTTGTGGGTCATACCAAACAGTTTAACATGGTAGTAATGGTTATCCCTCATTTGCACGCAGGGTTATGATAACGACTGACTCTCTGGTGTCAGATTACTGATAACTTACCCGTAGTGTCTATGTGTCTGTGTGTAAGGGAAGATATATGTTTTTAACAGTGCTACATGTAGTATGAGAATGACGATGTGTTTGTATATTATTTCAACAGTGTACTCTACATGTAGTATTGGTATGGCGATGTGTTTGTATATTATTTCAACAGTGTACTACATGTAGAATAGGTATGGCGATGTGTTTGTATATTATTTCAACAGTACTACATGTAGTATGGCAATGGCGATGTATTTGTGCATTATTTCAACAGTGTACTCTACATGTAGTATTGGTATGGCGATGTGTTTGTATATTATTTCAACAGTGTACTCTACATGTAGTATTGGTATCGCGATGTGTTTGTATATTATTTCAACAGTACTACATGTAGTATGGGTATGGCGAGGTGTTTGTATATTCTTTAAACAGTACTACATGTAGTATGGGAATGACTATGTGTTTGTATATTATTTCAACAGTGTACTCTACATGTAGTATGGCAATGGCGATGTGTTTGTATATTATGTCAACAGTGTACTACATGTAGTATGGGTATGGCGAGGTGTTTGTAGATTATTTCAACAGTGTACTACTTGTAGTATGTGTATCGGGATGTGTTTGTATATTATTCAACAGTACTACATGTATTATGGGTATGGCGATGTGTTTGTATATTATTTCAACAGTACTACATGTAGTATTGGTATCGCGATGTGTTTGTATATTATTTCAACAGTACTACATGTAGTATGGGTATGGCGAGGTGTTTGTTTATTCGTTCAACAGTACTACATGTAGTATGGGAATGAAGATGTGTTTGTATATTATTTCAACAGTGTACTCTACATGTAGTATGGCATGGCGTTGTGTTTGTATATTATGTAAACAGTGTACTACATGTAGTATGGGTATGGCGAGGTGTTTGTATATTATTTCAACAGTGTACTACTTGTAGTATTGGTATCGCGATGTGTTTGTATATTATTCCAACAGTACTTCATGTAATATGGGTATGGCGATGTGTTTGTATATTATTTCAACAGTACTACATGTAGTATTGGTATCGCGATGTGTTTGTATATTATTTCAACAGTACTACATGTAGTATGGGTATGGCGAGGTGTTTGTTTATTCGTTCAACAGTACTACATGTAGTATGGGAATGAAGATGTGTTTGTATATTATTTCAACAGTGTACTCTACATGTAGTATGGCATGGCGTTGTGTTTGTATATTATGTAAACAGTGTACTACATGTAGTATGGGTATGGCGAGGTGTTTGTATATTATTTCAACAATGTACTACTTGTAGTATTGGTATCGCGATGTGTTTGTATATTATTCCAACAGTACTTCATGTAATATGGGTATGGCGATGTGTTTGTGCATTATTTCAACATAACTACATGTAGTATGGGTATGGCGATGTGTTTGTATATTATTTCAACAGTACTACATGTAGTATGGCGATGTGTTTGTATATTATTTCAACAGTACTACATGTATTATGGGTTAGGCGATGTGTTTGTATATTATTTCAACAGTGTATTACATGTTGTATGGATATGGTTATGTGTTTGTATATTATTTCAACAGTACTACATGTAGTTTGGGTATGGCGAGGTGTTTGTATATTATTTCAACAGTACTACATGTTGTATGGGTATGGCGATGTGTTTGTATATTATTTCAACAGTGTACTACATGTTGTATGGATATGGCAATGTGTTTGTATATTATTTCAACAGTGTACTACATGTAGTATGGATATGGCGAGGTCTTTGTATATTATTCCAACAGTACTACATGTAGTATGGGAATGGCGATGTGTTTTTATATGATTTCAACAGTGTACTACATGTAGTATGGATATGGCGATGTGTTTGTATATTATTTCAACAGTGTACTACATGTTGTATGGATATGGCAATGTGTTTGTATATTATTTCAACAGTGTACTACATGTAGTATGGATATGACGATGTGTTTGTATATTATTTCAACAGTACTACATGTAGTATGCGAATGGCGATGTGTTTGTATATTATTTCAACAGTACTACATGTAGTATGCGAATGGCGATGTGTTTGTATATTATTCCAACAGTACTACATGTAGTATGGGTATGGCGATGTATTTGTATATTATTTCAACATTACTACATGTAGTATGGGTATGGCGATGTGTTTTTATGTTATTTCAACAGTTCTACATGTATTATGGGTTAGGCGATGTGTGTGTGTATCATTGTAACAGTACTACATGAAGTATGGGAATGGCGATGTGTTTGTATATTATTTCAACAGTACTACATGTAGTATGGATATGGCGAGGTGTTTGTATATTCTTTCAACAGTACTACATGTAGTATTGGTATCGCGATGTGTTTGTATATTATTTCAACAGTACTTCTGTTTTATCAAGGACAAGTCTTGTTTAATATAATATTCTCTGACATAGCATTCATTAGCTTCCACAGGAGCTCAATTAGAACCATAACTCACCAGTAATAGGAGGACCTGACACCAATAATAGAAGGACCTGACACCGGTAATTGGAGGTACTGACACCGGTAATGGTAATTTCCACAGGGAACAATCGTTTTTATTCACGAGCGTTTACGTAAGACGAACAAAGTTATTTCCCTTTCCACTTTACTGCACACGGCCTCAACAAGGACAATAAAATTATCAAAGATAAGAAAACAATATCAACACTGACACTAAAGGGATGATTGATTTGAATGTGTAACGTTCGCTTTAATCACACAATATAGTGGCGACTATCAACCAATAATAGGAAAGACCTCCACGTTTCAGGGAATCCGTTCATTTGCCATTTTGGTACATGTTTTCACGGGATCACAGGTTTTTATGTACAGACTGTATACATTGACCTGTGATATTTAAACTGTATAGTTAATTTTGATAACCGGGGTTTTACGCTGTTTTTAACATTATTTCAGTAATATCACGGAGACATTTCATTTATTCACGATCCCTGGGTAAACAAATCATTACTAGGCTAGGAAATGTACATTGACCGCCTGGTTCCGAATCCCCGATGTTAACCACTCGGCCAGGCGAATTTTTATAGAGAGAGATGATATACTTTAACAATGCCGTCCTCTGGTGTATAACTAAGTCAATCATAGACAAAGCTGACAACCGCCGGTTTTAAAATAAATACTATTCTTTATACGACCAAATTGCGTTTCTGTAAAGCTGGTTGCTTAGTCATAATCATTGTCCCAATCTCACTCAAATCTGAGCAAAATACGTATTTATATTGGATCTGAACACACCGTTATAACGGCCGTCTCGAATTGACCCTATACATAAATGTATGAGTACGTGCTCGTAATTGTTGGCCGATGAAAGCGACAACCAACGCTCGGTTCTATTGAATCGGAAACTCGACAATCACCGCTTCTCAATCTCGTTTATGTATTTATGTAGGTTATCTTATCTGTTTTAATCAAAACGATTTGGTAAACGATAGTTTGACTGGTTAACGCAAAGATCATTCCGAGCCGACCTGTATGAGGAAATCATCGGAAATGAGATTAACATTGTCCTTGACTAAATACTTTATCGAGCCAGAACAGTTTAGGCCGTAACGACGAGGGTTATTAATATTGAGCCAGTAAATTGTAGGCTGTAGCGACGAGGGTTATTAATATCGGGTCAGGAAATTGTAGGCTGTAGCGACGAGGGTTATCAATATCGAGCCAGTAAATTGTAGGCTGTAGCGACGAGGGTTATTAATATTGAGCCAGTAAATTGTAGGCTGTAGCGACGAGGGTTATCAATATCGAGCCAGGAAAGTTTAGGCTCTAGCGACGAGGATTATTAATATTGAGCCAGTAAATTGTAGGCTGTAGCGACGAGGGTTATTAATATTGGCCAGTAAATTATAGGCTGTGTCGACGAGGGTTATCAATATTGAGCCAGTAAATTGTAGGCTGTAGCGAAGAGGGTTATTAATATTGAGTCAGGAAATTGTAGGCTGTAGCGACGAGGGTTATTAATATCGAGTCAGGAAATTGTAGGCTGTAGCGACGAGGGTTATTAATATTGAGCCAGTAAATTGCAGGCTGTAGCGACGAGGGTTGTTAATATCGAGCCAGGAAAGTTTAGGCTCTAGCGACGAGGATTATTAATATTGAGCCAGTAAATTGTAGGCTGTAGCGACGAGGGTTATTAATATCGCGTCAGGAAATTGTAGGCTGTAGCGACGAGGATTATTAATATCGAGTCAGGAAATTGTAGGCTGTAGCGACGAGGGTTATAAATATCGAGCCAGGAAAATTAAGGCTCTAGCGACGAGGGTTATTAATATCGAGCCAGAAAAGTTTAGGCCGTAACGATGAGTGTTATCAATATCGAGCCAGGAAAGTTAAGGCCGTAACGACGAGGGTTATTAATATTGAGTCAGTAAAGTTTAGTCCGTGACGACGAGGGTTATTAATATTGAGTCAGTAAATGTTAGGCCGTGACGACGAGGGTTATTAATATTGAGTCAGTAAAGTTTAGGCCGTGACGACGAGGGTTATTAATATTGAGTCAGAAAAGTTTAGGCCGTGACGACGAGGGTTATTAATATTGAGTCAGTAAAGTTTAGGCCGTAAGGACAAGGGTCATTAATATTGAGTCAGGAAAGTTTAGGCCGTGACGACGAGGGTTATTAATATTGAGTCAGTAAAGGTTAGGCCGTAAGGACGAGGGTTATTAATATTGAGTCAGGAAAGTTTAGGCCGTGACGACGAGGGTTATTAATATTGAGTCAGTAAAGTTTAGGCCGTAACGACGAGGGTTATTAATATTGAGTCAGGAAAGTTTAGGCCGTGACGACGAGGGTTATTAATATTGAGTCAGTAAAGTTTAGGCCGTAAGGACGAGGGTTATCAATATTGAGTCAGTAAAGTTTAGGCCTTAGCGACGAGGATTATTAATATTGAGTCAGGAAAGTTTAGGCCTTAGCGACGAGGATTATTAATATTGAGTCAGGAAAGTTTAGGCCGTAGCGACAAGGGTTATTAATATTAAGTTTAGGCCTTAGCGACGAGGATTATTAATATTGAGTCAGGAAAGTTTAGGCCGTAGCGACAAGGGTTATTAATATTAAGTTTAAGCCGTAGCGACGAGGATTATTTATATTGAGTCAGGAAAGTTAAGGCCGTAGCGACAAGGGTTATTAATATTAAGTTTAAGCCGTAGCGACGAGGATTATTTATATTGAGTCAGGAAAGTTTAGGCCGTAGCGACAAGGGTTATTAATATTAAGTTTAAGCCGTAGCGACGAGGATTATTTATATTGAGTCAGGAAAGTTAAGGCCGTAGCGACAAGGGTTATTAATATTAAGTTTAGGCCTTAGCGACGAGGATTATTTATATTGAGTCAGGAAAGTTTAGGCCGTAGCGACAAGGGTTATTAATATTAAGTTTAAGCCGTAGCGACGAGGATTATTTATATTGAGTCAGGAAAGTTTAGGCCGTAGCGACAAGGGTTATTAATATTAAGTTAAAGCCGTAGCGACGAGGATTATTAATATTGAGTCAGGAAAGTTTAGGCCGTAGCGACAAGGGTTATTAATATTAAGTTTAAGCCGTAGCGACGAGGATTATTAATATTGAGTCAGGAAAGTTAAGGCCGTAGCGACAAGGGTTGTTAATATTAAGTTTAAGCCGTAGCGACGAGGATTATTAATATTGAGTCAGGAAAGTTTAGGCCATAGCGACAAGGGTTATTAATATCGAGCCAGGAAAGTTTAGGCCTTAGCGACGAGGGTTATTAATATCGAGCCAGGAAATTTTAGTCCGTAGCGACGAGGATTATTAATATCGAGTCAGGAAAGTTAAGGCCGTAGCGACGAGGGTTATTAATATCGAGCCAGGAAAGTTTAGGCCGTAACGACGAGGGTTATACATATCGATTCAAGAAAGTTTAGGCTGTAGCGACGAGGGTTATCAATATCGAGCCAGGAAAGTTTAGGCTCTAGCGACGAGGGTTATTAATATCGTGCCAGGAAAGTTTAGGCTCTAGCGACGAGGGTTATCAATATCGAGCCAGGAAAGTTTAGGCTCTAGCGACGAGGGTTATTAATATCGAGCCAGGAAAGTTTAGGCTCTAGCGACGAGGGTTATTAATATCGAGTCAGGAAAGTTTAGGCTCTAGCGACGAAGGTTATTAATATCGAGCCAGGAAAGTTTAGGCTCTAGCGACGAGGGTTATCAATATCGAGTCAGGAAAATTTAGGCTCTAGCGACGAGGGTTATTAATATCGAGCCAGGAAAGTTTAGGCTCTAGCGACGAGGGTTATTAACATCGAGCCAGGAAAGTTTAGGCTCTAGCGACGAGGGTTATTAATATCGAGCCAGGAAAGTTTAGGCTCTAGCGACGAGGGTTATCAATATCGAGCCAGGAAAGTTTAGGCTCTAGAGACGAGGGTCATTATATCGAGCCAGGAAAGTTAAGGCCGTAGCGAAAAGAGTTATTAATCAAAGAGTCGTGGGGATGAAGTTTTGGACGTAAGGCCGAGGGTTATCAATCTAAAGGTCGTAGGGATGAAGTTTATGAACGTATGTGGGATGGTAAATGCATGGGCAGTAGGTTGTGTGTACATGTGCAAGAAAGTCAGAAAACTGAAGGATAAGTAAACTGGTATTCCCGATATAACTAAAACAACTGTTGAAACCCGCAATTAACTCAGATCAATGAATGATAACACAAATGTTTCTATGATGATTGAAGGATTAGATGACGACCCAGGGAGAGACTGTCATGGATCTGTAATGGTTACAAAGTATCAGGAATCGGTCATGGATCTGTAATAGTTACAAAGTACCAGGAGTCAGTCATGGATCTGTAATGGTTACAAAGTACCAGGAGTCGGTCATGGACCTGTAATAGTTACAAAGTATCAAGAGTCGGTCATGGATCTGTAATAGTTACAGAGTATCGAGGATTTAACTCTTTCTGGGCCGAAGTTCCTAGACCAGATTCTTCCATGTTAAACATCTAGTTAAGAGTTTTGGAATACATGTGTTTTTAAAACTAAAAAGCAAACACTGCTGATTTCTGTAGTGTTTGCAAAACCCTTAAGTTTGCCATTGCTACTGAAAGAGTTATCTAGTGAAATCCGTAATGGTAGTGTTATCAGAAGTGTCAATCCCCAGTACCTCAGTGCACACGTATAACTCCTGGCAATGGTAGTGTTAATACGATTGACATTCCCCAGTACCTCAATGCACGTGTATAACTCCTGGTAATGGTAGTGTTATCAGGAGTGTCAATCCCCAGTACCTCAATGCGCGTGTATAACTCCTGGTAATGGTAGTGTTATCAGGAGTGTCAATCCCCAGTACCTCAATGCACGTGTATAACTCCTGGTAATGGTAGTGTTATCAGGATTGTCAATCCCCAGTACCTCAATGCGCGTGTATAACTCCTGGTAATGGTAGTGTTATCAGGGGTGTCAATCCCCAATACCTCAATGCACGTGTATAACTTCTGGTAATGGTAGTGTTATCAGGATTGTTAATCCCCAGTACCTCAATGCACGTGTATAACTTCTGGTAATGGTAGTGTTATCAGGATTGTTAATCCCCAGTACCTCAATGCACGTGTATAACTCCTGGTAATGGTACTGTTATCAGGAGTGTCAATCCCCAATACCTCGGTGTAGGTGTATAACTCCTGGTAATGGTAGCGTTATGAAGATTGTCAAACCCAAGTACCTCAATGCACGTGTATAACTCATGGTAATGGTACTGTTATCAGGAGTGTCAATCCCAAGTACATCAATGCACGTGTATAACTCCTAGTAATGGTAGCGTTAACAAGATTGTCAATCCCCAGTACCTCAATGCACATGTATAACTCCTGGTAATGCTAGTGTTATCGGGATTGTCAATCCCCAGTACCTCAATGCACGTGTATAACTCCTGGTAATGGTACTGTTATCAGGATTGTCAATCCCCAGTACCTCAATACACGTGTATAACTCCTGGTAATGGTAGTGTTATCAGGATTGTCAATACCCAGTACCTCAGCGCACGTGTTTAACTCCTGGTAATGGTAGTGATATCAAGAGTGTCAATCCCCAGTACCTCAATGCCGTGTATAACTTCTGGTAATGGTAATGTTATCAGGATTGTGAATCCCCATAACCTCAATACACGTGTATAACTCCTGGTAATGGTAGTGTTATCAGGAGTGTCAATCCCCAGTACCTCAATGCACGTGTATAACTCCTGGTTATGGTAGTGTTATCAGGATTGTCAATCCCCAGTACCTCAGTGCACGTGTCCTATGGGTGACCCTCTACAAAATGGTTCAAGACATATTGATTGGGTGAAAAGGGTAGTCACTAAGTGGCATCAGAAAAGGGCTGGAATTATCGTCTGTTTTAGGGATAGAATTAAACAGAAATGTGACCCCCTACAATATTTGTTCCAGCCTTTCAGACCGGGTTTAAAAGGTAGTCGCCAGGTGACATCAGAAAAGGGCTGAACAGAAGAAATTACCCAACGACCCCCGTCTAGTCAAATACTTTTAAAAATCAACTGTAATTGCCAAATTATGCTGTTTAATTTTAAGTGTTTTTTCGTAAATAGGTAGCACCTATAGATATATTATATTAGCAACAGAGCGTCAGTCTCCTCTTGAATGTAAACGGTACATAATTTAATAGGGACAGAGCGCCAGTCTCCTCTTTAATGTAAACGGTATATAATATATAAGGAACAGAGCTTCAAGTCTCATCTTTAATGTATACGGTACACAATATATCAGGGACAGAGCGTCAGTCTCCTCTTTAATGTAAACGGTGAATACTATATTAGGGACAGAGCGCCAATCTCCTCTTTAATGTAAACGGTACACAATATATCAGGGACAGAACGTCAGTCTCCTCTTTAATGTATACGGTACACACTATATTAGGGACAGAGCGCCAGTCTCCTCTTTAATGTATACGGTACAGCGCTAGTCTCCTCTTTAATGTAAACGGTACAAAGTGTTTAAGGGACAGAGCGCCAGTTCCCTCTTTAATGTAAACGGTATACAGTATACTAGGGAGAGATCGTCAGTCTCCTCTTTAATGTAAGCGGTACATAATGTATTAGAACAGAGCACCAGTCTCCTCTTTAATGTAAACAATACATACTATATTAGAACAGAGCGCCAGTCTCCTTTATGATGTAAACGGTACACAATGTATAAGGGACAGAGCGCCAGTCTCCTCTTTAATGTAAATGGTAAATAATGTATTAGAACAGAGCGCCAGTCTCCTGTTTGATGTAAACGGTACACAATGTATGAGGGACAGGGCGCCCGTTTCTTCGTTCATGTAAAATTATCATGTGAATTATGTCCCTTGCTAATGGCGGACGGTGTTTTCTATCGCTCGTGAAATAAATATATTTTTCAATAATGGGAGTGGATATCAGTGTTTATCGGGCGCGTATAGGTACATTTAGTATGCCAGTGAAATGTAAAAGTGTTGTGTACGGACTTAAAGTGGGACTTTCAACGGTGAGTGTCTGTTTACGTCTGTTCGTTGCGCTATCGTTGTTACTCGTTGTGAGTGGAGATGTGGAGAGGAACCCAGGTCCTACAACTAGGGGTTCGAGCACAAGTGCTAACAGGTCCCAATCAAGGCAGAGTCAGCTATCCTTTGTGCAAACGGCGTCTTCCCCCTCAGCACAACCTCAATCTAAAAGCACACCTAAGACACGACAACAACATCAGACTAAAAACCGGTCTCCAGAATGCCAGCCAACGCCCTGCGATAGTGCAGATGTACTGGAGTACCTGCGTGACATGAGATCGGAGGTGAGAAATGACTTTTCTTCCATAAATAATAAAATAGATGAAATAAACTCATGTGTAAACCAGTTAAAGGCCGAAAATCAATCTCTAAAGGAAGATAACAAACTATTATGGACAGAAATAGATTCCATGAAAACAAAAATGGATAGGCTAGAAGGGCATTCAAGAAGAAATAATTTACGATTTCTAGGCATTGATGGGTCGATAAATGAAGCATGGAGTGAAACTGAACGAAAAGTGCGAGACTTTATTCGAACAGAGTTGAAAATGCCAGATATGGAGAATACGGACATTGAAAGGGCGCATCGCATGAAATCGAATGAACAAAACAAGTGTACTATTATAGTGAAATTCACAAAGTTCAAGGACAAGGATTCAATATTAAACAAAGCCAAACGAGTTCTAAATGGAGATATAAGTTACAGAGTGCACGAGGACTTCACTGACCGTGTAAGACTACATCGGCGTGAGTTGATTAAGCGATTGGCTCAAGCGAGAAATAACGGTCAATATGCAACCCTAAACTTTGACAAACTTATCATTGAAAACACAGTTTACGGGTATAACGAGGAGAGCCAGGACACATATACTATTGGGCCAGCGCGTGGGCAACCGGGAACCAGGTTCCATGCGAAAAGGAAAGTGCAGGCTAATATTGGCGGAAACACCGACGGAAACACCCGAGGAGAGAACGAACAACGACGAATGGTAGGCGGAGACGACAATCCTGAGAACGAGGCAGCTGTGTAGGAAATAGGCCACGCCCATACACATATACAGAATACTGTTAAGAAACACTTAAAGATATTAACATGGAATATAGCAGGTTTAAACAAATATAAACATGATATGTCAGTGATAGATTATTTAAAGCAGTTCGATATAATAGGACTTATAGAAACATGGAGTAATTTTAACGGCGAATTTGACTCGTTCTTATCGGGATATTGTCATTTTGATTGTATAAGAAAAAAACGTAATAACAGTATTAGAAATAGCGGTGGAGTTAGTGTTTTTATAAAAGAAGAACATGTGACTTCAAATTTAGTTTCACGTATTAAGCATGATCTTGTTGATGGCATTGTGTTTTTAGTAAAAAGCAATGCATTACATTCTATAAAAGATTTCATACTGTACATAACTTATATCTCCCCAGAAAGATCCCCAATATATTCAAACCCCGTACATAATAACGGAATTTATTTGTTAGATGAAACATTGTTAAATCTTAAACATGAATATCCTGATTATTATTTATATGTAGCTGGCGATTTCAATGCCAGAACCTGTGACTTTCGTGATTACATACCTGTAGATAATTTAGACTTTCTGTATCTTGAGACAGTAGATTACGATTCCGATAGTTTTGATTTGCCGAGAAGAAATAAGGATAGCATCAGGTATAATAATTTCGGAAGACTATTGGTTGAGTTATGCTGCACTTATAATATACATATTTTAAACGGCAGATGTTCTGATGATGGTGATGGAAATTATACATGTACTGCAAATGAAGGCCATAGTGTCGTAGACTACCACATCGCATCGTCAGAGTTATTTCCCTTTGTATCGTACTTCAATGTTGAAATGAGAGATGAGTCAGACCACTTTCCTATATTGTCACAATTAACATTTGAAAGTATACCAGATACTTCTGTAGTAGACCCTGATCCCCCAAGTATTTTAGTTAATAAATTAAAATGGAAAGATAGTTTGAAGGATACGTTTTTAGAAACATTTAAAAGTAACTTTATCGTAAATAGAAATGATATCTTGCAAAATATTGATGGTAACATAAATGAGGCAGTTTTATCTATTGTCAACTTGTATCATACGTCAGCAAAAAGCAGTGGCATGGTGGCAAACAATAGATATCCCCCAAGAAATGTCCAACCCGAGTGGTGGGATGATGAATGTAATAGAGCTAAACGAAAGAAATATTCACTGTTAAGGCGTTTTAGGCTTACAAATGACAGTCATGAATTTGATACATATAAAGCAGCAAAAAAATCCTTCAGGGAAATATGTCAGGATAAAAAACTTAAAATGCAATCCTTAAATAGACATTATCTTGTAAATGCCAGAAATAACCCTAGAAAATTTTGGTCTATGGTGAGAAGTAGTTCGAAACTAAACAGTGTATCGTTAGATATTAAGGCGAGTGCCTGGTTACAATATTTTGAACAATTGCTGCACAAAGATAATCAAATACCATTATCCGATTTAGACATGAATTTGTTTGCGTTAGACGAACATGTGGACCAAATCCTAAATTGTCCTTTTACAAATGAAGAAGTAAGCAAATCAATTTCAAAATTAAAACATAATAAATCCCAGGGTAAGGACGGTATTGGGGCCGAGTTTTATAAACATACTTGTCATTGTATCAGTCCTATCTTAACTATACTGTTTAACAAAATTTTGACAACGGGAGAGTTCCCCGATGCATGGAGCCAAACTATAATCGTTCCTTTACATAAATCAGGTGACAGAAGCGACCCATCTAATTACCGAGGTATTTCACTTATTGATGTCATTTACAAAATATTCTCTAACATGGTAACAGAACGGTTAAATAAGTGGGCATATGAGCATAATATTATTGATGAAGCTCAGGCGGGATTTAGAACTGGTTATTCGGTTATTGATAATATGTTTACACTCCAAGGTATGATTCAAAAATATATCACTAGACCTCATGGTAGATTTTATGTTCTATATGTTGACTTTCAGAAAGCTTTTGATTGTCTAGTACACCACAAAATATTTACAAGTATTCTGAGCAAAGGTGCTAACGGTAATTTAATTAGAGTGCTTAAGTCAATGTATGAAAAACTTGAAAACTATGTCAAACTACCAAATGGTACGTCATGTAACACAATCTCAGGTCCATTCAGGTGTAATATCGGAACGAGACAGGGGGACATAAGTTCGCCAATAATTTTTAGTCTATATATCAATGAATTAGTTTCGCATTTACGACAAAGGTGTAGAGGTATTTTTTTAACAAATGATATACTTGATATTGTATGTCTGTTGTTCGCCGACGACGTGGCCTGTGGTGCAGATACAGTAAACAACCTTCAGTTACAACTTAACGCTATTTCAGATTTTTGCTTACAATCAGAAATGACAGTTAACTTAAAAAAGACGGAAATAATAGTATTTAGAAACGGTGGACCGCTTCGAAATACCGAAAAATGGAAACTTAACGGTGAAAATGTAAAAGTTACATCATTTTATAAATACATGGGTCTTCTATTTACACCAAAGTTATCTTGGACTGCAGCTAAATTAAAACTGGCATCTCAAGCAAGAAAAGCTATAAATAGCATCAAACGATATCAACTTCCTTTTGGTAAATTCTCTCATGAAGACTTGTTCAAATTATTCAACTCGATGGTTATCCCTATTCTCACATACGGCGCGGAGATATGGGGGCACACTTATTCCTCAGATATTGAAAAGGTTCAAATTGAATTCTGTCGTTATTATCTCGGTGTAAATTCGTCTGTTAACAATTGTGTGGTATTGGGAGAATGTGGGAGTCTTCCCTTAAATCAAATATATTTTACAAAGTGCATTAAGTACTGGTGTAAATTATTGCAAATGTCAGACACACGCTATCCTAAAAATTGCTATAAGATGTTAATATCACATGACAATATTGGTCGAACAAACTGGGTCACAAATATCAAGGAGTTATTATATAGATACGGCTATGGGTACGTTTGGTTAAACCAAGATGTTGGTGACAAGAAAATGTTTATTTTTTCATTTAAACAGCGTCTTACGGATTGCATGACTCAAAACTGGTCTGATGAATTATCAAGTTCCTCAAGATGTGATACTTACTGCACTTTTAAATCCCTGTTAAACGTTGAAAAATACTTATGTATAGACATATCTTTTTACTTTAGGAAATCTTTTGCGCGTTTTCGATGCTCTAGTCACAAACTAAATATTGAACTTGGAAGACATTATGGAATAGAAAGAGCCGACAGAACTTGTTTGTATTGTTTGTTAAATGGTAACCATCTTATTTTAGAAGACGAGTATCATGCATTTTTCATTTGCCCCAAATATTATATTGTAAGGGAAAACTATTTATTTAATTGGTATTGTGGAAGAACTGAAACAGTTGATTTTATTAACTTAATGAAAATTAATAATTGTAAAAAATTAAAACTTTTAATGATATTTATTACAAAACTTATGAGGGAAATTGATGATTTGTAGGAACATTTATTTCATAAGACATGAATTTTGTGTTTTCTGTAATGTATTGTTTGTTTTGCATATAGCATATTTATATTTAACACATATAAATTGACATAACCTATTTTTCACATGATGTATTATTATTTGTAACATTTGATTATGTATTTTGGGCCGGTGGCCTTTGATTACGTAAATAAATAAATTGAAATTGAATTGTACACACTATATTAGGAACAGTGTCAGTCCCCTCTTTCAGATATACAGTACACGATGTATTAGGGACAAAACGTCAGTCTCCACTTTCAGTTAAGACGTACAAAATGGTACTGGGAAACACTACAGCCTCTCCGATCTTGAAGATGTTACCATGTTATAATGTTTCCCAGAAGCCTCTTCGATGTTGAAGATGTTACCACGTTATAGTGTTTACCAGTAGCCTCTCCGATGTTGAAGATGTTACCACGTTATAGTGTTTACCAGTAGCCTCTCCGATGTTGAAGATGTTACCATGTTATAATGTTTCCCAGAAGCCTCTTCGATGTTGAAGATGTTACCACGTTATAGTGTTTACCAGTAGCCTCTCCGATGTTGAAGATGTTACCACGTTATAATGTTTCCCAGAAGCCTCTCCGATGTTGAAGATGTTACCACGTTGTAATGTTTCCCCGTAGCCTTTCCGATGTTGAAGTTGTAAACACGTTGTAATGTTACCCAGTAGCCTCTCCGATTTTGAAGATGTAAACACGTTTTAATGTTACCCATTAGCATCTCCGTTGTGGAAGATGTTACCACTTTGAAAGATATAGTGCCCTAAAACCACATGTTACCACGTTGTATTGTTTCCCAGTATTTTCTCCAATCTTGAAGATGTTACCACGTTGTATTGTTTACCTGAAGCCTCCCCGATGTTGAAGATGTTACCACGTTGTATTATTTCTCAGTAGTCTCTCCGATGTTGAAGATGTTACCACGTTGTAATGTTTCCCAGGTTTTTCTCCAATCTTGAAGATGTTACCACGTTGTATTGTTTCACAGAAGCCTCCCCGATGTTGAAGATGTTACCACGTTGTATTGTTTCCCAGAAGCCTCCCCGATGTTGAAGATGTTACCACGTTGTATTGTTTCCCAGAAGCCTCCCCGATTTTGAAGATGTTACCACGTTGTATTGTTTCCCAGTAGCCTCTCCGATGTTGAAGATGTTACCACGTTGTAATGTTTCCAAGTAGCTCCGATGTTGAAGATGTTATTACGTTTTAGTTTTTCCCAGTGGCCTCTTCGATATGGAAGATGTTACCACGTTGTAACGTTTCCAAGTAGCCTCTCCTATGTGGAAACTTTTACAGCCGTTGTAGTGCTGCCGGAGAAATGTAGTTATTCGTCAATCCTGTTATAATTGATCAAGTTAGTGGATGCCAAATTCCGTAAAGCTATCATCAAGGACGAAAGATCTGTCATACAAGCTGTGCTTATGACAGGACCCGTTAGTGAACGTCATGAAATAAAATGGATTAAAGTGATAGGCTTCACCAGATCTTCGCTGCTATTCGATCAAATACCCTTCTCATTCAAAAATATTTACTTAATATCACATTCATTAAATAATTACCTTTTATCACATTCATTAATTATTTACTTAAGATCCGATTTAAAACTATTTACTTTACATCACATGCATTAACTATTAACCTTTATATCACATTCATTAACTATTTCTTAATCTTTACATCACATTCATTAACTATTAAACTTATATCACATTCATTAACTTTTAACCTTATATCACATTCATTAACTATTAACCTTACATCACATTAATCAACTATTAACCTTATATCACATTCATCAACTATTAACTTTATATTACATTCATTAACTATTAACCTTATATCACATTCATTAACTTTTAACCTTATATCACAGTCATTCACAGTCATTAACTATATACCTTATATCACATTCATTAACTAATTATCTTATATCACATTCATTAACTAATTATCTTTATATCACATTCATTAACTAATTATCTTTATTTAAGCATCATTAACTAATTATCTTTATATCACATTCATTAACTAATTACCTTATATCACATTCATTAACTAAGTATCTTTATATTACATTCATTAACTGATTATCGTTATATCACAGTCACTAACTATATACCTTACATCACATTCATTAAATAATTATCTTTATATCACAGTCATTAACTAATTATCTATATATCACATTCATTAACTAATTATCTCATATCACAGTCATTAACTATATACCTTATATCACATTCATTAACTAGTTATCTTAATATCACAGTCATTAAGTAATTATCTTTATATCACATTCATTAACTAAATACCTTTATATCACATTCATTAACTAAATACCTCATATCACATTAACTATATACCTCATATCAAATTTATTAACTAATTACCTCATATCACATTTCAGAGTCGTCTGCTTTAAAACTATCCGTATTAGACAGTAAATAAAACAGTACCTTTAAAACGTAGTTGAGATCATAGTGGAAAATGAGCCAATTTTAACGAATTATTTTTTCTTAAAAATTCCGCGTTCGGTTAAACTACACCTTTGCTGAAAATAGTCCTAGTATTTTTTCCGATATTGCATCACTTTGATGTATTATTTCAATGAAGTGAAGTCATATTAACTATCGAATCAACACAGAGAATCAATTATCAAGAGAATATCAATTTAATACTAAAGGCATATATTTCATGTGTCTGTAGGCATGTATGAATTTTGAGTTGTACGCCCATTGACTAGTGAGTGACGTACAGGGTGTTTCAAAATATATGTTACAGTTTCGTGGGTTTATAATTTGCATTTTTTATACAATATGTAAAAACAGAAAACACAATTTTGAAGAGGACATTTCAAAATTTTATTACATATGCAATATGTCAATTTTGCTTGAAAAATGAGATGTTGGTCAGAAATTTCATAAAATTTAATTTTCAGATGATGTGTTCCAAGTGACGTCCGTTTCGACGAATAACGACGTCAATTCGTTTTCCAAAGTTCTCTATTACTGCTGCATAAGTTTCAGCTGATACTGTTTGGAACTCTCTCTTGATTGGTGCTTTCAACTCTTCCACACATGTTGGTTTGCATTGATACACCCTGTCTTTAAGATAACCCCACATAAAGAAGTCCAACGGGTTGAGGTCAGGGGAATGGGGTGGCCAAAATTGATCTGTTCTGAAAGACAGAAATCTGGTGCCAAATGTCTTCTTTAGCCAAGCTAGAACTGCTGTACATGTGTGTGGTGTTGCTCCATCTTGCTGAAACCACATCCTGTGCATATCCACGTTCCTCCTCTGTAATGCCGGAATGAATTTCTTCTGCATGACATCCAAATATCGACAGCTGTTTATCGTTTCTGTTTCACCATCACTGTTTTCAAAGAAAAACGGACCAATTAGTGCAGTTGAACTGAGTGCGGCCCACACGGTTACTTTTTCAGCATGCAATGACTTTTCAGCGTAAATGTTTGGTTTTTCACTTCCCCAAAAGCGAACTTTCTGTTTGTTAACACATGCATCAAGGTAAAAATGGGCTTCGTCGTTAAACCACAGTACTTCCGAAACATGCTGGTGGTCCTTAATCCAGTCCTTAATGCAAAAACGATAACCTATAGTCAATGTCTGATTTCTTCAAATGTTGCATAAACGATATTTTATATGGAGTAAGTTTCAGTTCAAATCGTAGAATCCTGTATACAGTTGATGCACATGCGTTAGAAACATCGTAAAGTATCTTTCTTACAGACTGCTGAGGTGTTTCTGCAACAGAAGCTCTCACACTATCGATGTTCTCATCAGATCGAGCGCTCCTTGGTCTCCCGGCATTACTGTGACGCTGGTCTAAAACCGATCCCGGTTGCTCAAACTTCCGTACTATTCGATGAACTTGCATTCTGTTGAGCCTTTTTTCCTCTGGGTACATTTTTTGCATTCTTCTGAGAACTTTAACAACAGATTTACTTTCATGAAAGTGCTTAATAATGTCTATGTGCATTTCTGTGGCCGGCGCCATTTGTAAACAAACACCTGAATTGATGACGTCAGAAATGTCATTCATGACGTCGTTATTTTTCCCGAACTTTCAGTGCCATATAAAATTTGGTTAATTGCTTGTTAATTTGATGATTAACAAAATACTTTCCCATCAATCTGTTATACACTGTCGTTACTGTAACATATATTATGAAACACCCTGTAGTTAACAGGTGCCCATTATGTAACGCTAGCAAACCTGACCTTCGACTCAACGCTGTAGAGCAATGTATCTGCAGAGCTCCAGATAAGGTGCGTGAATACATGATCACGCATTGAAATGCAGGAAAAACGAACGAAATTTTTTGCTGTTCGTCGTATCATGCATTTAAATCCGGAATAACGAATATAGAACATTTTCTGTGCGTCGTTTTAATCGTAAGACAAAATGAAAGTGACGCATTTTCCAGAGAAATCCCGATCGTTAAATATAATCGCGGTCGAATAAATTACCCTAACACCGTATGTAATTCACCTACTTAACCGGTATGTGCAGTTCTTACGGAACAACGAGTTCTCACGCTTCGGAAATTATACACAAATAATGTCTGCTCCAAGCGAAAAAGATCCTGGTTCGTTATTAAAATATATCAAAATGGAAGAACTGCTAAGTTCTGCAATAGCAGAATACGTTTTTAATAATTTAATCGATGACGTGGTAAATAAACAACAGCCAATTTAAAGAAAAATTCCCGTGGATGATTTTGACTCATGCAGTTATGTATTTTGTTTTTTCTCTCCTAGTTATACACAATGTGTCCCTCAAATAATACAGTTCATCAAGATTAAGTGATTTACTAATATTATTTAATATTTAATTCGCATACCAATGTATCATTCTGGAGACCTGACTTTAAACCCATCGGAAGGGTCTGTTAGATGTGTTCAAGCAAGAATAGACAATACTGTAATGGTATGAATACCCTGATAAATCAAATGCATCATGACAAACATGTTGCAGATGGTAACAAAAATAGATAATGACAAGCATACTTAACCCTTTCCCACAAATAGACGCTTTTCTTGATAAAACAAGCATTTTGATGCGCACCTTTGCCCGAATGGCTGATAAATATAAATGAATTGTCTATAATTGGAACATCGTTTTCAAGTTGGAAACGGAGACAAAACGGTGAGATTTCCCTGTGTGCGTTTAAGTGTTATTTGTCATTGTATGTTTTTACTATCATCTTAAGGAAACAAATAAAATTGCACAACGATACTTCCACAAATCTGTTGGCATCTTTGTGATACAGAGCTCCAGATAATTACTTGGGTCAAATATGTTTCACTCCCTAAACAAATTATTAAAGAGTGAATCACTGCAAGGGCCCATCACCCCACAATAAGGAAGGTTAACATGCATGCACAACTTTAACTAAAAACTTTAAGTTCGAAAAGGCGCATAATTGTGTCAAAATCTAATATAGAGTTATGGGATTTGTCCTGCAAGGTCATTTGATGATGTCCAATAAGTGAGTGAACTTTCAAGATTTAACCAAAGTTGCAACGCCAACGCCGACGCACAAGTGACTGTAATAGCTCTCATATTCTTCGAATAGTCGAGCTAAAAAAACTACTAAGTTTTAAAGCAAGTTTAAAACAAACACAAAACATGATCAAATGCAATTATTAATTACATTTTCAAAATAATTCGTTACTAGTACTTTCAGTACTTTGATTTATTTCAGCAAATTCGCTTTTACCCACAACGTTTGCAAAAGCAGTTAACTGCAGGAGCGTTTGGTGCAAACCAAGCAGGTAAATGGCTTAGTCGAGTTAATCTTATATAATAAGATATATGTGCATGTATGATACGTTGTAACATTTAGGGCAATATTACAAGTACTAGACATTTCACTAGAATTGAGAACATTTGAAGATGAAAGGAATCTTATGATCGACTAAATTACATTTTCTTAAAGGAAAAAGAGATGGTCGTATATATATTATATATTCCAATCAAATTTAGAAAAAAACAGACATACAACGATGCACGCCTAGCATAAGAATCGAACTTATGAAAATAAACTTTGAGATTTGAAGTCATTCGTTCTTAGCCACTAGGCTACTATGACGATGTTGTTTGGTTTAAGGCAAAATTTGATGAGTACACTTGTTTACTAATATTCAATATTCAATTAGTAATATCTTTAAAATCATAACACAAAGTCTTATTTAATTATGATGAGATACCACTTTGTGTCGATGATTACATAACACATACCTGGTAATTAACTTTGAATAAATATATATCTTGTAAAACAATCGATATGTATGAAGCTCGGTAGCTCAGTTGGCAGAGGAGCCGTCATTCAATGCAAACGTTGTGGTTTGTTTGTATTGCATATCACGTTGTTAGCACACCCTATAATGGTTGTTCTACTGTATCTACACACTTTTGCACTGCATATTATTAAATAACCACCATGTATAACAGCAAAGGCAATGCGTATCATGTAAACTATCATATGTACCTCGTATACATGAACATGTACTGCGTATAATACAATACAACATAGTAAGACACAGTAAAGGCGTTCAATATAAAACGATTAAATTAAATATCGATTTAAATATAATGTTGTCAATATCGTTATGCTGTTATGGTTTACTATTTGTAAACTTAGTTTCAAATAATACAAACCATATTCACATTTCAAAGCGCTCTCTAGTAACGTATACCGTGTGCAATCCTGTGTATCACATTCACACTTCAAAGCGCTCTCTCGGTGCGTATACCGTGTGCAATCCTGTGCATCACATATTCAGTAGATAAAAGGATTTAAAATATTCACAGCCTGATTCATATTTCAACGAAATCATTCAGAATATCATAAATATTATGATCCACAATTTCGATGTTATGGACACTACTTTTTGACAACATGAGTATTCATTTCTCAGCCGGACACACGATACACTTTGTTTAGTTTTAGCGTTTTCTGCTTTTAGGATTTGTCCAAACAATCGGCGCGAGTTCTAGTTAAGTCTTCAGGATGCAGACATCTGAATTGACTAATATAAGCTAAAAGCTTGTTTCGCGATCGATGTTAATTGAATAAGTTAAATGTTAATTGAATAAGTTAACCCTAATCTAAATTTAAATTAAGCTATTTATTGTTGTCAGGAGATACGTTGACGATGATAGGGTTGTTTCGCAGATGACAATGACTGAAATAAGACTATGTACACATTGAACGATATATAGATTTTTCATCAGACTACCTACCCTATATATCAAATATGTGGTCTCGGCTCAACTGTCACGAGTTTGTAGTTTCGACTGACTGGTATTGTCTTTAAACTCTATGTTCAATGTATGTGCCCTGGAGGTTTGCCGGAAGCCTATCAATACGTCTGTTTGAAACCCAGTTGGTTCGTGCTGTTCAACCAATTTAGGACGTATGTTATGGGCCGATACTTCTATGGTAGAGGGGTCTTTACAAGTTAACAACCAATGTAAGACGTATGGTATGTGCCTAAACTCCTCTGGTGGAGTGGTTTTTACAAGTTAACAACCGATGTAGGACGTATGGCATGGGCCGATACTCCCATGGTAGAGGGGGTATGTGCCTATACTCCTATGGTAGAGTGGTCTTTACAAGTTTATCAGCGATGTAGGACGTATGGTATGTGCCGATACTCCTATGGTAGAGGGGTCTGTACAAGTTTACCAGCGATGTAGGACGTATGGTATGTGCCTATACTCCTATGGTAGAGGGGTCTTTACAAGTTTACCAGCGATGTAGGACGTATGGTATGTGCCGATACTCTTATGGTAGAGGGGTCTTTACAAGTTTACCAGCGATGTAGGACGTATGGTATGTGCATATACTCCTATGGTACAGTGTTGTTTTCAAGTTTAGCTGTGATGAAGGACGGATGGCATGGGCCGATACTCCCATGGTAGAGGGGGTATGTGCCTATACTCCTATGGTAGAGTGGTCTTTACAAGTTTATCAGCGATGTAGGACGTATGGTATGTGCCGATACTCCTATGGTAGAAGGGTCTGTACAAGTTTACCAGCGATGTAGAACGTATGGTATGTGCCTTTACTCCTACATGTATGGTAGAGGGGTCTTTACAAGTTTACCAGCGATGAAGGACGTATGGTATATGCCTATACTCCTATGGTAGAGGGGTCTTTACAAGTTTACCAGCGATGAAGGACGTATGGTATATGCCTATACTTCTATGGTAGAGGGGTCTTTACAAGTTTACCAGCGATGTAGGACATATGGTATGTGCCGATACTCCTATGGTAGAGTGGTTTTTACAAGTTAACAACCAATGTAGGACGTATGGTATGTGCCTATACTCCCATGGTGGAGTAGATTTTACAAGTTAAAAACCGATGAAGGACGTATGGTATGTGCTTATACTCTTATGGTAGAGGGGTCTTTACAAGTTTACCAGCGATGTAGGACGTATGGTATGGGTCGATGCTCCTATGGTAGAGGGGTCTTTACAAGTTAACCAGCGATGTAGGACGTATGGTATGGGTCGATTCTTCCATGGTAGAGTGGGCTTTATAAGTTAACCAGCGATGTAGGACGTACGGTATGTGCCGATACTCCTATGGTAGAGTGGTTTTTACAAGTTAACAACCAATGTAGGACGTATGGTATGTGCCTATACTCCTCTGGTGGAGTGGTTTTTACAAGTTAACAACCGATGTAGGACGTATGGTATGTGCTTATACTCCTATGGTAGACGGGTCTTTACAAGTATACCAGCGATGTAGGACGTATGGTATGTGTCGATGCTCCTATGGTAGAGGGGTCTTTACAAGTTTACCAGGGATGTAGGACGTATAGTATGGGTCGATGCTCCTATGGTAGAGGGGTCTTTACAAGTTTACCAGCGATGTAGGACGTATGGTATGTGCCGATACTTCTATGGTAGAGGGGTCTTTACAAGTTTACCAGCGATGTAGGACGTTTGGTATGTGCCTATACTCCTATGGTAGAGGGGTCTTTACAAGTTAACCAGCGATGTAGGACGTATGGTATATGCCTATACTCCTATAGTAGAGGGGTCTTTACAAGTTTACCAGCGATGTAGGACGTATGGTATGTGCCTACACTCCTATCGCAGAGTGGTCTTTACAAGTTTACCAGCGATGTAGGACGTATGGTATGGTTCGATACTCATATGGTAGAGTGGTCTTAACAAGTTTACCAGCGATGTAGGACGTATGGTATTTGCCTATACTCCTATGGTAGAGTGTTTTATTGAAGTTGTGACGAAGGACGTATGGCAAAGGCCGATACTCCCATGGTAGAGGGGGTATGTGCCTATATTCCTATGGTAGAGTGGTCTTTACAAGTTTATCAGCGATGTAGGACGTATGGTATGTGCCGATACTCCTATGGTAGAAGGGTCTGTACAAGTTTATCAGCGATGTAGAACGTATGGTATGTGCCAATACTCCTACATGTATGGTAGAGGGGTCTTTACAAGTTTACCAGCGATGAAGGACGTATGATATATGCCTATACTCCTACGGTAGAGGGGTCTTTACAAGTTTACCAGCGATGTAGGACGTATGGTATGTGCCGTTACTCCTATGGTAGAGTGGTCTTTACAAGTTTATCAGCGATGTAGGACGTATGGTATGTGCCTATACTCCTATGGTAGAGTGGTTTTTACAAGTTAACAACCAATGTAGGACGTATGGTATGTGCCGATATTCCTATGGTAGAGGGGTCTTTACAAGTTTACCAGCGATGAAGGACGTATGGTATGTGCCTATACTCCTAAGGTAGAGTGGTCTTTACAAGTTTACCATCGGTGTAGGACGTATGGTATGTGCCTATACTCCTATGGCACAGTGGTCTTTTCAAGTTTAGCTGTGATGAAGGACGTATGGCATGGGCCGATACTCCCATGATAAAGGGGGTATGTGCCGATACTCTTATGGTAGAGTGGTCTCTACAAGTTTATAATCAGTTTAGGACCTATGGTATGGTTCGATACTCCTATGGTAGAGTTGTCTTAACAAGTTTACCAGCGATGTAGGATGTGTGTAAATGGCTGATACTCCTATGGTAGAGGCGTCTTTACAAGTTAACCAGCGATGTAGGACGTATGTGTGGTGCCTAAACTCCTATGGTAGAGGGGTCTTTACAAGTTTACCAGCGATGTAGGACGTATGGTGTGTGCCGATACTCCTATGGTAGACTGGTCTTTACAAGTTTACCAAAGATGTAGGACGTATGGTATGTGTTTATACTCCTATAGTAGAGGGGTCTTTACAAGTTTACCAGCGATGTAGGACGTATGGTATGTGCCTATACTCCTTTGGTAGATGGGTCTTTACAAGTTTACCAGCGATTTAGGACGTATGCTATGGGTCGATACTACTATGGTAGAAGGTCTTTATAAGTTTATCAGCGATGCAGGACGTATGGTATGTGCCTATACTCCTATGGTAGAGTTGTTTTTACAAGTTTATCAGCGATGTAGGACGTATGGTATGTGCCGATACTCCTATGGTAGAGTGGTCTTTACAAGTTTACCAGCGATGTAGGACGTATGGTATGTGCCGATACTCCTATGTTACAGTGGTATTTACAAGTTTACCAGCGATGTAGGACGTATGATATGTGCTTATACTCCTATGGTAGAGGGGTCTTTACAAGTATACCAGCGATGTAGGACGTATGGTATGTGCCTATACTCCTTTGGTAGATGGGTCTTTACAAGTTTACCAGCGATGTAGGACGTATGCTATGGGTCGATACTACTATGGTAGAGTGGTCTTTATAAGTTTACCAGCGATGTAGGACGTATGCTATGGGTCGATACTACTATGGTAGAGTGGTCTTTACAAGTTTATCAGCGATGTAGGACGTATGCTATGGGTCGATACTACTATGGTAGAGTGGTCTTTATAAGTTTACCAGCGATGTAGGACGTATGCTATGGGTCGATACTACTATGGTAGAGTGGTCTTTATAAGGTTATCAGCGATGTAGTACGTATGGTATGTGCCGATACTCCTATGGTAGAGTGGTTTTTACAAGTTAACAACCAATGTAGGACGTATGGTATGTGCCTATACTCCTATGGTAGAGTGGTTTTTACAAGTTAACAACCAATGTAGGACGTATGGTATGTGCCTATACTCCTATGGTGGAGTAGATTTTACAAGTTAAAAACCGATGTAGGACGTATGGTATGTGCTTATACTCTTATGGTAGAGGGTTTTTTAACAAGTTTACCAGCGATGTAGGACGTATGGTATGGGTCGATGCGCCTATGGTAGAGGGGTCTTTACAAGTTAACCAGCGATGTAGGACGTATGGTATGGGTCGATGCTTCTATGGTAGAGTGGTCTTTATAAGTTAACCAGCGATGTAGGACGTATGGTATGTGCCGATACTCCTATGGTAGAGTGTTTTTTACAAGTTAACCACCAATGTAGGACGTATGGTATGTGCCTATACTCCTCTGGTGGAGTGGTTTTTACAAGTTAACAACCGATGTAGGACGTATGGTATGTGCTTATACTCCTATGGTAGAAGGGTCTTTACAAGTATACCAGCGATGTAGGACGTATGGTATGTGTCGATGCTCCTATGGTAGAGGGGTCTTTACACGTTTACCAGGGATGTAGGACGTATAGTATGGGTCGATGCTCCTATGGTAGAGGGGTCTTTACAAGTTTACCAGCGATGTAGGACGTATGGTATGTGCCGATACTTCTATGTTAGAGGGGTCTTTACAAGTTTACCAGCGATGTAGGACGTATGGTATGTGCCTATACTCCTATGGTAGAGTGGTTTTCACAAGTTTAGCAGTGATGTAGGACGTATGCTAGGGGCCAAATAGTCTATGGTAGAGGTGTCTTTACAAATTAACAACCAATGTCTGACGTATGGTGTGTGCCTATACTCCGGCGGTAGAGTGGTCATGACAAGTTTTACAACCGATGTAGGAATTATGTTATGGTTCAATGCTCCTATGGTAGAGGGGTCTTTACAAGGTTACCAGCGATGTAGGACGTATGGTACATGCCTATACTCCTATTGTAGAGGTGTCTTAAAAGGTTTACCAGCGATGTAGGACGTATGTTATGTACCGATACTCCTATGGTAGAGGGTTCTTTACAAGTTTACCAGCGATGTAGGACGTATGGTATGTGCCGATACTCCTATGGTAGAGGGGTCTTTACAAGTTTACCAGCGATGTAGGATGTATGGTATGTGCCGATACTCCTATGGTAGAGTGGTCTTTACAAGTTTATCAGCGATGTAGGACGTATGGTATGTGTCGATACTCCTATGGTAGAGGGGTCTTTACAAGTTTACCAGCTATGTAGGACGTATGGTATATGCCTAAACTCCTGTGGTAGAGTGGTCTTTACAAGTTTACAACCAATGTCTGACGTATGGTATGTGCCTATACTCCTGTGGTAGAGTGGTCTTTACAAGTTTACAACCGATGAAGGATGTATGTTATGGGCCGATACTCCTATGGTAGAGGGGTCTTTATAAGTTTACCAGCGATGTAGGACGTATGGTAAGTGCCTATACTCCTGTGGTAGAGTGGTCTTTACAAGTTTACAACCGATGAAGGATGTATGGTATGTGTCGATACTCCTATGGTAGAGGGGTCTTTTCAAGTTAACGAGCGATGTAGGACGTATGGTAAGTGCCGATACTCCTATGGTAGAGGGGTCTTTACAAGTTTCCCAGCGATGTAGGACGTATGGTATGTGCCGATACTCCTATGGTAGAGGGGTATTTACAAGTGTACCAGCGATGTAGGACGTATGGTATATGCCTATACTCCTTTGGTAGAGTGGTCTTTACAAGTTTACTACTTTACTTAAGATACGCTTAAATGATTGAATTGATATCACATTAGCCGATCCCGGGTAGCTCAGACGGTAACGACGCGGTCTGCCAATCCAGAGGTTGTGAGATCTTACCCCAGGTCGGCCAACAAAACTTTCATTGTGACAAACGTCATCCGTCTTCTATCAATGGACTAACAGGAAAAGCAGGCGGTTGCTTGGTAAGTATGGTGTGTATTGGTGTGGAAAAGCCAGTAATACCTGGACCACGACTAGGACAGTCTTGATAAGTATAGATGGATGTAACATTTACCACATACCTGGACCACGACTAGGACAGCATTGATAAGTATAGATGGATGTAACATTTAATACATACCTGGATCACGACTAGGACAGCATTGATAAGTATAGATAGATGTAACATTTACTAATGATCTGGACAAGACCTAGGACAGTCTTGATAAGTATAGATAGATGTAGCATTTACTACAGACCTGGACCACAGCTATGACAGCCTTGATACACAGAGATAGATGTTACATTTACTAGAGACCTGGACCACGGCTAGAACAGTCTTGATAAGTATAAATGGATGTTACTTTTACTAGAGACCTGGACCACAGCTATGACAGCCTTGAAAAGTATAGATGAATTTATTACTGGACGGGACCACTGCTAGGACATACCTGATAAGTATATATAGATGTAACATTACTAAAGACCTGAACCAGAGCTAGGACAGCCTTGATTAGTATAGATGGATGTTACATTAACTAGAGACCTGGACCAAAGCTAGGACAGCCTTGATGGATGGATGTAACATTTACTAGAGACCTAGACAACAGCTAGGACAGCCTTGATAAGTATAGATGGATGTAACATTTACTACAGATCTGGACCACAATTAGGACAGCCTTGATACGTACAGATGGATGTTACATTTACTACAGTCCTGGACCACAGCTAGGACAGCCTTGATAAGTATAGATGGATGTTACTTTTACTAGAGACCTGGACCACAGCTATGACAGCCTTGATAAGTATAGATGGATGTTACATTTACTACAGACTTGGACCACAGCTAGGACAGCCTTGATACACAGAGATAGATGTTACATTTACTAGAGACCTGGACCACGGCTAGAACAGTCTTGATAAGTATAAATGGATGTTACTTTTACTAGAGACCTAGACCACAGCTATGACAGCCTTGAAAAGTATAGAAGAATTTATTACTGGACGGGACCACTGCTAGGACATACCTGATAAGTATATATAGATGTAACATTACTAAAGACCTGAACCAGAGCTAGGACAGCCTTGATTAGTATAGATGGATGTAACATTAACTAGAGACCTGGACCAAATCTAGGACAACCTTGAAGGATGGATGTAACATTTACTAGAGACCTAGACAACAGCTAGGACAGCCTTGATAAGTATAGATGGATGTAACATTTACTACAGATCTGGACCACAATTAGGACAACCTTGATAAGTACAGATGGATGTAACATTTACTACAGATCTGGACCACAATTAGGACAGCCTTGATAAGTATAGATGGATCTTACTTTTACTAGAGACCTGGACCACAATTAGGACAGCCTTGATAAGTATAGATGGATGTTACTTTTACTGGAGACCTGGACCACAATTAGGACAGCCTTGATACGTATAGATGGATGTAACATTTACTACAGATCTGGACCACAATTAGGACAGCCTTGATAAGTAAAGATGGATGTAACATTTACTACAGATCTGGACCACAATTAGGACAGCCTTGATAAGTATAGATGGATGTAACATTTACTACAGATCTGGACCACAATTAGGACAGCCTTGATAAGTACAGATGGATGTTACATTTACTACAGTCCTGGACCACAGCTAGGACAGCCTTGATAAGTATAGATGGATGTTACTTTTACTAGAGACCTGGACCACAGCTATGATAGCCTTGATAAGTATAGATGGATGTTACATTTACTACAGACTTGGACCACAGCTAGGACAGCCTTGATAAGTATAGATGGATGTTACTTTTACTAGAGACCTGGACCACAGCTATTACAACCTTGATAAGTATAGATAGATGTTACTTTTACTACATACCTGGACCACAGCTAGGACAGCCTTGATAAGTATAGATGGATGTTACATTTACTAGAGACCTGGACCACAGCTAGAATAGCCTTGATACGTATATATGGATGTTACTTTTACTAGAGACCTGGACCACAGCTATGACAGCCTTGATAAGTAAAGATGGATGTTACATTTACTAGAGACCTGGACTACAGCTAGGACAGCCTTGATAAGTATAGATGGATGTTACTTTTACTACAGACCTGGACTACATCTAGGACGGCCTTGATAAGTATAGATAGATGTTACATTTACTAGAGACCTGGACCACAGCTATGTCAGCCTTGATACGTATGTATGGATGTTACTTTTACTAAAGACCTTGACCACAGCTATGACAGCCTTGATAATTATAGATGGATGTAACATTTACTACAGACCTGCACAACTGTTAGGACAGCCTTGGTAAGTATAGATGGGTGTAACATTTACTACAGACCTGAACCACAGCTAGGACAGCCTTGATAAGTATAGATGGATGTTACATTTACTACAGACCTGAACCACAGCTAGGACAGCCTTTATAAGTATAGACGGATGTAACATTTACTACAGACCTGCACAGCTGTTAGGACAGCCTTGGTAAGTATAGATGGGTGTAACATTTACTACAGACCTGAACCACAGCTAGGACAGCCTTGATAAGTATAGATAGATGTTACATTTACTACAGACCTGGACCACAGCTAGGACAGCCTTGATAAATATAGATAGATGTTACATTTATTACAGTCTTTTTCTAACCACGGCTAGGACAGTCTTGATACGAATAGATGGATGTAGTATTTACTAGATACCTGGACCACAGCTAGCACAGCCTTGATAAGTATATATGGATGTAACATTTACTAGATACATGGACCACGGCTAGGACAGCCTTAAACAGTACTGATGGATGTAACATTTATTACAGACTTGAACCACAGCTAGGACAGCCTTGATAAGTATAGATGGATGTTACATTTACTACAGTCCTGAACCACAGCTAGGACAGCCTTAATAAGTATAGATATATATAACATTTCCTTCAGACCTTGACCACGGCTAGGACATCCTTGATAAGTACAAATGGATGTAACATTTAATACAGACTTGAACCACAGCTAGGACAGCCTTGATAAGTATAGATGGATGTTACTTTTACTACGTACCTGGACCACAGCTAGGACAGCCTTGATAAGTATAGATGGATGTAGCATTTTTACAGACTTGAACCACAGCTAGGACAGCCTTGATAGGTATATATGGATGTTACTTTTTCTAGAGACCTGGACCACAGCTATGACAGCCTTGATAAGTATAGATGGATGTTATATTTCCTAGAGAACTGGACTACAGCTAGGACAGCCTTGATAAGTATAGATGGATGTTACTTTTACTAGAGACCTGGACCACGGCTAGGACAGCCTTTATAAGTATAGACGGATGTAACATTTACTACAGACCTGCACAGCTGTTAGGACAGCCTTGGTAAGTATAGATGGGTGTTACATTTACTACAGACCTGAACCACAGCTAGGACAGCCTTGATAAGTATAGATAGATGTTACATTTACTACAGACCTGAACCACAACTAGGACAGCCTTTATAAGTATAGACGGATGTAACATTTACTACAGACCTGCACAGCTGTTAGGACAGCCTTGGTAAGTATAGATGGGTGTAACATTTACTACAGACCTGAACCACAGCTAGGACAGCCTTGATAAGTATAGATAGATGTTACATTTACTAGAGACCTGAACCACAGCTAGGACAGCCTTTATAAGTATAGACGAATGTAACATTTACTACAGACCTGCACAGCTGTTAGGACAGCCTTGGTAAGTATAGATGGGTGTAACATTTACTACAGACCTGAACCACAGCTAGGACAGCCTTGATACGTATAGATAGATGTTACATTTACTACAGACCTGAACCACAGCTAGGACAGCCTTGATAAGTATAGATAGATGTTACATTTATTACAGTATTTTCTTAACCACGGCTAGGACAGTCTTGATAAGAATAGATGGATGTAGCATTTACTAGATACCTGGACCACAGCTAGGACAGCCTTGAATCCACAATGGACATATAACCCCTTCCTTCTCATATCCTATATACATATAACTCATTTTTACATCCAATATACATCAAACCCCTGCTCAATCCAATGGACATATAACTCTTTCTCACATCCAATGGACATATAACCCCTTCCTTCTCATATCCTATGTACATATAACCCATTCTCACATCCAATATACATCTAACCCCTTCTCACATCTAATGGACATATAACCCCTTCTCACATCCTATGAAAATATAACCCCTTCTCACATCCAATATACATCTAACCCCTTCTCACATCCAATGGGCATCTAACCCTTTCTCACATGAAATACACATATAACCCCTTCTCACATCCAATGGACATATAACCCCTTCTCACATCCAATGGACATATCACCAATTCTCACATCCAATGTACATATAACCCCTTCTCACATCCAATGGGCAGCTAACCCCTTCTCACATCCAATGGACATATAACCCCTTCTCACATCAAATTCTACTCACATCCCAATCTTCTCACATCCATTTCTTCTCACATCCATTTTTGCTGCAGAATATTTTGAAATCATCTAAGCATCCATATTTAATATCTCCACAAATGAAGGGTTTATATAGAATATCTCTACCAATGAAGGGTTTGTATTGATTACCCTACCAATAAAGTGTTTATATAGATTATCTCTATAAATAAAGGGTTTATATTGAATAGAGTTTATGTCGGTTTGGAACAAAAATGAAATGTCTCTTAACACAATGTTTTCAAAGGTTGTCTATAGATGTTTGTAAGGGCTAACTTAAACCCTGCTAACGACTATTCAGTTATATCTATACCCACGACCGATAAGGTAGGGAGCTAAATGATATTCAGAAACAGACTGTCGGTTAGTTTAAAACATATTGTAAACATATGTCTTTATTACAGGATTTAAGTAGTCACGCTGAACGTAAAATCCAACCTTTACAGCGGACCTGGATATACAGTTTATGAGGAGAAAATATAGCCGTGTTCACTGACAGATATTTCGGTAGCACAAGATCCTATTAGTCAAGAATCAAAGTACTGTCGAGGTTGTCCGTCAATTAGACATCTACTACCCCAATCGCTGCTTCGCCTTAGCCCTTTACCCGATGCAATCTTGCAACAAGTATGGCCGATATTTTACAAATTATTGCATACTTATAAATATATTTACACAGATAAAGATTACCAACCGGCGCGATGTTAATTTAGTCTACAAAATGACAAACAAACGCTGTTCAAAAACTTCCTTAAGACTTGCATTGGTAACCCCGAATTATCTGGGATGTTGGCCTGTATAGACCCTTAATTTTATTATTGGTCTCGATAGATTCTGTATGATGTTGACATCGATAGACTCCTAATTATCTACGATGTTGGACTCGATAGACTCTTAATTATCTAGGATGTTGGCCTCAATAGACTCTTTATTATCTGGGATGTTGGCTTCTATAGACTCTTAATTATCTAGGATGTTGGGGTCGATAGACTCTTAATTATCTAGGATGTTGGCCTCGATAGACTCTTAATTATCTAGGATGTTGGGCTCGATAGACACTTAATTATCTAGGATGTTGGCCTCGATAGACTCTTTATTATCTAGGATGTTGGCCTCGATATACCTTTTATTATCTGGGATAGTGACCTTGATAGACTCTTAATGTCTCCTAATCTAGGATGTTGACCTCGATCAACGCTTAATTATCTAGGATGTTGGCCTCGATAGACTCTTTATTATCTGGGATTTTGGCTTCGATAGACTCTTTATTATCTGGGATATTGGCCTCGATAGACTCTTAATTATCTGGGATGTTGGCCAAAATAGACTCTTTATTATCTGGGATTTTGGCCAAGATAGAATCTTAATTATCTAGGATTTTGGCCAAGATAGACTCTTAATTATCTAGGATGTTGGCCTCGATAGAATCTTAATTATCTAGGATTTTGGCCAAGATAGACTCTTAATTATCTAGGATGTTGGCTTCGATAGACTATTAATTATCTAGGATGTTGGCCTGGACATACCCTGAACTATTAAGGATGTTGGGCTCTACATACTCCGTATTATCTAGGATGTTGGCATGACCAGACTCCGTATTATCTAGGATGTTGGCATGACCAGACTCCGTATTATCTAGGATGTTGACCGGTCCTGACTCCGTATTATTTAGGATGTTGGGCTCTACATACTCCGTATTATCTAGGATGTTGGCATGACCAGACTCCGTATTATCTAGGATGCCAACCAGGCCAGACTCCGTATTAACTAGGATGTTGACCTGGCCAGGCTCCGTATTATCTAGGATGCTGTACTGGACAGACTCCTGATTATTTAGGATGTTGATCTGGTCAGACTCCGTATTATTTAGGTTGTTGGCATGGCCAGACTCCGTATTATCTAAGATGTTGACCGGGCCAGACTCCGTATTTTTTAGGATGTTGACATGGCCAGACTTCGTATTGTTTAGGATGTTGGCATGGTCAGACTCCGTATTATCTAGGATGCTGTTCTGGACAGACTCCGTATTATCTAGGATGCTGTTCTGGACAGACTCCGTATTATCTAGGATGTTGTTCTGGCTAGACTCCGTATTATCTAGGATGTTGACCAGCCAGACTCCGTATTATTTAGGATGTTGATCTGGTCAGACTCCGTATTATTAAGGATGTCGACCTGGCCAGACTCTGTATTATCTAGGATGTTGACCGGGCCAGACTCCGTATTATCTAGGATGCTGTTCTGGACTGACTCCGTATTATCTAGGATGCCAAACGGACCAGACTCCGTATTATCTAGGATGTTGACCGGGCCAGACTCCGTATTATCTAGGATGTTGTTCTGGCCAGACTCCGTATTATTTAGGATGTTGACCGGGCCAGACTCCGTATTATTTAGGATGCCAACCGGGCCAGACTCCGTATTATCTATGCTGTTGTTTTGGCCACACTCCGTATTATCTAGGATGTTGACCGGGCCAGACTCCGTATTATTTAGGATGTTGATCTGATCTGACTCCGTATTATTAAGGATGTTGACCAGGCCAAACTCTGTATTATCTAGGATGTTGACCGGGCCAGACTCCGTATTATCTAGGATGTTGACCGGGCTAGACTCCGTATTATTTAGGATACTTTTCTGGACTGACTCCGTATTATCCAGGATCCCAACCGGGCCAGACTCCGTATTATCTAGGATGTTGACCGGGCCAGACTCCGTATTATTTAGGATGCTGTTCTGGACTGACTCCGTATTATCTAGGATGCCAACCGGCGCAGACTCCGGATTATTTAGTATGTTGACCGGGCCAGACTCCGTATTATTTAGTATGTTGACCGGGCCAAAATCCGTATTATCTAGGATGTTGGCATGGCTAGACTCCGTATTATTTAGGATGTTAACCGGGCCAGACTTTGTATTATTTAGGATGTTGGCTTGGCCAGATTCTGTATTATCTAGGATGCTGTTCTGGACAGACTCCGTATTATCTAGGATGCCAACCGGGCCAGACTCCGTATTATTTAGGATGTTTACCTTGCCAGACTCCGTATTATCTAGGATGCTGTTCTGGACAGACTCCGTATTATCTAGGATGTTGATCTGGTCAGACTCCATATTATTTAGGATGTTGGCATGGCCAGACTCCGTATTATCTAGGATGCTGTTCTGGACAGACTCCGTATTATCTAGGATGTTAGCATGGCCAGACTCCGTATTATTTAGGATGCTGTTCTGGACGGACTACGTATTATCTAGGATGCTGTTCTGGACAGACTCCGTATTATTTAGGATGCTGTTCTGGACAGACTCCGTATTATTTAGGATGCTGTTCTGGACAGACTCCGTATTATTTTGGATGTTGGCATGACCAGACTCCGTATTATCTAGGATGTTGACCTGGCCAGACTCCGTATTATTTAGGATGCTGTTCTGGACAGACTCCGTATTATCTAGGATGTTAGCATGGCCAGACTCCATATTATTTAGGATGCTGTTCTGGACGGACTACGTATTATCTAGGATGCTGTTCTGGACAGACTCCGTATTATTTAGGATGCTGTTCTGGACAGACTCCATATTATTTAGGATGCTGTTCTGGACGGACTACGTATTATTTAGGATGCTGTTCTGGACAGACTCCGTATTATTTTGGATGTTGGCATGACCAGACTCCGTATTATCTAGGATGTTGACCTGGCCAGACTCCGTATTATCTAGGATGCAGTTCTGGACAGACTCCGTATTATCTAGGATGCTGTCCTGGACAGACTCCGTATTATTTAGGATGTTGGCATGGCCAGGCTTCATATCATCTAGGGTGTTGACCTGGCTAGACTCCGTATTATTTAGGATGTTGACCTGGCCAGACTCCGTATTTTTTAGGATGCTGTTCTGGACAGACTCCTTATTATCTAGGATGTTGATCTGGTCAGACTCCATATTATTTAGGATGTTGACATGGCCAGAGTCCGTAGTAGATAGGATGTAGGCCTGACCAGACTCCGTATTATCTAGGATGTTGACCTGGACAGACCCTGCATTATCTAGGATGTCGGTCTTACCACACCCTGAATTATCTAGGATGTCGGTCTTTATAGACCCTAAATTACACAGGATGTCGGTCTCTATAGACCCTGATTTACATAGGATATTTCTGATTAATATATTTGATTTGTATTGTAAAGTAATATGGACATCTGTTTGACCGGGCTGCAATCCAAATATAGGTAAACATGGACGGGGTTATATGGTTATAATGGTTATATGTTCATTTAGGATGTTGGCATGACCAGACTCCGTATTATATAGGATGTTGACCTGGCCAGACTCCGTATTATCTAGGATGCAGTTCTGGACAGACTCCATATAATCTATGATGTTGACCGGGACAGACTCCGTATTATTTAGGATGTTGACCTGGCCAGACTCCGTATTATCTAGGATGCTGTTCTGGACAGACTCCGTATTATTTAGGATGTTGGCATGGCCAGACTCCGTAATATTTAGGATGTTGACCTGGCCAGACTCCATATTATCTAGGATGCTGTTCTGGACAGACTCCGTATTATTTAGGATGTTGACCTGGCCAGACTACGTATTATTTCGGATGTTGACCTGGCCAGACTCCGTATTATCTATGATGTTGACCTGGCCAGACTACGTATTATTTAGGATGTTGACCTGGCCAGACTCCGTATTATCTATGATGTTGACCTGGCCAGACTACGTATTATTTAGGATGTTGACCTGGCCAGACTCCGTATTATCTATGATGTTGACCTGGCCAGACTCCGTATTATCTAGGATGTTGACCTGGCCAGACTACGTATTATTTAGGATGTTGACCTGGCCAGACTCCGTATTATCTAGGATGCTGTTCTGGACAGACTCCGTATTATCTATGATGTTGACCTGGCCAGACTCCGTATTATTTAGGATGCTGTTCTGGACAGACTCCGTATTATTTAGGATGTTGGCATGGCCAGACTCCATATTATTTAGGATGTTGACCTGGTCAGACTCCGTATTATCTAGGATGCTGTTCTGGACAGACTCCGTATTATTTATGATGTTGACCGGGACAGACTCCGTATTATTTAGTATGCTGTTCTGGACAGACTCCGTATTATCTAGGATGCTGTTCTGGACAGACTCCGTATTATCTGGGATGCTGTTCTGGACAGACTCCGTATTATCTATGATGTTGACCGGGACAGACTCCGTATTATTTAGGATGTTGGCATTGCCAGACTCCATATTATCTAGGATGTTGACCGGGCCAGACTCCATATTATCTAGGATGTTGACCGGGCCAGACTCCGTATTATCTAGGATGCTGACATGGCCAGGCTCCATATTATCTAGGATGTTGACCGGGCCAGACTTCGTATTATCTAGGATGCTGTTCTGGACAGACTCCGTATTATCTAGGATGTTGACCCGGCCAGACTCCGTATTATTTAGGATGTTGACCGGGCCAGACTCCGTATTATTTAGGATGTTGGCATAGCCAGACTCCGTATTATCTAGGATGTTGACCGGGCCAGACTCCGTATTATTTAGGATGTTGACCTGGCCAGACTCCGTATTTTCTAGGATGCTGTTCTGGACAGACTCCGTATTATTTAGGATGTTGACCTTGCCAGACTCCGTATTATTTAGGATGTTGACCTGGTCAGACTCCATATTATTTAGGATGTTGGCATGGCCAGACTCCGTATTATCTAGGGTGCTGTTCTGGACAGACTCCGTATTATCTAAGATGTTGACCGGGACAGACTCCGTATTATTTAGGATATTGACCTGGCCAGACTCCGTATTATTTATGATGTTGACCTGGCCAGACTCCGTATTATCTAGGATGCTGTTCTGGACAGACGCCGTATTATTTAGGATGTTGGCATGGCCAGACTCCGTATTATTTAGGATATTGACCTGGCCAGATTCCGTATTATCTAGGATGCTGTTCTGGACAGACGCCGTATTATTTAGGATGTTGGCATTGCCAGACTCCGTATTATTTAGGATGTTGACCTGGTCAGACTCCGTATTATTTAGGATGTTGACCTGGCCAGACTCCGTATTAGTTAGGATGTTGACCTGGCCAGACTCCGTATTATTTAGGATGTTGACCGGGCCAGACTCCGTATTATTTAGGATGTTGGCATGGCCAGACTCCGTATTATCTAGGATGTTGACCGGGCCAGACTCCGTATTATTTAAGATGTTGGCATTGCCAGACTCCATATTATCTAGGATGTTGATCGGGACAGACTCCGTATTATTTAGGATGTTGACCTGGCCAGACTCCGTATTTTATAGGATGCTGTTATGGACAGACTCCGTATTATCTAGGAAGTTGATGTGGTCAGACTCCATATTATTTAGGATGTTGACCTGGCCAGAGTCCGTAGTAGATAGGATGTAGTCCTGACCAGACTCCGTATTATCTAGGATGTTGACCTGGACAGACCCTGAATTATCTAGGATGTCGGTCTTTATAGACCCTAAATTACATAGGATGTCGGTCTCTATATACCCTGATTTACATAGGATATTTCTGATTAATATATTTGATTTGTATTGTAAAGTAACATGGACATCTGTTTGACCGGGCTGCAATCTAAATATAGGTAAACATGGACGCTTCACGTAAAGGGGAAACTGGCAAATTGCTGTTTAAAGGGAAAATACGGGTCCACTTCAATAACTGTAAAATATGTCTATTTGTAAACTATAACTGGTGATGACAAAGCGCGCGGTAATTACTGTAAGTCGGAGAAAGTGAGACGTGCCAATAAGAAAGCCATACATCGTCTTCATCACGACGTTTCGTGCTTGACTACCATTTGCTGCAGTATTTTCTTCTAATAGGCTTCTACCGAAGGGGTAACAAATACCGGAGGATCGTCTGGATATTTTTGAGATTGGTCAGTCATTTTCCGAGTCATTTCATCTTTTCGAAACGTCATAGACAAATGTTGGAACGTTGCGATCAGCGAAGATTCGGTTTAAACTATGCCTCCAAACATTCTGTTCATGATTTTTCAATTTCGTAATATATTTCAAACGAATGAATAGTAAACCTTCTCGCCATACATTTTGCAATTTGACGGATATGTAAGATGTGCATGAAATAAGGACGAATTGAGTACAATAAGTAATTCTTTATGTGCATAAAAGGGGTCGTAATAACAAGTTCTGCACTCGCGATGGATAGACCATATCCCGATCATTACGATGTGCTACTTGCAAGGGCAATTCCGGACTGTGTGAGAGCAGCATAATCAAAATACCGAAAAGTTTCCGATACTTCCATTCAAATGGACATGAAACGAAATAAATCGAAGATCTCGCTTAAACACTAAAATTGTAGACATACGAGTAAGTTGTTGTCATACACATGTCATCACCAGCTGATTGAACACGTGCATAGGTCATGAAACCGACAACATCTTCCAAATAAGTAGTTTTGCCAATGCATGAGTAGCACTCCGCGGGATTTATAATATCAACAAAATATCGTTTTCATCCTGCTAAAAGTTGACACATTTTCGACAGATTTTGTAACTTTCGTTTTTAGATGCTCGTTAAAGTGAACCTGATGTAGACTAATCAGCAACTCGGCTTTAAAGGACAGACACCTTGTGAGATGATACACACTACATTTCTCTGTCAATACAAACTGGTATGTTGGATGTTTTACTACTTGAACAATTAAAAGATACAAAAATATGTCAACATTTGCAAGTGGTCAATTTGAAATATGTGGGATTTTATATATGTAGATATGACATCTAGCCAGTGACTTAAAACTAACAAATAAGAGACTTATACAGAAATATGTGAGTTACATACAATATTGTTATTTAAAAAATATCTGAAATAGAGTATTCCATGTAATCAAGTCTAGTATCTATTTGTTGTTATTACATGTATGTTATCTTTTATTGAATCTTCTTCTAAGTACTTATATCGAGTACTTATATTGAGTACCTATATTGAGTACTTATATTGAGTACTTATATTGAGTACTTATATTGATAAATGTCTAGTAATTAACAAAGAAGCTCCATGTGTTATTGAGGCCGCGTGGAAGCGCGGCGTCAGTATGGGATAGGTTTTAATTTTGTACCATGGGGTGACGTAATCGAAAAGAACCAACAAATATTATTGTAAAGAAAAACTCTGTAATATGTTTGAAAAAACAGCCTTTATGATTGAATAAATTATATTAACTGATTTAAGAAACAGAATACTTAACAAGATACAAAATATGTACATCTTTTACAGTTGTTACAAAACTTTAGACACATTTAAATTGTTTTTAATAACTGTTCCCCAACTAACTAGGCTAAGCCTTTTTTATGAGTTGATTTACGGAGTTCACTAGGCTACGCCTTTTTAATTGTTTGGTTTAATGCTCTGACGACTCGATTCATCAAAGCTCAGAAAAAAGATTCCGGTGATGGTTTTTCCTATTTATTTCTGTTGTATTACTAAACTTAAAACGTTCCTCCCCATACAGTAGTTCATTCAGACCATTGTATTCTTGCTATATGTTGACTATACATGAAAACTTTTTCTTTTAATTTCATAAATGCTTAATTTCGATATTAAATATCTTTAAACTTGTTAGAATTATTTGTATTTTTTGCTATAATACTTCTGCTCAACTGGAAGGAGAATAGACTTCCCCCTCTCCTTCCAAAGCTTGTGTCACACTTAAATTATAACTAGAGGCATTAACACTTAAGTTAATATCTGGTAATATTTCAGTATCTATGTTTTTTGTTTATCTAATTGATCTAGTTAGAGCAGATTTAAAATTAAGAAACTTCAGCTTGTATGACACTTTATTGTTGCAGTCAATGTTAAGCAAACGGTAAAACAAATGGTTTGAAGACTTAACTCGTCATTTCACGACTACACTTTACATGCTGAATATCATATAGATCGTAGCATATAAAGTGTATACTCCCTACGTCAAAATGGACCCTTTTTGCTATTGATAACGTTTTATTATAGACTATGGTATCCAGGAGAGCAATAAGGAACATCTTGGCCTTCTTATTTAAGATAAAGGTACATTTGGCCTTATTTACATCCTGTCAGTTTGCACAGGTTATACTATTTAAATGTATTGAACTGCATCTGCTTCCCTTTAAGTCATGCCTTAAAATCATGCGCGGCGTCTTTGATGCTTAGCATCAAAATTCGTCTTGTTGTATACATGGTATATTCTGCGCGGATGAAATCTAAAAGAAATCGACATATGAATCAGTCAGATACGAGACAGAACTGGTCCGTCATTGTCAAAGGCGGGTGTAAAGGCGTCTGTTTTAGCAAACATAATGATGTTTCGTCGATTGACTGGAAATTGGTAAGCGTAATTTACATCGATGGTTCCCTGCATCTCATATATCGAGATGTTTACTCTCCTCATCACTAAATACACGATAGGCTTGTAAATCACTACACTAATATCGAAAGAATACAATAAATTGGACCTCAGCCGAATTTGGTGAAGGCTCCGACAAGAACTGTTCACCACGGATGTGTACGACTACGACCAGCAAAAGATGAGGCGCTATATGTGTGACTTTGTTTGTGCGCTATATGTGTGACTTTGTTTGTGCGCTATTTGTGTGACTTTGTGTGACTTTGTTTGTGCGCTATATGTGTGACTTTGTGTGACTTTGTTTGTGCACTATTTGTGTGACTTTGTTTGTGCGCTATTTATGTGACTTTGTGTGACTTTGTTTGTGCACTATTTGTGTGACTTTGTTTGTGCGCTATTTATGTGACTTTGTGTGACTTTGTTTGTGCGCTATTTGTGTGACTGTGTTTATCTAATTGTTTAGGACAGTGAATGAACAATTCCAAAAACGAGAGCCAGTAAAGTCCATTAGACAAGTTGAGTACTGTTTAAAGATAGAAAAGAAACCCATGGATATGTTTCAGTTGAATACTGTTTTAAGATAGAAAAGAAACGCGCGGATATGTCAAGTTGAGTTCTGTTTTAAGACAGAAAAGAAAAACGTAGATATGTCAAGTTCAGTACTGTTTAAAGATAGAAGAGAAACACTTAGCTATGTCTAGTTGAGTTCCTTTTTAGATAGAAAAGAAACACGTGGATTATGTAAAGTTGAGTACTGTTTTAAGAGAGAACAGAAACACGTGGATATGTCAAGTTGAGTATTGTTTAATGATAGAAAGGAAACCCATAGATATGTCAAGTTGAGTACTGATTTAAGATAGAAAAGAAGCACGTGGATATGTAAAGTTGAGTTATGTTAAAAGACAGAAAAGAAACCGATAGATATGTCAAGTTGAGTACTGTTTTAAGATAGAAAGAAACACGTGGATATGTAAAATTTAGGACTGTTTTAAGATAGAAAAGAAACACGTGGATATGTCAGATTGAGTTTTGTTTAAATATAGAAAAGTAATACGTGGATATTTCAGGTTGAGTACAGTTTTGAGCTAGAAATGAAACACCTGGATAATGTTTAGTTTAATACAGTTTTAAATAAGAAAAGTAACCCATGGATTATGTCAAGTTGAGTACAGTTTTAAATTAGAAAAGTAACCCATGGACATATCAATTTATTACAGTTTTAAGATAGAAATGAAACACATGGATATGTCAAGTTGATTTCTGTTTTAAGATATAAAAGAAACCCGTGGATATGTTAAGTTGAATTCTGTTATAAGACAGAAAAGAAACACGGGGATATGTCAAATTCAGTTCTGTTTTAAAGAAACCATTCATATGTCAAGTTGAGTACTGTTATAAGATAGAAAAGGAACCATAGATATGTCAAGTTTAGTACTGATTTAAGATAGAAAAAAACCCATAGATATGTCAAGCGGAGTACTGTTATAAGATAGAAAAGAAACCATAGATATGTGAAGTTGATTACTGATTTAAGATAGAAAAGGAACCAAATATATGTGAAGTTTAGTACTGATTTAAGATAGAAAAGGAACCATAGATATGTGAAGTTGAGAACTGATTTAAGATAGAAAAGGAACCATAGATATGTGAAGTTGAGTACTGATTTAAGATAGAAAAGGAACCATAGATATGTGAAGTTGAGTAGTGATTTAAGATAGAAAAGGAACCATAGATATGTGAAGTTGAGTACTGATTTAAGATAGAACAGAAACTATAGATATGTGAAGTTGAGTACTGATTTAAGACAGAAAAGGAACCATAGATATGTGAAGGAAGTTTAGTACTGATTTAAGATAGAAAAGAAACCATAGATATGTGAAGTTGAGTACTGATTTAAGATAGAAAAGGAACCATAGATATGTGAAGTTGAGTACTGATTTAAGATAGAAAAGGAACCATAGATATGTGAAGTTGAGTACTGATTTAAGATAGAACAGAAACCATATATATGTGAAGTTGAGTACTGATTTAAGACAGAAAAGGAACCATAGATATGTGAAGGAAGTTTAGTACTGATTTAAGATAGAAAAGAAACCATAGATATGTGAAGTTTAGTACTGATTTAAGATAGAAAAGAAACCATAGATATGCAAAGTTTAGTACTGATTTAAGATAGAAAAGGAACCATAGATATGTGAAGTTAAGGACTGTTATAAGATAGAAAAGAAACCATAGATAAGTGAAGTTTAGTACTGATTTAAGATAGAAAAGAAACCATAGATATGTGAAGTTGAGTATTGATTTAAGATATAAAAGAAACCATAGATATGTGAAGTTGAGTATTGATTTAAGATAGAAAAGAAACATAGATATATCAAGTTTAATATTAATTTAAGATAGAAAAGAAACCATAGATATGTCAAGTTGAGTACTGACTTAAGATAGATAAGAAACCATAGATATGTGAAGTTAAGTACTGATTTAAGATAGAAAAGGAACCATAGATATGTGAAGTTGAGTATTGATTTAAAATAGAAAAGAAACCGATAGATATGTCAAGTTGAGTACTGTTTTAAGATAGAAAGAAACACGTGGATATGTAAAATTTAGGACTGTTTTATGATAGAAAAGAAACACGTGGATATGTCAGATTGAGTTTTGTTTAAAGATAGAAAAGTAATACGTGGATATTTCAGGTTGAGTACAGTTTTAAGCTAGAAATGAAACACCTGGATAATGTTAAGTTTAATACAGTTTTAAATAAGAAAAGTAACCCATGGATTATGTCAAGTTGAGTACAGTTTTAAATTAGAAAAGAAACCCGTAGATATATCAATTTATTACAGTTTTAAGATAGAAATGAAACACATGGATATGTCAAGTTGATTTCTGTTTTAAGATATAAAAGAAACCCGTGGATATGTTAAGTTGAGTTTTGTTATAAGACAGAAAAGATACCTATAGATATGTCAAGTTCAGTACTGTTTTAAGATAGAAAAGAAACACGTGGATATGTCAAATTCAGTTCTGTTTTAAAAAACCTATAGATATGTCAAGTTGAGTACTGTTATACGATAGAAAAGGAACCATAGATATGTCAAGTTTAGTACTGATTTAAGATAGAAAAAACCCCATAGATATGTCAAGCTGAGTACTGTTATAAGATAGAAAAGAAACCATAGATATGTGAAGTTGATTACTGATTTAAGATAGAAAAGGTACCATATATATGTCAAGTTTAGTACTGATTTAAGATAGAAAAGGAACCATAGATATGTGAAGTTGAGAACTGATTTAAGATAGAAAAGGAACCATAGATATGTGAAGTTGAGTACTGATTTAAGATAGTAAAGAAACCATAGATATGTTAAGTTGAGTACTGATTTAAGATAGAAAAGGAACCATATATATGTGAAGTTGAGTACTGATTTAAGATAGAAAAGGAACCATAGATATATGAAGTTGAGTACAGATTTAAGATAGAAAAGGAACCATAGATATGTGAAGTTGAGTACTGATTTAAGATAGAAAAGGAACCATAGATATGTTAAGTTGAGTACTGATTTAAGATAGAACAGAAACCATAGATATGTGAAGTTGAGTACTGATTTAAGACAGAACAGAAACCATAGATATGTGAAGTTGAGTACTGATTTAAGACAGAAAAGGAACCATAGATATGTGAAGGAAGTTTAGTACTGATTTAAGATAGAAAAGAAACCATAGATATGTGAAGTTGAGTATTGATTTAAGATTTAAAAGAAACCATAGATATGTGAAGTTGAGTATTGATTTAAGATAGAAAAGAAACCATAGATATATCAAGTTTAATAATAATTTAAGATAGAAAAGAAACCATAGATATGTCAAGTTGAGTACTGACTTAAGATAGATAAGAAACCATAGATATGTGAAGTTAAGTACTGATTTAAGATAGAAAAGAAACCATAGATATGTGAAGTTGAGTATTGATTTAAGATAGAAAAGAAACCATAGATATGTCAAGTTGAGTACTGATTTAAGATAGAAAGCCCCCCATAGATATGTGAAGTTAAGGACTGTTATAAGATGGAAAAGAAACCATAGATATGTGAAGTTTAGTACTGATTTAAGATAGAAAAGAAACCATAGATGTGTGAAGTTGAGTACTGTTATAAGATAGAAAAGAAACCATAGATATGTGAAGTTGAGTACTGATTTAAGGTAGAAAAGAAACCATAGATATGTGAAGTTTAGTACTGATTTAAGATAGAAAAGGAACCCATGTATATATCAATTGGACGTCGTGATACAACTATCAAACTGAAGTCCAATCAATGAATCAGGGATTCACATAATGTTCGGTTATATGATTTAGAAAAACTGAATATCATGTTTCCCTGGTAACATAAACGTATAGGAATTTTGATTCACGTATTGCTTGTGGGAAAGGGTACACGGACTTTGATGATTCACGTCTGTTTGTGGGAAAGGGTACGGGGACTTTGATTCACGTCACATGCCTAGACAGGAAAAGAACTTGGATCCTCCCATAAAATTAGACGTTCCACTTCCTCATCATTTTCGTCCTAATTGCAGTTATTCTTTATGGAAATTAAATCCTGGACCCGAACGGTACTAATGACCGACGCCTTAATTGAACGGTTTGTAAAACAATGACGCAGTAAATGATAGTAATTAAAATCAGTTATATTTGCAATGTAAAATGTGGCAACAATATAGCGTTGACAGTATTCGAGTCGCGCCAGACAAACCGGGAGTGTTTTGAATGTTCTAAAATCTATAATTTGACCTTCTAACCTTATTTTGTAGGTACTCAAAAGAGTCGTGTCAATGAGAAAAATCGTTGAAGTATCAACATCCTTATTGCATTGCCTCTCTGTTCTTGAGTACCAATATCATTATTGCATTGCCTCTCTGTTCTTGAGTACCCAACATCCTTATAACATTGACTCTTCGTTCTTGAGTACCCAACATCCTTATAACGTTGCCTCTCCGTTCTTGAGAATCAACATCCGTATTAAATTGCCTATCTGTTCTTGAGTACCAACATATGTATTACAATGCCTCTCCGTTCTTGAGTACCAACATCCGTATTACATTGCATCTCTGTTCTTGAGTACCCAACATCCTTATAACATTGCCTCTCCGTTCGTGAGTACCAACATCCGTATTACACTGCCTCTCTGTTCAAGAGACCAACATCCTTATTGCATTGCCTCTCCGTTCTTGAGTACACAACCTCCTTATTGCATTACCTCTCCGTTCTTCAGTGCCAACATCCTTATTGCATTGCCTCACTGTTATTCCGTACCAACATCCTTATTGCATTGCCTCTCTGTTCTTGAGTAACCAACCTACTTATTGCATTGACTCTCTGTTCTTGAGTACCCAACAACCTTATAACCTGCCTCTCTGTTCTTGAGTACCAACATCCTTATTGCATTGACTCTCCGTTCTTGAGTACCCATCATCCTTATAAACTTGCCTCTCTGTTCTTGAGTACCAACAGCCTTATTGCATTGCCTATCTGTTCTTGAGTACCCAACATCCTTATTGCATTGACTCTCCGTTCTTGAGTACCCAATATCCTTATAACATTGCCTCTCTGTTCTTGAGTACCAACATCCGTATAACATTGTCTCTCTGTTCTTGAGTATCGACATCCTTATTGCATTTCCTCTCCGTTCTTAAGTACCAACATCCATCCTTATTGCATTGACTCTCCGTTCTTGAGTACCCAACATCCTTATAGCATTATAGCATTGCCTCTCTGTTCTTGAGTACCAACATCCTTATTGCATTGCCACTCTGTTCTTGAGTACCCAACATCCTTATTGCATGACCTCTCTGTTATTGAGTACCAACATCATTATTGCATTGCCTCTCCGTTCTTGAGTACCAACATCCTTATTGCATTGACTCTCCGTTATTGCACAAACAAAAAAAGGTATGGGACTTAAATACACGAAATTTGAATTCTAGTTTAGAGTTAAAGTTTGTGTGTCTAACCTTTTCTACATGCAAACACATTTTGATGAATCTGCAGTAGACAACTTTTTAAAACAGTACAAGAAAAGGAGAAATTGACTGCTCATGGTTATTCAGCGTTATTTCATATCTTGTCACAATGTTTTCAACTTTATTCAATAATAATACAATAATTTATACATTGTTTTTCCATATTTTTATCACGATGTTGTCAAAGTTGTCTGCTGCAGATGTGTTATATGGGGTGTGTGCTGTAGATGTGTTCTATGGGGTGGCTGCTGTAGATGTGTTCTATGGGGTGTCTGCTATGGGTGTGTTCTATGGGGTGGCTGCTGTAGATGTGTTCTATGGGGTATCTGCTATGGATGTGTTCTATGGGGTGGCTGTTGTAAATGTGTTCCAGAGGGTGGCTGGTGTAGATGTGTTCGATGGGGTGGCTGCTGTAGATGTGTTCTATAGGGTGGCTGCTGTAGATGTGTTCTTTGGGGTGTCTGCTATGGATGTGTTCTATGGGGTGGCTGCTGTATATGTGTTCCAGATGGTGGCTGCTGTAGATGTGTTCGATGGAGTGGCTGCTGTATATGTGTTCCATAGGGTGGCTGCTGTAGATGTGTTATATGGGGTGGCTGCTGTATATGTGTTCTATGGGGTGGCTGCTGTATATGTGTTATATGGGTTGGCTGCTGTATATGTGTTCTATTGGGTGGCTGCTGTAGATGTGATATATGGGGTGTCATATGTATATGTGTTCTATGGGGTGGCTGCTGTATATGTGTTATATGGGGTGTCTTCTGTAGATGTGTTATCTCGGGTGTCTGCTGTAGATGTGTTATATGTGTTGTCTGCTGTAGATGTGTTCTATGTGTTGTCTGCTGTATATGTGTTATATGTGTTGTCTGCTGTAGATGTGTTCTATGTGGTGGCAAATGTATATGTGTTCTATGGGTTGGCGTGGAAGGCTTCAATGTGTTTAATACACGTCAAAAAAACACCTGTATAATATTGTGGGTAAAATGTCTGTTTAATACACGTCAAAAAAAAACGTATAATGTTGTGGGTAAAATGTCTGTTTAATACAAGTTGATGCTTCACAGAGGTGGCTGCTTTACAGAGGTGGCTGCCTCACACAAGTGTATGCGTCCTCGCCTGAAACATTTCTACTCGTTCTTATTGAATAGCTATGCACTTTTTGTGGAGTTTTTCCGGTATTTTCTAAAATTACTGCTCAGCACTATGCCCCGTATAGTAAATTATTAAGATCATAAACTGGCTCGTCCAGGGATTTATAAATACACGGAAATGCATGTAAAAATGATGATATTTTCAAATGGTTTCTATTCCAATAGAGACTTGACAGGTTCGTGTTCATCGATTGTTAAAGAGAAGTGACTGTAATAATTATATAGTGTATCAGACGAACTGTAATAATTATATAGTGTATCAGACGAACTGTAATTATTATATAGTGTATCAGACGAACTGTAATACTTATATAGTGTATCAGACGAACTGTAATATTTATATAGTGTATCAGACGAACTGTAATACTTATATAGTGTATCAGACGAACTGTAATAATTATATAGTGTATAATTATATAGTGTGTCAGACGAACTGTAATAATTATATAGTGTATCAGACGAACTGTAATACTTATATAGTGTATCAGACGAACTGTTATAATTATATAGTGTATAATTATATAGTGTATCAGACGAACTGTAATAATTATATAGTGTATCAGAAGAACTGTTATACTTATATAGTGTATCAGACGAACTGTAATTATTATATAGTGTATCAGACGAACTGTAATACTTATATAGTGTATCAGACGAACTGTAATACTTATATAGTGTATCAGACGAACTGTAATACTTATACAGTGTATCAGACGAACTGTAATAATTATATAGTGTATAATTATATAGTGTATCAGACGAACTGTAATAATTATATAGTGTATCAGAAGAACTGTTATACTTATATAGTGTATCAGACGAACTGTAATACTTTTATAATGTATCAGACGAACTGTAATACTTCTATAGTGTATAAGACGAACTGTAATACGTATATAGTGTATCAGACGAACTGTAATACTTATATAGTGTATTAGACGAACTGTAATAATTATATAGTGTATCAGACGAACTGTAATACTTATATAGTGTATCAGACGAACTGTTATTATTATATAGTGTATTAGACGAACTGTAATTATTATATAGTGTATCAGACGAAATGTAATACTTATATAGTGTATCAGACGAACTGTAATTATTATATAGTGTATCAGACGAACTGTAATACTTATATAGTGTACCAGACGAACTGTAATACTTATATAGTGTATCAGACGAACTGTAATACTTAGATAGTGTATCAGACGAACTGTAATTATTATATAGTGTATCAGACGAACTGAAATACTTATATAGTGTATAAGACGAACTGTAATACCTATATAGTGTATCAGACGAACTGTAATACTTATATAGTGTATCAGACGAACTGTGTATCAGACGAACTGTAATAATTATATAGTGTATCAGACGAACTGTAATAATTATATAGTGTATCAGACGAACTGTAATAATTATATAGTGTATCAGACGAACTGTAATACTTAGATAGTGTATCAGACGAACTGTAATAATTATATAGTGTATCAGACGAACTGTAATACTTATATAGTGTATCAGACGAACTCTAATAATCATATAGTGTGTTAGACGAACTGTAATACTTATATAGTGTATCAGACGAACTGTGTATCAGACTAATTGTAATACTTATATAGTGTATCAGACGAACTGTGTATCAGACGAACTGTAATAATGATATAGTGTATCAGACGAACTATAATAATTATATAGTGTATCAGACGAATTGTAATTATTATATAGTGTATCAGACGAACTGTAATAATTATATAGTGTATCAGACGAACTGTAATAATTATATAGTGTATCAGACGAACTGTAATTACTATATAGTGTATCAGACGAACTGTAATAATTATATAGTGTATCAGACGAACTGTGTATAAGACGAACTGTAATAATTATATAGTGTATCAGAGCAACTGTAATAATTATTAGTGTATCAGACGAACTGTAATTACTATATAGTGTATCAGACGAACTGTAATAATTATATAGTGTATAAGACGAACTGTAATACTATCTAAGTATATACTGTATATCACAGTATTCTATGTATTACAGTTCGTCTGATACACTATATAATTATTACAGTTCGTCTGATACACTATATAATTATTACAGTTCGTCTGATACACTATATAATTATTACAGACGAACTGTAATAATGATACAGTGTATCAGACGAACTGTAATAATGATATAGTGTATAAGACGAACTGTAATCATTATATAGTGTATCAGACGAACTGTAATAATTATATAGGGTATCAGACGAACTGTAATCATTATATAGTGTATCAGACGAACTTTAATACTTATATAGTGTATCAGAGGAACTGTGTATAAGACGAACTGTAATAATTATATAGTGTATCAGACGAACTGTGTATAAGACGAACTGTAATAATTATATAGTGTATCAGACAAACTGTAATCATTATATAGTGTATAATTATATAGTGTATCAGACGAACTGTGTATCAGACGAACTGTAATAATTATATAGTGTATCAGACGAACTGTAATAATTATATAGTGTATCAGACGAACTGTGTATCAAACGATATCATATTTGTGTCATTTATACATGTCTGGTCAGGGTCATTAGAGAATACCAGGATCAGACTGAACGCACGTGCAGTATGGTCTCAATCTTCCCTGGTCGAAAGGTCTTGATGTTCGGTTATCGGGTGACGCGATAAGATAAAGCACTTACAACGTTGCCATCATCTGGTTGTAAACATTTAAAAAACGTCGGGAATTCTAAATATGATAACAATCAGTATTGAACCACGGGAGGAAAAGGTGCTTTTTGAGAACCTGCTCATTTTATACATAGAAGCTTTGAAAACCTGCTCATTTTATACCTAGAAGCTTTGAGAACATGCTCATTTTATACCTAGAAACTTTAAGAACCTGCTTATTTTATACCTAGAAGCTTTGAGAACCTGCTCATTTTATACCTAGAAGCTTTCAGAACCTGCTCATTTTATACCTAGAAGCTTAAGGAACCTGTTCATTTTATACCTAGAAGCTTTAAGAACCTGCTCATTTTATACATAGAAGCTTTAAGAACCTGCTAATTGTATACATAGAAGCTTTGAGAACCTGCTCATTTTATACCTAGAAGCTTTCAGAACCTGCTCATTTTATACCTAGAAGCTTTGAGAACCTGCTCATTTTATACCTAGAAGCTTTGAGAACCTGCTCATTTTATACCTAGAAGCTTTAAGAACCTGCTCATTTTATACCTAGAATCTTTAAGAACCTGCTCATTTTATACCTAGAAGCTTTGAGAACCTGCTCATTTTATACCTAGAAGCTTTAAGAACCTGCTCATTTTATACCTAGAAGCTTTGAGAACCTGCTCATTTTATACCTAGAAGCTTTAAGAACCTGCTCATTTTATACCTAGAAGCTTTAAGAACCTGCTCATTTTATACCTAGAAGCCGTTCCGTCATGGACTGAGATTGCATTTTACAACAAAAAATTTTTTTATTATAATTTCATTGTAGGACACCCAAGGTTGTTGACTCCGCTACACTCAAAACATCTCAAAACATCTCAAAACATCTCACACTCAAAACTTCTCGCTTGGAGCGTAGCGGAGTCAATAACCGTGGATGTCCGACAATGATCATATTTATCGCCTTCGTCCTTTTCAACTTGTATGTTTTTATGTGTCCTTAGTTAAGTCGAATGGAGCCAACGAATTTGTCTTCTTACTTGGCTATCGCATATATTTTAAACACGTTATATAGGACCGACGTTCAGTCATCTGAAGTAAATTATTTACACAAGAAAAATATGTTTTAAGTATTTTTAAACTTAAATCAATCACACAACTTCACACGAAAATCTACCTTCGGCGGGTTTTGCTATTAGCGACAATATCATGGAATTGCCAATTTTGATATTCGAGCTTTGGCTATAAACTTTCGTCAAAAGGTATTCGGATTATTTGTGTGCTTTCAAGGCGATAGGGATGGTCCTGAACTAAATGCTAGGACACGCATGCTTATCTAGATCTTACAAACTATCCAAAAGGTCAGTTTTCGTGTGATGTGACTAATATCTCAGCGTCAAGTGCCCTTTCAAGAACAATTTGTCTCAGTTAATGTCATTATAGAGTCTATATGTGTTGTCACTTCCGTCTTTGTCCAACGTATTACAGACAATCGCAACTGACAACTGTCGTTGTGTACGGGGGATGCTTTTACACATAAGACTTAAACAACGCCACCCAATAGGACAGCGACGAACCACGTCCTCAGCTTACTCCATTATTTTGACAATGCGAACCGCATGGTATATACACGTGTCTCTGGTCAATTTGAAACACATTTGGCTACATTTGACAAACGATTGAAAGATTAAATACTATCCGGAATTAATTTAAACTTATTAATTTTACATCGATTGCGAAACAAGGTTTTAATCTTATATTAATCACGCTCGATGTCTGCTTCTTGGAGACTTAACCAATACTCGCGCCGTTTGTGTGGAAAATTCCCAAGGTCAGAAACCGCTCATCACGGGTTTCGAACCCGAGAACTTTGGTATGAGAGGCCGATGATGCAGACGTTCTACATCTGAACCACTGTCTTCCACAATTATATTCACATTGGCCTTTTTAAGCTTAGTTTCCCATGGTTTGTATTTCTGTTCGGACATAAAAATGAGAAACAAGGTACAATTATGGAACGCCGGCACTGTCTTTAGACGTGATGAAACACCACTATTATGTCTGTTTGTTATTACATTATGTACATCGATCTTTACATGTTGTGCAAACATATTTATATTATGTCAGTATATGGTTATGTGTTGTGGTTTTGTACTTATATTCTGACAGTTTTTATTATATTATGTAGATACATCTTTACATTATGTACATACATCTTTATATTATGTCGGTACATCTTTACATTATGTAGATACATCTTTATATTATGTAGATACATCTTTATATTATGTCGGTACATCTTTATATTATGTAGATACATCTTTATATTATGTAGATACATCTTTATATCATGTGCTTGCTTTATTATATTATGTCCATACTTTATTATATTATGTTGATACATCTTTACATTATGTAGATACATCTTTATATTATGTGGATACATCTTTATATTATGTAAATACATCTTTATATTATGTAGATACATCTTTATAATATGTATATACATCTTTATATTATGTAGATACATCTTTGTATTATGTAGATACATCTTTACATTATGTCCATACTTTATTATATTATGTCCATACTTTATTATATTATGTGGATACATCTTTACATTATGTAGATACATCTTTATATTATGTGGATACATCTTTATATTATGTAAATACATCTTTATATTATGTAGATACATATTTATATTTTCAATAACTCTCCTAGTTTAATAGATTGAAGAAGATTGGCCAAGGAGGCCTGTTGCCACGGCGACGCCATTTTAATTGTTTGCTTTACGGGCGTTACCCTTTACGGATCACATTACCGTCACATTCCGTACATTCGCGCTTTTATTTCCGGTGTCAAGGCGGAATATCACCCTGCTTAAACTATCCACAACATATAACAACGTTTGCACATCATATAAAGTTACCACAGATAGCACAAGATGTAATAACGTCACGACAGAATATAAGAAAAACAACTAACTAAACAACATAATATTGCATGGACATTATCTACTACTTTGTTAATCATGGGAAAATATGAATGGGATATGTTTGTCGTTTACCTTCCGTCCGTCCGTCCGTCCTTCCGTCCGTTCGTCTGCCGTCCTGTGCCATATTTAAGGCATTGATGGATGGATTCGATTAAAACTGTATGGAAATGTTAACCTACATATTGAAAGGCTAGACGGCAAGTGAAACAAAGATTGCTTTAAAACACAAAGAGTTATGTCCCCTTAGACTTATATTGTGTATGTACTGGACATCATTTACATTACTAGTTATCTACCTTAAATACACTGTGTTCGTCTCAAATTCCGTATGGAAACTGTAGAGAACATATTTTATATCAAATCCGTATCTTTATGAATAGTTATCGTCATCAAATCTAGGTCAATCTATAAACGCGATTACATGAATGTGGAGTCAGAAACTAGATCACAAGGTCAAGTTTCAAATGCCTCTGAACACTTCAGAGGTTCAATGTATGTTCAAATATTCATTGAAATTCATAAGAACATTAATTTCCATCAAATTCAGTTCTTGTTCAAACATTTGTCATGTTGGATCGAAAAATAAGTCGCACGTAGTCCAACAGACCCCCTATATTTCCGTAGTGGATCAGTAACTAACCCAATAATGTATTTATTTCGTCGACCACTTTAAACTGAACTATACTGTAACTTGTTGATATTTGTTGGTAGCATAATATGACGTCATGAGTAAAAGATCTATCAATATTTATTAAAGAATTGGAATAGATATATTATTTAAAGAAAATACACCGGTTCAACATGAACATATTTATTTCAATTCATTTCATTTCTTTCTGGGTAACTGGTAACATTTGAGAGCCACTTTACGAAAACCAACCTTTGAACTGACTTTTTTACTTTACTCACCCCCTATGGAATTTACTCATCCCCTATAGAAATATATATTTCTGCACGTGACACGCTTTAACCAATGAAATTGCTAGAATTTCGTGTGAGGCGAAATAATATATAATAATTTGTGCACACACTATACTAAAGTATGCACATAATGTAAAAACGTATGGACATAATGTAATAAAGTATGGACATACTGTAATAAAGTAAACACAGCGCACAATAAAGTATCTACATAATATAAAGATGTATCTACATAATGTAATGATGTACCTACATAATATAAAGATGTATCTACATAATGTAATGATGTACCTACATAATATAAAGATGTACCTACATAATATAAAGATGTATCTACATAATGTAAAGATGTATCTACATAATATAAATATGTATCTACATAATATAGTATCTACATAATATAAAGATGTATTTACATAATATAAAGATGTATCTACATAATATAAAGATTTATCTACATAATATAAAGATGTATCCACATAATATAAAGATGTATCTACATAATATAAAGATGTATCTACATAATATAATACAGTATGGACATAATATAATAAAGCAAGCACATGATATAAAGATGTATCTACATAATATAAAGATGTATCTACATAATATAAAGATGTATCTACATAATATAAAGATGTATCTACATAATGTAAAGATGTACCGACATAATGTAAAGATGTATCTACATAATGTAAAGATGTACCGACATAATATAATAAAAACTGTCAGAATATAAGTACAAAACCACAACACATAACCATATACTGACATAATATAAATATGTTTGCACAACATGTAAAGATCGTTGTACATAATGTAATAACAAACAGACATAATAATGGAGTTTCATCACTTCTAAAGACAGTGCCGGCGTTCCATATACAATGCTATAAAACACACGGTTTGCTTTATATCTTTCGATTGAAACAATATAAGTACTTCATGTTGATACATTCATATATGTATCGTATACGTCGATTGAAACAATATAAGTACTTCATGTTGATACATGTTTATATGTATCGTATACGTTTACTTATACCGTAGAGAAAACAAATAATTTACGAGTGTTTCACTTTATTGTTTAATGCATATGTCTGTTAAATCCTTTGCTATGGGGTACCGTTGCTATGTATCTCTTGTTATAGAAGAAGACTTTTTTGTGATATAATTATTGACCGTGAGTATGACGTGTATATAACAAGGTCATTTTACTATATATTATATACCTACACATATTCTGGCGCAAAAACATGGCAGATTAGCACTCGCAAAACAGCACGACGGCTTGCATTCCCAATATGCTTCTATGTAAACTGACCGCTATTCCCTACATATTTCGATGTAAACTGACCGCTATTCCCTATATACTTTTATGTAAACTGATCGCCATTTCCCATATAATTATATGTAAACTAACCTCTATTCCCATATACGTGTATGTTAACTGACCGGTATTCCCTACATGTATATACGACTGGTATTTCAATATAATTACATGTATATGTAAATTGACCAGTATTCCCTGAATACGTGTAGTATTTCAATATAATTATATGTAAACTGCTCAGTATTCCCTGAATGCGTCTGGTATTTCAATATAATTATATGTAAAGTGACCGGTATTCCCTGAATACGGGTGATATTTCAATATAACTATATGTAAACTGCCCAGTATTCCCTGGATACGGGTGATATTTCAATATAACTATATGTAAACTGCCCAGTATTCCCTGAATACGGGTAGTATTTCAATATAATAATATATAAACTGACCAGTATTCCCTGAATACGGGTGATATTTCAATATAATTATATGTAAACTGCCCAGTATTCCCTGAATACGGGTGATATTTCAATATAATTATATATAAACTGACCAGTATTCCCCTGAATACGGGTGATATTTCAATATAATTATATGTAAATTGCCCCGTATTCCCTGAATACGGGTAGTATTTCAGTATAATTATATGTAAACTGACCAGTATTCCCTGAATACTTGTGGTATTTCAATATAATTATATGTAAACAGCCCAGTATTCCCTGAATACGTGTGGTATTTCAATATATAATTATATGTAAACTGCCCAGTATTCCCTGAACACTGGTAGTATTTCAATATAAGTATATGTAAACTGACCAGTATTCCCTGAATACGGGTGGTATTCAATATAAGTATATGTAAACTGACCAGTATTCCCTGAATACGACTGATATTTCAATATAAGTATATGTAAACTGACCAGTATTCCCTGAATACAACTGATATTTCAATATACGACTGGTATTTCAATATACTTCTATGTAAACTGACTGGTATTTCAATGAATTTCTATGTAAACTGACTGAAATTCCCAATATACTTCTATGTAAACTGACCTGTATTACAATATACTTCTATATAAGCGGCTCGGTATTCCCTATATACTGGTATTTATATATACTTCTAGGTAAACTGACCGGTATTCCCAATAAACGAAAGGTATTTCAATAAACTTCTAGGTAAATTGACCGGTATTCCCAATATACTTCTATGTAAACTGATCGGTATTCCCAATATACGACAGGTATTTCAATAAATGTTTAGGAAAACTGACTGGTATTTCAATATACGTTGGTACTTCAAAATACTTCTATGTAAGCTGACCCGTATTCCCCATTTACTTTTATATAAACTGAGCGATATTCCCTATAAAGGTCTTTGTAAACTGACCCGTATTCCCCATATAATGTTATATAAACTGACCGGTATTCCTAATATACGACTAGTATTTCAATATAATTATATGTAGACTGACCGGTATTCCCTGAATACGACCGGTATTTCAATATACTTCGAAGTAAACTGACCGGTATGCCTAATATTCGACTGGTATTTCAATATACGACTGGTATTTCAATATACTTCTATTTAAACTGACATGTATTCCCCATATACGTCTATGTAAACTGATCGGTATTCCGTTTATACGACTGGTATTTCAATATACTTCTATGTAAACTGACCGGTATTCCCAATATTCGACTGGTATTTCAATACACTTCTATGTAAACCGATCGGTATTATCTATATACGACTGGTATTTCAATATACTTATGTGTAAACTGACCGGTATTCCCAATATGTGTGTGTTACATTATTGAAGGCCATATGAAAATAAGATATGTATAGCCATTAATAAATTGTCTGTATGTGTCTTAGATGTTACCTTAAACAAATAAAGATATTATTATTATTATTATTATTATTATTATTATTATTATTATTATTATTATATACGACTGGTATTTCAATATACTTCTAGGTAAACTGACCGGTATTCCCAATATACTTTCATATAAACTGAGCGGTATTCCCCATAAAGGCATATGTAAACTGACCGGTATTCCCTGTATACGACTGGTATTTCAATATGCGTGTATGTAAAGTTACTGGTATGCCCTGTATACATCTGGTATTTCGATATACTTCTTTGCAAACTGACCCGGATTCCCCATTTACTTTTATATAAACTAAGCGGTATTCCCTATATACATGTACGTATATGTAAACTGACCGGTATGTCCCATATACTTTTATGTAAACAGACCTGTATTTTCCCTAAGCTTCTTTGTTAACTGACCGGTATTCTGAATATATTTCTATGTTAACTTATCGATATTCCCCATATAATGTTATGTAAACTGACCTGTATTCCCATATACGTAAATGTAAACTGACCGGTATTCCCTATATACAACTGGTATTGCAATGTTCTTCTATATATATTGACCGGTATTCCCAATATACTTCTATGTAAACTGACCAGTTTTCTCTATATACATCTATGCAAACTGACAAGTATTCCCTACATACTTATATGTAAACTGACTGGTATTCTCTATATACTTCTATGTATACTGACCTGTATTACCAGTATACTTCTGCATGTATGTTAACTGACTGGTTTTTCCTATATAATTCTTTATAAATTGACCGGTATTCCCTATGTTCTTCTATGTAAACTGACCGGTATTCCCAATATACTTCTATGTAAACTGACTGGTATTCCCAGTATACTTCTGCATGTATGTTAACTGACTGGTTTTTCCTATATAATTCTTTATAAATTGACCGGTATTCCCTATGTTCTTCTATGTTAACTGACCGGTATTCCCAATATACTTCTATGTAAACTGACTGGTATTCCCTATATACGTCTATTTAAACTTAGCTGTATTCCCATTATACTTTTATGTAAACTGACCTGTATTCCCAATATACTTCTATGTAAACTGACCAGTATTCCCTATATACTTCTATGCAAATTGACCGGTATTTCAATGAACTAATAGGTAAACTGACCGGTATTCCATATATACTTATATGTAAACTGACCGGTATTCCGAATATACTTCTATGTAAATTGACCGGTATTTCAATGTACTTATATGTAAACTGACCGGTATTCCCAATATACTTTTTTGTAAACTGACCACTATTCCCAATATACTTCTATATAAACTGACCGGTATTCCAAATATACTTCTATATAAACTGACTGGTATTCTCTATATACTTCTATGTATACTGACCTGTATTCCCAGTATACTTCTGCATGTATGTTAACTGACTGGTTTTTCCTATATAATTCTTTATAAATTGACCGGTATTCCCTATGTTCTTCTATGTAAACTGACCGGTATTCCCAATATACTTCTATGTAAACTGACTGGTATTCCCAGTATACTTCTGCATGTATGTTAACTGACTGGTTTTTCCTATATAATTCTTTATAAATTGACCGGTATTCCCTATGTTCTTCTATGTTAACTGACCGGTATTCCCAATATACTTCTATGTAAACTGACTGGTATTCCCTATATACGTCTCTTTAAACTTAGCTGTATTCCCATTATACTTTTATGTAAACTGACCTGTATTCCCAATATACTTCTATGTAAACTGACCAGTATTCCCTATATACTTCTATGCAAATTGACCGGTATTTCAATGAACTAATAGGTAAACTGACCGGTATTCCATATATACTTATATGTAAACTGACCGGTATTCCGAATATACTTCTATGTAAATTGACCGGTATTTCAATGTACTTATATGTAAACTGACCGGTATTCCCAATATACTTTTTTTGTAAACTGACCACTATTCCCAATATACTTCTATATAAACTGACCGGTATTCCAAATATACTTCAATATATACTGACAGGTATTCCTTACATACTTATATTAAACTGACTGATATTCCCTATATATTCATATGTAAACTGACCGGTATTCCCTATATACTTCTATGTAAACTGACTGATATTCCCTATATACTTATATGTAAACTGACCGGTATTCTCTATATACTTATATGTGAACTGAACGGTATTCCCTATATACATGTACGTATATGTAAACTGACCGGTATGTCCCATATACTTTTATGTAAACAGACCTGTATTTTTCCTAAGCTTCTTTGTTAACTGACCGGTATTCTGAATATATTTCTATGTTAACTTATCGATATTTCCCATATAATGTTATGTAAACTGACCTGTATTCCCATATACGTAAATGTAAACTGACCGGTATTCCCTATATACAACTGGTATTGCAATGTTCTTCTATATATATTGACCGGTATTCCAAATATACTTCTATGTAAACTGACCAGTTTTCTCTATATACATCCATGCAAACTGACAAGTATTCCCTACATACTTATATGTAAACTGACTGGTATTCTCTATATACTTCTATGTATACTGACCTGTATTCCCAGTATACTTCTGCATGTATGTTAACTGACTGGTTTTTCCTATATAATTCTTTATAAATTGACCGGTATTCCCTATGTTCTTCTATGTAAACTGACCGGTATTCCCAATATACTTCTATGTAAACTGACTGGTATTCCCAGTATACTTCTGCATGTATGTTAACTGACTGGTTTTTCCTATATAATTCTTTATAAATTGACCGGTATTCCCTATGTTCTTCTATGTTAACTGACCGGTATTCCCAATATACTTCTATGTAAACTGACTGGTATTCCCTATATACGTCTATTTAAACTAAGCTGTATTCCCATTATACTTCTATGTGAACTGACCTGTATTCCCAATATACTTCTATGTAAACTGACCAGTATTCCCTATATACTTCTATGCAAATTGACCGGTATTTCAATGAACTAATAGGTAAACTGACCGGTATTCCATATATACTTATATGTAAACTGACCGGTATTCCGAATATACTTCTATGTAAATTGACCGGTATTTCAATGTACTTATATGTAAACTGACCGGTATTCCCAATATACTTTTTTGTAAACTGACCACTATTCCCAATATACTTCTATATAAACTGACCGGTATTCCAAATATACTTCTATATAAACTGACTGGTATTCTCTATATACTTCTATGTATACTGACCTGTATTCCCAGTATACTTCTGCATGTATGTTAACTGACTGGTTTTTCCTATATAATTCTTTATAAATTGACCGGTATTCCCAATATTCTTCTATGTAAACTGACTGGTATTCCCAGTATACTTCTGCATGTATGTTAACTGACTGGTTTTTCCTATATAATTCTTTATAAATTGACCGGTATTCCCTATGTTCTTCTATGTTAACTGACCGGTATTCCCAATATACTTCTATGTAAACTGACTGGTATTCCCTATATACGTCTATTTAAACTAAGCTGTATTCCCATTATACTTCTATGTGAACTGACCTGTATTCCCAATATACTTCTATGTAAACTGACCAGTATTCCCTATATACTTCTATGCAAATTGACCGGTATTTCAATGAACTAATAGGTAAACTGACCGGTATTCCATATATACTTATATGTAAACTGACCGGTATTCCGAATATACTTCTATGTAAATTGACCGGTATTTCAATGTACTTATATGTAAACTGACCGGTATTCCCAATATACTTTTTTGTAAACTGACCACTATTCCCAATATACTTCTATATAAACTGACCGGTATTCCAAATATACTTCAATATATACTGACAGGTATTCCTTACATACTTATATGTAAACTGACTGATATTCCCTATATATTCATATGTAAACTGACCGGTATTCCCTATATACTTCTATGTAAACTGACTGATATTCCCTATATACTTATATGTAAACTGACCGGTATTCTCTATATACTTCTATGTGAACTGAACGGTATTCCCAATATACTTGTATGTGTACTGACCAGTATTCCCTATATACTTCTATGTGAAATGACTGGTATTCCGATTTAATTATATGTAAACATTACCGGTATTCCTATTTAATTATATGTAAACTGACTGGTATTCCTTATATACTTCTGTGTAAACTGACTGATATTCCTATATAATACTATGCAATCTGAGTGTTATTCCCTATGTACTTCTATGTAAACTTACCGATATTCCCTACGTTATTTTATGTAAATTAACTGGTATATCCTGTACTATTCTATGTAAACTGACATTTGAAAACATTATGTCAACGGAGAAATTGCTCATTAAGAGCAGTGTTTGTTTTCAAAGACAATAAGCTTTTCATTTAAGGAAGAATGGAATCTGTGATGGACTTGACGAACATACTGCATGGCCGCGCTAAGCTAAGAAGTGACACTAGCGTACATTTGGACAGTTTAATGAAGGGGTAAATAGTGAAAGGAAATTCGTTAACGCGTATGCAGGATCATTCTTTGTGCGTAGACGAGACAACTTCGATTTCCGACGAACATCGAATTGGCAGACCTCAAGAGATAACGTTTCTACGAGAAAATGAATAAATATGAAAATATGAGTTTTTTCGTCCTCAAGCAAACAAATCAATAACATGTGAATCATTTCAGATACGTGTTAATTGGCGATTGAGTATTGCAATTAGTTTTAAATTCGATAATCATGGAAATAAAAATAAAGTTTAATTTTCGTTGACTAATATTCTTACGTAATTATTAAAAATAAATGACATTGAGCGTAGTACAACATTTTGTACATTCTTATTATTTTTTATAAGTCATAATAGACAACAACAATATGAATTCAAAATATGAAGTATCGTAAATAGCACGATTTAAAAATTATCCTCGTCTAGTCAATCATTTTGACCAAACAATTGACGAGGATTATACGACATCTTGCAAATGTTTATTGCATAGTGTTTGCTTATGACATAACATTTCCCCGAGAAAAGTCCTTACTTAATATAGATTCTTGACAATGATCATCAATCTGAAAGTCCGTACTTAATATAGATTCTTGACAATGATCATCAATCTGAAAGCTCAGTGAAAGTGTAAATTCATGCGGTGATACATATTGACATATATGACCATTTCCAACAGTCCATCTCATTAAGCAGATTGCTAACAAAAATCCTGCGAATCAACCGTCATTACTTCTAATATTAAATCAACCGTCAGTACTTCTAATATTAAATCAACCGTCAGTACTTCTAATATTAAATCAATCGTCAGTTTAACTTCCGATATTAGTTCAACTATCCGTATTTCCGATAATAAATCAACCGTCAGAATGTCCAATATTAGTTCAACTGACAGTACTTCTGACGGTCAGTATTTCTTTATTTCTGATGCTGTTTTAAAAATCAGTATTTCCGATATCAATTCAACCGTCAGTAATTCCGATATTAAATCAACCGTCATTATAGTAGGTTATTGACCCTGTACTGTGAAATCATCGTTCGACCGAGTCCTTGGATTGACGTTGCCGAGCTTGCGAGACTACGTTCGTCAAAGAACGAGGTCCAACGATGATTTCACAGTACAATGTCAATAACCTTTTTATTGCATACTTTTATATTGTATATTATTTTGTATTTCGCGTTTGACGTTTTTTTTTGTTACACTTAACATGTATCACAAAAGAAACCTTACCTCTACATTCATATGGGGTTGTTTTGTGTGTGCGGAGTAATTTCTAAGTTTATGCATATTAATGAGTCGGTGTTCTAAATGTTATGAATATTAATGAGCCGATGAACCCGGCGTTCGACTTGAAACAAACAATGACAATTCTGTTTGATCAAGCAAATATTTGTCATGATCATTGTTTACAGTTTATTCATATATTGGCTTACATTTACATTATGTAAGCTCTATTTCACAATATACATACATATAATAATTCAAAGTCACCGTGATACAATATAATAGAGAATAATGAGATAGGGGATGATTTTTGTTTCATTATTGTTTATGTATTTAAAAAAAAAAAAAAAATTTTTTTTTTAAAAAAGCAAAAAATGTTAGTGATGTAATCAAAGGATGACAGACCCACATTTATTTACGTATCTTCTCTTAACTTTTTCATAATCTGTTCACATAACTTGCTTATGCTTTCAGTTTTACTTCATTTGTAGTATTCAGTTATTCTGTTAATTTATACAACTTTGGTCTTGTGTAGTTGTATTTGTCTAACTATTTGATCCGAATGTTGTTAAAGGTTGGACATTTAAGTAAATAGTGGAATTCGTCACCTATATCAGTTTTGCATGTTGCACACATTCTGGCCTTTAAAGGTTTGTTAGACAATCTTCCAGTCTCCATTGGCATATGATGGTTTCGTGTACGAAATGAAAAACACTTTTACAAAGATAATTAGGTAGTGATTGTATATATTGACATATTCCGAATTCCTGTTTGATATATTTATATAAATTTGTATCGGATGTAATAGAAATATCTGACATCCATTTTTGAATAAATATGTCTTTTAAGTGTTGCTGTGTAGAAAGTATTAACCATGTTATGGTATGTAGATTCAAGATTCAAGATTGATTTATTCAGTAACGTAAACATTTCAAAGTTTCTATTTACATACATTAGATGATATCTTCAGTCCGTTCCATATTCCTGAGTATATTTGAGCATATACATGTTTTAAGATTTCACACCATTTGGATTTTTCTTTATTTTTTGCATGAAATTAAACGTGTGTCTATATCTAACTTAATTGGTATAATGTTCGCTATATATCAGGTAAGAGGGAGTTGAGCTTTTCATATTGAAAATATCCTTAAAATATTTCAACTGCACTTGTTCCATCTTATCCAAATTTCCATAGCCCAATATTTCAGCACCGTATAGGAGTATTGGTTGTATTGTTTTGTTGAACAAGTCTATTTGGATGTCATATGGCAATGATAGTGATTTTATGCGTGCTTGGTCAACTAAATATTCTTTTGTCTTTTTAAAATTGCCATTACTTGTAAATATTATGCGAGATATACGTCCAATATAAAATCAACCGTCAATACGTCCACTATAAAGTCAACCGTCAATACTTCCAATATAAAATCAACCATCAATACGTCCAATATGAAATCAATCGTCAATACGTCAAATATAAAATCAACCGTCAATACGTCCAATATAAAATCAACCGTCAATAAGTAAGTAAGTAAGTAAATTGTTTATTATTGTGACATGTGTTACAAAGCATTTATAGTTTACATTTATTCTTTAACAATTATTATAAACACCCGGCCCCATGGGCCTATAAGTCACCAAAACATATATATTTCATAATATCATACAAATATACAAGATATATATATACAAAAAAGTGTGATCGGACGTGCAATTAGTCATTTTATTCGGTCGTATAAACAAATGTAGAAATCATTTAATAATAAATAATCAAATGTTCTAATAGAGAAGAGTAATAATTCTGTTTCATATAATCAAAACCTTAGAAATAATTGTGGGGAAAAGTGGATATAGATTATCCATTCACCAAAATGATTTCAAAAGCATCGAAAGATATCTACTTGTGATAACATTCTCATTTAGTTAAACAATATACTCCGTCTTAGCATATACGCATTAACTACAAATGTGGCTGTCTTCCTAGGATACTTTTGGATAAGCTCAATACATTGCTCTTGGTGAGACATTAATAGGAATTGGTTAATAAATATATCACTGTAAATATCGTCTCTTATTCTGTCATATAATGTACACCTCAATATAAAATGCTCTTCACTTTCTATTTCCTGGCATTTACACAATTTGCACAGTCTAGTGTTCAGTGGTTCTCCAAGCTAACATGAACATATATAAATGCCTGTCTCTATGCGTAAAGGTAAAATTCCACATCTTAACTGGGCTAGCAAAGCGCGTTCATTTTTCTTTAAATTTAATTGTAAATATGATTCGCATGAAAAGTCCATTTTAAATAATATATAACTCCGGATTTTTGGTACTTTTTCCACCTCTGATTTCCATAGGTTTGAGTAATAGCTCATGATCTTAGTTGTTACGTTTGGAAGGTTTACACTCAGTCTATTATTATAGGAGTCCATCAGATCTAACTTCTGCATAATGCTTTTAAGGTTTGAACTCCAATTACATTTAATAGAATTGTAGTCCATAATGAAGACTTGTTTGGTTAGTCTGTTGTCGTCAAATTTTATAAGCCTATTATAATAGCGTATCATTGCAATCCACCGTCTATAAGTACTAGGCAGCCAGCCGGTGTCTCCAATTAATGCAAGTGTTGGGGTAAAACGGTGAACCCCCATGATATACCGCATTTCCCTATGTTGCACGTTATCTATAGACTGAAAGGGCTTTCCACCCCACACACCTGAGCAGTAATCCAATATAGGCGTCACACATGAGTCGTACAGCTTAGTGAATGATTTAAACCCGAAATTCTTGTAATTATGGATTTTGGAGATTATCTTTCCTAGTGCGCGTCCTGCTCCCTTCGCTAGCGTTTCACAATTATGTTCAAAAGAACCTCTGTCCTGAAATATTATATCTAGGTATTTGTATCTATCAACTGTTTGTAGAACATTGTTGCCTATAGTAAAGACGAACTCAGATGGTTTCGCTCTATTTTTCCGAAAATGGACACACTTTGATTTATCTGTGTTTATTAAGACTCGCCACTTTTTACACCACGAGTGTAAGGTCAATACTTCCAATATAAAATCAACCGTCAATACGTCCAATATAAAATCAATCGTCAATACGTCCAATATAAAATCAACCGTCAATACGTCCAATATAAAATCAACCGTCAATACGTCCAATATAAAATCAACCGTCAATACATCCAATATAAAATCAACCGTCAATACTTCCAATATAAAATCAACCGTTAATACTTCCAATATAAAATCAACCGTCAATACGTCCAATATAAAATCAATGTTTAATACGTCCAATATAAAATCAACCGTCAATACGTCTTCAATCGAAACAACTCATGCTATTAATTCACCCGTCAGTACTTACGATATTATTTCAATCGTCAGTGCTTGTGATATTAAATCGACAATCAGTTCTTCCGATATTAATTCAACCGTCAGTACTTTCTATAATAAATCGCGCTTCAGTTCTCCCGACATTAATTAAATCGTCAATAATTCCAATATTATATAAACGGTTAATACTTCTGATATTCATCCAAACGTTATTACTTGCGATAATAATTCAACTGTAAGTACTTGCGAAATTCATTCAGCAGTCGAAACTTTCATTATATATTCAACGGTCGGTAATTCCTATGTTTATTCAAATATCCGTATTTCCGATATTAATATAACCGTCAGTACTTCCGATATTAATTCAACCGCTAGCGCTTCTGATATTTAAAAAACCCATCAGTACTTCTGATATGTATTCAACAATCATACCCGCAGTACTTTCGATATTAATTCAACCGTCAGTACCTATTCTATTAAATAAATGGTCAGTACATTCCAGATTAATTCAACCGCCAGTACTTGCGATAGCAAAGTAGTAAAAAATACCAAATTAAATTCAACCACCAGTACTTCCAATATCAATTCAATCATCAGTTTTCCCGAAATTAATTCAACCATCAAATACATGTGACATTTGTTTTTATTACACCTCAATTTCATTGTCCATATAAAACTCCCATTGACAAAAAGTTGCTATTTTTACTGTCAAGACAAATGTACCACGTGACCATGCGACAGTTTTTGTACTGTCTCACGGCGGTATGCAAATTTTTTACTGTCTGACGGCCGTATGCAAATTTGTTTACTTGCAGGTAGGATGTTAATGAAACTCATTAAAACTAGACATGTAGAGCACTCTATGTTGTACTTGTGTGCTATGAAACATTTTACGGATCATAAAATAATTTAATTCAGTCGTTTTATATTTATTTAATATAAATATGTAGGCATCACGATTGAGCACGGCGGAGTATTTTACGATTCGGTACAGTGAGTTATAATCTAGCGCATGCGTGATGAAAATTTGCAAACATCCGTTATCGACATTTTATTATTTATATTTTATTATTTATATTTTATTATTTATTATTTTATTATTTTTTGGTATAATAAAATAAATAACACATTGCTTTGAATTGGACAGTAATATTGTCATCCTTCGGAGAAATACTGTCACCCTCGCCCGCGGCTCGGGTGACAGTATTCTCCTCAAGCTGACAATATTACTGTCCAATTCAAAGCAATGTGTTATTTATATTATGTTACCGTATTGCAATTAAAACGCACCCTACACTTCTAATACACTGTGCAATAAAAAGGTAATTGTCCTTTGATAGTTACACTTTAAAATGTTAATTTAATACGCTAAATTTAACAATTAACGTTGTTTTAAAAAACTCATTTTCTGATAATTACTACAAGCTTAGAATCAATTAAAAGAACAATGTAATTCTAATAACATTTCAACAGAACTAAATGTAACGACTCTTTACTCTTTAATTGAATTGCCTCTAACGCTTTGTAAACTATAAATGTTTCTTGTTGCAAGCGAATGGTGTTGCTGCAAAAAAAGGAAAAAAATTGATGCTTTGTGTTCGTTTGTTTACCGAGAACTGATCATGCAGGATTTCATAAACAAAACGAAGTGCCGTTTGCTAATAATCTATCTAATTTATTCACACGCCGCCTTACTGACTTTTTGACTTACGGATAGTTCCGTCATATAGAAGAAAAAATCAAAGACTCTCATTTGAATACGATAAATTCTAAATGAAGCAATTGTCACACTAGGCACTTAATCCTTTACTCGAAAGTGTTTGCGCCATCCTCTTTCAATCACTAGAGAGAAGCACAGTTTTGTTAAAGATAAGCCCGAATTAATGCTCAAGTTATGAATTCATATGGGATTTGAACCAATTTCGGAATATTATGAACATTTCCGATTAAGAAAAGCTTACGCCAATAAGGTTAAGTGTGGGAATTCACACAATCACCTTAACGACTATTTCCTCTATAACTACAGTTACTTCTGCGAAAGCTAAATTAAATTTCGATTTTTTTATCCGACTATGTTCTTATTTTGGAATCAGGGCACTGCATCTCGACTAATGCAGTTGGTACATGTACATATATTTATAGTAACATGTACAAATCTTTATAGTAACATGAACATATCTTTATAGTAACATGTACATATCTTTATAGTAACATGTACATATCTTTAATGTAACATGTACATACCTTTATAGTAACATGTATATACCGTTATAGTAGCATGTACATACCGTTATAGTAACATGTACATATCTTTATAGTAACATGTACATATATTTATAGTAACATGTACATACCTTTATGATAACATGTACATACCTTTAAAGTAACATGTACATACCTTTATAGTAACATGTAAAGGTCTTTATAGTAACATGTACATACCTTTATAGTAACATGTACATATATTTATAGTAACATGTAAAGATCTTTATAGTAACATGTATATATCTTTATAGTAACATGTACATATCTTTATAGTATCATGTACATATCTTTAATGTAACATGTACATATCTTTATAGTAACATGTACATATCTTTATAGTAACATGTACATATCTTTATATTAACATGTACATATCTTTATAGTAACATGTAAAGATCTTTATAGTAGCCTGTATATATCTTTATAGTAACATGTACATATCTTAAAAGTAACATGTACATACCTTTATAGTAATATTTACATACCTTTATAGTAACATGTACATATCTTTATAGTAACATGTAAATACCTTTATAGTAACATGTACACACCTTTACAGTAACATGTACATATCTCTATAGTAACATGTAAAGATCTTTATAGTAACCTGTACATACCTTTATAGTAACATTGACATATCTTTATAGTAACATTGACATCTCTTCATAGTAACATGCACATACCTTTATAGTAACATGTTCATATCTTTATAGTAACATGTTCATATCTTTATAGTAACATCGACATCTCTTCATAGTAACATGTACATACCTTTATAGTAACATGTTCATATCTTTATAGGAACATGTACACACCTTTATAGTAACAGGTACATATCTTTATAGTAACATGTACAGATCTTGATTGTAACATGTACTTGCCTTTATAGTAACATGTACATACCTTTATAGTAACATGTTCATATCTTTATAGTAACATGTACATACCTTTACAGTAACAGGTACATATCTTTATAGTAACATGTACAGATCTTGATTGTAACATGTACTTGCCTTTATAGTAACATGTACATACCTTTATAGTAACATGGACATATCTTTATAGTTATATGTACATATCTTTATAGTAACATGTACATACCTTGATCATAACATGGACATATCTTTATAGAAACATGTACATACCTTTATAGTAACATGTAGATACCTTTATAGTAACATATTCATATATTTATAGTAACATGTACACACCTTTAAAGTAACATGTACATCTCTTTATAGTGATATGTTCATACCTTTATAGTAACATGGACATATCTTTATAGTAACATGTACATATCTTTATAGTCACATGTACATACCTTTATAGTAACATGTAAATACCTTTAAAGTAACATGTACATACCTTTACAGTAACATGTAAAGGTCTTTATAGTAACATGTACATACCTTTATAGTAACATGTACAGATCTTTATAGTAACATGTACATGCATTTATAGTAACGTGTTCATATCTTTATAGTAACTTGTATACAACTCTATAGTAACATGTACATATCTTTATAGTAACATGTTCATGCCTTTATAGTAACATGTACATGCCTTTATAGTAACATGTACATATCTTTATAGTATTATGGACATACCTTTATAGTAACATGGACATATCTTTAGAGTAATATGTACATACCTTTATAGTAACATGTACATACCTTTATCGTAACATGGACACACCTTTATAGTAACATGGACATATCTTTATAGTAGCATGTGCATACGTTTATAATAACATGGACATACCTTTATAGTAAAATGAACAAACCTTTAGAGTAACATGTACATCACTTTATAATAACATGTACACAACTTTATAGTAACATGTACATAACTTTATAGTAACATGGACATACCTTTTTAGTAACATAGACATATCTTTATAATAGCATGTGCATACCTTTATAGTAACATGGACATACCTTTATAGTAACATAAACAAACCTTTACAAACCTTTACAAATGTACATCACTTTATAGTAACATGTACAGATCTTTATAGTAACATCGACATAACTTTATGGTAACCTGTACATATCTTCATAGCCATGACATTATACGAAATATCGGATTTGTACATGAAACTCTTTGTCGGAAAATGAATACATAATATACATGTTTTTTACAGTAGTAAGTTTGCCTTTTGTGGTTTTGATATAAGAGATTTTTTAAATAAACAAAGTTTCTTGTAAAATGTTAGGTCCGTGAAGTTAGGATGACGAGCGACGAATTGACGAGTATTGTGACATTTTTTCTAAAAACTTTTTTCTTTCTTTAAGATAATTTATCTGTACGTATTAAATGCAAGTTAGGCCCTATTTCATGTTTCATGGCGATCAGTCAATCGGAAGAGCTTCGTCAAGTTCGTCAATTCGTCAACTCGTCAATTTAGTTGACGAAATTGACGAAAAAAATATTTTTCTAATGACTTTATATCTTTCCTTTAGATAATGTATCTGAACGTATTGAATGCAAATTAGGCCATTTTTCAACTTCCTTAGCCATCAGTATTTCAGAAGGCCTCGTCAAAATCGTCAATTCGTCAAGTTCGTCAATTCGTCAACACGTCAATTTTGTTGACGAATTGACGAAAACAATATTTTTCTTAAAACTTTATTTCTGTCTTTTAGATAATGTGTCTGGACGTATTGAATGCAACTTTGACCTTATGTCAAATTTCATGGCCATCAGTCATTCAGAAGAGATTCGTCAAGTTCGTCAATTCGTCAATTTTGTTGACGAATTGACGAAAAAAATATGATTGTGTTTTCTGAGTCCTATGATTAAAACTAACTCCTGTGATGAAGAATCTAGTAGAAACTAGAGAGGCAATTCCTTGTTTATTATATTTTGGAATGCTCCTTTCTTTATATTGTGTGTACAATATAAATAAGACCAGTTATCAGAATAGCTATATACCTCAGCGAGCTTAATCCGTGCCGCAACCTCCCTTTGTAACTTTGCTTGCTGATTGTAAAAAACTACAATCAAATTACTCTTAAGTAGTGGTAACAAGTTGAAATTTATATTTGTTCAAATGGAGCTGTTCTCTTTTCCAAACTTCACGGTTTTGTACATCTTGTTAACAGCAAAAGGACGGGCCTTTATGTGCTCTTTACTAGCAGTAAACAACATTTGATATGTCAACCTTATTACAATGGGTTCACTAATGAAAACAATACCAATTTCGTCTACACTGTACGGATGTGAGCTATGGCATTCTATGTCTTCTTTAGATATCCAGAACGTTGCAAACTTTGGTAATTATGTGGCAAAAAAATCACATCATTTGCACTGTAGAACACGTACAGATATGGTATTTAGTCTGCTTGGTCGGTACAACATACAATGTGAAATTGAAAAACGCAAAACAACTTTCTTTCAAAGACTGTGTAAAATGCCCACGAATTGTCTGACAAACCAGATTTTTACTTATCGTCTAAATTGGTTTAAAACAATTCAATGTAACACACAGATTGTTTTATTTCCGATAGTTTCAATTTATTGAAAACATATGGTTTAACTGCATACATTGTATGTGCACTCGTATAACTACTGGCACATTCCCTGAGAAAAGGTTCTTAGAAAAGGAAAGTTTTTAGTGTCGTTGAATGGAAGTTTGAATGCAAGCGTCAGGAAAAAATGAACCTCCACCATGGCTTCGACCGTTTTGTGTCTGTTCACAAAAACCGCCTTCTATCGGTATTTTTGATATTTGCCAAAACGCACAGAACTATGCATCATGCATCAAGTGCTATACAATTATTAGTTATTAGCAAACACTTAAGCGAAACTGTCAGTCAGTGTGTGTAATGCCAACATATCAATACAAATATCCAGGGACACTTAATATCCGAATGTGCTCATTTCTCAATTGAACAGAAATTATACATCAGTTTTTACTGTACTAATGATAGCTATAAACGTTGTTAAACTTCAGGGCTTCGTCCAACAGTATGAGTGTAAATGTGATAATTCATGCGTGGACGCGCACCAGAATACATTTTCTAAATACAGAAAACCATCAACTGAAGAAGAATGTGCTGTGATGTTTTTCATCGTTTATTTTGTTGCGTTTTATACGTTGACAAACATCAAGGCTCATCTTCATCTAAAATATGAATTTGGAGACCGTCCATCAGTACTTGTGTACTTTAGGTAATTGCATGCGTGAACGCGCCACAGAATACACTTCCCCTATGCAGAAAGCTATTAGCAAGAACCTGTGTATGAAGAGATTCAACTGAAGAAGAATATGCTGTGATGTTTGTCAACGTAAACTTCGTTGTGTTTTATTTCTTGAAAAACATCAGGGCTCATTTCCATGCATGGTTTGATTTACGGGTCTGTTCACCAGTTCGTGTGAATGTGATAATTCGATACGTGAATGCGCCTCAAAGCAGAAAGTCATCAACTAGAATCTGTATATGTCGAAGTTCAAAATCAGGACCGATTTTTATATAATATATTCATTTATCTACCGTTCACCAGTATGAGTATGAGATATTTGGTTTTAACCGTTTTTCTATTTTTAGTAACATCGACCTTGACCTTGACCCTAGGGACCCAAAACTCAAAACCATAAGAGTTCTCTATAAGTTCTTTTTACATACTAAGTGTTGTTACAATATGTCAATTGTAACTAAAGATATTCAGTTTCAACCCTTTTTATGTTTTTAGTAAAGGTGACCTTGACCTTAACCATTGGGCCCCCAAACGCAATCCCATAAAAGGTCTCCATACACTTTGTCTACATACCAAGTTTTGTTAAAATATGTCTTCCATCACTTAATATATAGTTTAAACCGTCGTTCTATTGTTAGTAATAGCGACCTAGACATTGACCCTCGGGGACCCAATCGTAATCCAATGGAACATCTCCATACACTCTTTCTACATACACAGTTTGGATACAATATGTCATCCGTAACTAAAGATACTCTGTTTCAACCTTTTCTATTTTTAGTAACAGCGACATTGACAATAGGGGCCTCAAACGCAACATCTAGATATGCCTAAATAAACAGAAAATACATACAAAGTTTGGTTACAATGTGTAACCCGTAACTAAAAATATTCAGTTTCAACCGTTTTTCTATTTTAGGTAACAGCGACCCTAGGCCAAACGCAATCCCACGAAAGATATCTATAAACTTATTCTACTTACCAAGTTTTGTTACAATATGTCAACCGTAACTAAAGACATTCTATAACAAAGGTGAGTTTAACGCCGCCCGAACAACGACATCTTCATTCTAATAACCAGGTTTCAACTACGTTGACATCCTGGGAAATAAAAAACAGACCTCGATGGTGACTACGATAAGACGATAAGTTCATTTGACGTCCCGGAGAAGTTATAGAGATTTCTTAGTTTACACCACAGCGAGTTTTGAAGACAATTAGGCTAGGCAGGAGACCAAACTGTCGGTTTCAATATTAGATAAGTCTTGTAGAGACAGGTTTACGGGCCTCGAATGCATTTGTTATTGACTTTACCATGTCATTAGTAAAACAATCATACACGCCAATTGTAGGGGTTCGGCTAACACCAGGTGTTTGTTGGATGGGTGTTACCAACTGGTTGTAACAGTCGTATCCATAATGTAACGGTGTACCCTGCGAAAGTGATCATGTAACGTGTACATTGCAACTCTGTAATGCCCTAGTCAGACACACACATACGGATTCTGCGGATGCTACGGATGGCTCATCCGTATCTATCCGTTCAATCCGTAATGGTCCGTATCGCATCCGCATAGTTCGTAACTGTCTGTATCGTATCTGCATTATCCAAATGATCCGCGTCCAAATTAGGAAAAGTTTCAAAATTCAGGCGCGGACGAGAAAACCGTAATGATCCGTAACTGAAGGCATTTATCCGTATCTAATCCATATCTAACCCGTATCTAAACCTATCATTCCGCGGTCCACCCAAAGTTGTGGATTAATACGGTTTCATGCAGATCGTTATGCCACCTTCACATACACGGATTTTTCTGACGAATCCTTACGTATGGCACACATCGTAAAAGTACACGAATCCTTACGATTTGGCCACTTTTATGAGCGATTTAAGAGTGGTTACGAGTAATTACGAGCCATTTACGGTTTATTACGAGTTATTACGATGTATTTACGGCAAACATCTACGATTTGTTCCGAGTAACCACGGATAAATACGAGCAAGTTACGACATTTTACGGGCTTGTTATGGATTGTTACGAGTATATTACGGAATGCTACGTTTCATCTACGCTTTTACGTGTAAATTACGACCTGTTAACGTGTTGTTACGAATAGTTGCGAGTTAGTTACGAGTATTTACGAGTCCTTATGTTTTTTGCCAAAAAATGTGCAATTCTCTATGTATCATCATTCGACAACTGACATCCAGCGAGACAACATGGCATATGAGAGAAACAGATTGCAGTTATATCAACGATTTCTGAAAGGAACTGTTCGAGTTTGCAGCTTTTATACCTGTCCTAAATCGTAAAGTATACGTATGTATTCGTAAAGTACTCGTAACTATACGTAAAGTGCTCGTAATAACTCTTAACAATCCGTAAAACTATTGTAGCACGACGTGAATGAAATCGTACTCATCATTAAGCACTCGTAATAATCCGTAAACAAATCGTAAACTAACTGTAACAAATCGTAAAACAAATTGTTAACGAGACATTTACGGATTGTTGCGAGTAGTTTACGGAGGGTTACGTGTTGTTGCGACCGGTTTACGATACTTACGAATTGTTACAAGTTATTTACGAGTTATTTACAGTTGTGACGAGTTATTAACGGATACCAACGAGCTATTTACGGATGCTTGCGATTGACTACGAGTTGGCGATCCGTAAGGACTCGTAAGAAAATCCGTGTATGTGAAGGGGGCATTACGGTTAATTACAGGTTTCGTTCTGAGTATTGTTATAGACTGTTACCTACAGAAACGTTTCAATACGGATAGTTTGCGTTCCAATACTGACAGATACCTTTTTGTGGGGATGATTGCGAATTGATACGGATAAATACGGATTGTTACGGACTCCTGCGTTCCATTGACTTCTCATGCGACGATCTTTAACACTTTGGCAAAACAAATTTTACGTTAACATAGCATTCTGGGAAGGTTTCTCGATCTATATACTGCTCGTGCTGAACCTCACACTCACTTATGCACATATCATGCGCATCTGGATGACACGCCGTCGGGAGAGGAGGTGGTTGGTCCGCCGTTAGATAACTCTCAGGCCGCAACAGGGAGCGTATGGCAACCTCATGATGCTCTTGATAAACGAGGATTTGGTGGCGTTCCGCAACTTCACCAGGCTCACACCCGAGATGTTCCGAAACGTGGTGGAACGACTCATGCCGAGAATTCGTAAGAAAAACACATGGTGCAAATACTCGCAGGGGGTTGGACTGAAGGTTGCCATCACACTCAGGCATCTGACCATGGGGTACTGCTACAAGTCGATGATGTACCTGTTCTATGTGCCGCACAACACAATCTAACTTATAGTCCGCGACGTCTATCAGGCCATTTAGGACGAATACGGCGCAGAGTTTGTCACCATCCCGACGACAGCTGAGGGTGTAAGGAGGTTGCTGCAGGCTACAGCAGCCGGTGGGACTTTCACCAGGTGCTAGGTGCCTTGGAGGGCAAGCACATACGCATCCGATGTCCTGACCACGGAGGGTCTCAGTTGTGCAACTACAAGGAGCACCACTCCATTGTGATCATAGCCCTCGTTGATGCAAACTACAGGTTTACGTGGACCCAAGTTGGTGCCCCAGGGACAGCATCTGATGCCCAGCTGTGGAACGTGTCGGCTCTGCGAGACGCGGTTATCTCCAACATCATCGGCATCCCCGAACCTGAACTTCTGCCTGCCGACGACCGTCAGATGCCGTATTTCATCATCGGGGACAATGCATTTGCCTTCAACAAGTGGATGATGAAGCCCTTTGCTGCTACGCCTCTGAAAGAGAACTAGCGGGTCTTCAACTATCGCTTATCTCGTGCCAGACCATGTGTGGGAAATGCCTTTGTCATTCTGGCCAACCGCTGGGGCTGCCTGCTCACAATTCTCCGACAGGAGCCGCAGAACGTGGAAACCATGGTGATTGCGTGTGTGACACTCCACAATAAGCTCAGGACGGCCTTCACAGATGATGGTGCACTTGGCGACCGTGAGAACGAGCAGCACAACCTCATCCCCGGTTCGTGGAGAGATGATGCTGTTCTGGATGATTTGGAGAGGCGGTTGTACGGCAACAACACCAGCAGGGCGGCGAAGAGACAGAGACTGTAGTTCAAGCATTACTACAACGGAGAGGCCGGGTCGGTTCCATGGCAGTGGCGTATGGTGCAGTGATGACGCAGTGCAATGCTTGTTAATTGTAACAGTGATGTCACCATTTCATCAACTTATTAATTGCAAAAGTGGGGTCACCATTTCTTAAGCATATTTGACCTTTTTGTCCAATAAAGGACAAAGAAATAATGTTTGTGAAATAAAAGGTAAATAAATTTATGATAAAATAAAGAATTAATATCTCTTGGACCTTTAATGTTTTAATCTTGATTCCTTTCATTAATGAAGATGAATAAATGTCCAATAAAGGTCAAAGAAATAATGGTGTAAGATTCAGTTTATATTTCTTAAACTTTTATTTCTTTGACCTTTATGTATTTCTCCTTTTTTTATTATTTGAGGAAAGAAATAAAGAAAGAAAGAGAAGACAAATTGTTTACATGTTAAACTTTTATTAAATCATCACCATGACTGTAAGGGTTCATATTCAACATTTCAAACTGTTGGAGGTGGAGTGTGTGCCTTCTTGGGAAACTGCCTCTTCTTCTGCTGCTTCTTTGCAGGCATATTTATCCAGATAAATTTCACACAACTTTATCAATGTATACACTAGTAGACTACAAAAGTATCCTAGAGTATCCTAGTATCCTAGTTATGGACAGAATCATCTTCAGCAGTAATTCAATATAATATTTCAATAATTTGTTGATGTAATTTGTTCAAAATGCAAATGGCAGTTCTGTACGTGATCCCTTCTTTCCGCAAGGCATGCGTAACAGTCCATATATGACGGTATCTAACCGCATCTATCCGCATCTACAGATAGCAGAAGGTAATGGAAGGTAAGTAATCCGTATATATCCGTATCTATGCGCATCGTGTCAATTCATTGAGAAAGTATCTAACCGCTGACTTCCGCTGACATCCTCATTTATCCTCAACCATCCGTATCTATAGGTAACTGTATCCGTAAGTTCATCAAACAAATAGGCCACGCCCACAATTTCTGCGGAAGACTGCGGATTTTATCCGAAACTATCCGCCCTATCCGTAATGTGTGTGTCAGACTGGGGCATAATCGATGGCAAATGGATACGGATAAGAGCAATAAGACAATCTTCATTAAAGGTATAGACTATGGAATTCTTTACTCAACACGTCATGCCGTCAGCTGTTATTCGATCAAAGGCGAATATATGTTAAACTGTCTTTTTCACTAATCTCAAGAGTGATATTATCCCTTTTAGTATGTATAGATGTATTTCGTTCTTATGTTTTAAAACTCATTTCGGGTAAATGAGTAACTTACATTCGGAATAGTAACGGCTATTTGTGAAAATGACTAACATACATTCGGAATAGAAACGGCTATTTGTGAAAATGACTAACATACATTCAAAATAGGAACGACTATTTGTGAAAATATCTAACACACATTCAAAATAGGAACGCCTATTTGTGCAAATGACTTAACATATATTCGGAATAGACGACATTTTGGGTAAATGAGTAAAATATATTCGGAATAGGACCGATATTTCTGGTAAATGACTAATGTACATTCAAAATAGGAACGATATTTTTGATAAATTGATAAAATACATTTGAAATAAGCGACATTTCTGATAAATGAATAATATACATTCGAAATAGGGACGATATTTCTGATAAATTAATTATAAACATTCGAAATAGGAACGATATTTCTGATAAATTAATAATATAGATTCGGAATAGGAACGCCATTTCTGATGAATTAATAATATACATTCGATATGGGAACGACATTTCTGAAAAACATATAATATACGTTCGAAATAGGAATGACATTTTTGGTAAATGACTAACATAGATTCGAAATAGGAACGAAATTTCTGATAAATGAATAATATACATTCGAAATAGGAACGGCAATTTTCGTAAATGACTAACATAGATTCGAAATAGGAATGACATTTCTGATAAACTAATAATATACATTCGAAATAGGAACGACAATTTTGGTAAATGACTAACATAGATTCGAAATAGGAACGACATTTCTGATAAATTAATAATATACATTCGAAATAGGAACGACATTTTGGGTAAATGTCTAACATAGATCCGTAATAGGAACGAAATTTCTGATAAATTAATAATATATAGATTCGAAATAGGAACGACATTTCTGATGAATGAATAATATACGTTCGAAATAGGAATGACTAGCATAGATTCGAAATTGGAACGAAATATTTGATAAATGAATGATAAACATTCGAAATAGGGTCGACATTTTGGGTAAATGACTAACATAGATTCGAAATTGGAACGAAATTTCTGATAAATGAATAATATACGTTCGTAATAGGAACGACAATTTTGGTAAATGACTAACATAGATCCGAAATAGGAACGAAATTTCTGATAAATGAATAATATACATTCGAAATAGGAACGAAATTTCTGATAAATGACTAACATAGATTCGGAATAGGAACGACATTTCTGATAAATGAATAATATACATTCGAAATAGGAACGACAATTTTGGTAAATGACTTACATAGATTCGAAATAGGAACGACATTTCTGATAAATTAATAATATACATTCGAAATAGGAACGACATTTTGGGTAAATGTCTAACATAGATTCGAAATAGGAACGACATTTCTGATAAATTAATAATATACATTCGAAATAGGAACGACAATTTTGGTAAATGACTTACATAGATTCGAAATAGGAACGACATTTCTGATAAATTAATAACATACATTCGAAATAGGAACGACATTTTGGGTAAATGTCTAACATAGATCCGTAATAGGAACGAAATTTCTGATAAATTAGTAATATATAGATTCGAAATAGGAACGACATTTCTGATGAATGAATAATATACGTTCGAAATAGGAATGACTAACATAGATTCGAAATTGGAACGAAATTTTTGATAAATGTATAATATACGTTCCTAATAGGAACGACAATTTTGGTAAATGACAAACATAGATCCGAAATAGGAACGAAATTTCTGATAAATGAATAATATACACTCGGAATAGGAACGACATTTCTGATAAATGAATAATATACATTCGAAATAGGAACGACAATTTTGGTAAATGACTTACATAGATTCGAAATAGGAACGACATTTCTGATAAATTAATAATATACATTCGAAATTGGAACGACATTTTGGGTAAATGTCTAACATAGATTTGGAATAGGAACGAAATTTCTGATAAATGACTAATATACATTCGAAATAGGAACGACATTTCTGATAAATGAATAATATACGTTCGAAATAGGAATGACTAACATAGATTCGAAATAGAAACGAAATTTCTGATAAATGAATGATAAACATTCGAAATAGGGACGACATTTTGGGTAAATGACTAACATAGATTCGAAATTGGAACGAAATTTCTGATAAATGATTAATATACGTTCGAAATAGGAATGACTATTTTGGTAAATGACTAACATAGATTCGAAATAGGAACGAAGTTTCTGATAAATGAATAATATACACTCGGTATAGGAACGACATTTCTGATAAATTAATAATATACATTCGAAATAGGAACGATATTTCTGATAAATTAATAATAAACATTCGAAATAGGAACGACATTTTGGGTAAATGACTATCATAGATTCGGAATAGGAACGAAATTTCTGATAAATTAATAATATAGATTCGAAATAGGAACACAATTTCTGATAAATGAATAATATATGTTCGAAATAGGAATGCAATTTTTGGTAAATGACTAACATAGATTCGAAATAGGAACGAAATTTCTGATTAATGAATAATATACATTCGAAATAGGAACGATATTTTTGGAAAATGACTAACGTACATTCGGAATAGGAACGCCATCTTGGGTAAATGACTAGCAAATATTCGGAAAAGGAACGATATATCGGATAAACAGTTAAGCTGCTTCAAGCTACATCCCCGCATTTTGGCTCTATATAAGTGATCGCTTAATTGGATTTTAATCAATGGCTCTTCTAAATTCAGACGGACAGCAGCGATGAATATGTATGTGTCCATGGACAATCTTACTGTTAGTACATGGCAGATCTCAAAATGATTGATATGTTACGATATTCTTTCACTGGAATACACACCTGTAATAAAAGTATCACGGGAGAACGAGATTTATAAGGAATAAATATAATAAAATATTCCTCCTAAGACTGGGCGTTTATGAGAAGACATTGTATCAGTAGTTTGTCAACTATTATTCGTACTTTGCTTTGAACACAATCGTTCTGTACGTGATCATTTACTGTTAATGGTACGCGCATGTGTAAGATAAGATAAGATAATTGTTTATTAACGTGACCTGTGTGAATTCATAATTGCATAACACATTTTATACAAATTTTACCACACCCGGCCCATTGGGCCTATAAGTCACCATAAAATATATACATAATATTAACTCATAAAGTCACATGAAATGAGTTGTTTACAAATATACAATAATTTGATAACAGTGTGTGGAATGAGACATCGCACTCAATATGCAATGTCTTTTTTCACACAGTGAAACACGATCTTCTCAAATGTCTCAAGGTAGCTAATTTACCGGGGTAAAAAGGGGTTACTCCCAAGGTAATTTATCTACCATACATAGCTGATCTCCTCCTTAGGTAGCTCTTAACAATGAATTTCGCACATTTACGGGGGTGAGCATTGATCAGAAATGACAGTTTTTCGTGATCACTTAATTCATTAAAAATAGAGTCATTTAACTGATCTGAGAACATATCATTTCGAATGTCTATATAAAAATCACATTTGATCAAAAAATGGGTTTCGTCTTCTACAAAGTTTGATTTTCACATTTTACATAGTCTTTGCTCAGGGCTTTCTCCGATATATCGTCTAGTCTCGATTCTAAGAGGTAAGATACCACACCTGAATTTCGCAAGAAGTGATCGCTCATATTTCTTCAGGTTTAACAGTGTATAATGTTCATTTTTCAACTCACTTTTGAATTGTATATTATAGGTCCTTAGTTTAGGAGTTGTTTGCAGACTGGTCACCCAAATATTACTATAGTGTGTATGTATTCCTTATTAAGCGTATCTAGTGATAGGAATAGCATTACGAGTGATGTATCTTTAGACACTTACCACAATGATAGTGCTGAGAAATAAGTGAAATAAAGTTGAAAGCACCATAAATCCAATTGAAACGAACAGTTTGTGAAAAGACAAATAATACTGTTACTTCTCATCTAGTCTTAATTTTGGTTAAAGTAGAAAGAGGCTTTGCTATACGATAATAGAGTATGAACATCTTGCTTTGACGTACAGCCTCACACCTAACTGATAGCTGAATAAACCTATAATAAACCTTTAAGCTATGCTTTATTTTTTAATTTACACCGGTAGTCGGATCTCATCAGAGGATAATTATGTTGAATCTAGCTCGTTCTGTCGTAACTGTAACATTAATTATGCGCTAGCAACAATGACGGTGTGATGTCAGCACTCGCAGTCTCTGCATAATTAATGGCCGTCTAACACGTAAACCCTGACCAACATCTCGTCTGACCGCTTTAGGAGTTTGTCGTCATCGCGATGTCTTAGTTTTAAACATACATGACTGCATCGTGACAGAAGAGGTGTTTAACGCTGTTTTGGGTTAATCCGACTTGGAATAGAATTAGTTTGACGTATGTTTTATATAGATATGGGTAATGTGTGAGCGGAACCATAACAATCAGACTTAGAGAAGATTCCTATACAATTGTAAGCAATAGTAAACCGATGTATTTGGGTTTTTTCGCCGTCTCAACATTATTTCAGTTATATCACGGCGACAGTTCACTTATACATTATTCCTTGGTAAACAAACCAGTACTAGGATATGAAATGTGCCTTGCTCAAGGGCACTCCACCATCACCACCGGTACTAGGCTATGAAATGTGCCTTGCCCAAGGGCACTCCACCATGACCGCCGGTACTAGGCTATGAAATGTGCCTTGCTCAAGGTCACTACACCATCACCACCGGTACTAGGATATGAAATGTGCCTTGTCCAAGGGAACTACACCATCACCACCGGTACTAGGCTATGAAATGTGCCTTGCTCAAGGGCACTCCACCATGACCGCCGGTACTAGGCTATGAAATGTGCCTTGCTCAAGGGCACTCCACCATGACCGCCGGTACTAGGCTATGAAATGTGCCTTGCTCAAGGGCACTCCACCATGACTACCGGTACTAGGCTATGAAATGTGCCTTGCTCAAGGGCACTCCACCATGACCGCCGGTACTAGGCTATGCAATGTGCCTTGCTCAAGGGCACTACACCATGACCACCGGTACTAGGCTATGAAATGTGCCTTGCTCAAGGGCACTACACCATGACCACCGGTACTAGGCTATGAAATGTGCCTTGCTCAAGGGCACTACACCATGACTGCCGGTACTAGGATATGAAATGTGCCTTGTCCACGGGCACTACACCATGACCGCCGGTACTAGGATATGAAATGTGCCTTGTCCACGGGCACTACACCATGACCACCGGTACTAGGATATGAAATGTGCCTTGTCCACGGGCACTACACCATGACCGCCGGTACTAGGATATGAAATGTGCCTTGTCCACGGGCACTACACCATGACCACCGGTACTAGGATATGAAATGTGCCTTGTCCACGGGCACTACACCATGACCACCGGTACTAGGATATGAAATGTGCCTTGACCAAGGGCACTACACCATGACCACCGGTACTAGGATATGAAATGTGCCTTGTCCACGGGCACTACACCATGACCACCGGTACTAGGATATGAAATGTGCCTTGACCCAGGGCACTACACCATGACCACCGGTACTTGGATATGAAATGTGCCTTGTCCACGGGCACTACACCATGACCGCCGGTACTAGGATATGAAATGTGCCTTGTCCACGGGCACTACACCATGACCGCCGGTACTAGGATATGAAATGTGCCTTGTCCACGGGCACTACACCATGACCGCCGGTACTAGGATATGAAATGTGCCTTGTCCACGGGCACTACACCATGACCACCGGTACTAGGATATGAAATGTGCCTTGACCAAGGGCACTACACCATGACCACCGGTACTAGGATATAAAATGTGCCTTGTCCACGGGCACTACACCATGACCACCGGTACTAGGATATGAAATGTGCCTTGACCAAGGGCACTACACCATGACCACCGGTACTAGGATATGAAATGTGCCTTGTCCACGGGCACTACACCATGACCGCCGGTACTAGGATATGAAATGTGCCTTGTCCACGGGCACTACACCATGACCGCCGGTACTAGGATATGAAATGTGCCTTGTCCACGGGCACTACACCATGACCGCCGGTACTAGGATATGAAATGTGCCTTGTCCAAGGGCACTACACCATGACCACCGGTACTAGGATATGAAATGTGCCTTGTCCACGGGCACTACACCATGACCACCGGTACTAGGATATGAAATGTGCCTTGACCAAGGGCACTACACCATGACCACCGGTACTAGGATATGAAATGTGCCTTGTCCACGGGCACTACACCATGACCACCGGTACTAGGATATGAAATGTGCCTTGACCAAGGGCACTACACCATGACCACCGGTACTAGGATATGAAATGTGCCTTGTCCACGGGCACTACACCATGACCAACGGTACTAGGATATGAAATGTGCCTTGTCCACGGGCACTACACCATGACCACCGGTACTAGGATATGAAATGTGCCTTGACCAAGGGCACTCCACCATGACCACCGGGACTAGGATATGAAATGTGCCTTGTCCACGGGCACTACACCATGACCACCGGTACTAGGATGTGAAATGTGCCTTGACCAAGGGCACTCCACCATGACCACCGGTACTAGGATATGAAATGTGCCTTGTCCACGGGCACTACACCATGACCACCGGTACTAGGATATGAAATGTGCCTTGACCAAGGGCACTACACCATGACCACCGGTACTAGGATATGAAATGTGCCTTGACCAAGGGCACTACACCATGACCACCGGTACTAGGATATGAAATGTGCCTTGACCAAGGGCACTACACCATGACCACCGGTACTAGGATATGAAATGTGCCTTGACCAAGTGCACTACACCATGACCACCGGTACTAAGATATGAAATGTGCCTTGACCAAGTGCACTACACCATGACCACCGGTACTAGGATATGAAATGTGCCTTGACCACGGGCACTACACCATGACCACCGGTACTAGGATATGAAATGTGCCTTGACCACGGGCACTACACCATGACCACCGGTACTAGGATATGAAATGTGCCTTGTCCACGGGCACTACACCATGACCGCCGGTACTAGGATATGAAATGTGCCTTGACCAAGGGCACTACACCATGACCGCCGGTACTAGGATATGAAATGTGCCTTGACCAAGGGCACTACACCATGACCGCCGGTACTAGGATATGAAATGTGCCTTGACCAAGGGCACTGAACCATGACCACCGGTACTAGGATATGAAATGTGCCTTGTCCACGGGCACTACACCATGACCACCGGTACTAGGATATGAAATGTGACTTGTCCACGGGTACTACACCATGACCAACGGTACTAGGATATGAAATGTGCCTTGTCCACGGGCACTACACCATGACCACCGGTACTAGGATATGAAATGTGCCTTGACCAAGGGCACTCCACCATGACCACCGGGACTAGGATATGAAATGTGCCTTGTCCACGGGCACTACACCATGACCACCGGTACTAGGATATGAAATGTGCCTTGACCAAGGGCACTCCACCATGACCACCGGTACTAGGATATGAAATGTGCCTTGTCCACGGGCACTACACCATGACCACCGGTACTAGGATATGAAATGTGCCTTGACCAAGGGCACTACACCATGACCACCGGTACTAGGATATGAAATGTGCCTTGACCAAGGGCACTACACCATGACCACCGGTACTAGGATATGAAATGTGCCTTGACCAAGTGCACTACACCATGACCACCGGTACTAGGATATGAAATGTGCCTTGTCCACGGGCACTACACCATGACCACCGGTACTAGGATATGAAATGTGCCTTGACCACGGGCACTACACCATGACCACCGGTACTAGGATATGAAATGTGCCTTGACCAAGGGCACTACACCATGACCACCGGTACTAGGATATGAAATGTGCCTTGTCCACGGGCACTACACCATGACCACCGGTACTAGGATATGAAATGTGCCTTGACCAAGGGCACTACACCATGACCACCGGTACTAGGATATGAAATGTGCCTTGACCAAGGGCACTACACCATGACCACCGGTACTAGGATATGAAATGTGCCTTGACCACGGGCACTACACCATGACCACCGGTACTAGGATATGAAATGTGCCTTGACCAAGGGCACTACACCATGACCACCGGTACTAGGATATGAAATGTGCCTTGACCAAGGGCACTACACCATGACCACCGGTACTAGGATATGAAATGTGCCTTGACCAAGTGCACTACACCATGACCACCGGTACTAAGATATGAAATGTGCCTTGACCAAGTGCACTACACCATGACCACCGGTACTAAGATATGAAATGTGCCTTGTCCACGGGCACTACACCATGACCACCGGTACTAGGATATGAAATGTGCCTTGACCAAGGGCACTCCACCATGACCACCGGGACTAGGATATGAAATGTGCCTTGTCCACGGGCACTACACCATGACCACCGGTACTAGGATATGAAATGTGCCTTGACCAAGGGCACTCCACCATGACCACCGGTACTAGGATATGAAATGTGCCTTGTCCACGGGCACTACACCATGACCACCGGTACTAGGATATGAAATGTGCCTTGACCAAGGGCACTACACCATGACCACCGGTACTAGGATATGAAATGTGCCTTGACCAAGGGCACTACACCATGACCACCGGTACTAGGATATGAAATGTGCCTTGACCAAGTGCACTACACCATGACCACCGGTACTAGGATATGAAATGTGCCTTGTCCACGGGCACTACACCATGACCACCGGTACTAGGATATGAAATGTGCCTTGACCACGGGCACTACACCATGACCACCGGTACTAGGATATGAAATGTGCCTTGACCAAGGGCACTACACCATGACCACCGGTACTAGGATATGAAATGTGCCTTGTCCACGGGCACTACACCATGACCACCGGTACTAGGATATGAAATGTGCCTTGACCAAGGGCACTACACCATGACCACCGGTACTAGGATATGAAATGTGCCTTGACCAAGGGCACTACACCATGACCACCGGTACTAGGATATGAAATGTGCCTTGACCACGGGCACTACACCATGACCGCCGGTACTAGGATATGAAATGTGCCTTGACCAAGGGCACTACACCATGACCGCCGGTACTAGGATATGAAATGTGCCTTGACCAAGGGCACTACACCATGACCACCGGTACTAGGATATGAAATGTGCCTTGACCAAGCGCAATACACCATGACCGCCGCGACTGGAGATCGATTCTGGAAGCCCGATTCCAAATTCCCAACGCTAACTCAGTCACAACGGATTCCTCGAAAGGGCATGTCAGATGTTGACTTAATCTTTTGAACTCAGTCGAAGTAGTGAAAGAAGGGACATCGTTATTCACCTTATCCTATCTATCTAACGACTCTGTGTATTGTTATACACGTTATCCTATCTATCTAACGACTCTGTGTATGGTTATACATCTTATCGTATCTATCTAACGACTCTGTGTATGGTTATTCACCTTATCCTATCTATCTAACGACTCTGTGTATTGTTATATACGTTATCCTATCTAACTAACGACTCTGTGTATTGTTATACACCTTATCGTATCTATCTAACGACTCTGTGTATTGTTATACACCTTATCGTATCTAACTAACGACTCTGTGTATTGTTATACACGTTATCCTATATACCTCATGTATTGTTATACACCTTATCCTATCTATCTAACGACTCTGTGTATTGTTATACACGTTATCCTATATACCTCATGTATTGTTATACACCTTATCCTATCTATCTAACGACTCTGTGTATTGTTATACACGTTATCCTATATACCTAACGACTCTGTGTATTGTTATACATCTTATCCTATATATCTAACGACTCTGTGTATTGTTATACACATTATCCTATCTATCCAACGACTATGTGTATGGTTATACACGTTATCCTATATACATCATGTATGATTATACATCTTATCCTATCTATCTAACGACTCTGTGTATGGTTATACACGTTATCCTATATACCTCATGTATGGTTATACACGTTATCCTATCTATCTAACGACTCTGTGTATGGTTATACACCTTATCCTATCTATCTAACGACTCTGTGTATGGTTATACACGTTATTCTATCTATCTAATGACTCTGTGTATTGTTATACACGTTATCCTATATACCTCATGTATTGTTATACATCTTATCCTATATATCTAACGACTCTGTGTATGGTTATACACGTTATCGTATCTATCTAACGACTCTGTGTATGGATATACACCTTATCCTATCTATCTAACGACTCTGTGTATGGTTATACATCTTATCCTATCTAACTAATGACTCTGTGTATGGTCATACACGTTATCCTATCTATCTAACGACTCTGTGTATGGTTATACACCTTATCCTATCTGTCTAACGACTCTGTGTATGGTCATACACGTTATCCTATCTATCTAACGACTCTGTGTATGGTTATACACGTTATCCTATCTATCCAACGAATCTGTGTATTGTTATACACCTTATCCTATCTATCTAACGACTCTGTGTATTGGTATACACGTTATACTATCTATCTAACGACTCTGTGTATTGGTATACGCGTTATCCTATCTATCTAACGACTCTGTGTATTGTTATACACCTTATCCTATCTATCCAATGACTCTGTGTATGGTACTACACGTTATCCTATATACCTCATGCATGGTTATACATCTTATCCTTTCTATCTAACGACTCTGTATATGGTTATACATCTTATCCTATCTATCTAACGACTCTGTGTATGGTTATACACCTTATCCTATATACCTCATGCATGGTTATACATCTTATCTTTTCTATCTAACGACTCTGTGTATGGTTATACATCTTATCCTATCTATCTAAAGACTCTGTGTATGGTTATACACCTTAACCTATCTATCTAACGACTCTGTGTATGGTTATACATCTTATCCTATCTATCTAAAGACTCTGTGTATGGTTATACATCTTATCCTATCTATCTAACGACTCTGTGTATGGTTATACATCTTATAATATCTATCTAACGACTCTGTGTATGGTTATACATCTTATCCTATCTATCTAAAGACTCTGTGTATGGTTATACATCTTATCCTATCTATCTAACGACTCTGTGTATGGTTATACATATTATCGTATCTATCTAACGACTCTGTGTATGGTTATACACCTTAACCTATCTATCTAACGACTCTGTGTATGGTTATACACCTTATCCTATATACCTCATGTATGGTTATACATCTTATAATATCTATCTAACGACTCTGTGTATGGTTATACACGTTATTATATCTATATAACGACTCTGTGTATGGTTATACACCTTATCCTATCTATCTAACGACTCTGTGTATGGTTATACACGTTATCATATCTATATAACGACTCTGTGTATGGTTATACACCTTATCCTATATATCTAACGACTCTGTGTATTGTTATACACGTTATCCTATCTATCTAACGACTCTGTGTATTGTTATACACCTTATCATATCTATCTAACGACTCTGTGTATGGTTATACACCTTATCTTATCTATCTAACGACTCTGTGTATTGTTATACACCTTATCATATCTATCTAACGACTCTGTGTATTGTTATACATCTTATCCTATCTATATAATGACTCTGTGTATGGTTATACACCTTATCCTATCTATCTAACGACTCTGTGTATTGTTATACACCTTATCCTATCTATCTAACGACTCTGTGTATTGTTATACACCTTATTCTATATATCTAACGACTCTGTGTATTGTTATACACGTTATCCTATCTATCTAACGACTCTGTGTATTGTTATACACCTTATCATATCTATCTAACGACTCGGTGTATGGTTATTCACCTTATCTTATCTATCTAACGACTATGTGTATTGTTATACACCTTATCATATCTATCTAACGACTCTGTGTATGGTTATTCACCTTATCATATCTATCTAACGACTATGTGTATTGTTATACACCTTATCTTATCTATCTAACGACTCTGTGTATTGTTATACACCTTATCCTATCTATCTAACGACTCTGTGTATGGTTATACACCTTATCCTATCTATCTAACGACTCTGTGTATTGTTATACACCTTATCTTATCTATCTAACGACTCTGTGTATTGTTATACACCTTATTCTATCTATCTAACGACTCTGTGTATGGTTATACACCTTATCCTATCTATCTAACGACTATGTGTATGGTTATACACGTTATCCTATATATCGAACGACTCTGTGTATGGTTATACACCTTATCTTATCTATCTAACGACTCTGTGTATTGTTATACACCTTATCCTATCTATCTAACGACTCTGTGTATTGTTATACATCGTATCCTATCTATCTAACGACTCTGTGTATTGTTATACACCTTATCGTATATATCTAACGACTCTGTGTATTGGTATACACGTTATCATATATACCTAACGACTCTGTGTATGGTTATACACCTTATCCTATCTATCTAACGACTCTGTGTATGATTATACATCTTATCCTATCTATCTAACGACTCTGTGTATGGTTATACATTTTATCCTATCTATCTAACGACTCTGTGTATGGTTATACATCTTATCCTATCTATCGAACGACTCTGTGTATGGTTATACACGTTATCATATATACCTAACGACTCTGTGTATGGTTATTCATCTTATCGTATCTATCTTACGACTCTGTGTATGGTTATACACGTTATCCTATCTATCTAACGACTCTGTGTATTGGTATACACGTTATCCTATCTATCTAACGACTCTGTGTATGGTTATACACGTTATCCTACCTATCTAACGACTCTGTGTATTGGTATACACGTTATCCTATCTATCTAACGACTCTGTGTATGGTTATATACGTTATCCTATCTATCTAACGACTCTGTGTATGGTTATTCACCTCATCCTATCTAACTAACGACTCTGTGTATTGTTATACACCTTATCGTATCTATCTAACGACTCTGTGTATGGTTATACAACTTATCGTATATATCTAACGACTCTGTGTATGGTTATACACGTTATCCTATATACCTCATGCATTGTTATACACGTTATCCTATCTAACTAACGACTCTGTGTATGGTTATACACCTTATCGTATCTAACTAACGACTCTGTGTATTGTTATACAACTTATCCTATCTAACTAACGACTCTGTGTATTGTTATACACCTTATCGTATCTATCTAACGACTCTGTGTATGGTTATTCACCTCATCCTATCTAACTAACGACTCTGTGTATGGTTATACAACTTATCGTATATATCTAACGACTCTGTGTATGGTTATACACCTTATCGTATCTAACTAACGACTCTGTGTATTGTTATACAACTTATACTATCTAACTAACGACTCTGTGTATTGTTATACACCTTATCGTATCTATCTAACGACTCTGTGTATTGTTATACAACTTATCCTATCTAACTAACGACTCTGTGTATTGTTATACACCTTATCGTATCTATCTAATGACTCTGTGTATGGTTATACACCTTATCTTATCTATCTAACGACTCTGTGTATTGTTATACACCTTATCCTATCTATCTAACGACTCTGTGTATTGTTATACACGTTATCCTATATATCTAATGACTCTGTGTATTGTTATACACCTTATCGTATCTATCTAACGACTCTGTGTATGGTTATACATCTTATCGTATCTAACTAACGACTCTGTGTATGGTTATACACATTATCCTATCTATCTAACGACTCTGTGTATTGTTATACACGTTATCCTATATATCTAATGACTCTGTGTATTGTTATACACCTTATCCTATCTATCTAACGACTCTGTGTATTGTTATACACCTTATCCTATCTATCTAACGACTCTGTGTATGGTTATACACCTTATCCTATCTAACTAACGACTCTGTGTATTGTTATACACGTTATCCTATCTATCTAATGACTCTGTGTATGGTTATACATCTTATCCTATCTATCTAACGACTCTGTGTATGGTTATACACGTTATCCTATATATCTAACGACTCTGTGTATTGTTATACACCTTATCGTATCTATCTAACGACTCTGTGTATGGTTATACACGTTATCCTATATATCTAAAGACTCTGTGTATTGTTATACACGTTATCCTATCTATCTAACGACTCTGTGTATGGTTATACACCTTATCGTATCTATCTAACGACTCTGTGTATGGTTATACACGTTATCATATATATCTAACGACTCTGTGTATTGTTATACACGTTATCATATATATCTAACGACTCTGTGTATTGTTATACACCTTATCGTATCTATCTAACGACTCTGTGTATTGTTATACACCTTATCGTATCTAATTAACGACTCTGTGTATTGTTATACACGTTATCGTATCTATCTAACGACTCTGTGTATTATTATACACCTTATCCTATCTATCTAACGACTCTGTGTATTGTTATACACGTTATCGTATCTATCTAACGACTCTGTGTATGGTTATACACCTTATCGTATCTATCTAACGACTCTGTGTATGGTTATACACGTTATCCTATATATCTAACGACTCTGTGTATTGTTATACACGTTATCCTATCTATCTAACGACTCTGTGTATTGTTATACACGTTATCATATATATCTAACGACTCTGTGTATGGTTATACACGTTATCCTATATACCTCATGTATTGTTATACACCTTATCGTATCTATCTAACGACTCTGTGTATTGTTATACACCTTATCGTATCTATCTAACGACTCTGTGTATTGTTATACACCTTATCGTATCTATCTAACGACTCTGTGTATGGTTATACACGTTATCCTATCTAACTAACGACTATGTGTATTGTTATACACCTTATCCTATCTATCTAATGACTCTGTGTATGGTTATACATCTTATCCTATCTATCTAATGACTCTGTGTATGGTTATACACCTTATCCTATCTATCTAATTTTTATTTTAAATGTTCCATGCATGTTTGTTTATAGTTTGAACTTAAAGCCACATGTAACACAGTGTAAGACGAAATATATAAAAGGCATCAGCATCATGTGTATCACATAACCGAAAGGCGTCTAGTATATTCCAGCTACATGGAAACAGCCGTTTCATGAGCGTTGTGGTACGGTTGTCCTCTACCTGGGATTGTTGTCCTCTTGGTTATTACGAAAACATCGTTAGAAATGAAATGATGCCAATATATCGTACGCTCGTTTGGGCTACGATTCAAGACAATCAACCCTTTGTCGATTAAAAAGCAAAGGAAAGTACCATACATTTGGATATGTGTACATTTGTGTCTGTTGTTGATAACCGTTCAGCAGAGGTTACCAGAATGTGTGTATATTTGTGTCTGTAGGTGATAACCGTTCTGCAGAGGTAACCAGAATGTGTGTACTGTTGTATCTGTAGGTGATAACCGTTATGCAGAGGTTACCAGAATGTGTGTACTGTTGTATCTGTAGGTGATAACCGTTCTGCAGAGGTTTCTAGAATGTGTGTACTGTTGTGTCTGTAGGTTATAACCGTTCTGCAGAGGTTACCAGAATGTGTGTACTGTTGTGTCTGTAGGTGATAACCGTTCTGCAGGGGTTAACAAAATGTGTGTACATTTGTGTCTGTTGGTGAAAACCGTTCTGCAGAGGTTACCATAATGTGTGTACTGTTGTATCTGTAGGTGATAACCGTTCTGCAGAGGTTTCTAGAATGTGTGTACTGTTGTGTCTGTAGGTTATAACCGTTCTGCAGAGGTTACCAGAATGTGTGTACTGTTGTGTCTGTAGGTGATAACCGTTCTGCAGGGGTTAACAAAATGTGTGTACATTTGTGTCTGTTGGTGAAAACCGTTCTGCAGAGGTTACCAGAATGTGTGTACTGTTGTGTCTGTAGGTGATAACCGTTCTGCAAAGGTTACCATAATGTGTGTACATTTGTTTCTGTTGGTGATAACCGTTCTTCAGAGGTTAACAAAATGTGTGTACATTTGTGTCTGTTGGTGAAAACCGTTCTGCAGAGGTTACCATAATGTGTGTACTGTTGTGTCTGTAGGTGATAACCGTTCTGCAGAGGTTACCAGAATGTGTGTACTGTTGTATCTGTAGGTTATAACCGTTCGGCAGAGGTTTCCAGAATGTGTGTACTGTTGTGTCTGTTGCCGATAACCGTTCTGCAGAGGTTTCCAGAATGTGTGTACTGTTGTGTTTGTAGGTGATAACCGTTCTGCAGAGGTTTCTAGAATCTGTGTACTGTTGTGTCTGTAGGTGATAACCGTTCTGCTAAAGTTACCAGAATGTGTGTATTGTTGTATCTGTAGGTTATAACCGTTCGGCAGAGGTTTCCAGAATGTGTTTACTGTTGTGTCTGTTGCCGATAACCGTTCTGCAGAGGTTTCCAGAATGTGTGTACTGTTGTGTCTGTTGGTGATAACCGTTATGCAGTGGTTAGCAGAATGTGTGTACTGTTGTGTCTGTTGGTGATAACCGTTCTGCAGAGGTTTCCAGAATGTGTTTACATTTGTGTCTGTAGGTGATAACCGTTCTGTAGAGGTTACCATAATGTGTGTACTGTTGTGTCTGTTGGTGATAACGGTTCTGCAGAGATTTCCAGAATTTGTGTACTGTTGTGTCCGTAGGTGATAACCGTTATGCAGAGGTTACCAGAATGTGTGTACTTCTGTATCTGTAGGTGATAACCGTTCGGCAGAGGTTTCCAGAATGTGTGTACTGTTGTGTCTGTTGGTGATAGCCGTTCTGCAGAGGTTTCGCGAATGTATGTACTGTTGTGTCTGTAGGTGATAACCGTTCTGCAGAGGTTTCCAGAATGTGTGTACTGTTGTATCTGTAGGTGATAGCCGTTCTGCAGAGGTTCCGCGAATGTATGTACTGTTGTGTCTGTAGGTGATAACCGTTCTGCAGAGGTTTCCAGAATGTGTGTACTGTTGTGTCTGTAGGTGATAACCGTTCTGCAGAGGTTACCAGAATGTGTGTAATGTTGTGTCTGTAGGTGATAACCGTTCGGCAGAGGTTTCCAGAATGTGTGTACTGTTGTGTCGATAGGTGATAACGTTTCGGCAGAGGTTACCAGAATGTTTGTACTGTTGTATCTGTAGGTGATAACCGTTCTGCAGAGGTTACCAGAATGTGTGTACATTTGTTTCTGTTGGTGATAACCGTTCTGCAGAGGTTAACAAAATGTGTGTACATTTGTGTCTGTTGGTGAAAACCGTTCTGCAGAGGTTACCATAATGTGTGTACTGTTGTGTCTGTAGGTGATAACCGTTCTGCAGAGGTTACCAGAATGTGTGTACTGTTGTATCTGTAGGTTATAACCGTTCGGCAGAGGTTTCCAGAATGTGTGTACTGTTGTGTCTGTTGCCGATAACCGTTCTGCAGAGGTTTCCAGAATGTGTGTACTGTTGTGTTTGTAGGTGATAACCGTTCTGCAGAGGTTTCTAGAATGTGTGTACTGTTGTGTCTGTAGGTGATAACCGTTCTGCAGAGGTAACCAGAATGTGTGTACTGTTGTGTCTGTAGGTGATAACCGTTCTGCTAAAGTTACCAGAATGTGTGTACTATTGTATCTGTAGGTTATAACCGTTCGGCAGAGGTTTCCAGAATGTGTTAACTGTTGTGTCTGTTGCCGATAACCGTTCTGCAGAGGTTTCCAGAATGTGTGTACTGTTGTGTCTGTTGGTGATAACCGTTCTGCAGAGGTTTCCAGAATGTGTTTACATTTGTGTCTGTAGGTGATAACCGTTCTGTAGGGGTTACCATAATGTGTGTACTGTTGTGTCTGTTGGTGATAACGGTTCTGCAGAGATTTCTAGAATGTGTGTACTGTTGTGTCCGTAGGTGATAACCGTTATGCAGAGGTTACCAGAATGTGTGTACTTCTGTATCTGTAGGTGATAACCGTTCGGCAGAGGTTTCCAGAATGTGTGTACTGTTGGTGATAGCCGTTCTGCAGAGGTTTCGCGAATGTATGTACTGTTGTGTCTGTAGGTGATAACCGTTCTGCAGAGGTTTCCAGAATGTGTGTACTGTTGTATCTGTAGGTGATAGCCGTTCTGCAGAGGTTCCGCGAATGTATGTACTGTTGTGTCTGTAGGTGATAACCGTTCTGCAGAGGTTTCCAGAATGTGTGTACTGTTGTGTATTTAGGTGATAACCGTTCTGCAGAGGTTACCAGAATGTGTGTAATGTTGTGTCTGTAGGTGATAACCGTTCGGCAGAGGTTTCCAGAATGTGTGTACTGTTGTGTCGATAGGTGATAACGTTTCGGCAGAGGTTACCAGAATGTTTGTACTGTTGTATCTGTAGGTGATAACTGTTCTGCAGAGGTTTCCATAATGTGTGTACTGTTGTGTCTATAGGTGATAACGGTTCGGCAGAGGTTACCATAATGTGTGTACTGTTGTGTCTGTAGGTGATAACCGTTCTGCAGAGGTTACCAGAATGTGTGTACAGTTGTGTCTGTAGGTGATAACCGTTCTGCAGAGGTTACCAGAATGTATGTATATTTGTGTCTGTAGGTGATAACCGTTCTGCAGAGGTTACCAGAATGTGTGTACTGTTGTGTATGTTGGTGATAACCGTTCTGCAGAGGTTACCATCATGTGTGTACTGTTGTGTCTGTAGGTGATAACGGTTCGGCAGAGGTTACCATAATGGGTGTACTGTTGTGTCTGTAGGTGATAACTGTTCTGCAGAGGTTACCAGAATGTGTGTACATTTGTGTCTGTAGGTGATAACCGTTCTGCAGAGGTTACCAGAATGTGTATACTGTTGTGTCTGTTGGTGATAACCGTTCTGCAGAGGTTACCAGAATGTGTGTACTGTTTTGTCTGTAGGTGATAACCGTTCTGCAGAGGTTACCAGAATGTGTGTACATTTGTGTCTGTTGGTGATAACCGTTCTGCAGAAATTTCCAGAATGTGTGTACTGTTGTGTCTGTAGGTGATAACCCTTCTGCAGAGTTTACCATAATGTGTGTACTGTTGTATCTGTAGGTTATAACCGTTCGGCAAAGGTTTCCAGAATGTGTGTAATGTTGTGTCTGTAGGAGATAACCCTTCTGCACAGGTTACCAGAATGTGTGTACTGTAGTATCTGTAGGTTATAACCGTTCTGCAGAGGTTACCAGAATGTGTGTACTGTTGTATATGTAGACGATAACCGTTCTGCAGATGTTACCATAATGTGTGTACATTTGTGTCTGTAGGTGATAACTGTTCTGCAGAGGTTACCAGAATGTGTGTACATTAGTGTATGTAGGTGATAACCGTTCTGCAAAGGTTACAAGAATGTGTGTACTGTTGTATCTGTAGGTTATAACCGTTCGGCAGAGGTTTCCAGAATGTGTGTACTGTTGTGTCTGTAGGTTATAACCGTTCGGCAGAGGTTTCCAGAATGTGTGTACATTTGTGTCTGTAGGTGATAACTCTTCTGCAGAGGTTACCAGAATGTGTGTACTGTTGTGTCTGGTGGTGATAACCGTTCTGCAGAGGTTACCAGAATGTGTGTACTGTTGTATCTGTAGGTGATAACCGTTCTGCAGAGGTTAACAGAATGTGTGTACTGTTGTATATGTAGGTGATAACCGTTCTGTAGATGTTACCATAATGTGTGTACATTTGTGTCTGTAGGTGATAACCGTTGTGCAGAGGTTACCAGAATGTGTGTACTGTTGTATATGTAGGTGATAACCGTTCTGTAGATGTTACCATGATGTGTGTACATTTGTGTATGTTGGTGATAACCGTTCTGCAGAGGTTACCAGAATGTGTGTACATTTGTGTATGTAGGTGATAACTGTTCTGCAGAGGTTACCAGAATGTGTGTACATTTGTGTTTGTAGGTGATAACCGTTCTGCAGAGGTTAACCGAATGTGTGTACATTTGTGTCTGTTAGTGATAACCGTTCTGCAGAGATTTCAAGAATGTGTGTACTGTTGTGTCTGTAGGTGATATCCGTTCGGCAGAGGTTACAATAATGTGTGTACTATTGTGACTCTAGGTGATAACCGTTCTGCAGAGGTTACCAGAATGTGTGTACTGTTGTGTCTGTAGGTGATAACCGTTTTGCAGAGGTTACCAGAATGTATGTACTGTTGTGTCTGTATGTGATAACCGTTCTGCAGAGGTTACCAGAATGTGTGTACATTTGTGTCTGTTAGTGATAACCGTTCTGCAGAGGTTACCAGAATGTGTGTACGGTTGTGTCTGTTGGTGATAACCGTTCTGCAGAGGTTACCAGAATGTGTGTACATTTGTGTCTGTAGGTGATAACCGTTCTGCAGAGGTTACCATAATGTGTGTACTGTTGTGTGTGTTGGTGATAACCGTTCTGCAGAGGTTACCAGCATGTGTGTACAGTTGTGTCTGTAGGTGATAACCGTTCTGCAGAGGTTACCAGAATGTGTGTACTGTTGTGTCTGTTGGTGATATCCGTTCTGCAGAGGTTACCAGAATGTGTGTACTGTTGTGTTTGTTGGTGATACCAGAATGTGTGTACTGTTGTGTCTGTTGGTGATATCCGTTCTGCAGAGGTTACCAGAATGTGTGTACTTTTTGTGTCTGTTAGTGATAACCGTTCTGCAGAGGTTACCAGAATGTGTGTACTTTTTGTGTCTGTTAGTGATAACCGTTCTGCAGAGGTTTCCAGAATGTGTGTGGGACTACATGGCTAACAACAATGTGAAATACTGTTGGGTTGCAATGTTCTATTGGTTGACTGCCGTGTGGCATGACTACAACACGGGCATGTCGATGGTCATGGTCAACTTTCATATTGGCTGTCATGTGTATACCGTAATCAGTGGTGTGGTCAATGACCGTCACTAGAGTACCGCTGACTAACAATCAGACTCAGAACAACAATCAGCCAAATGGATAGAGCTAAGTTACCGAGAGTATTAGCTACACACGTTCACATATAGACAAGACCAATTGTGAAGCACAGTATCATGCTGAAATTCATTTTCTCCTTCATTTAGACAGCTGGGTCTCTAAAAACCAATTTACTCGTTTATTTTCTCTGCTTATTTTCTATCTCATTTTCAGCACTCTTCATTGCTAAATGTCACCCTTAATGGTTTATAAAACCAATTGCCTCTAAGAATATTTTACTATCCAATCATACTCGTACTGCTTAAACACTGTTCTAAGAGGAATATGAACAATAACAATTATTATAAATTATGAATTTTCAATTTTTCTTTCTTTTTCACTAAAT
>JASEVX010000001.1:190374069-190479565 GCA_031761405.1 Serripes groenlandicus
ATGATTCTCACTGACTGTCAAGGCAATTTTACTTGAATTTCTAGACGATTCCCACTGACTTTCTAGACGATTCACACTGAATTTCTAGACGATTCTCACTTACATTCAAGACGATTCACATTGACTTTCAAGAATATTCTCACTGACTTTCTAGACGATTCTCACTGACTTTCTAGACGATTCACACTGACTTTCTAGACGATTCTCACTTACATTCTAGACGATTCTCACTGACTTTCTAGACGATTCACACTGACTTTCTAGACGATTCTCACTGACTTTCTAGACGATTCACACTGACTTTCAAGAAGATTCTCACTGACTTTCTAGACGATTCTCAATGGCTTTCTAGACGATTCTCTCTGACGTTCTAGACGATTTTCACTGACTTACAAGGCAAATTTCATTGACTTTCTAGACAATTCTCACTGACTTTTAAGGCGATTCTCACTGATTTTTTAGACGATTCTTACTGACTTTCTAGACGATTTCACTGACTTTTAAGACGATTCTCACCGACTTTCTAGACGATTCTCACTGACCTTCAATGCAATTCTCACTGACTTGCAAAGCAATTTTGTACCTACTTTGAAGACGCATTTACAATGACGTGGCTCATTATACCACGTTGAAAGGCCAAATATAAAATCAGCGTAAACGAGACCCTTCGTGTCCACTTCTATAACGAAACAATATAAAAACAAGGCCTCTGGCATATGGCCGCTCGTTAGAGTCTTAATAAAGGCTTGATTAACATCGGTTTATCACATGATAATTTAACTAGAGCATCGAGTCAGCAGTAAAGTAGTCACACTGTCCGAACATGACATATTGTCACCAAATCGAAGTGGACATTTAATAGAAGAAGCATATTTGGGATGCGAAGAAAGTTGCAGGCTTAAACTCTTTTAAATCCAAACGGTTAAACCATATATATATATATATATATATGCGTTATTTTCTCTTTTGTGAATGAATACACTATATCTATATATGGAATATGATTTTCTTGAGTTTCGATATGAGCTTTATCTGACGAGACTAGGGAAAGAACTTTATCTGACGAGACTAGGGAAACAACTTTATCTGACGAGGCTAGGGAAACAACTTTATCTGACGAGGCTAGGGAAACTGATAATGAGTGAGCCTCGGGACAATTATAACTTTTCAGAGCCGAGTCAGAAACAGTTCATATCGAAACTCAAACACGTTACATTATAATAATCTTGTAATTAAGAGCGTTGAACAAAGACACTAATTTCGTACTAGTTTTAAATGATTACATATAACAATACTACCACCAAGTCCTAGATAACATATAACAATACTACCACCAAGTCCTAGATAACATATAATAATACTACCACCCAGTCCTACATTACATATAACAATACTACCACCAAGTCCTAGATCACATATAACAATGCTAATACCCAGTCCTAGATCACATAAAATAATACTACCACCCAGTCCTAGATAACATATAACAATACTACCACCCAGTCCTACATTACATATAACAATACTACCACCCAGTCCTAGATTAAATATAACAATACTACCACCCAGTCCTAGATTACATATAACAATACTACCACCCAGTCCTATATAACATATAACAATACTACCACCCAGTCCTAGATTACATATTTCAATACTACCACTCAGTCCTAGATTACATATAACAATACTACCACCCAGTCTTAGATTACATTAAAACAATACTATCACCCAGTCCTAGATTACATATAACAATACTACCACCCAGTCCTAGATTACTTATAACAATACTACCACCTAGTCCTAGATTACATTATAACAATACTATCACACAGTCCTAGATAACATATAACAATACTACCACCCAGTCCTAGATTACATTATAACAATACTACCACCCAGTCCTAGATTACATATAACAATACAACCACCAAGTCCTAGATTACATATAACAATACTACCACCAAGTCCTACATTACATATAACAATAATACCACCAAGTCCTAGGTTACATATAACAATACTACCACCAAGTCCTAGATTACATATAAATATACAACCACCAAGTCCTAGATTACATATAACAATACTACCACCCAGTCCTAGATTACATTATAACAGTACAATGTACTACCACCCAGTCCTACATTACATATAACAATACTACCACCCATTCCTAGATTACATTATAACAATACTACCACAAGTCCTAGATTACATATAACAATACTACCACCCAATACTACATTACATATAACAATACTACCACCCAGTCCTAGATTACATTATAACAATACTACCACCCAGTCCTAGATTACATATAACAATACAACCACCAAGTCCTAGATTACATATAACAATACTACCACCAAGTCCTACATTACATATAACAATAATACCACCAAGTCCTAGGTTACATATAACAATACTACCACCAAGTCCTAGATTACATATAAATATACAACCACCAAGTCCTAGATTACATATAACAATACTACCACCCAGTCCTAGATTACATTATAACAGTACAATGTACTACCACCCAGTCCTACATTACATATAACAATACTACCACCCATTCCTAGATTACATTATAACAATACTACCACAAGTCCTAGATTACATATAACAATACTACCACCCAATACTACATTACATATAACAATACTACCACCAAGTCCTAGATTACATATTACAATACTACCACCCAGTCCTAGATTACATATAAAAATACTACCACCCAGTCCTAGATTACATATAATAATACTACCACCCAGTCCTAGATAGCATATAACAATACTACCACCCAGTCCTACATTACATATAACAATGCTACCACCCAGTCCTAGATTACATATAACAATACTACCACCCAGTCCTAGAGAACATATAACAATACTACCACCCAGTCCTAGAGAACATATAACAATACTACAACCCAGTCCTAGATAACATTATAACAATACTACCACCAAGTCCTAGATTACTTGGTCCAAATTGTGTGACGACACTCGCGCTCTAGAATAAGCCTTCATTCGTGGTAAGGTGAAGTTGGTGTCTAGTGTTTAGTATCAAGTATCGTTTATCATAAACGATACTGGCAACCATAATCTAGTTTCGTTTATTATGAATGATACCGGCAACCAGACACTAGTGTAGTTTAAGGAACTAGATATTTAACTTTTAATTTCTTCAACATAGTTTCCAGAATCAATGTTAGACTCCAGTATCGTTTAACACTAAACGACACTGGCAACCAGACACTAGTATCGTTTAAGGAACTCGATACATAATTAATCAACTTTCAGACTCCAGTGTCGTTTAACACTAAACGACATTGGCAACCAGACACTAGTATCGTTTAAGGAACTCGATATATAATTAATCAATTTTCAGACTTCAGTGTCGTTTAACACTAAGCGACACTGGCAACCAGACACTAGTATCGTTTAAGGAACTCGATATATAATTAATCAACTTTCAGACTCCAGTGTCGTTTAACACTAAACGACACTGGCAACCAGACACTAGTATCGTTTAAGGAACTCGATATATAATTAATCAATTTTCATACTCCAGTGTTGTTTAACACTAAACGACACTGGCAACCAGACACTAGTGTCGTTTAAGGAACTGGATATATAATTAATCAACTTTCAGAATCCAGTGTTGTTTATTCTTTGTGTACATACGACGTCCGAGAACTAAATAGTTCTCGGCTTTATACCATATTCCTCGCTTTATACCAGTTATCTTTTATTTTTGTCTGACAGAGCAACTTTACATTGCAATAGGAACAAACACGGACATTAAGTAGAAGTGGAGGTATTATAACTTAAGATTCGTTCAATAGTACGCATCCATACAGAGTATATATTGACGAATAGGTCCACCGATGTGAACATCATTGTATTTGTTAGTTCTTGTGATGTAAATTCATAATCATATCATCCAATTTGAAATACAAATGGAAGACGATTTGAGGTATTTCATTGTTGTAAAATTAATGAAATATTCACTTTTGGAAGAGAACATTGTCATTATTGTGAACACACAAGTGGAATAACCGTAAAGACTTTTAACCAAGAATCGTGAAGTGTAGCCATATTAACAGGTATAAATCAGAATGCTGCTGACACGGGTATGTTACCGGCCATACATAAGTATACTGCTGACACGGGTATGTTACTGGCCATACATTAGTATACTGCTGACACGGATATGTTACAGGCCATACATAAGTATACTGCTGACACGGGTATGTTACCGGCCATACATTAGTATACTGCTGACACGGGTATGTTACTGGCCATACATTAGTATACTGCTGACACGGATATGTTACAGGCCATACATAAGTATACTGCTGACACGGGTAAGTTACCGGCCATACATAAGTATACTGCTGACACGGGTATGTTACTGGCCATACATAAGTATACTGCTGACACGGATATTTTACAGGCCATACATAAGTATACTGCTGACACAGGTATGTTACAGGCCATACATAAGTATACTGCTGACACGGGTATGTTACTGGCCATACATAAGTATACTGCTGACACGGGTATGTTACTGGCCATACATAAGTATACTGCTGACACGGATATGTTACAGGCCATACATAAGTATACTGCTGACACAGGTATGTTACAGGCCATACATAAGTATACTGCTGACACAGGTATGTTACAGGCCATACATAAGTATACTGCTGACACAGGTATGTTACAGGCCATACATAAGTATACTGCTGACACGGGTATGTTACAGGCCATACATAAGTATACTGCTGACACGGGTATGTTACTTGCCATACATTACTATACTGCTGACACAGGTATGTTACAGGCCATACATTAGTATGCTGCTGACACAGGTAGGATACCAGCCATACATTAGTATGCTGCTGACACGGGTATGTTACCGGCCATACATTAGTATACTGCTGACACGGGTATGTTACTGGCCATACATAAGTATACTGCTGACACGGGTATGTTACCGGCCATACATTAGTATACTGCTGACACGGGTATGTTACCGGCCATACATTAGTATAATGCTGACACATGTATGTTACTGGCCATACATTAGTATAATGCTGACACAGGTATGTTAACGGCCATACATTAGTATAATGCTGACACAGGTATGCTACCGGCCATACATTAGTATAATGCTGACACAGATATGTTACCGGTCATACATAAGTAAACTGCTGACACAGGTATGTTACAGGCCATATATAAGTATACTGCTGACACGGGTATGTTACAGGCCATACATAAGTATACTGCTGACACGGGTATGTTACAGGCCATACATAAGTATACTGCTGACACAGGTATGTTACAGGCCATACATAAGTATACTGCTGACACGGGTATGTTACAGGCCATACATAAGTATACTGCTGACACGGGTATGTTACAGGCCATACATAAGTATACTGCTGACACGGGTATGATACAGGCCATACATAAGTATGCTGCTGACATGGATATTTTACCGGCCATACATTAGTATGCTGCTGACACGTGTATGCTACAGGCCATACATTAGTATACTGCTGACACAGATATGTTACCGGTCATACATTAGTATACTACTGACACAGGTATGTTACCGGTCATACATTAGTATACTGCTGACACAGATATGTTACCGGCCATACATTAGTAAACTGCTGACACAGGTATGTTACTGGCCATACATTAGTATAATGCTGACACAGGTATGTTACCGGCCATACATTAGTATAATGCTGACACAGGTATGTTACCGGCCATACATTAGTATACTGCTGACACGGGTATGTTACCGGCCATACATTAGTATAATGCTGACACGGGTATGTTACCGGCCATACATTAGTATACTGCTGACACAGGTATGTTACTGGCCATACATTAGTATACTGCTGACACAGGTATGTTACCGGCCATACATTAGTATACTTCTGACACAGGTATGTTACTGGCCATACATTAGTATACTGCTGACACAGGTATTTTACTGGCCATACATTAGTATAATGCTGACACAGGTATGTTACCGGCCATACATTAGTATACTGCTGACACAGGTATGATACTGGCCATACATTAGTATAATGCTGACACAGGTATGTTACCGGCCATACATTAGTATACTGCTGACACGGGTATGTTACCGGCCATACATTAGTATACTGCTGACACAGGTATGTTACTGGCCATACATTACTATACTGCTGACACAGGTATGTTACCGTCCATACATTACTATACTGCTGACACAGGTATGTTACCGGCCATACATTACTATACTGCTGACACGGGTATGTTACCGGCCATACATTAGTATAATGCTGACACAGGTATGTTACTGGCCATACATTAGTATACTGCTGACACAGGTATGTTACTTGCCATACATTTGTATACTGCTGACACAGGTATGTTACTGGCCATACATTAGTATACTGCTGACACAGGTATGTTACTGGCCATACATTAGTATTATGCTGACACAGGTATGCTACCGGCCATACATTACTATACTACTAACACAGGTATGTTACCGGCCATACATAAGTATACTGCTGACACAGGTATATTACTGGCCATACATTAGTATACTGCTGACACAGGTATGTTACTGGCCATACATTAGTATACTGCTGACACAGGTATGTTACTGGCCATACATTAGTATAATGCTGACACAGGTATGCTACCAGCCATACATTACTATACTTCAAACACAGGTATGTTACCGGCCACACATAAGTATACTGCTGACACAGGTATGTTACTGGCCATACATTAGTATACTGCTGACACAGGTATGTTACCGGCCACACATAAGTATACTGCTGACACAGGTATGTTACTTGCCATACATTAGTATACTGCTGACACAGGTATGTTACTTGCCATACATTAGTATACTGCTGACACAGGTATGTCACCGGCCATACATTAGTACATGTATGCTGCTGACACAGGTATGTTACAGGCCATACATTAGTATACTGCTGACACAGGTATGTTACAGGCCATACATTAGTATACTGCTGACACGGGTATGTTACCGGCAATACATTAGTATGCTGCTAACATGGATATGTTACCGGCCATACATTAGTACATGTATGCTGCTGACACAAGTATGATACAGGCCATACATTAGTATACTGCTGACACAGGTATGTTACAGGCCATACATAAGTATACTGCTGACACGGGTATGCTACCGGCCATACGTTAGTATACTGCTGACACAGGTATGTTACCGGCCATCCATTAGTTTACTCCTGACACAGGTATGTTACCGGTCATATATTATTATACTGCTGACACAGATATGTTACCGGCCAAACATTAGTACATGTATGCTGCTGACACAGGTATGTTACCGACCAAACATTAGTACATGTATGCTGCTGACACGGGTATGTTACAGGCCATACATTAGTATACTGCTGACACAGGTATGTTACCGGCCATACATTAGAATGCTGCTGACACAGGTATGTTAACGGCAATACATTAGTATGCTGCTGACACAGGTATGTTACTGGCCATACATAAGTATGCTGCTGACACAGGTATGTTAATGGCCATACATTAGTATACTGCTGACACAGGTATGTTACAGGACATACATTAGAATGCTGCTTACACAGGTTTGTTACCGGCAATACATTAGTATGCTGCTGACACAGGTATGTTACCGGCCATACATTAGTATACTGCTGACACAGGTATGTTACTGGCCATACATTACTATAACGCTGACAAAGGTATGTTACCGGCCATACATTAGTATAATGCTGACAAAGGTATGTTACCGGCCATACATTACTATACTACTGACACAGGTATGTTACTGGCCATACATTAGTATACTGCTGACACAGGTATGTTACCGGCCATACATTACTATACTACTGACACAGGTATGTTACTGGCCATACATTAGTATACTGCTGACACGGGTATGTTACTGGCCATACATTAGAATAATGCTGACACAGGTATGTTACTGTCCATACATTAGTATAATGCTGACACAGGTATGCTACCAGCCATACATTACTATACTACTGACACAGGTATGTTACCGGCCATACATTACTATACTACTGACACAGGTAGGTTACCGGCCATACATTACTATACTACTAACACGGTTTTGTTACTGGCCATACATTAGTATAATGCTGACACAAGTATGTTACCGGCCATACATTAGTATAATGCTGACACAGGTATGTTACTGGCCATACATTAGTATACTGCTGACACAGGTAGGTTACCGGCCATACATTACTATACTACTAACACGGTTTTGTTACTGGCCATACATTAGTATAATGCTGACACAAGTATGTTACCGGCCATACATTAGTATAATGCTGACACAGGTATGTTACTGGCCATACATTAGTATACTGCTGACACAGGTATGTTACTTGCTATGCATTAGTATACTGCTGACACAGGTATGTTACTGGCCATACATTACTATACTGCTGACACGGGTATGTTACCGGCCATACATTAGTATAATGCTGACACAGGTATGTTACTGGCCATACATTAGTATACTGCTGACACAGGTATGTTACTTGCCATACATTAGTATACTGCTGACACAGGTATGTTACTGGCCATACATTAGTATACTGCTGACACAGGTATGTTACTGACCATACATTAGTATAATGCTGACACAGGTATGCTACCAGTCATACATTACTATGCTACTAACACAGGTATGTTACCGGCCATACATAAGTATACTGCTGACACAGGTTTGTTACTGGCCGTACATTAGTATACTGCTGACACAGATATGTTACTGGCCATACATTAGTATACTGCTGACACAGGTATGTTACTGGCCATACATTAGTATACTGCTGACACAGGTATGTTACTGGCCATACATTAGTATAATGCTGACACAGGTATGCTACCAACCATACATTACTATACTTCAAACACAGGTATGTTACCGGCTACACATAAGTATACTGCTGACACAGGTATGTTACTGGCTATACATTAGTATACTGCTGACACAGGTATGTTACTGGCCATACATTAGTATACTGCTGACACAGGTATGTTACCGGCCATACATTAGTATAATGCTGACACAGGTATGTTACCGGCCATACATTAGTATACTGCTGACACAGGTATGTTACTGGCCATACATTAGTATACTGCTGACACAGGTATGTTACCGGCCATACATTAGTATACTGCTGACACAGGTATGTTACTGGCCATACATAAGTATACGGCTGACACGGGTATGTTACTTGCCATACATTAGTATAATGCTGACACAGGTATGTTACCGACCATACATTAGTATACTGCTGACACAGGTATGTTACTGGCCATACATTAGTATAATGCTGACACAGGTATGTTACCGGCCATACATTACTATACTACTGACACAGGTATGTTACTGGCCATACATTAGTATACTGCCGACACAGGTATGTTACTGGCCATACATTAGTAGAGTACTGACAGAGGTAAGTTACTGGCCATACATTAGTATAGTACTGACACAGGTATGTTACTGGCCATACATTAGTATACTACTGACACAGGTATGTTATTGGCCATACATTAGTATACTGCTGACACAGGTATGTTACAGGCCATACATTAGTATACTGCTGACATAGGTATGTTACCGGCCATACATTACTATACTACTGACACAGGTATGTTACTGGTCATACATTAGTATACTGCTGACACAGGTATGTTACTGGCCATACATTACTATAGTACTGACACAGGTATGTTACCGGCCATACATTAGTATACTGCTGACACAGGTATGCTACCAGCCATACATTAGTATACTGCTGACATGGATATGTTACCGGCCATACATTAGTATACTGCTGACACAGGTATGTTACCGGCCATACATTACTATACTACTGACACAGGTATGTTACTGGCCATACATTAGTATACTGCTGACATAGGTATGTTACTGGCCATACATTACTATAGTACTGACACAGTTATGTTACTGGCCATACATTACTATACTGCTGACACAGGTATGTTACCGGCCATACATTACTATACTGCTGAAACGTGTATGCTACAGGCCATACATTAGTATACTACTGACACAGGTATGTTACCGGCCATACATTAGTATACTGCTGACACAGGTATGTTACCGGCCATACATTACTATACTACTGACACAGGTATTTGACTGGCCATACATTAGTATACTGCTGACACAGGTATGTTACTGGCCATACATTACTATACTACTGTCACAGGTATGTTACCGGCCATACATTAGTATAATGCTGACATGGGTATGTTACTGGCCATACATTAGTATACTGCTGACACGGGTATGTTACCGGCCATACATTAGTATAATGCTGACACAGGTATGTTACTGGCCATACATTAGTATACTGCTGACACAGGTATATCACCGGCCATACATTAGTATAATGCTGACACAGGTATGTTACTGGCCATACATTAGTATAATGCTGACACAGGTATGCTACCGGCCATACATTAGTATACTGCTGACACAGGTATGTTACTGGCCATACATTAGTATAATGCTGACATTGGTATGTTACCGGCCATACATTAGTATACTGCTGACACAGGTATGTTACTGACCATACATTAGTATACTACTGACACAGGTATGTTACTGGCCATACATTACTATAATGCTGACACAGGTATGTTACAGGCCATACATTAGTATACTGCTGACACAGGTATGTTACCGACCATACATTAGTATAATGCTAACAAAGGTATGTTGCTGGCCATACATTAGTATACTACTGACACAGGTATGTTACCGGCCATACATTAGTATAATGCTGACACAGGTATGTTACTGGCCATACATTACTATAATGCTGACACAGGTATGTTACAGGCCATACATTAGTATACTGCTGACACAGGTATGTTACCGACCATACATTAGTATAATGCTGTCACAGGTATGTTACTGGCCATACATTAGTATACTACTGACACAGGTATGTTACTGGCCATACATTACTATACTATTGACACAGGTATGTTACCGGCCATATATTAGTATACTGCTGACACGGGTATGTTACTTGCCATACATTAGTATACTACTGACAAAGGTATGTTACCGACCATACATTAGTATAATGCTGACACAGGTATGCTACAGGCCATACATTAGTATAATGCTGACACAGGTATGCTACCAGCCATACATTACTATACTGCTGACACAGGTATGTTACTGGCCATACATTACTATACTACTGACACAGGTATGTTACTGGCCATACATTACTATACTACTGACACAGGTATGTTACTGGCCATACATTACTATACTGCTGACACAGGTATGTTACTGGCCATACATTACTATACTACTGACACAGGTATGTAACTGGCCATACATTACTATACTACTGTCACAGGTATGTTACCGGCCATACATTAGTATACTGCTGACACAGGTATGTTACTGGCCATACATTACTATACTGCTGACAAAGGTATGTTACTGACCATACATTAGTATACTGCTGACACAGGTATGTTAATGGCCATACATTAGTATACTGCTGACACGGGTATGTTACTGGCCATACATTAGTATACTGCTGACACAGGTATGTTACTGGCCGTACATTAATATACTGCTGACATGGGTATGTTACCGACCATACATTAGTATACTGCTGACACAGGTATGTTACTTGCCATACATTAGTTTACTGCTGACACAGGTATGTTACTGGCCATACATTAGTATACTGCTGACACAGGTATGTTACTGGCCATACATTAGTATACTGCTGACACAGGTATGTTACTGGCCATACATTACTATACTACTGACACAGGTATGTTACCGACCATACATTAGTATACTGCTGACACAGGTATGTTACTGGCCATACATTAGTATACTGCTGACACAGGTATGTTACCGGCCATACATTAGTATACTGCTTACACGTATATGCTACAGGCCATACATTAGTATACTGCTGACACAGGTATGTTACCGGCCATACATTACTATACTACTGACACAGGTATGTTACCGACCATACATTAGTATACTGCTGACATGGTTATGTTACCGACCATACATTAGTATACTGCTGACACAGGTATGTTACTTGCCATACATTAGTATACTGCTGACACAGGTATGTTACCGGCCATACATATGTATACTGCCGACACAGGTATGTTACTTGCCATACATTAGTATACTGCTGACACAGGTATGTTACTGGCCATACATTAGTATACGGCTGACACAGGTATGTTACCAGCCATACATTACTATACTGCTGACACGTGTATGCTACAGGCCATACATTAGTATACTGCTGACACAGGTATGTTACTGGCCATACATTAGTATAATGCTGACACAGGTATGCTACCGGCCATACATTAGTATACTGCTGACACAGGTATGTTACTGGCCGTACATTAGTATACTGCTGACACAGGTATGTTACCGGCCATACATTAGTATACTGCTGACACAGGTATGCTACCGGCCATACATTTCTATACTGCTGACACAGGTATGTTACCGGCCATACATTACTATACTGCTGACACGGGTATGTTACCGGCCATACATTAGTATACTGCTGACACAGGTATGTTACTGGCCATACATTAGTATAATGCTGACACGGGTATGTTACTGGCCATACATTACTATACTGCTGACACAGGTATGTTACCGGTCATACATTAGTATACTGCTGACACAGGTATGCTACCAGCCATACATTAGTATACTGCTGACACAGGTATGTTACTGGCCGTACATTAGTATACTGCTGACACAGGTATGTTACCGGCCATACATTAGTATACTGCTGACACAGGTATGCTACCGGCCATACATTTCTATACTGCTGACACAGGTATGTTACCGGCCATACATTACTATACTGCTGACACGGGTATGTTACCGGCCATACATTAGTATACTGCTGACACAGGTATGTTACTGGCCATACATTAGTATACTGCTGACATGGGTATGTTACTGGCCATACATTAGTATACTGCTGACACAGGTATGTTACTGGCCATACATTAGTATACTGCTGACACAGGTATGTTACTGGCCATACATTAGTATACTGCTGACACAGGTATGCTACCGGCCATACATTACTATACTGCTAACACGGGTATGTTACCGGCCATACATTAGTATACGGCTGACACAGGTATGTTACTGGCCATACATTACTATACTACTGACACAGGTATGTTACCGACCATACATTAGTATACTGCTGCCACAGGTATGTTACTGGCCGTACATTAGTATACTACTGACACAGGTATGTTACTTGCCATACATTAGTATACTGCTGACACAGGTATGTTACTGGCCATACATTAGTATACTGCTGACACAGGTATGTTACTGGCCATACATTAGTATAATGCTGACACAGGTATGCTACCAGCCATACATTAGTATACTGCTGACACAGGTATGTTACTGGCCATACAATAGTATAATGCTGACACATGTATGTTACTTGCCATACATTAGTATACTACTGACACAGGTATGTTACTGGCCATACATTAGTATACTGCTGACACAGGTATGTTACTGGCCATACATTAGTATAATGCTGACACAGGTATGCTATCAGCCATACATTAGTATACTGCTGACACAGGTATGTTACCGGCCATACATTAGTATATTGCTGACACAGGTATGTTACTGGCCATACATTACTATACTGCTGACACGGGTCTGCTACTGGCCATACATTAGTATACTGCTGACACAGGTATGTTACTGGCCATACATTAGTATAATGCTGACACAGGTATGTTACTTGCCATACATTAGTATACTGCTGACACAGGTATGTTACTGGCCATACATTAGTATAATGCTGACACAGGTATGTTACTTGCCATACATTAGTATACTGCTGACACAGGTATGCTACCAGCCATACATTAGTATACTGCTGACACAGGTATGTTACCGGCCATACATTAGTATATTGCTGACACAGGTATGTGACAGGCCATCTATTAGTATACTGCTGACACGGGTCTGCTACAGGCCATACATTAGTATACTGCTGACACGGGTATGCTACCGGCCATACATTAGTATACTGCTGACACGGGTCTGCTACAGGCCACACATTAGTATCCTGCTGATACGGGTATGCTACTGGCCATACATTAGTATACTGCTGACACGGGTCTGCTACAGGCCATACATTAGTATACTGCTGACACGGGTATGCTACTGGCCATACATTAGTATACTGCTGACACGGGTCTGCTACAGGCCATACATTAGTTTCCTGCTGATACGGGTCTGCGACCGGCCATACATTAGTATACTGCTGACACGGGTCTGCTACAGGCCATACATTAGTATACTGCTGATACGGGTCTGCTACAGGCCATACATTAGTATACTTCTGACACGGGTATGCTACTGGCCATACATTAGTATACTGCTGACACGGGTCTGCTACAGGCCATACATTAGTATACTGCTGATACGGGTCTGCTACAGGCCATACATTAGTATACTGCTGACACGGGTATGCTACTGGCCATTTATTAGTATACTGCTGATACGGGTCTGCTACCGGCCTTACATTAGTATACTGCTGACACGGGTATGTTACGAGAAGTCTTTAAGTCTGATATGATTAAACTATCAACTGAATTTTTTTAGTTTTAATGAAATCTGAGGGGAAGTTTATTTTATAGCCAAAGTGTTATGTCAATTTGGCAAAGGCACATTTTCATAGCCTAGTACTGGTAAGTTTACCCTAGTATTATGTTTAAGTGATCTGTAGCCGTGAGATAACTGGAATATTGTTTAGAATCCGGGTAAAACCCAAATAATAATAAACAATTTTCGCTCTGACCTGTTCTTTCTATTTTGTAAACACGACGCCCAGATTGGTTGTTATCTGTTTGGATATGTTAAATATGCCCTCCTGCTTTTATGAGTAAAGGTTTAGACTGGTATCAGAATTTTAACTGAAATTCAGGGACGTAGATTATCTACGTCCCTGTGAAAATGGATGATGATGAACATGACCAAGAAACACCAAATAAAGGCGCAATGCAATCCACTCACATATTATCGCTACGAGGGGAATATTTGCGCTCGACAAGATAGACATCACATTGTATTTACTGATTTGGTACTGACATAAAACAATAGCGGTCTCTTCAGGAAACGGAATTCAGCATTTATGTTAACCGCTATCCTTACCTCAGAAGGAGGTTTGTACATGCTCTGTATAAAATCGGAACCAAGTTCTGCTAAAATCAAAATACCATGTACAAGTTATACATCATTACATTATATTTTTCTTGACATTATTAGTTTCTAAGGACAAAACGAGATATGTTACCAGGGTGAGTTGAGATAAAAAATCATCTTCCGACATATATCTAATGTTGATGCTGGACATCCTACATGTAATAATCAGTCCACAATTGAAAACAGAAACTTTTTTCAACGGAATGTTATAAACTATCGTACATCACAACGTAGAGTTTAAACAAGCGGATCTCATTTTTATCACATTAAAACATCATTTGGGCTAACAATTACGCTAGTCAAGTCACTTTTCAATTCGTGTTATCTTTCTGATAGTGACACGAAACAATGTCTGATTATCCAAGTAAAACGGTTACAGTATGTATGATCATTGTGTGTCATAGTGTGCGTCATATTATATGTCATATTATTTATCATATTGTATGTCATAGTGTTTGTCATATTGCAAGTAATGTTGTTTGTCATATTGTATATCATAGTGTGTGTCATATTGTATATCATATTGTATATCATAGTGTGCGTCATATTGTATGTCATATTGCATGTTTTATTTTATATCATATTGTGCGTCATATTGTATTTCATATTGTGCGTCATATTGTTTATCATATTGTTTGTCATATTGCATGTCATTGTGTCATAGTGTATATCATAGTGTGCGCCATATTGTATGTCATATTGTGTGTCATATGTCATAGTGTATATCATAGTGTATGTCGTATTGCATGTCATATTATATGTCATATTGTTCGTCATATAATATATCATATTGTGTATCATATTGTATGTCATATTGTATATCATATATGCGTCATATTGTATGTCATATGGCATGTCATAGTGTATGTTATATTACATGTCATATTGTATGTCATATTGTGTGTCATATTATATGTCATTATACATGTCATATTGTATGTTATAATGTATGTCATAATACATGTCATATTGTATATCCTATTGTGTGTCATATTGTATGTCATATTTTGTGTCATATTGTATATTATAGTGAGTGTCATACTCAATGTCATATTGTATGTCATATTGAATATCATATTGTGTGCCAAAATCCCTAAGTCATTCATTCTGATAGAATCCCTAAGTTATTTATTCATTCTGATAGAATCACTAAGTTATTTATTCATTCTGATAGATCCTTAGGTTATTTATTCATTCTGTTAGATCCCTAGGTCATTTATTAATTATGATAGAATCCCTAAGTTATTCATTCATTCTAATATAAGCCCTAAGTCTGATAGAATGAGAGAAGGTTTAGAGAAAGTGTATTTATTTACGATCCAAAATGTTGCGGAGACTATATCTGGACTACGATAATCTATAATCAAGTGCATTGTCATTATTTTATCATGCGATCTATATCCAGTTTGTCAGAAACTATTGACAGGGGCTTTATTCTAACTTAAAAAACATCGAGACACTTTATCCAAACCCAATGGGCCCATTATCAGGTTGTTTTGCTCATATTTTGAGTACACGAACGAAAACCGACAGTATGAAGGTGTATCGCTACAGGGAATACTGCGATCCGAGTGTAAACATGTACAGCCTTTGTTTAGTAATGAACACTTTCTCATTGCTTATAGTATTTGTCTATGGCTATAAAGTGAAGAGGGAAGAGTCTGACCATAATGCGGAGACACAGGCTGGTGTGGATCATTACTGGTCAAAATGTCCCGAGGCATTGCTGTTGAACCAGGTGAGTGGCGGTTAAACGGAGCAAATTAACATAATATAATTTACAGATTTATTGCACGAGTAATATAAATATGTGGTACAAGGGTTGATATAAGAACTCTCCTGTAATTACAGTGTCTTACTTTATTAACTACACATGCATTAACATGTATCCTCCTAGAAACACCCACCCCTCCCAACCTTCTGCACACTCCAGAGTTACACATGTATGTTTAGTCTACATAACAATTATAGCTATCGTGAACTAAATTTTAAATGTTCAGTCTACAACTAGAGATAAATAAGTCATATGATATATGTGACCATCTATTGTTTCCTTAAAGCTGCATAATTAACTCCTGAAAAAATGTAAGAAAGAAGAGCAATTCTTATTGAAAACGTATTATTCATGTCTCTATAGTTAAGGATAAAACATTAACAGGCATAAACCATAAAGGCTTACAGATTTATGAGATTAAATCCCTCTACCAGCGATACACTGATACAGTTTCATTGACTGTCCTGTGTTTGTATTATCTCCATCTTGTAGTAAATAACCAACGGAATCGATACAGGAATACATTCGTACCAGGCATACATCTGTTACTTGTGGCACGTGTGTCCTATCTGCACCCTACCTCTATATACACACCTCTATATAAGGGACATTGCTCATGGTCTAGAATCGTTATTTGACACTCAAACCCTGTGTTGCTGGCACTAAACAAAACCGTGTCACTAAGACGATTCTTTTCTTTTGAGTACCCACAACATATTGTGTGTTTAAATAATAAGAGAGGTACTGTTGTGGGGGGGGGGGGGGGGGGGGGAAGACCAGTTTACTCCCTCGTATCTAGTCCTCTATGGTTGTCTGTATGCGTCGTTTAGAATCATGTATAATATACTTTTCTCGACAGTCATATATCTCAATGCCGCACACTTAGAGCAGCCTATATATATATTGACCGATCAAAAAGGTTAGTCGATTCAGCAGGGACCTCATCCATTACACCCCAACTATTTCTCTCCATGCGTTTCTTCATAACTTATAGGTACTTTAATCAAATACCCCTTATTGTTCATGAAAATAATGGTTTGCCGATGGATTTAATTAGCAGATCATTTCAGGGCCTTGTAAACATGGCCTACATAAACTACTGAAAATGTTTGCTACCAGCCTACTATATATTACCTGTGGTAAATAGGGATATTCTATTTGAACTCTTACCAAGTCTATTCAAACAATAGGAATAAGATCCTCCGAGGGTAGGTCATTTATTTATTTTCATTTCGAATTATTAGTCGCCTTCTATTTTTAATAGGTTTTCTGAAATCACATGGGAGGGGGGATTATTATTATAAAGAAACACATTTAGATGTCTTGAACATATTACAATTGTGTTTGTTTAAAAACACTAAGTAATGACACATCTAAAATGAAATAAATATTCCGATGTTTTAGGTATTTTCCGTTTCTTTATTTTGACGCGCATTTATGTTTTTTTGTTTTATTTACGAAGACAAAACAGTCCCTATTAGCTAGACTGGTATACTTTATTTTACACTATATACTACATGTAATCAAAAGTCGATAACTACAAACCTTTACGTCGCAGTCTAATTTGTTTACTTACGCGCACCTGCGTGACTCGCGAATACCAACTGCGTAGATCAATCTCCTTTGCAGAGAGCCGCTCTTTACACTCACTTACAAATAGTAAATTAAAGGTGATTTAAAATGTTTATTTGGTTCGAAACAAATGAAGAAAAGAACAAACCGAGATAAAAACTGGTTTTAATGGGAAAATGACTTTGAACGAACACTCTCTGCCTATAAAGATAGTTTCAAGAACGACACCTCTGCGAATAAGAAAGAATCGGGTCTTTCGTACACAATTATTTCGTCCTTGACAATTTTAAATGTGTCATTTAATTCCCTAAAGGCATATATTGCTTCCGATCTGCAACAATTTCAATGAGATTTAACTGTTTAGTTGATATTATATTTCGAAGGTGGTTAATTTATAAATATTGGACTACATTTCAACATTTGTTAAAGTATGATATAATTAGGATGCTAAGCTAATATCATTTTGAGAAAAAGAGAAAACTCATGTCTCCAGCGATTTAACCCTTATCTCATTGTTTTAAAAGTAAATTGCTGCAAAGGTGTCCACTGTTGACTTTAAAAGAGGAAAGGTAAAATGACGTGCTATTGCATGCAAATCCTAAATTGTCTGTGTTGTGGTTTTATTGAAAAATAATAAAATTCAAATATTCTGACAAACATCTTGAAAATTGTATGTGGAATTCACAGATCTTATAATTATTCCTTAATGAAAAGCACTGTATACAATACAATACAAATACAAAATATTTACATACTAAGACTAATGATTGGCAAGATTACTCATTTCCATTACTGTTTATGATCAATAATTAGTTGGTTGTGTGTATGGTCAACCTACTTTGGAATGGAGATTGATCATAAACAATGAAAGGCTTCAATTATCATTCACTTCGTTGACAAAACAATGCAAGTTATGATACATTTTCACTTGACCCCACCCCTGATGTTCCAATATGCCCATCATTTAATAACTATTTATTCAACTACTATAATGTTAGTGTTATGCATAACTGCACTATGGATATCCGGCGACATTGATGCGTTGCATCAACTTTCTCTTGTATGATATATTAACTGACCCTTCTCAATAGCATCATACTTAAATACTTCGCAGTATACTTATTGGATATGATACACACCGCATAACAGGTCGGTTCGCACTGACCTTATACATTCAAATTCTCACGAACACGTGCTCGTTTTCTTTTGTCCAATAAAATCACACGTTTCAACTAACGCTCGGTTCTATCAACCGAAACATCATCTCTTCTCTGTACCCTTTATTAATTTGGGTTATCTTATCTGTTTAAGACCAAACAATTGTGTAAGCGACAATTGATTGGCTGACACAAAGGTCAAACTGAGCCGACATGCAGTGGGCAGTCATCTATTTACAGCGAGTGAAGCTTATGTCTAGTTTTATTGAGATTGATTAAATAAGTAAATTCGTTGTATTCGTTGTTATTTAGATATAGTTCTTTTGTGTAACAAAACTAGTAATATACGAAGACAGATTAAACATGCATGGGACTTTATTGATATAAGAAAGGAATGATTTAAATGTCCACTGTTACGAACGTGGATGTCTATACAGAAACAACAACGTTCTGTATACTCATGATTATTGAATCCACGTAAATAACCAGGTTTATTAGTATTAAATAAGAAATGATGTACGTGATAAAACCAATGGCCTTCTTTAAATGCGTGAGCGTATAGTGATCGAAATATGGCCAAATCTATAACAAAACAATACTAAAAAACAGTTTTGTTTGTCTACGAAAGGTCTCATATATAGACTTAACAGTGCCTGGAAATCTCGGAGGAAATCAGAAGTAAATAAAAGTCCATTTCAATTTACATTTCTTCTGGCGTTTTCTCCCCAAATAACAGTTGGTCCACTTCACTTAAAAACCGAAATCTAATAAATTCAATTGATCACTGATTCAGATCATACATTTATTGCATACATTTACGTAGTTCACGGAGTAAAGTTATCATATTTGATATCTGTTTAGAATGCACGATCGAAACAATGGAGGATGAATATGAGCTATCTTGATCAGGCATAGTAAAAATACATGATGATATGAATATTTAATCTTCATACATTCTCGAGAAAAGTATCTCTCCTGTGTCGTGACTCTAGATATGAGTGTTGCTGTAGGACAATCAACATTGGCGTTCTTATACACGTGTATATACATATCTGCCTGAATACCCATGCAATTGTATCCAAATGATCAAAGATTGATGAAATAGCTGGATTCATTTCGAGAAACAGCGCAAAACAGAATTAATTTCCTCAAATATGACGTTGATCTGGATCTACAGTGTACCTGCTGCTGGTACAGCATGACTCGATTCACAATCTTACCGTTAACTGATGAGACGTCCATTATGTGTGTATGTATGACGTAAACTAATAAGACTTCCATCAGGGGGATGTATGTTTACCGTTAACTGATGAGACGTCCATTATGTGTGTATGTATGACGTAAACTAATTAGACTTCCATTAGGGGGATTTACGTTTAACGTTAACTGATGAGACGTCCATTATGTGTGTATGTATGGCATAAACTAATTAGAGTTCCATCAGGGGATGTATGTTTAACGTTAACTGATGAGACGTCCATTATATGTCTATGTATGACGTAAAGGAATTAGACTTCCATCAGGGGGATGTATGTTTAACATTAACTGATGAGACGTCCATTATGTGTGTATGTATGACGTAAACTAATTAGACTTCCATCAGGGGGATGTTTTTTTACCGTTAACTGATGAGACGTCCATTATGTGTGTATGTATGGCCTAAACTAATTAGACTTCCATCAGGGGAATGTATGTTTAACGTTAACTGATGAGACGTCCATTATGTGTGTATGTATGGCGTTAACTAATTAGACTTCCATCAGGGGTGTGTATGTTTAACATTAACTGATGAGACGTCCATTATGTGTGTATGTATGGCCTAAACTAATTAGACTTCCATCAGGGGAATGTATGTTTACCGTTAACTGATGAGACGTCCATTATGTGTGTATGTATGGCGTTAACTAATTAGACTTCCATCAGGGGAATGTATGTTTAACGTTAACTGATGAGACGTCCATTATGTCTGTATGTATGGCGTTAACTAATTAGACTTCCATCAGGGGAATGTATGTTTAACGTTAACTGATGAGACGTCCATTATGTCTGTATGTATGGCGTTAACTAATTAGACTTCCATCAGGGGTATGTATGTTTAACGTTAACTGATGAGACGTCCATTATGTGTGTATGTATGGTGTAAACTAATTAGACTTCCATCAGGGGAATGTATGTTTAACGTTAACTGATGAGACGTCCATTATGTGTGTATGTATGACTTAAACTAATTAGACTTCCATCAGGGGTATGTATGTTTAACGTTAACTGATCAGACGTCCATTATGTGTGTATGTATGTCGTAAACTAATTAGACTTCCATCAGGGGAATGTATGTTTACCGTTAACTGCTGATACGTCCATTATGTGTGTATGTATGGCGTAAACTAATTAGACTTCTATCAGGGGTACGTATGTTTACCGTTAAATGATGAGACGTCCATTATGTGTGTATGTATGACGTAAACTAATTAGACTTCCATTAGGGGGATTTACGTTTAACGTTAACTGATGAGACGTCCATTATGTGTGTATGTATGGCGTAAACTAATTAGACTTCCATCAGGGGTACTTATGTTTACCGTTAAATGATGAGACGTCCATTATGTGTGTATGTATGACGTAAACTAATTAGACTTTCATTAGGGGGATTTACGTTTAACGTTAACTGATGAGACGTCCATTATGTGTGTATGTATGGCATAAACTAATTAGAGTTCCATCAGGGGATGTATGTTTAACGTTAACTGATAAGACGTCCATTATATGTGTATGTATGACGTAAACGAATTAGACTTATATCAGGGGATGTATGTTTAACATTAACTGATGAGACGTCCATTATGTGTGTATGTATGACGTAAACTAATTAGACTTCCATCAGGGGGATGTTTTTTTAACGTTAACTGATGAGACGTCCATTATGTGTGTATGTATGACGTAAACTAATTAAACTTCCATCAGGGGAATGTATGTTTACCGTTAACTGATGAGACGTCCATTATGTGTGTATGTATGACGTAAACTAATTAGACTTCCTTCAGGGGGATGTATGTTTAACGTTAACTGATGAGACGTCCATTATGTGTGTATGTATGGCGTAAAACTAATTATACTTCCTTTCGGGGATGTATGTTTAACGTTAACTGATGAGACGTCCATTATGTGTGTATGTATGAGGTAAACTAATTAGACTTCCATCAGGGGGATGTATGTTTAACGTTAACTGATGAGACGTCCATTATGTGTGTATGTATGGCGTAAAACTAATTATACTTCCTTTCGGGGATGTATGTTTAACGTTAACTGATGAGACGTCCATTATGTGTGTATGTATGAGGTAAACTAATTAGACTTCCATCAGGGGGATGTATGTTTAACGTTAACTGATGAGACGTCCATTATGTGTGTATGTATGACGTAAAATAATTAGACTTCCATCAGGGGTACGTATGTTTACCATTAAATGATGAGACGTCCATTATGTGTGTATGTATGACGTAAACTAATGAAACTTCCATCAGGGGTATGTATGTTTACCGTTAACTGATGAGACGTCCATTATGTGTGTATGTATAACGTAAACTAATTAGACTTCCATCAGGGGTATGTATGTTTACCGTTAACTGATGAGACGTCCATTATGTGTGTATGTATGGCATAAACTAATTAGACTTCCATCTGGGGAATGTATGTTTACCGTTAATTGATGAGACGTCCATTATGTGTGTATGTATGGCGTAAACTAATTAGACTTCCATCAGGGGTATGTATGTTTACCGTTAACTGATGAGACGTCCATTATCTGTGTATGTATGACTTAAACTAATTAGACTTCCATCAGGGGAATGTATGTTTAACGTTAACTGATGAGACGTCCATTATGTGTGTATGTATGACGTAAACTAATTAGACTTCCATCAGGGGAATGTATGTTTACTGTTAACTGATGAGACGTCCATTATGTGTGTATTAGACTTCCATCAGGGGAATGTATGTTTAACGCTAACTGATGAGACGTACATTATGTGTGTATGTATGGCGTTAACTAATTAGACTTCCATTAGGGGGATGTAAGTTTACCGTTAACTGATGAGACGTCCATTATGTGTGTATGTATGACTTAAACTAATTAGATTTACATCAGGGGTATGTATCTTTATTGTTAACTGATGAGACGTCCATTATGTTTGTATGTATGGCGTTAACTAATTAGACTTCCATTAGGGGGATGTAAGTTTACCGTTAACTGATGAGACGTCCATTATGTGTGTATGTATGACGTAAACTAATTAGATTTCCATCAGGGGAATGTATGTTTACCGTTAACTGATGAGACGTCCATTATGTGTGTATGTATGACGTAAACTAATTAGATTTCCATCAGGGTGATGTATGTTTACCGTTAACTCATGAGACGTCCATTATGTGTGTATGTATGACGGAAACTGATGAGATGTCCATTATGAGTGTATCTTTAACTAAAACTGATGAGATTTCCATTATATGCGTATGGTTATCATTAATTTGTGAGATGTCAATTATGTGTTTAAACTAGGGATGGCAACGATTAATCGGTTACCCGGTTAACCGTATGTTTTCCGATTAATCGGTTAGTAATTTCGGTAACCGAGTACTCGGAAGAAAAGATAAAATATATACACAGTTGTGTTTCACCTTTTGTTCTTTTGAATTTGTCACACGTATCTGACATGAGAGATTAGTTATTCACACCTCGATCGGCCAGTGTATACATAACTGCGATAACAGCCATACTCGATTTTATTGATGATCGTTTGTTTGTGTAGTGTTAATCGAATAATTGTCAATTAAAGAACGCTTTGTTTCTTTTAAAAAGACCTTTGATGTCTAATAAAGGCAGAAATTATAAGATAATGACTTAGTAATTATATTCGGCGTTTGTTTTGATAATACAACTAATTGGAGTGAGTGTGATACATTTGAATTGTTGTTTTTGTAAATTATTATTTACCAACACGATTAGAATATTTAAATAGTAATTTGAAGTTTGTAACACATTTTCCCCTGAGTTGGTATTTAAAGATATGCAGCTATGTTTTTCATTCGACATATTATAAATCGTATAACAGTCACTTCGTTAAAAAAGATCAACAGAATATATTGCTATAATGCCGCCTGCTACATCCTTTGTCTTGAAGTATTTCAAACGCTCTGCTGATGATAACACTGTCAAGTGCAGCTTGTGTGGTAATGAACTGTCTTGGTGGAACCAGTTACATGCGGAACCATATTTGACTAAAACAGTGGATATGTATTGTCTATGAATCTATACGGTTAACCGGGTAACCGGTTACAAAATTGTACGAGTAACCGGTTAGTAATATCGGTAACCGTTGCCATCCCTAGTTTAAACTCAATGTCATATATTCAATACATTCTGGTGATGGTATACACTCATTTCTATGCAAACAAAGGTTTTTTAAGGGACTATACTACTGTAGATCAGCAAGTCAGAGGATTATTTAGCGTAATTTTAACTATATGCGTATGTTTAACGTTAACTGCTGAGATGTCCATTATGTGTGTATGTTTAACTAAAAATGATGATATTTCCATTAAATGTGTATGTTTAGATTTAACTCATAAGATGTGTATGATGAACGTTAACTAATGACATGTCCATTATATGTGTATTTTTAACGTTAACTGATGAGACATCCATTATGTGTGTATTTTTAACGTTAACTGATGAGACATCTATTATGTGTGTATTTTAACGTTAACTGATGAGACATCCATTATGTGTGTATTTTTAACGTTATATGATGAGATGTCCATTATGTGTGTATTTTTAACATTAACTGATGAGATGTCCATTATGTGTGTATTTTTAACGTTAACTGAAGAGACGTCCATTGTGTGTGTATGTTTAACATTAACTAATGAGACATCCATTATGTGCGTATGTTTAACGTTAACTGATGATACATCCATTATGTGTGTATGTTTAATGTAAACTGATGAGACATCCATTATGTGTGTATGTTTAAGGTTAACTGATGCGATGTCCATTATGTGTGTATGTTTAACATTAACTGATGAGACATCCATTATGTGCGTATGTTTAACGTTAACTGATAAAACGTCCATTGTCTGTGTATGTTTAACATTAACTGATGAGACATCCATTAATTGATGAGACTTCCAATAGGTGTGTATGTCTTTTAGTACTGAGCATATATCCATGCACTAAGCGATTATTTTTTCTCATATCAACATGTCGTTATCCTGGATATAAACAACAGGACTCTAGATACATTTTATGCAATATAAAATACAAATATCCAGTCTGAATGCAAAATTCATCCAGAGCGTATTCAAACTAAGAAGTGAGACAGATCATTTGGTTCAATCCTTACCATTGTGGATATACTAAACCCTTGGGGTTTATATACATAGCGAATACTGGCATTTACTTCTACCTAAGCTAGTAAAATCCAATTCGTTTTCTTAAACATTGTTGACTTTATATAGCATGTCATTTGAAAAAAATATGGCAAAAAGATAATATATTCTGGATATGATCAGGTTTTTTTGCCAAACCATTTTCAAATGTGTATGAACATCATATTTTCCTTTTTTTTTTTATTTCCAAATAACATAAAAGTTGACGAAATCATTAGGTTAACAGTTAACCATAATTTGTGTCGACTCTTAAAAAGCGATTGCATTCAGTTAATGTGATAAATGTTCTTAATAAGCTATTTAAGTGTAGATATTATTGTTCTTTAACAATGTCCGTGCGATTGAAGTGTATTCTCAATGAATTGAACAACCATCCACTTTTTCCGTTGAACAATTCTACAAGGAGAAAAATAAACTGATCAGTGGGACCTACCTTTAAAACAATAATTTACATATGATGAGGGGACCTACCATTAAAACAATACTTTACAACAGATCACGGAACCTACCATTAAAACAATCCTTTATAACTTATCAGGGGACCTACCATTAAAACAATACTTTATAACAGATCACGAAACCTACCATTAAAACAATACTTTATAACAGATCACGGAACCTACCATTAAAATAATCCTTTATAACTTATCAGGGGACCTACCATTAACACAATACTTTATAACAGATCACGGGACCTGCCATTAAAACAATACTTTACAACAGATCACGGAACCTACCATTAAAACAATACTTTATAACTAACTGATCAGGGGACCTACCATTAAAACTACTTTACAACTGAGCAGGGGACCTACCATTAAAACAAAACTTTATAACTGATCAGGGGACCTACCATTAAAACAATACTTTACAACAGATCACGGAACCTACCCTTAAAACAATCCTTTATAACTGATCAGGGGACCTACCATTGAAACGATACTTTACATCTGATCAGAGTAGATGTACCTTTAAAACAATACTTTACAACACATCAGGGGACCTACCATTAAAACAAGCACAATTATGAATACACCACCATTTATACATGATCATTAATACGCTAACATTAGTACACGTTTGTGTCCGTTTGAATATAACTGTTACGTGATAGATAACAAGCTTAGTTTATGATATATTTCTTTGTAAGCCGACTTTGTCACGTATTCACCAGCATGCTTCAATTTAATTTCGTGAGTCTATATCAGTATGTAATATAGAGAATATTATGTCCCTGACGTAAGATATGAAGTTTATCTGACGAGGTTGGGAGAATTGATAATTGGCGAGCCTTTGGCGAGACAATTATCCTTTCTCACAGCCGAGTCTGATAAAGTTCATGTCGAAAGTCAGGGACGTAATATTCTATTTATCTTGCATGTAAAATTATGTTCTCAGGTAAATCTACATTCATTTTGACTAGTTTTAATAAATAACATACAAAATTACAAAAGCCCAGTCCTTGAATGACCTCACCTAAAATAGAATGACGTCACGCGCGTTCATAAATCTGCGCCGAATTACATGGTGTACACACGACATACGGAAGCTAAAGAGTTCCGACTTCAACTCCATATTTCTCGATTATTACTACTTAATTTGTATATCTGGTGTGACATAATACCTTAAAATGGCAATATTAACTCGAACATATTCTTAGTAGAAGTGCAATTATTGCGGATTGGCCGTCGCTTCAGTACACAAGATAGGTCAACACGTATGTCAACCGCCGTGTTTTGAAAATGAATTGTTGTGTTGGATCTAAAAGTCAATGTATAAAGTTAGTTCAGGCTATGGAAGTTCAAGTAACACTCAAAGTTTAAATACAGATGACTATATTCAAGACAAGTGTGATGCTTAGGCTTAGTCGTCGTTTAGATTGGAGACATTCATTTTTGGAAAAAGATACCGTCACTGTTGTTGGTAGACATGTCGAATACACGTTACGAAACTTTTAGTTTTAAGAATGATCATTTAAACACTAGCTGTACGTAAATGATACAGTTATTTAACAAGAAGAAACATTTTCTGGATATCTCGAATGCATAATGATTTTCTGTCGGAACTGCTGTATGAAAGAGGAATCCATGGGTAGATGAGGCTGTTCGAAAACCCTTTATTGTGGTAGAACACATACTGACGATAGAAATTAAACATTTGTCGTTTAATGTGGAGTCATTTAAGTGCATTAAAATGCCTTGTGGAAACATAGATATGCTTCTCATTATACGCTTCAGATTGTATTTAAACAAGGTTACCTATGAACTGATCACGTGAGAATAAACAGGTCTATGTATGCTACATTTTCAACGAAGAAAGACAGTTCATCAAGTAAGACTGAACATGCAGATCCCGTGTGATTTATATAACGATATTCTTTTCGATTTGTAATTTGCATTGTAAAATGTGCTGAAATGTAATTAAAACAATAATAACTTTATTTCTGATTGTTTTTTTATGTTTGTTCATTGCTTTGACTGCTATACTATCAACATAATTGAGCCGTTCCACGATAAAAACCAACATTATGGATTCTGCGTAATGTATCGATCCAGATCAGCCTGCGCAGGCTAATCCGGTCCGACACTTTCCGTCTCAGGGGGATAGAGGTATAGAGCAATGATTCCTTAAACAGAAAATCCACAGGAGGCGAAACGTGTCTGTCCGGGTTAACCACTGCGGCATGCTGAGGCTGATCGGGTTCGATAATTTTCTGGTGGAACGGCTCATTTATATTTCAGAAAAAGTAATTCCAGCGATTACGTCATTTCTAAAAATAAGTAGACTGATAAAGATATAGAGTTTAATTAACATTGTTTTCATGATACGGGATTTAAATTCCAAGTGGAAGAGATTCTTGCGATATAAAAACGAGTGCACCATAGCGCACGAGTTTTTATTTGCAAGAATTTCTTTCACGAGGGATTTAATTCCCAAATCATGAAAACAATGTTTATTAAACTATATATTATATACTCGGCGATAATTTTCGTTTTTAAACGACAATACCCCTGGGCAGCTCATTTATTTTTAGCTCAGAAGTGGAGAGATCTGAATGACGTAATCTGCCAGTTTTGCAGTGACGTCACTATATATATATACGTGACGTCACCGACAATGTGTACATTGATTGAAATAAACTTGTGTCATGTCGATTCAAGCTCTTATTTGCGGATTTAAAAGTGCAATTGTGGATTATTTAACGGTTCATCATGGAAATAAAGTGTTAAGTAGTGAAAACGGAGCTTAAAAGTGTTTAAAAGAGATTTTTAAAAAAAAGTAGTTCCGAAAATCCGGCTAGTGAGCTATATCGCACACTAGGCGATATTGCTCAGTAGACAAAAAGCATGTTATAGGTTTTCTCAAGTTGGGAAATCTCTATATTTTATCATTCAGTATATAATATAAAAGTTTATCATACCAGTAGACATGTAAACAAAAGATTTATCATACCAGTGTTATACGTCACGTAATCTGCTCATTGCATGATAAAAAGTAGTATCAGTTAATGACTTCATGAACAGACTATTAGCCATTTTATAACTAACTATCTCTGGTGAGAAAGGGTAAACCGCAAACACCTCAGTGAATTACAACGAAGAACCTGAACCCTGTCACGGGAGGGAGAATATCAGCGATCGCAATACGAGCCATTTCTGAAAGTACCACTCGAAAGACATCTGTGAGTATTTTACGGCCCTGTTGAAAGGCTAAACCAGGTTGATGATGATTGTGTAGAAAAACGACATCCGTCCCACAAAACAGTCCACAAATGTTTGTTTTATATTTAACGCATGTAATTAGGTACATGTAAGAGATATTCCGATTGTTTATATGTATATGTGTTGGAAAGGAACGAATAATTCATTGTTTTAATTTGCAAATCGGAAAGCCTGTCACAATTGATATCACCAATAGAGATTAACTTGTCCAGATGATGTATGAAATAAGTTCAAAAATTTGTGAACAATAATATATTTTTATCCAAATTGAAATCGGCTCTAGTTTGAATTATCTTTTATCCCCACAGAAAAAAGATTTGTTTCTTGCAGAATAAATTGAAGAGTCTTAGAATAACACATCAGACAATGGGTTAAAGAAATCCAAGTTTCTCGTGACCATGAACGAAGAAATCCAAGTTTCTCATGACCATGAAAGAAGAAGTAATACGCTTGATATCTGCGCCTTTTTACTTTCAATGAATGCAAGAAGAAGAAATTAGCATGGTTTAAGAATCGACTGATCATCATCATTTGGGTTTATATTGAATTATCGTTGGCTTCCTTAATCAATTATATCTAAGAGAACACCCAAATGGGTCGTTTTGTTTTCTAAATTAGGTAGAAATTAAGTCACACTCGTCTTTCACTAAGGCCGTAATTTAAAATGATTAGAAACTGGATAGTTCGGATGATTAATCATTTCTCTAATAAAACTACATTCTGACGTTTCTTAAATAAATATCATATATGGAAATGGGAGTACTTGATTTCAACGAACGAATCTCTCTTTTCAACATGTGCAGACTACTTTATATGATATTTGAATGATCGCTCCTCGAACTGTCATCCTAAAAATCTTGTCGGTACTTGTATAGTAATCGTATATGAAAATTAACCCAGTGATAGAATCGAATCATGGAAACAGCGAAGCATCAGTTCTCATTGTTCGTTTCGACTATTCCCCAGTTAGAGTTAAACGTTTATTTCTACTGTTCTAATGTTCGAGTTAAACGTTTATTTAGACTGCTTCGATGGTCGAGTTAAACATTTATTTGGACTGTTCTAATGTTCGACTTGACCGTTTATTTAGACTGTTCCGATGTTCGAGTTAAACGTTTATTTAGACTGTTCCGATGTTCGAGTTAAACGTTTATTTAGACTGTTATAATGTTCGAGTTAAACGTTTATTTCGACTGTTATAATGTTCGAGTTAAACGTTTATTTCGACTGTTATAATGTTCGAGTTAAACGTTTATTTCGACTGTTATAATGTTCGAGTTAAACGTTTATTTCGACTGTTATAATGTTCGAGTTAAACGTTTATTCTGACTATTCACCAGTTAGAGTTAAACGTTTATTCAGACTGTTCCGATTTTCGAGTTAAACGTTTATTCAGACTGTTCCGATGTTCAAATTAAACGTTTATTTCTACTGTTCTAATAATGTTCGAGTTAAACGTTTATTTCGACTGTTCCGATGTTCGAGTTAAACGTTTATTTAGACTGTTCCGATGTTCGAGTTAAACGTTTAGTTCGACTGCTCCAATGTTCGAGTTAAACGTTTATTCAGACTGCTCCAATGTTCAAATTAAACGTTTATTCAGACTGTTCCGATGTTCGAATAAAACGTTTATTTAGACTGTTCCGATGTTCGAGTTAAACATTTATTTAGACTGTTCTAATGTTCGAGTTAAACGTTTATTTAGACTGTTCCGATTTTCGAGTTAAACGTTTATTTAGACTGTTCCGATGTTCGAGTTAAACGTTTATTTCAACTGTTCCGATATTCGAGTTAAACGTTTATTTAGACTGTTCCGATGTTCGAGTTAAACGTTTATTTGGACTGTTCTAATGTTCGAGTTAAACGTTCATTTAGACTGTTCTAATGTTCGAGTTAAACGTTTATTTAGACTGTTCCGATGTTCGAGTTAAACGTTTATTTGGACTGTTCTAATGTTCGAGTTAAACGTTTATTTCTACTGTTCTAATGTTCGAGTTAAACGTTTATTTAGACTGTTCCGATGTTCGAGTTAAACGGTTTTTTCCGACTGTTCTAATGTTCGAGTTAAACGTTTATTTGGACTGTTCTAATGTTCGAGTTAAACGTTTATTTAGACTGTTCCGATGTTCGAGTTAAACGTTTTTTTGTCGACTGTTTAAATGTTCGAGTTCAATGTTTATTTGGCTGTTCTAAGGTTCGAGTTAAACGTTTATTTAGACTTTTTCGATGTTCGAGTCAAACGTTTATTTAAACTGTTCTAATGTTCGAGTTAAACGTTTATTCAGACTGTTCCGATGTTCGAGTTAAACGTTTATTTCGACTGTTCCGATGTTCGAGTTAAACGTTTATTTCGACTGTTCTAATGTTCGAGTTAAACGTTTATTTAGACCGTTCCGATGTTCGAGTTTATATCAGAAATATATTCACTCTCGAAATGCACCATACGAAGTGTTATTTTGATGAGCACTGAAACCGTTTTGAGAGTGCTATAGTTTCAGGTACAGTATATATCAACCTGCGCACCACGCATTGTACTGGTCACCAATTCGGCTATGCGTATCACTTGTTAATAAACAGTGTCTAAAAACATAGGCCATTTCAATTCGGCTATGCGTATCACTTGCTAATAAACAGTGTCTAAAAACATAGGCCCGTTCAATTCGGCTATGCTTATCACTTGTAAATAAACAGTTCGAAAGCGTATCCATCATTACTGTTTCATTTCAGAGTAAATTGTCGAATATCTGTGTGTCATTTGATTTCTAAGGAAATTGGCTGCCGCTATGAATTATCTGAACCAGAACCTGAAATTACGTGATCTTGACAATTCCCATATACGTTACGATTTGAGGAATGTTTACGACATCTCTTAATCCTGATTTAAATCGTAACCGTAACAGATTTAGTTAGAATTTCCAGTCAATTGTTATCAGTGTTGTTGCATACACGGAGTAGATTCTAAGCATAGCGATAAAAGCATATGAGATTACGGCTAGGTCTTGCATTGGTACAGCTGTACCGGTTTATTTAATACTTGGAACCATTTAGAAAGTAAACACTGTTGTTGAATTGGTTTGTTAAATTTACATTTACGATTAATCGCGCAAAAATTGTCCCTTCGATGTTTGCTAGGATCATAAAAAGTTAAAACGCACGTCGACGCCACTTTGTTTCGACTCGAAAAACATTGACCTTTCTTACTGTGATTTACATTCAGAAACTTGTGACATTCTGTTTATAGTATTTGCGCGCCGATAATCTTGTTCTATATTACGATTTTGTTGCACGTTTTGACATCAGTGTTTGTTCAATAAAGTTAACTTTAAACACATATCTTCTTATTTCCGTTGAAACAAAATATTTATGAGAATGATAAAACAATCAGAAGACCGAAATTAAATAACAATATACTTAGCCTAAAAGCTCTTAAATCCCCCTTGATTATGTCTGTACTGTATAACTCATATAAAGTTATATAAAACGCCAACGATACTCACAATCACAATCACAATCACAATCCCTTATGTATATGCTATGTCAGTATGTGTAGCGATGATGAAATATCGATGTCACTTACTAACATGTTACATTATTACGTCAGAAAGTACGTATGTATATACACACATCTAGCGCTATAACAATATCAGATCAGTTTTTATTGTGTATGGCTATCCACTTTTCACTACGTTTGATATACATTTAAATCTATAAAGGCTGTAAACATTATTAGTTGCTAGATTATTTCAATATTCCAACTCTTCGAAGATTGGATGGAAGCGCATTGCAACGTTCCTGTAGCTAGTTCCGTCATTAGCAGCATATCAAAAGAATCTGTGTGCAATATCGAAAGATACTGCATTTTCTCTTTTCATATTGAAAATAGAAGGAACAATATCAAAGTATACATTTATTTAAAGTTCAACACGCATTTATGAATTAAAGATCTATAAACTAAAGTAAAAATGGACACGTTGATCTAACAAATGTTTAAATATAGGACATTTCGGCCAAGACGGCTGCAGAATTAAGACATTGGTATGTATTATCACATATAGTTGAAGTTGCCAAGTATCTTGTTCAAGCCTATCTCAAACGTAGAAACGTTATATATATTAACTAAACTAAGAATTGATCATGTTCAATCATTATATCATGCAATACAATACAAATACAATACAAATTCCTTTATTTTTCTCAGTTCTACAAACAGAATGCATGAGGATAAAAAAAAATATACATAGTAAACGAGGTGAAGATCAATACAAACAAAGAAAAAGAAGAGAGGTATGTCGACAAATGCATAGTTCAAATACGAGAATTGTGAAACACAAAAAAAAGAAAGTTTAGCCTTCAATCCACAATTACAATACACTATCGTATGAGAGCGGTATTTTCATTGCAAAGGAAGGCCAAACAGTATGTACTATTTTTCAAGACTCAAAGTTCTTTGCTGAAGCGGAAAGCAAAGCACTTTTGTCATAGACCAGTTTTACAATATCTGAATTAGAGATATATATATTTATGCAATTCAGTCAGATCATAATTATGTAATTATGTAGTAAACTAGACTATACGTTAAATTATTTCAACTCAACCCATTTATATTTGATATATATATATATATATATATATATTGATGAAGGAAATGAACACTTGTACTTATATAAAGGTGACTAATATGCTCAAGGGGCCGGGTGTTATTTATTGTGTTGTATTGTTTGAAATAAAATATTTACTTACTTACTTACTTACTTATAGTATGGTAGGTGTAGTCAATTGAGGAATAAAGAAATTGCATAGATTCAGTAAAATATGGTCTCTTGCAAATATGTTGTATGGGGGAAAGTGTTAAACCTTTCCAACTAAGGAACGCTTGCTGAAGCCACTACAGCAGACGTTTTTTGAAATCATAGTGACAAAAGGAAAATTACTTTTTGACCCAAAGTTTCAAATCTGTTCAATAATTATACTTTCTTTTATACAGATATTCTTCATTTTTGTCTAACTGGTTTCAAATTCGGGTGCTTTAGATTTGTTGTATGCGGGTAAGTGTTAAAAGGACTAATGTAAATTAATCCCAAGGAGGCTGAAACCACGCTTGGTTACAATAGAAAATAAATGAACATTTACAACTTCAGCCGGCTGTCTTAATTGCCATTCTCTTGCACGTGCTATTTTATCAATAATGTTATTGGATTCCCAAATGCAACGGAATCTAGAAAACGTCTTCATTTTGCATCCTAAATGGGACTACATGTATTGGGTAACTGCAGAGCATGTCTTCATATGGTTTAAACCCTACCTGCTGCAGAGGACTTTTGACTTCTTAGAAGTAAATGACATTTGAAAACAGGAAACGGGGTAATTATTCTAAACGAGCAGTATCTCCTTTTGTCACAAAGCTATCTACTGTATCGAGTAATTACTTAGACATTAATATTGAACTCAAGGAATTGGATGTGTATATAAACATGTTTCATGCCATACATGTATATGTATCAACGGAATATAGATAATAACCGTTTGGTGCTATGTGTTTTCAATATGAAGTTGTCTAATTTCAATATCAGACGTGTCTACCATATCCGTTGAGCCGCATCAGAAACCGATCTTCTTTAAAGGGAGAGAGAGAGAGACAGACAGACAGACAGACAGACAGACAGACAGACAGATAGACATACAGACAGACAGACAGACAGACATACAGACAGACAGACAGACAGACAGACAGACAGACAGACAGACAGACAGACAAACATATAGACAGACAGAGACATAGAGATACAGAGAGAGACAGAGACAGAGAGACAGAGAGACAGAGAGAGACAGAGAGACAGAGAGACAGAGATATGGAGACATAGAGAGAGAGAAAGAGAGAGAGAGAGAGACAGACAGACAGACAGACAGACAGAAAGAGTTCAACTAGTATAATGTCTCACTATTCTATCAATCTAATTGGGGAAAAAGCGAAAGACCTATAGAAAGATATAATGAGCAACATACAATGTAAACTTTGCATATGATGTATCGAGCGAGCTTAAAATAATATAAAAAAAGCTCGTGGGTGAATCAATTCGAGTGAATGTATGAGTGAGTAAGTTCTGAATGAGTGAGTGAATGTTTGAGTGATGATTGAGTGAGTGAGTGAGTGAGTGTATTAATACACTAAACCGATGTTATAGTTTGGAGTTGGTGATGTTAGGGTATTGCTGCAGGATTAAAGGTTGTCGTGAAAAGTCGTTCGTAGATTTGTTTTCGGTCACTTTCCAAAGATAGTTAAATTCTTGTTTAAAAAGTCTATATACGTCATACGATTTTGTTTTGCTATCGCTAAGGAAATATTCTTTATATATGCAGAATCAATATAAAGAGAATATGACATTAAGATAATAATAATTAGATTGGGATAGCTTATATCACATTACCACTGTTTGCATAGTTTTTGTCTATTCCACACAAAAGGAGCAAATTGTGTAATTTTAACCAATTTGCGGTTACTATCGGACATCTTATAAATAAGTGTTCGTAAGATTCTGTTAAATTACAGATGTTGCAACAAGGAGAAAAATACATTTTCCATTTGAAACGCAATTCTTTCGACGGGATGATTTTGTGTATTAACTTGTATTTGAACTGTTTAACTCGATTGTCATACAAAGTTTTATTGAAATTATATATTAATGACCAGTAAGTCTTTTGTTTGAATAATTTATCCCAGTGATTGTGTACATAAGGTACACTGAGCTGTTTATTTATTAGAGATGTATAAACATGTGTATAACTATAACAAGTCAAAGGTTTATCGAAAATGTTAAGGTTGAGTTTGGTTTTGACCTTTGTGTTAACACACGCTTCAGTTTTAATAATATTTAACCAGATTTTTGGTATACAATGTTTTAACGTGTTTATTTCAGCTATCCAATTTGTTTTTGGCCTGGGGCTTTAGCCGCTGGTCATAGTAGTAATACCATGAAGTGGCGGATTTAGCGGGGGCCCATAGGGCCCGTGCCCGACTCCCCCCACCCCACGAAAGATGTCACGTGAAATATACAGTGCTGGATTAACCGGGGAGCCGTAGGTCCCGTGCGTCGAAAAATCCAACCTTCCAGCAGCCCCCATGCCGTCAGCACTGCAGTGCTTTTATTATCTTTAATTTATTGTATAGTGTTTTGACACAGAATATGTCATTTTCGTCTATGAGATCATTTATGAATAGTATGTTACTATCGATACAATTTTTAAACGATAAATAATTTTTGCCAAGTTTTATGTATCTATTGCCCCCAGATTAATTGTTTTCTTATATCATAGACGTTTTTGTATTTCCTTGAACGTAATTTGTTGTTTTAATCATTTTGTTCTTCTGTTAGCGACTTAACTCATTTTTAACTTTATTAAAGAGATGTAAGAATCAACGGTTGAATTAGCTCAAGCCCGCCTTTCGACTCTGGACCTGTGATAAAGGATCTTTTGATTTTATCTTTATTGTTATTCCATAGAAATTTAAATATCATTGTATTGATATCTTTTATAATCGGCTCAGTTACGATTAATGAATGAAATAAAAATGTAAACTTTGGAATAATAATGCTGTTTATAACCTGGATTTTACCGTAAATTGTTAATTTGCGTTTAGTCCAATTTTCAATAATATTTTAACCGTTTGTTTTATTTTAGTTTTTACATTCAGAAGGTTACAATCTTGGGATTTGTTCCACAATAAATACCAAGGGCTTTAATTGGATTGAACTCCACGAAACATTTACTGGCTTGTATGTATTTGCCTTTTGTTTTCCAATCCACATAGCCTCTGTTTAATATGTATTTAGTTTGAGTCCAGAATGCTTTCCGAATATAGTTACTATTTCAAGTGCGTTTTCGACGTCAATTGTGCGTTTAAAAATAAAGTGGTATCATCCGCTAGCTGTGGTATACATATATCATTTTGATTGTGTTGGATTGTTATGCCTGTTATGATTTTGGAATTGCGTATTCGGAGTGCCATTATTTCTGCTGCAATGCTGTATAATAGAGATGACGCAGGACATTCCTGACGGACGCCCCTCTGTGGTTTGAACGTTTCTTCCAGCCGTTATTTAGTATACAGGTTTGGCAATTTATGTAAAGTGTTTTGACCCATCGAATGAATTCATTTTTAAAACCAAAGTAATGCAACGATTCAAATAAAAAACACCATTCTAGATAATCAAAGGCCTTTCTAAAATTTGAAAAGACAATTGCCCTGTTTATTTGTAACAATTCGGCGTATTCTATTATACCCTGTATCTGTCTAATAGTGAAGCCTATAAATCTGTTCTTTATGTAACCTTGTTGGTCCTTGTTAATTATTTTATGAATAATTTTGTGTATCCTATTGGCTAAAACTCTAGCCGCTATCTTGTAATCCACGTTTAATACTGATAATGGCCGCCAATGTTCAAGATTTGTTGGACATCCTTTTTTATGAATAAGTGATAAAATAATAATTCTTTGGGTATATATGTTAATTCTGATTTTGTTTAACCCTCATTTAATACTTAAGTTAGAAGAGGACCTAATATATTCCGAAAATGCGAATACAATTCAACTGTTAAGCCATCTGAACCAGGACTTTTATTAAATTTCATTCCTTTTAAAGCGATTTCGCATTCTGACAGACTAAAAAGACCTTCGCAGAGATCTGCGTCGGAACTTGAAAGTTTAGCTTCGCTTTGTGTTTGAGATATGTAATCTTTTATAAGAGCAGGATCTGTGTTATCAGAACTATATAGGCTTTTGTAGAATTTTACTTCTTCTTGGAGAATGTCGACAGTGTTTGTGATTTCTTTACCATTTTTTGCCTTGATTTTTCTAGGTTAAGAAAGTATTTTGTATTCTTTTCACCTTGTTCTATGTATTGAACTCTCGATCGAGTTTTTGCACCTTCTGATTTTGCTGAATAAAGATCAGTTAGTTCCGTTTCGATTTCTTGTAATCTAATTTCGTTGTGTTTAATATCATTTAACTGTCTGTATTCCGTTTCAAGAATGTTTATTAAAAAAAAAGTAACTTTACTTTTGATTTTACCGTGTGCTTTTCTTTAATTTCTATTTTTAAAAGCTCCCAAAGAACTTGAATTTCCAGATTGCTTTGAATATATTTATTGAATTAGATATAAGTGCGATGTATCCTAGATCATGTAATAAAGAATTGTTAAATTTCCAGTAACCTGGCCCTCGTTGGGATTGTTTAGCTTTTTTCAATGATATTGCTAAGGGATCTGTGTATTTAATGCATGCAGGTAGAATATCAGTATGAAGTATAGTTGAAATTATGGACTTATCAATTAGCCAAAAATCAATTCTACTTTTTTCGGAATTCCATGTTCTTTTCCAAGTAAACTGTTGTTTATCTGTATATATTTCTCTCCATATGTCGCACAGGTGTTTGTTTTGTATTAGGTCCGTAAATGATTTTACTGTCCTACATGTTTGTGTACTTTTATTTCTTGACACTCTGTCATTGTTTGATAGAGTGTCATTCATATCACCACCTAGTATTAATAATCCTTTTGCGTTTTCATCAATCAATAAGTTCAGCATTGCGAAGAATTTATTTCTGTCATTGAAATCATTACATGCATATATGTTAATTAATGTATACGTGATACATTCCAGTATTAAATTTAATATAATATAACGGCCATTTGCGTCTATAACTGAATCGATTATTTCAAAAGCTAATTTTTTGATGAAAAAAAAACTGTGCATCCTTTACTTAAATTACTACCGTATAAATTTATTATATCCCAGTCGTTTAGTTCAAAAGATATTGATTGCATGACATCGGGAGAAAAGAGAGTCTCTTGTAGGAATAAGATATCAGCCTTTTGTTGTTTTATGTAGTGCTTTAATCTTGATCTCTTTTTTTTTTATATCGCGCAAACATTGACAGTTTAAGGACAATAAATGGATGTGGTCTGGCATGGTATATTGTAAGTTGGATTATGCTATGTTGTTAATAGTGTTTAGTACACGATATAATACATTGAAACTAAAGAGATCATAAGACTCGAATATGAGTTTGATTCTAGAACTTAACAAATGTGCTGTATTGCATAGCAAGCATCGGTGGAGAAATTAAATAAATACAGGCCAACCTTCTATAGCAATTTGACTTCCTTCACAACGATATGATTATCTAGTTTTCTTAGTTTTCGTCGTCCTTATCATACCGAATACCGAGTAATGTCGGCCTTATCATACCGAAGACCGAGTAATGTCGGCCTTATCATACCGAAGGCCGAGTAATGTCGACCTTATCATACCGAAGACCGAGTAATGTCGGCCTTATCATACCGAAGACCGAGTAATGTCGGCCTTATCATACCGAAGACCGAGTAATGTCGGCCTTATCATACCGAAGACCGAGTAATGTCGGCCTTATCATACCGAAGACCGAGTAATGTCGGCCTTATCATACCGAAGACCGAGTAATGTCGGCCTTATCATACCGAAGGCCGAGTAATGTCGGCCTTATCATACCGAAGACCGAGTAATGTCGGCCTTATCATACCAAATGTCGGCCTTATCATACAGAAGACCAAGTAATGTCGGCCTTTTAATACCGAAGACCGAGTAATGTCGGCCTTATCATACCGAAGGCCGATTAATGTCGGCCTTATCATACCGAAGACCGAGTAATGTCGGCCTTATCATACCAAATGTCGGCCTTATCATACCGAAGACCGAGTAATGTTGGCCTTATCATACCGAAGGCCGAGTAATGTCGGCCTTATCATACCGAAGACCGATTAATGTCGGCCTTATCATACCAAATGTCGGCCTTATCATACAGAAGACCAAGTAATGTCGGCCTTTTAATACCGAAGACCGAGTAATGTCGGCCTTATCATACCGAAGGCCGATTAATGTCGGCTTTATCATACCGACGACCGAGTAATGTTGGCCTTATCATACCAAATATCGGCCTTATCATACCAAAAAACTGAGTAATGTCGGCCTTTTAATACCGAAGACCGAGTAATGTCGGCCTAATTATACCGAAGACCGAGTAATGACGGCCTTATCATACCGAAGACCGATTAATGTCGGCCTTATCATACCAAATGTCGGCCTTATCATACAGAAAAACCGAGTAATGTCGGCCTTATCATACCGAAGACCGAGTAATGTCGGCCTTATCATACCGAAGACCGATTAATGTCGGCCTTATCATACCAAAGGTCGGCCTTATCATACCAAATGTCGTTCTTATCATACCAAAAAACCGAGTAATGTCGGCTTTTTAATACCGAATACCGAGTAATGTCGGCCTTATCATACCGAAGGCCGATTAATGTCGGCCTTATCATACCGAAGACCGATTAATGTCGGCCTTATCATACCGAAGACTAAGTAATGTCGGCCTTTTAATACCGAAAGCCGATTAATGTCGGCCTTATCATACCGACGACTGAGTAATGTTGGCCTTATCATACCAAATGTCGGCCTTATCATACCAAAAAAACGAGTAATGTCGGTCTTTTAATACCGAAGACCGAGTAATGTCGGCCTTATCATAACGAAGACCGAGTAATGTCGGCCTTATCATACCAAATGTCGGCCTTATCATACCAAAAACCCGAGTAATGTCGGCCTTATCATACCAAAAAAACGAGTAATGTCGGCCTTTTAATACCGAAGACCGAGTAATGTCGGCCTAATCATACCGAAGACCGAGTAATGTCGGCCTTTTAATACCGAAGACCGAGTAATGTCGACCTTATCATACCGAAGACCGATTAATGTCGGCCTTATCATACCAAATGTCTATATTTTCATTATTCTATTTTGTTATGTGTTGTTTTGTTATACACATGCCACGTAAACAAAATAGTTACCTTAACACTGTATAGATATTCAATAAAAAGTGATTTAGTTTATCTTTCTAGGGTTACTGTTATGCTGCGATTTCTGGGTTAAATAATGTCACGTAAATCTGCGAAAGGTTCAACAAAGTGTAATTAGCACTTAAAACAGATACAGATATTGGCACTCCAACAATTTAAGATAAATGTAACACAAAATATCTAAGTCACTTGAACTCAAGTTGTTTATAACTATGTCTCTGGAACTCCCAAAGTATGAATCAAAGTAAAGGTACTCCTTGTAATAATTGCTTGTTTTCAAAACTAGAATGTCAATTTATGTAAAATTGACTTCAGAACATCAACTTCGGTTTTATTAACTGACCAACCAAATAGCATGATTTATTAACTCAATATTAGCCATTCGATAGAAATATAACAAATAAGATAAGCCGTGTCAATCACTGCTAAAACAGCTCAAGGCGACATATGGCATTGATAACATCTATTGTTAACTTTCCAGTCGAAATGTTTGAGAAAGGGGATATAATTAAGTAAGGTTGATTGAATAATAATTACATATAAAAACTTAACAAACATCAAATATCCTTTTGATGTTTCTTGACACGCCGTTTTGACGGCATGATATAAACTTGTAACACATTTCAATTCATCACCAACATTCAAATTATACATAGTTAATAGACAAAGTCATAGTGAAATGCAAGATCCAAATTGTCAAATTTAACGGCATAACATTACTTCCACGATCATAACACATGTGTATGGTAATCATATCCTACATGCAGACGCATGTTAACTCATTTGCACCCGACGACTTCTTAAAATATTTTCAATTGGCTTCTCTACCCTCTATAAGCATATGTGTATTTAAAATATACCTTCAAAGGATCTATTGCCCCTGAATGACTTCAAAACAGGAGACTCATGCAGCGTATCAAACCATAAAACCAAATACAACATGTTTTCTACATTTCATTATTCACAACTGTACTCACTGCTTTCTTGGATTATGAGGTTCAACGGTTTGGAATTGTAACATATTGAGATACATTGCTTGCTCTTTATTTTAAAATCAAGTTTAATGCCACATATTTTTTGTAAGGAACGGTTGATTTGATTAGCTTTTGTGGTGCCAACCCTGGATGTAATTAGTTGGGTGAGGGTCGTCATTGACAATGTGGTGCCAATCCTGGATGTAATTAGTTGTGTGTGGGCCGTCATTGACAATGTGGTGTCAACCCGGATGTAATTGGTTGTGTGTGGGCCGTCATTGACAATGTGGTCCGAACCCTGGATGTAATTAGTTGTGTGTGGGCCGTCATTGACAATGTGGTCCCAACCCGGATGTAATTAGTTGTGTGTGTTCCGTCATTGACAATGTGGTCCCAACCCTGTATGTAATTGGTTGTGTGTGGGCCGTCATTGACAATGTGGTCCCAACCCTGGGTGTTATTAGTTGTGTGTGTTCCGTCATTGACAATGTGGTCCCAACCCTGGATGTAATTGGTTGTGTGTGGGCAGTCATTGACAATGTGGTCCCAACCCTGGATGTAATTGGTTATGTGTGGGCAGTCATTGACAATATGGTGCCAACCCTGGATTTAATAAGTTGTGTGTGGGCCGTCATTGACAATGTGGTCCCAACCCCAGATGTTATTGGTTGTGTGTGGGCAGTCATTGACAATGTGGTCCCAACCCCAGATGTTATTGGTTGTGTGTGTTCCGTCATTGACAATGTGGTCCCAACCCTGGATGTAATTGGTTGTGTGTGGGCCGTCATTGGCAATGTGGTCCCAACCCTGGGTGTTATTGGTTGTGTGTGGGCCGTCATTGACAATGTGGTCCCAACCCCAGATGTTATTGGTTGTGTGTGGGTAGTCACTGGCAATGTGGTCCCAACCTTGGATGTAATTGGTTGTGTGTGGGTCGTCATTGACAATGTGGTCCCAACCCTGGATGTTATTGGTTGTGTGTGGGCAGTCATTGACAATGTGGTCCCAACCCCAGATGTTATTGGTTGTGTGTGTTCCGTCATTGACAATGTGGTCCCAACCCTGGATGTAATTGGTTGTGTGTGGGCAGTCATTGACAATGTGGTCCCAACCCTGGATGTAATTGGTTATGTGTGGGCAGTCATTGACAATATGGTGCCAACCCTGGATTTAATAAGTTGTGTGTAGGCCGTCATTGACAATGTGGTCCCAACCCCAGATGTTATTGGTTGTGTGTGGGCAGTCATTGACAATGTGGTCCCAACCCTGGATGTTTTTGATTGTGTGTGGGCAGTCATTGACAATGTGGTCCCAACCTTGGATGTAATTGGTTGTGTGTGGGCAGTCATTGACAATGTGGTCCCAACCCTGGGTGTTATTGGTTGTGTGTGGGCAGTCATTGACAATGTGGTCCCAACCCTGGGTGTAATTGGTTGTGTGTTGGCAGTCATTGACAATGTGGTCCCAACACTGGATGTTTATGGTTGTGTGTGGGCAGTCGTTGACAATGTGGTCCCAACCCTGGATGTTTTTGGTTGTGTGTGGGCAGTCATTGGCAATGTGGTCCCAACCTTGGATGTAATTGGTTGTGTGTGGGCCGTCATTGACAATGTGGTCCCAACCCTGGATGTTATTGGTTGTGTGTGGGCAGTCATTGACAATGTGGTCCCAATCGTGGATGTTTTTGGTTGTGTGTGGGCAGTCATTGACAATGTGGTGCCAACCCTGGATGTTATTGGTTGTGTGTGGGCAGTCATTGACAATGTGGTCCCAACCCTGGGTGTTATTGGTTGTGTTCGGGCAGTCATTGACAATGTGGTCCCAACTCTGGATGTAATTGGTTGTGTGTGTGCAGTCATTGACAATGTGGTGCCAACCCTTGATGTTATTGGTTGTGTGTGGGCAGTCATTGACAATGTGGTGCCAATCCTGGGTGTTATTGGTTGTGTGTGGGCAGTCATTGACAATGTGGTCCCAACCCTGGATGTTATTGGTTGTGTGTGGGCAGTCATTGACATTGTGGTCCCAACCCTGGATGTAATTCGTTGTGTGTGGGCAGTCATTGACAATGTGGTCCCAACCCTGGATGTAATTCGTTGTGTGTGGGCCGTCATTGACAATGTGGTGCCAATCCTGGGTGTTATTGGTTGTGTGTGGGCAGTCATTGACAATGTGGTCCCAACCCTGGATGTTATTGGTTGTGTGTGGGCAGTCATTGACAATGTGGTCCCAACCCTGGATGTAATTCGTTGTGTGTGGGCAGTCATTGACAATGTGGTCCCAACCCTGGATGTTATTGGTTGTGTGTGGGCCGTCATTGACAATGTGGTCCCAACCCTGGATGTAATTCGTTGTGTGTGGGCAGTCATTGACAATGTGGTCCCAACCCTGGATGTAATTCGTTGTGTGTGGGCAGTCATTGACAATGTGGTCCCAACCCTGGATGTAATTCGTTGTCGGTGGGCCGTCATTGACAATGTGGTCCCAACCCTGGATGTAATTCGTTGTGTGTGGGCAGTCATTGACAATGTGGTCCCAACCCTGGGTGTTATTGGTTGTGTGTGGGTAGTCATTGGCAATGTGGTCCCAACCTTGGATGTAATTGGTTGTGTGTTGGCCGTCATTGACAATGTGGTCCCAACCCTGGATGTAATTCGTTGTGTATGGGCAGTCATTGACATTGTGGTCCCAACCCTGGATGTAATTTGTTGTGTGTGGGCAGTCATTGACAATGTGGTGCCAACCCTGGGTGTTATTGGTTGTGTGTAGGCAGTCATTGACAATGTGGTGCCAACCCTGGATGTAATTGGTTGTGTCTGGGCAGTCATTGACAATGTGGTCCCAACCCTGGGTGTTATTGGTTGTGTGTGGGCAGTCATTGACAATGTGGTTCCAACCCTGGGTGTTACTGGTTGTGTGTAGGCAGTCATTGACAATGTGGTGCCAACCCTGGGTGTTATTGGTTGTGTGTGGGCAGTCATTGACAATGTGGTGCCAACCCTGGGTGTTATTGGTTGTGTGTGGGCCATCATTGACAATGTGGTCCCAACCCTGGATGTTATTGGTTGTGTGTGGGCAGTCATTGACAATGTGGTCCCAACCCTGGGTGTTATTGGTTGTGTGTAGGCCGTCATTGACAATGTGGTCCCAACCCTGGATTGTATTGGTTGTGTGTGGGCAGTCATTGACAATGTGGTGCCAACCCTGGATGTAATTGGTTGTGTGTGGGCAGTCATTGACAATGTGGTCCCAACTCTGGATGTAATTGGTTGTGTGTGGGCCGTCATTGACAATGTGGTCCCAACCCTGGGTGTTATTGGTTGTGTGTAGGCAGTCATTGACAATGTGGTCCCAACCCTGGATGTTATTGGTTGTGTGTGGGCAGTCATTGACAATGTGGTCCCAACCATGGGTGTTATTGGTTGTGTGTAGGCCGTCATTGACAATGTGGTCCCAACCCAGGATTTTATTGGTTGTGTGTGGGCAGTCATTGACAATGTGGTGCCAACCCTGGATGTAATTGGTTGTGTGTAGGCAGTCATTGACAATGTGGTCCCAACCCCAGATGTTATTGGTTGTGTATGGGCAGTCATTGACAATGTGGTCCCAACCCTGGGTGTAATTGGTTGTGTGTGGGCAGTCATTGACAATGTGGTGCCAACCCTGGGTGTAATTGGTTGTGTGTGGGCAGTCATTGACAATGTGGTCCCAACCCTGAGTGTTATTGGTTGTGTGTAGGCAGTCATTGACAATGTGGGCCCAACCCCAGATGTTATTTGTTGTGTGTGGGCAGTCATTGACAATGTGGTGCCAACCCTGGGTGTAATTGGTTGTGTGTGGGCCGTCATTGACAATGTGGTCCCAACCTTGGATGTAATTGGTTGTGTGTGGGCCGTCATTGACAATGTGGTCCCAACCCTGGATGTTATTGGTTGTGTGTGGGCAGTCATTGACAATGTGGTGCCAACCCTGGGTGTAATTGGTTGTGTGTGGGCCGTCATTGACAATGTGGTCCCAACCCTGGATGTAATTGGTTGTGTGTGGGCCGTCATTGACAATGTGGTCCCAACCTTGGATGTAATTGGTTGTGTGTGGGCCGTCATTGACAATGTGGTCCCAACCTTGGATGTAATTGGTTGTGTGTGGGCCGTCATTGACAATGTGGTCCCAACCCTGGATGTAATTGGTTATGTGTGGACAGTCATTGACAATGTGGTCCCAACTCTGGATGTAATTGGTTGTGTGTGGGCAGTCATTGACAATGTGGTCCCAACCCTGGATGTTATTGGTTGTGTGTGGGCCGTCATTGACAACGTGGTCCCAACTCTGGATGTTTTTGGTTGTGTGTGGGCAGTCATTGACAATGTGGTCCCAACTCTGGATGTAATTGGTTGTGTGTGGCCAGTCATTGACAATGTGGTCCCAACCCTGGATGTAATTGGTTGTGTGTGGGCAGTCATTGACAATGTGGTCCCAACCCTGGGTGTTATTGGTTGTGTGTGGGCCGTCATTGACAATGTGGGCCCAACCATGGGTGTTATTGGTTGTGTGTGGGCCGTCATTGACAATGTGGTCCCAACCCCAGATGTTATTGGTTGTGTGTGGGCAGTCATTGACAATGTGGTCCCAACCATGGGTGTAATTGGTTGTGTGTGTTCCGTCATTGACAATGTGGTCCCAACCCTGGGTGTTATTGGTTGTGTGTGTTCCGTCATTGTCAATGTGGTCCCAACCCTGGATGTTTTTGGTTGTGTGTGGGCAGTCATTAACAATGTGGTCCCAACCCCAGATGTTATTGGTTGTGTGTGGGCAGTCATTGACAATGTGGTCCCAACCCTGGATGTTTTTGGTTGTGTGTGGGCAGTCATTGACAATGTGGTCCCAACCCCAGATGTTATTGGTTGTGTGTGGGCAGTCATTGACAATGTGGTCCCAACCCTGGGTGTTATTGGTTGTGTGTGGGCCGTCATTGAAAATGTGGTCCCAACCCTAGATGTTTTTGGTTGTGTGTGGGCAGTCATTGACAATGTGGTCCCAACCCTGGATATAATTGGTTGTGTGTGGGCCGTCATTGACATATTGGTTCCAAAGGGACACGTCAACCCACTGTTCTTCCATTTTAAAGGTCTCTTAATGTTGGGCCTGAATGTCATTGTGTTCTAGGGCTATTAACTTATATATAAACCATTGTCATATGATATGTCAAGTAATGTATAAACCATCAATTAACATCAATAGTGCTTAAATCAATATAATAAATATTACTTAATCAATTCGCAAATTGTCTGTGAATAATACATATACAGTAGGTGAGCTAAAATTAGAAAACAACCATATTGCCCCCTGGCTAATTCACACTTGTTGACCTAGTCTTACTTTGCTTACTTTTGATTTCACCAACTATATTTGGCAAAGTGAGACAGGGGTCCCATCTAGCAATACATGCGTTGTGAGGAAACTATGGTATAGTTAACTCATAGCGCACGGTTCATTATATTTCAAACATCCAACTCTAAAAATAGTTTAGTAAAATAAAAACACTGTGGAAAATCATGATGATCTTTACATTTCTCTATTCAGATATATATATATATATATATATATATATATATATATATATCTATTATTTTGACTATTCAGATATCTATATATTTATTATTTTGTCTATTCAGATATCTATATATTTATTATTTTGTCTATTCAGATATCTATATATTTATTATTTTGTTTGTAAACAATAACACAAAAGAGGGTTGTCCTATATTCTGCTATGTATATATGCCATTTTGTTTCACCTTTTGTAATGTTAATTTCTATGTACCTCATGTTTATTTGTACTCGCTGGGAGTATTAAAGAATTGAAATTGAAATCATTGAACATGTTTACTTGATCAGGGCGCATGTTTGTAAACTAATCTAAAATGTATTGCTCGTTCTTGTTAGAACTATGATTTTTATGACATTTATATGTTCATAAACTATTTGTTTTTAATCTTGCTCCACGATTTACAGAAAAAGAAATCCCTCAGGTAATATTGAACCTACCACATGATACATGTAGCAACGACCAAGTGTGTATAGGTGTATAGCAACAGCCAAATGTGTATAGCAAAGGCCAAATTTTAAAATGTGCATGGAATTTATGTGTCTATTGATAACCTTTTCGAGTGACTTTTCATTAGATAAATAAACTAATCCTTCATTCCTGGCTGTAACCACGTTAATGACACATTAATCATTAATTCCTGGCTGTAACCACGTTAATGACACAGTAATCCTTCATTCCTGGCTGTAACCACGTTAATGACACATTAATCCTTCATTCCTGGCTGTAACCACGTTAATGACACATCACTATTTTTCCACTTACACAATATCGTATGACGGTGAATAAAATAAATAGAGTTTGTTGTCTTTTTGAAAAACATTTTTAACAGCAACTTTGAGATTGTGTAGCAAATATGTGATTTATATTTTAACAGGTAATGCATTCCTCAAACATCAACCATCGTAGGAAAAAAAATTCTTGCTAAAGCGTTTAACCTTTTAAATGGTAAAACAAGCATTTCTGCTAAATCTGGTACTGTGCTTATGTAAAATACTAGCAGGATTACAATGTCCATTCATGTAAATAGAGCTAGGCCATGCTCTATTCTAAAACATGGTTAACTGCTATTTCCTTTTGGCAGCAGGCAACCATTTCAACCTTATAAAACATTCAAAGCTAGTACGTGTTCTTGAATCAAGAGTAAGAACAAATCTAATAATTGTGTTTGAAGTAATTTGGAGCCTGTTTGTTAGTTTCTTGGTTATTCCATAGTACCAAACACTACATGCAAAGTCGAAATGCCATTGAAACAAAAATATAACTATCCTCTTTCTGAACTATTTAGTTAAACACTTTTGTTTCTTCATTCGTCTTCAGCCAATGGGCTAAATCTATGTGGGAAAGCAGCCAGTTGCTTGGGAACATTGTTGTGTGGAGTACTGGTGAGTGAAAACCAGGAAACACATGAGTAGGTGAACTGGCCGCCGTGATATGACTGAGACAATTTAAAAAACGGCGTTAAACCCCAATCAATCAATTAATTAATTCTTAAACTCAACATTTAGTCAGGCATTAGCTTTATGAATTATGGACGAAGCTATAGACTCAAAACTAAAGCTTTGATCCAGGGTTCACCCAAATATTTGACAGATGCAGTATGCTTGATAACGGTTCCATTATATATCATATCTAAGTTATGCTATTTCAGTTAGACTATTGTTATAGTCCGAATATGATGGAGAGATAATTGTCAACAACCAGTCACCAACTCACTCTATTGTTTCTGTTAATTATCATTGAAAAACAATAATTGTACAAAGCTCTTCTAAAGTAACAGATTTAATAATAGAGACTAAGATTCATCACATATTCGTTCATACCTTCATAGGTATATATAGATATTAAAATGATAAAGAGTGATGCCTCCCCATTGGAGAATAATACTTAAATGAAACTAATTGAAATAGCTTCAGCGGTTATATATATAGCATTACAAGCGTCATATAGTATAACTTCACATAAGCAGCGCTATTCATAACACGAGCAAATCCTCTTGAAAGCATGCATTTAAAGTGTGAAATATTTAAACAAATAAAAATGTATTCACACAATAAAATAGTATATGGCTACGTGTTTTGCTATATAGGCGCTTATGTTCCCTTTGATTACAGAAGCGTTTCGTGACAACAGTTAACTAAATTGTAATTCTGTTACACACTAACCTATCTTTATTACAAGAACATATAGAATTCGCGGAACATTGCTAGATAAAATTCTTTATATCAATACCTGCCTATAAGAAAACAATTCCCTTGTTCCAATGGAAAATACGTTTTAGTCGTAAAAAGGTAGCTGCTAATTGATTTAGTTCAATAGTTTAGTACACGTGATTTCGAAATATATTTATGAATAGTTTAGTACACGGGATATCGAACCATATTTATAAATAGTTTAGTACACGGGATATCAAACCATATTTATAAATAGTTTAGTACACGTGATTTCGAAATATATTTATGAATAGTTTAGTACACGGGATATCGAACCATATTTATAAATAGTTTAGTACACGGGATATCAAACCATATTTATAAATAGTTTAGTACACGGGATATCGAGCCATATATATAAATAGTTTAGTACACGTGATATCGAACCATATTTATAAATAGTTTAGTACACGGGATATCGAACCATATTTATAAATAGTTTAGTACACGGGATATCGAACCATATTTATAAATAGTTTAGTACACGGGATATCGAACACATTTTTAAATAGTTTAGTACACGGGATATCGAACCATATTTATAAATAGTTTAGTACACGGGATATCGAGCCATATTTATAAATAGTTTAGTGCACGGGATATCGAACCATATTTATAAATAGTTTAGTACACGGGATATCGAGCCATATTTATAAACAGTTTAGTACACGTGATATCGAACCATATTTATAAATAGTTTTGTACACGGGATATCGAACCATATTTATAAATAGTTGAGTACACGGGATATCGAACACATTTTTAAATAGTTTAGTACACGGGATATCGAACCATATTTATAAATAGTTTAGTACACGGGATATCGAACACATTTTTAAATAGTTTAGTACACGGGATATCGAACCATATTTATAAATAGTTTAGTACACGGGATATCGAACACATGTTTAAATAGTTTAGTACACGGGATATCGAACCACATTTATAAATAGTTTAGTACACGGGATATCGAACCATATGTATAAATAGTTTCGAACCATATTTATAAATAGTTTAGTACAAGGGATATCGAATCATATTTATAAATAGTTTAGTACACGGGATATCGAACACATTTACAAATAGTTTAGTTCACGTCATTTCGAACCATATTTAAAAATAGTTTAGTACACGGGATATCTAACCATATTCATAAATAGTTTAGTACACGGGATATCGAACCATATTTATAAATAGTTTAGTAGACGTGATATCGAACCATATTTATAAATAGTTTAGTACACGGGATATCGAACAAATTTACAAATAGTTTAGTTCACGTCATTTCGAACCATATTTAAAAATAGTTTAGTACACGGGATATCTAACCATATTCATAAATAGTTTAGTACACGGGATATCGAACCATATTTATAAATAGTTTAGTAGACGTGATATCGAACCATATTTATAAATAGTTTAGTACACGGGATACCGAACAAATTTACAAATAGTTTAGTTCACGTGAGATCAAACCATATTAATACATAGTTTAGTACACGTGATATCGAACCATATGTATGAATAGTTAAGTACACGGGATATCGAACAATTTTATAAACAGTTTAGTACACGGGATATCGAAACAAATTTACAAATAGTTTAGTTCACGTGAGATCAAACCATATTAATACATAGTTTAGTACACGTGATATCGAACCATATGTATGAATAGTTAAGTACACGGGATATCGAACAATTTATAAACAGTTTAGTACACGGGATATCGAACCATATTGATAAATAGTTTAGTACACGGGATACCGAACAAATTTACAAATAGTTTAGTTCACGTGAGATCAAACCATATTGATACATAGTTTAGTACACGTGATATCGAACCATATGTATAAATAGTTTAGTACACTGGCTATCGAACCATATTTATAAATAGTTTAGTACACGGGATACCGAACAAATTTACAAATAGTTTAGTTCACGTGAGATCAAACCATATTAATACATAGTTTAGTACACGTGATATCGAACCATATGTATGAATAGTTAAGTACACGGGATATCGAACAATTTATAAACAGTTTAGTACACGGGATATCGAACCATATTGATAAATAGTTTAGTACACGGGATATCGAACCATATTTATAAATAATTTAGTACACGGGATATCGAACCATATTTATAAATAGTTTAGTACACGGGATATCGAACCATATTTATAAATAGTTTAGTACACGGGATATCGAACCATATTTATAAATAGTTTAGTACACGGGATATCGAACCATATTTATAAATAGTTTAGTACACGGGATACCGAACAAATTTGCAAATAGTTTAGTTCACTTGATATCGAACCATATTAATAAATAGTTTAGTACACGTGATATCGAACCATATGTATGAATAATTAAGTACACGGGATATCGAACAATTTATAAATAGTTTAGTACACGGGATATCGAACCATATTTATGAATAGTTAAGTACACTGGATATCGAACAATTTATAAATAGTTAAGTACACGGGATATCGAACCATATTTATAAATAATTTAGTACATGGGATATCAAACCATATTTATAAATAGTTTAGTACACGTGATATCGAACCATATTTATAAATAGTTTAGTACACGGGATATCAAACCATATTTATAAATAGTATAGTACACGGGATATCGAACCATATTTATAAATAGTTTAGTACACGTGATATCGAACCATATTTATAAATAGTTTAGTACACGGGATATCGAACCATATTTATAAATAATTTAGTACATGGGATATCAAACCATATTTATAAATAGTTTAGTACACGTGATATCGAACCATATTTATAAATAGTTTAGTACACGGGATATCAAACCATATTTATAAATAGTATAGTACACGGGATATCGAACCATATTTATAAATAGTTTAGTACACGTGATATCGAACCATATTTATAAATAGTTTAGTACACGGGATATCGAACCGTATTTATAAATAGTTTAGTACACGGGATATCGAACCATATTTATAAATAGTTTAGTACACGGGATATCGAACCATATTTATAAATAATTTAGTACACGGGATATCGAACAAATTTATAAATAGTTTAGTACACGGGATATCGAACCATATTTTTAAATAATTTAGTACACGGGATATCGACCAAATTTATAAATAGTTTAGTACACGTGATATCGAACCATATTTATAAATAGTTTAGTACACGGGATATCGAACCGTATTTATAAATAATTTAGTACACGGGATATCGAACCATATTTATAAATAGTTGAGTACACGGGATATCTAACCATATTTATAAATAACTTAGTACACGGGATATCGAACAAATTTATAAATAGTTTAGTACACGGGATATCGAACCATATTTATAAATAATTTAGTACACGGGATATCGAACCATATTTATAAATAATTTAGTACACGGGATATCGAACAAATTTATAAATAGTTTAGTACACGGGATATCAAACCATATTTATAAATAGTTTAGTACACGGGATATCAAACCATATTCATAAATAGTTCAGTACACGGGATATCGAACCATATTTATAAATAGTTTAGTACACGGGATATCAAACCATATTCATAAATAGTTTAGTACACGGGATATTGAACCATTATGAAGCTATAAACATAACGTAAGGAGCTGACCTGCGCTCAAGGCTATTAACGTAAATAGCGAGATACCGTCGTTACAAAAGGTACGCCGGTCACCGTTCTAAACGAAAAATGTTACCATTTGATAAGTGCCCAAAAGTGAATACGTAAAACTATTTTGCATTTTTTTTATGTAAAAAAGGATTTAAACGGTTCGCCGTACATTCAGAAAATCACGGTTTGAAGACATCTTTGGGATATGCACCGACTTTCCTTTAACGGGGCATACCCTTCCACGTTCTTGTTTTCTCTAGTTATCGGTTCTTATTATTGTTGTGCAGTGTGATTATCGTGATACAAAGTATCCACCATTATAAATAGCTCAGAGATTGTGAAAACAGTGAACCTAGCAAGGACCGGCTATTATCTCAGAACCATTATTCATTGGATGGTCAGTTATTTATGAGGTCCAGGGTGGTCAATATCGCGGCAATTACCGTTTGTGGTCATTCTGTAGTCATTCTGAAACGTACGTAAATTATAAATGAGGGTCGGTCAGTGTTGTAGGTTAACGCAGCTGTTTATGACAAAACAATTACGCTACTTACGGAAACTGTTCTAGAAGATCGCAAACATACATAACCATATGGAAAGCATTAATACACGTTTTCATATGTATCATAGATGTATATGCAATGGCACATGTACTTTGCATGTTTAACTTCATCATTGAGTGCTTTATCGTTTCATTTCGGATAAGTGTTCTGCTTGAGGAACGTACATGTGTCTTAATATATCTATTTTTTGCATGATCACAAAATGTTCGGATTTTTTTTTTGCCGTAGTCTATTATTACGAACAGAATTTATTAAAGTAAAGACTTTCAGAAAATCAATGAAGGACATTTATAATGAACGAGGTTTAAACATGACGGCCAAGATGCTTAAGGTCCTTAATCAATTACCTATATTATGGTAAAGAAGCAAATGTGTAACAGCACTTTTCTGATGACATCTGGCAACTACCTTTTTCAACCAGTCAATATGACTGGAACAAATTATGTAAGGGGTCACATTTCTGCTTAACCCTTTCCCTGATAGAGACGGTTTCTGACTCATTTGCAGCAGATGACTTAGGAAAAGATTGTCGCCAATGGTAATTGCTCAATATGTGAAAGTTATCCTGTTTCAACACTATTTGATAAATAATTATACGTTGTATGAGTGAATCTATAGCTCATGCATAGGAATTTGAGGTATTTAATGTGTATACCACTTTGTTTGCGGGAAACGACGTCGCTCCATTTGACATAACGCCAAATGAAGTGTTACGGAAATGATGTCACATCGTTCTTTGGCTACGGTACAGTCAACATTTATGTTCTGACGTCGAATTGCGGTCGTTTATTTCAAAGTTACATTTTATATTTTAACTTTTTTGTACAAAAGTTAGATTATACGAAAAAAACACAGCACTTTTAAGACCTTAAATGTGGATTTAGATTTTTTTTAAAAGATTAACTAGACGACAATAATTTCAAATCTGCATTTTATACATATCCAAAACGGCGGCCCCCAGAACATTTGCCAGTTTCATTTCAGAAAGCTTCATGGGTTATTGAAAAAAAAAAAAAAAAAAAATCTCACACCTGTTTGTTACCTATGAGCGAAAAAACCTATTTATGTTTTTTTACGTATTATCTACATTTGCCGTGCCTAGACATATATGCTGTACATGTATCTTACCAACAGGGAACAGAAATATTTCCGGTATATCACTTTTTATGCGATATAATTATGGTAATAAATCATATCTCATGTTCGGAAAACCTACACAACTCGGTTTAAGCCCTTTTCCCAATGACTTCCTGCACTCGGTAACAGTCTCTCTTATTTTGACAAATTCTTACACATTGATGGACTTGCACTTTGATACTCTGATACATGTCTGATATTTGTCCGCATTGTTTAAAATGTAGTTTAAACTGTTACTTAACTAGAATCGTAAATGGTATTTAAAGTCATTTAAAGTGGCAATATGAGTATAGGTGCTACCTATTTTGGGTAAACATTTATCAACTTTTGTGATCGGTAAATAATTCCCCACGAACTGCAGTTAGCCCCTTGCTTGCAACACGATCAGTTATTTACGTCAATTACGAGTCCTACCGACCTTAGCAAATAAAATAAAAATCATCATCAGGTTAAGCTTATATTTAACTTTAAAATATAGCCAAGATTTTAAATCCATGAAATTATGATGACAGGTACAACAAATAATCAACTTGCCTTCATAAAGTACTTCAAATAAAACGATTCCATAATTTATGGAACTACATTACTAACGTTTCCTATAATTTCTGTCGTTTTCCTTTTGGTTATTCATTCATCATTTGCGTTACGCTAATAGAATGACGTCATTTCATGACGTCATATTACAGGAATTTGGATTTGTAACTTCCGGAAAGTAAAAAAAAACGTATGTGTTATTAAACGGAAATTAGCACACATAAAATTACTTGTGCTCGTTAGTTGATTGGTTTACCCGTGTTATAGAAAAGAAATACGACATAAATGCCATTTTTTTTTTCAGATCAAGACAAATATGTTGGACTGTAAATGACTTACTGAATAAAGTAAAGTACTTTAGAGTCCTTGGCTTATCTGGTTTATTCCCCTACATTATCTCTCTAATTACTCAATTCTATGCAGGGGAGTAAACTGGTCTATTCCCCTACATTATCTCTCTAAATACTCAAATCTATGCAGGGGAGTAAACTGGTATATTCCCCTACATTATCTCTCTAAATACTCAACTCTATGCAGGGGAGTAAACTGGTCTATTCCCCTACATTATCTCTCTAATTACTCAACTCTATGCAGGGGAGTAAACTGGTCTATTCCCCTACATTATCTCTCTAAATACTCAACTCTATGCAGGGGAGTAAACTGGTCTATTCCCCTACATTATCTCTCTAACTATTCAACTCTATGCAGGTGAGTAAACTGGTCTGTTTCTCTACATTATCTCTCTAATTACTAAACTCTATGCAGGGGAGTAAACTAGTCTGTTTCTCTACATTATCTCTCTAAATACTCAACTCTATGCAGGGGAGTAAACTGGTCTATTCCCCTACATTATCTCTCTAATTACTCAACTCTATGGCGGGGAGTAAACTGGTCTATTCCCCTACATTATCTCTCTAATTACTCAACTATATGCAGGGGAGTTAACTGGTCTATTCCACTACATTATCTCTCTAATTACTCAACTCTATGCAGGGGAGTAAACTAGTCTATTCCTCTACATTATCTCTCTAATTACTCAACTCTATGCAGGGTAGAGTTAACTGGTCTATTCCCCTACATTATCTCTCTAAATACTCAAATATATGCAGGGGAGTAAACTAGTCTATTCCCCTACACTATCTCTCTAATTACTCAACTCTATGCAGGGGAGTAAACTGGTCTATTCCCCTACATTATCTCTCTAATTACTCAACTCTATGCAGGGGAGTAAACTGGTCTATTCCTCTACACTATCTCACTAATTACTCAACTCTATGCAGGGGAGTAAACTGGTCTATTCCCCTACATTATCTCTCTAATTACTCAACTCTATGGAGGGGAGTAAACTGGTCTATTCCCCTACATTATCCCTCTAATTACTCAACTATATGCAGGGGAGTTAACTGGTCTATTCCACTACACTATCTCTCTAATTACTCAACTCTATGCAGGGGAGTAAACTAGTCTATTCCTCTACATTATCTCTCTAATTACTCAACTCTATGCAGGGGAGTAAACTGGTCTATTCCTCTACACTATCTCTCTAAATACTCAACTCTATGCAGGGGAGTAAACTAGTCTATTCCCCTACACTATCTCTCTAATTACTCAACTCTATGCAGGGGAGTTAACTGGTCTATTCCCCTACATTATCTCTCTAATTACTCAACTCTATGCAGGGGAGTAAACTAGTCTATTCCTCTACATTATCTCTATAATTACTCAACTCTATGCAGGGGAGTAAACTGGTCTATTCCCCTACATTATCCCTCTAATTACTCAACTCTATGGAGGGGAGTAAACTAGTCTATTCCTCTACATTATCCCTCTAATTACTCAACTCTATGGAGGGGAGTAAACTAGTCTATTCCTCTACATTATCCCTCTAATTACTAAACTCTATGCAGGGTAGAGTTAACTGGTCTATTCCCCTACATTATCTCTCTAATTACTAAACTCTATGCAGGGGAGTTAACTGGTCTATTCCCCTACATTATCTCTCTAATTACTCAACTCTATGCAGGGGAGTAAACTGGTATATTCCCCTACATTATCTCTCTAATTACGAAACTCTATGCAGGAGAGTAAACTGGTCTATTCCCCTACATTATCTCTCTAATTACTCAACTCTATGCATGGGAGTAAACTGGTCTATTCCCCTACATTATCTCTCTAATTACTCAACTCTATGCAGGGGAGTAAACTGGTCTATTCCCCTACATTATCTCTCTAATTACTCAACTCTATGGAGGGGAGTAAACTGGTCTATTCCCCTACATTATCTCTCTAATTACTCAACTCTATGCAGGGGAGTTAACTGGTCTATTCCTCTACACTATCTCTCTAATTACTCAACTCTATGCAGGGGAGTAAACTGGTCTATTCCCCTACATTATCTCTCTAATTACTCAACTCTATGCAGGGGAGTTAACTGGTCTATTCCTCTACACTATCTCTCTAATTACTCAACTCTATGCAGGGGAGTAAACTGGTCTATTCCCCTACATTATCTCTCTAATTACTCAACTCTCTGCAGGGGAGTAAACTGGTCTATTCCCCTACATTATCTCTCTAATTACTCAACTCTATGCAGGGGAGTAAACTAGTCTATTCCCCTACATTATCTCTCTAATTACTCAACTCTATGCAGGGGAGTAAACTGGTCTATTCCTCTACACTATCTCTCTAATTACTAAACTCTATGCATGGTAGTAAACTTGTCTATTCCACTACATTATCTCTCTAATTACTCAACTCTATGCAGGGGAGTAAACTGGTCTATTCCTCTACATTATCCCTCTAATTACTAAACTCTATGCAGGGTAGAGTTAACTGGTCTATTCCCCTACATTATCTCTCTAATTACTCAAGTCTATGCAGGGGAGTAAACTGATCTGTTTCTCTACATTATCTCTCTAATTACTCAACTATATGCAGGGGAGTAAACTGGTCTATTCCCCTACATTATCTCTCTAATTACTCAACTCTATGCAGGGGAGTAAACTGGTCTATTCCCCTACATTATCTCTCTAAATACTTAATTCTACGCAGGGGAGTAAACTGGTCTATTCCCCTACATTATCTCTCTAATTACTCAACACTATGCAGGGGAGTAAACTGGTCTGTTTCTCTACATTATCTCTCTAATTACTCAACTCTATGCAGGGTAGTAAACTGGTCTATTCCCCTACATTATCTCTCTTATTACTCAACTCTATGCAGGCGAAGATGATAATAACCTTCTATAGTTGACCTCTCGTCGCATTCATTTCTAAACATCTATTTTCGTCGCAATGTTCCGGGAATATTCGCAAAACTTAGTTTTCTTTTTGTAAAATATATTTTGGAATATTAAATGGCATATAAAAAAAGTGTAAAATGCGAAACATTATGGCATGATGATTTGTTTCACAATGGCAAATGACTCCATTTAAACTGAATTGGACAATCTCCGTAAATACTCAAACATAGTCATACTCACGCTCCAGCAACATTATATTGATCTTTTTTTTGGGATCTTAAACTTTTAAATAGAGTTTTGTTGAATCCACGACGAACTAACTTTTTCCTCGCAGTCTCCCCTCCCCCTTAAATACTTTGTATGTTTACAGCAATTGGCAGGCAGCCAACTCCGAAAAAATGGTTTATCTACTACTACCAGGGGCTAAAGCCCCAGGTCAAAAAACCACACGAACACTTATATCGCGTGATTATGGAAGCGTCCTAGTGCCACAGTCTATAATATTTTTGAGAGATGTTATCTCCTAATTAGGAGATACTATGTCATAATTAGGAGAAACTATCTCCTAATTAGGAGATATTAAGTCATAATTAGGAGATACTAAGTCCTAATTAGGAGATACTATCTCCTAATTAGGAGATATTAAGTCATAATTAAGAGATACTATCTCCTAATTAGGAGATACTATGTCATAATTAGGAGAGACTATCTCCTAATTAGGAGATATTAAGTCATAATTAGGAGAGACTATCTCCTAATTAGGAGATACTAAGTCCTAATTAGGAGAAACTATCTCCTAATTAGGAGATATTAAGTCCTAATTAGGAGATACTATCTCCTAATTAGGAGATACTAAGTCATAATTAGGAGATACTTTTCAAATAGTAAACGTGGCTGTGCGGTTATGCCCCTTTGTTATAATGGCGAATTCGGAAGCTAGTTTCGTAAGTTTCCTGGACCATCGTGTCATCCCGGAGAGCGTCATACGCACTCTTCAAGGTAACACAAACAATGAAACTTCAATTATACCACTGTAGTTTTTTCTGCGAAACAAATTCAAACGTTTTAAAACTCTTTTTAACGTCCTAAGACTTATAAAATGTTTGCCAAACAGGCAATTATATCAGAATATCCAAGCCCCAATTGGAAGTATGTGCGCATGGTATCCTCCATTTTACAATGCAAAGTGACAGTTTCACCTTGGTTCAGGGCTAATTCACTATCTACTAAGTCCTAATTAGGAGATACTATCTCCTAATTATGAGATAGTATCTCCTAATTATGAGATAGTATCTCCTAATTAGGACTAAGTATCTCCTAATTAGGAGATAGTATCTCCTAATTAGGAGATAGTATCTCCTAATTATGAGTTAGTATCTCCTAATTATGACTTAGTATCTCCTAATTAGGAGATAATATCTCTCAAAAATAATACAGACTGTGGCACTAGGACGCTTCCATACATTACTGCTTATGAACTAAGTTTAACTATACAATGATAAATGCGAACAAAATAATATATAGGGAATATGATATGTTGCATTAGCTATACCCGGCTTTGTTTATTCGTCTACATCGTTTATCTCGCACATAGGATAATTCGTATATATCATTTATCTTTCACATAGGATAATTCGTATATATCATTTATCTCGCATATATGATAATTCTTATATATCGTTTAACTTTAACTTTTTCCTGGAACGGACCTGTCTTTGTTTTGCTCTGCTGTTTTCTCGATATTATTTTACTAGAAGTCACTCTCAAGAAAAGAAAATACAAATTTAATTATCAGATGTGTTGTATGTGGCTGAGTGTTACGTGAAATGTACTACACATATTCGTAGAAGAGTAATATTAAAAGAAAAGGTTTACTTGAACATATGTGCCCTACACAAGTTGAAACGTGTTACAGTGTAATGATGTGCTTCAACCCTGCATACTTCCCTTAACGCTAATTTAATGTTATACACCTTGGAACTTTCAGGAATAATATGATATAGGTAAATCTGAAGTATGTATCACCTAGCAATGGGTTGTTTCAATCAAGTATATTCATGCGCAGACATATTTGAATTGAAAATGGGCGAAGAAAAGTATGAACAAGTAAGATTAACTATACCTTTTAATATTTTGAGATGACCAGTGTAGAAATGAGGTTCATTAAAACGATAAACATAACCATTTTCTACGACAAGTCAAATACGTTCTGATGTGGTATATACGATACGTGAACTATTATACAAATAAGCAAACACATGTTAATTGAATCAAATGTTTTAACCTCACGCTTCCGTACGTGTTTTAACCTCATTCCTTTGTACGTGTTTTAACTTCAACCCTCTGTACGTCTTTTAACCTCGTCCCTCTGTACGTCGTTTAACCTCACCCCTCTGTACGTCTTTTAACCTCGTCCCTCTGTACTGATTTTAACCTCGTCCCTCTGTATGTGTTATAACCTCACCCCTCTGTACGTCGTTTAACCTCATCCCTCTGTACGTGTTTTAACCTCATCCCTCTGTACGTGTTTTAACCTCATCCCTCTATACGTGTTTTAACCTCGTCCCTCTGTACGTGTTTTAACCTCATCCCTCTGTATGTGTTTTAACCTCGTCCCTCTGTACGTGTTTTAACCTCATCCCTCTGTATGTGTTTTAACCTAATCACTATGTACGTGTTTTAACCTCATCCCTATGTACGTGTTTTAACCTCGTCCCTCTGTACGTGTTTTAGCCTCATCCCTCTGTATGTGTTTTAACCTCATCCCTCTGTTCGTGTTTGAACCTCATCCCTCTGTTCGTGTTTTAACCTCATCCCTCTGTACGTGTTTTAACCTCATCCCTATGTACGTGTTTTAACCTCGTCCCTCTGTACGTGTTTTAGCCTCATCCCTCTGTATGTGTTTTAACCTCATCCCTCTGTTCGTGTTTGAACCTCATCCCTCTGTTCGTGTTTTAACCTCATCCCTCTGTTCGTGTTTTAACCTCATCCCTATGTACGTGTTTTAACCTCGTCCCTCTGTACGTGTTTTAGCCTCATCCCTCTGTACGTGTTTTAACATCATCCCTCTGTTCGTGTTTGAACCTCATCCCTCTGTTCGTGTTTTAACCTCATCCCTCTGTTCGTGTTTTAACCTCATCCCTATGTACGTGTTTTAACCTCGTCCCTCTGTACGTGTTTTAGCTTCATCCCTCTGTACGTGTTTTAACCTCATCCCTCTGTTCGTGTTTGAACCTCATCCCTCTGTTCGTGTTTTAACCTCATCCCTCTGTACGTGGTTTAACCTCATCCCTCTGTTCGTGTTTTAACCTCATCCCTCTGTTCGTGTTTTAACCTCATCCCTCTGTACGTGGTTTAACCTCATCCCTCTGTACGTGTTTTAACCTCATCCCTCTGTTCGTGTTTGAACCTCATCCCTCTGTTCGTGTTTTAACCTCATCCCTCTGTTCGTGTTTTAACCTCATCCCTATGTACGTGTTTTAACCTCGTCCCTCTGTACGTGTTTTAGCCTCATCCCTCTGTACGTGTTTTAACCTCATCCCTCTGTACGTGTTTGAACCTCATCCCTCTGTTCGTGTTTGAACCTCATCCCTCTGTTCGTGTTTTAACCTCATCCCTCTGTACGTGTTTTAAACTCATCCCTCTGTTCGTGTTTTAACCTCATCCCTCTGTACGTGTTTTAATCTCACCCCTCTGTTCGTGTTTGAACCTCATCCCTCTGTTCGTGTTTTAACCTCATCCCTCTGTACGTGGTTTAACCTCATCCCTCTGTACGTGTTTTAACCTCATCCCTCTGGACGTGTTTTAACCTCACCCATCTGTATGTGTTTTAACCTCACCCCTCTATACGTGTATTAACCTCATCCCTCTATACGTGTTTTAACATCACCCCTCTGTATGTGTTTTAACCTCACCCCTCTGTACGTTTTTTAACCTCACCTCTCCGTACGTGATTTAACCTCACCCCTCTGTATGTGTTTTAACGTCGTCCCTCTGTACGCGTTTTAACCTCACCCCTCTGTACGTGTTTTAACCTCATCCCTCTGTATGTGTTTTAACCTCACCCCTCTGTACGTGTTTTAACCTCATCCCTCTGTACGTGTTTTAACCTCATCCCTCTGTTCTTGTTTTAACGTCGTCCATCGTTACCTGTTTTAACCTCACCCCTCTGTACGTGTTTTAACGTCGTCCCTCGTTACGTGTTTTAACCTCACCCCTCTGTATGTGTTTTAACCTCACCCTCTGTATGTGTTTTAACGTCGTCCATCGTTACGTGTTTAAACCTCACCCCTCTGTACGTGTTTTAACGTCGTCCCTCGTTACGTGTTTTAACCTCACCCCTCTGTATGTGTTTTAACGTCGTCCCTCGTTACGTGTTTTAACCTCACCCCTCTGTATGTGTTTTAACCTCACCTCTCTGTATGTGTTTTAACCTCACCCTCTGTATGTGTTTAACCTCATCCCTATGTACGTGTTTTAACGTCGTCCCTCTGTATGTGTTTTAACCTCACCCCTCTGTATGTGTTTTAACCTCACCCCTCTGTATGTGTTTTAACCTCATCCCTCTGTACGTGTTTTAACCTAATCACTCTGTATGTGTTTTAACCTCACCCCTCTGTATGTGTTTTAACCTCATCCCTAAGTACGTGGTTTAACCTCATCCCTCTGTACGTGTTTTAACCTCACCCCTCTGTATGTGTTTTAACCTCACCCTCTGTATGTGTTTTAACCTCACCCCTCTGTATGTGTTTTAACCTCACCCCTCTGTATGTGTTTTAACCTCATCCCTAAGTACGTGGTTTAACCTCATCCCTCTGTACGTGGTTTAACCTCATCCCTATGTACGTGTTTTAACCTCGTCCCTCTGTACGTGTTTTAACCTCACCCCTCTGTATGTGTTTTAACCTCACCCCTCTGTATGTGTTTTAACCTCATCCCTATGTACGTGTTTTAACCTCACCCCTCTGTATGTGTTTTAACGTCGTCCCTCTGTACGTGTTTTAACCTCACCCCTTTGTACGTGTTTTAACCTCACCCCTTTGTACGTGTTTCAACCTCATCCCTCTGTATGTGTTTTAACCTCATCCCTCTGTATGTGTTTTAACCTCATCCCTCTGTACGTGTTTTAACCTCACTCCTCTGTACGTGTTTTAACCTCGTCCCTCTGTACGTGTTTTAGCCTCATCCCTCTGTATGTGTTTTAACCTCATCCCTCTGTTCGTGTTTGAACCTCATCCCTCTGTTCGTGTTTTAACCTCATCCCTCTGTACGTGGTTTAACCTCATCCCTCTGTACGTGTTTTAAGCTCATCCCTCTGTTCGTGTTTTAACGTCGTCCATCGTTACGTGTTTTAACCTCACCCCTCTGTATGTGTTTTAACCTCACCTCTCTGTATGTGTTTAAACCTCACCCTCTGTATGTGTTTTTAATCTCACCCCTCTGTTCGTGTTTGAACCTCATCCCTCTGTTTGTGTTTTAACCTCATCCCTCTGTACGTGGTTTAACCTCATCCCTCTGTACGTGTTTTAAGCTCATACCTCTGTTCGTGTTTTAACGTCGTCCATCGTTACGTGTTTTAACCTCACCCCTCTGTATGTGTTTTAACCTCACCTTTCTGTATGTGTTTTAACCTCACCCTCTGTATGTGTTTTTAATCTCACCCCTCTGTATATGTTTTAACCTCACCCCTCTGTATGTGTTTTAACCTCGTCCCTCTGTACGTGTTTTAACCTCACCCCTCTGTATGTGTTTTAACGTCGTCCCTCTGTACGTGTTTTAACCTCACCCCTCTGTATGTGTTTTAACCTCATCCCTCTGTATGTCTTTTAACCTCACCCGTCTGTACGTGTTTTAACCTCACCCCTCTGTATGTGTTTTAACCTCATCCCTCTGTATGTGTTTTAACCTCACTCCTCTGTACGTATTTTAACCTCACCCCTCTGTACGTATTTTAACCTCACCCCTCTGTACGTGTTTTTACCTCATCCCTCTGAACGTATTTTAACCTCATCCCTCTGTACGTATTTTAACCTCACCCCTCCGTACGTGTTTTAACCTCATCCCTCTGAACGTATTTTAACCTCACCCCTCTGTACGTATTTTAACCTCACCCCTCCGTACGTGTTTTAACCTCATCCCTCTGAACGTATTTTAACCTCACCCCTCTGTACGTGTTTTAACCTCATCCCTCTGAACGTATTTTAACCTCACCCCTCTGTACGTGTTTTAACCTCATCCGTCTGTACGTGTTTTAACCTCACCCCTCTGTACGTGTTTTAACCTCATCCGTCTGTACGTGTTTTAACCCCATCCCTCATGCAGTCGCAGGTTCACGCATTTTGAAAACATTATATCAAAAGGAGAAATTTTCACCATGAATAATACTCCTTTTTCCACAATATTTTATAAAGTATTCAATAATCATAGTTTCATTTATAGAGTTTCCTAATCATTTTTGCATAGATATATTCGAAATCGTATTCTCCAGATTTGTTAAAGGGAGCCAATATCTAAATGTGGCAATATAAATCATAAGAAACATCTGTTGCAAACATGCATAAATCTATGTAGTTTTGAATATTTATTTGATAGCAAACATGTATAAATGTTATCGATTGTCATTAATGGCAAGCGTATTAGAACGAACACATGTGACGCCTGTCAATACGTCACTTACAACATGACAGCCAGAAGGACAGACGGACAAGCGGAAAAATGGACAGACGTACAGGTGGACATACAGCTAGAATTCTTTCATGATTCCTGTGTACCAATTGCTGCAAAATATATGTTTTATATATGAAATGCTTAATATTCAGATACTTTATCCATAACCACTAATTTAGTTCATAAATCAATCTCTGCATTGGCAATTTTATACAGTCTGCTCAAAGAGACGGTCACTGTCACGTGACTTATTTAGTCCCGAAACCCTATATAAGTCTATGAAGTTGTATTCTAATTACATTAATCTGATATCTCCCAACTTGTACTTCTCTGTATACATGTCGCATTTGTCATAGTATAAAGCCAGTATTATTATTTGTGTAGTATATCGTAGTATACGTCCCATTATTGAAATGGACTATATAGTTTGCCTTATTTGTAATACGCATGCTCATTAACTCATATAAATATCTTATGTAACTCTCTCTCTTTCTCTTTCTATCTTTCTCGTCATGACGTTTAGTCATTCTATATTGTTGAATAAAGTTGCAGAAATATCACATTTGTGTTAGTTTATAATCGCATCAGAGAACTGCTTAACTGTACGTTAGAACAGCATCAACAATACAACAATTTGATGAAGGGATTTGTGTGTAATGGTTCTTTTGAGTATTACGTGAAACTGCTTAATTTTACACATTATATATGTTCATCTTTAAACAGTCTTTAACATTTATTTCCTTTCTGTTCTTCCATCATATGTATCTATTAACAGAGAATATTGGACAGATATATCGAAAGCAATCTATTTCACTCAGTTAGTTGTACACAAGTCAAAGTGGATGAATGTTGGATCTGATTCTCATTTCGCCGTCCATAAAGGAACGACGGCTATTTAAGTGTATGGATGTTGGGTCTATCCTAATTCAGTCGTCCATAAAGGAACACACGGCTATGTAAGTGTATGAATGTTGGGTCTATCTTTAATAAGTCGTCCATAAAGGAACACACGGCTATTTAAGTGTATGAATGTTGGGTCTATCCTAATTAAATCGTTCATCAAGGAACTCACGGCTGTTTAAGTGTATGAATGTTGGGTCTATCCTAATTTAGTCGTCCATAAAGGAACTCACGGCTATTTAAGTGTATGAATGTTGGGTCTATCTTAATTTAGTCGTCCATAAAGGAACACACGGCTATTTAAGTGTATGCATGTTGGGTCTATCCTAATTCAGTCGTCCATAAAGGAACACACGGCTATTTAAGAGTAAGCATTTGGGTCTATCCTAATTCAGTCGTCCATAAAGGAACACACGGCTATTTTAGTGTATGAATGTTGGGTCTATCCTAATTAAATCGCCCATGAAGGAACACACGGCTATTTAAGTGTATGAATGTTGGGTCTATCCTAATTAAGTCGTCCATAAAGGAACACACGGCTGTGTAACTGTATGAATGTTGGGTCTATCCTAATTTAGTCGTCCATAAAGAAACACAAGGCTGTGTAACTGTATGAATGTTGGGTCTATCCTAATTAAGTCGTCCATAAAGGAACACACGGCTATTTAAGTGTATGAATGTTGGGTCTATGCTAATTTAGTCGTACATAAAGGAACACACGGCTGTCTAAGTGTATGAATGTTGGGTTTATCCTAATTAAATCGCCCATGAAGGAACACACGGCTATTTAAGTGTATACATGTTGGGTCTATTCTAATTAAATCGCCCATGAAGGAACACACGACTATTTAAGTGTATGAATGTTGGGTCTATCCTAATTTAGTCGTCCATAAAGGAACTCACGGCTCTGGAACTATATGAATGTTTGGTCTATCCTAATTTAGTCGTCCATAAAAGAACACACGACTATTTAAGTGTATGAATGTTGGATCTATCCTAATTTATTCGTCCATAAAGGAACACACGATCCTAATTTAGTCGTCCATAAAGAAACACACGGCTGTGTAACTGTATGAATGTTGGGTCTATCCTAATTTAGTCGTCCATAAAGGAACTCACGGCTCTGGAACCATATGAATGTTGGGTCTATCCTAATTTAGTCGTCCATAAAAGAACACACGACTATTTAAGTGTATGAATGTTGGGTCTATCCTAATTTAGTCCTCCATACAGGAACACACGGCTGTGTAAGTGTATGCATGTTGGTTCTATCCTAATTTAGTCGTCCTTAAAGGAACACACGGCTATTTAAGTGTATGAATGTTGGGTCTATCCTAATTCAGTCGTCCATAAAGGAACACACGGCTATTTAAGTGAATGAATGTTGGGTCTATCCTAATTAAGTCGTCCATAAAGGAACACACGGCTGTGTAACTGTATGAATGTTGGGTCTATGCTAATTTAGTCGTCCATAAAGGAACTCACGGCTCTGGAACTATATGAATGTTTGGTCTATCCTAATTTAGTCGTCCATAAAAGAACACACGACTATTTAAGTGTATGATTGTTGGGTCTATCCTAATTAAGTCGCCCATGAAGGAACACACTGCTATTTAAGGGTATGAATGTTGTGTCTATCCTAATTAAATCGCCCATGAAGGAACACACGACTATTTAAGTGTATGAATGTTGGGTCTATCCTAATTTAGTCGTCTAGAAAGAAACTCACGGCTATATAAGTGTATGAATGTTGGATCTATCCTAATTTATTCGTCCATAAAGGTACACACGATCCTAATTTAGTCGTCCATAAAGGAACTCACAGCTATATAAGTGAAGGAATATCCTAATTAAGACGTCAATAAAGGAACACACGGATGCGTAACTGTATGAATGTTGGGTCTTTCCTAATTAAGTCGTCCATGAAGGAACACACGGCTATTTAAGTTTATGAATGTTGAGTCTATCCTAATTTAGTCGTCCATAAAGGGACTCACGGCTATGTAAGTGAATGAATGTTGGGTTTATCCGAATTAAGACGTCCATAAAGGAACACACAGGTGCGTAACTGTATGAATGTTGGGTCTATCCTAATTTAGTCGTCCATTAAAGAACTCACGGTTGTGTAAGTGTATGAATGTTGGGTCTATCCTAATTTAGTCGTCCATAAAGGAACACGAGGCTATTTAAGTGTATGAATGTTGGGTCTATCCTAATTTAGTCGTCTATAAAAGTAAACACGGCTATTTAAGTGTATGAATGTTGGGTCTATCCTAATTTAGTAGTCCATAAAGCAACACACGGCTATTTAAGTGTATGAATATTTGGTCTATCTTAATTTAGTCGTTCATAAAGGAACACACAGCTATGTAAGTGTATGCAGGTTGGGTCTATCCTAATTAAAGCGTCCATAAAGTAACACACGGCTATGTAAGTGTATAAATGTTTTTTCTATTCTAATTTGGTCGTCCATAAAGAAACACACGGCTATTTAAGTGCATGAATGTTGGATCTATCCTCATTAAGGCGTCCATAAAGGAACACACGGCTATCTAAGTGTATGAATGTTGGGTCTATCCCATTTTAATCGTCCATTAAGGAACACACGGCTGTGTAACTGTATGAATGTTCGGTCTATCCTAATTTAGTCGTTCATTAAGGAACACACGACTATTTAAGTGTATGAGTGTTCGGTCTATCCTAATATAGTCGTCCATAAAGGAACTCACGGATGTGTAACTGTATGAATGTTGGGTCTATCCTAATTTAGTCGTCCATAAACGAATACACGGCTATTTTAGTGTATGAATGTTGGGTCTATCCTAATTCAGTCGTCCATAAAGGAACACACGGCTATTTAAGTGTATGAATGTTGGGTTTATCCTAATTTAGTCGTCCATAAAGGAACACACGGCTGTGTAAGTATATGAATGTTGGGTCTATCCTAAATCAGTCGTTCATAAAGGAACACACGGCTATTTACGTGTATGAGTGTTGGGCCTATCCTAATGTAGACGTTCATAAAGGAACACACGGTTATATAAGTGTATGAATGTTGGGTCTATCCTAATTAAGTCGTCCATAAAGGAACTCACGGCTATGTTAGTGTATGAATGTTGGGTCTATCCCAATTTAGTCGTTCATTAAGGAGCTCACGGTTGTGTAAGTGTATGAATGTTGGGTCTATCTTTATTAAGTCGTCCATAAAGGAACACACGGCTATTTTGTGTATGAATGTTGGTTCTATCCTAATTTAGACGTCCATAAAGGAACACACGGCTATTTAAGTGTATGAATGTTGGGTCTATCCTAATTTAGTCGTCCATAAAGGAACATACGGTTGTGTAACTGTATGAATGTTGGGTCTATCCTAATTTAGTCGTCCATAAAGGAACACACGGCTATTTAAGTGTATGAATGTTGGGTCTATCTTAATTAAGTCGTCCACAAAGTAACTCACGGCTGTGTAACTGTATGAATGTTGGGTATATCCTAATTAAGTCGTCCATAAAGGAAAACACAGCTGTGTAAGTGTATGAATGTTGGGTCTATCCTAATGTAGTCATCCATACAGGACCACACGGCTTTGTAACTGTATGAATGTTTGTTCTATCCTAATTTAGTCGGCCATAAAGGAACACACGGCTATTTAAGTGTACGAATGTTGAGTCTATCCTACTTTATTCGTCCATAAAGGAACACACGGCTGTTTAAGTGTATGCATTTTGGGTCTATCCTAATTAAATCGTCCATCAAAGAACACACGGCTATTTAAGTGTATGAATGTTGGGTCTATCCTAATTCAGTCGTCCATAAAGGAACACAAGGCTATTTAAGTGTATGAATGTTGGGTCTATCCTAATTCAGTCGTCCATAGAGGATCATAGGGCTGTGTAAGTGTATGAATGTAGGGTCTATCCTAATTTAGTCGTCCATAAAGGAACACACGGCTATTTAAGTGTATGAATGTTGGGTATATTCTAATTTAGTCGTCCCTAAAGGAACACACGGCTGTGTAAGTGTATGAATGTTGGGTCTATCCTAATTCAGGCGTTCTTAAAGGAACACACGGCTATTTAAGTGTATGAATGTTGGGTCTATCCTAATTTAGTCGTCCATAAAGGAACACACGGCTATGTAAGTGTATGAATGTTGGGTCTATCTTTATTAAGTCGTCCATAAAGGAACTCACAGCTATTTAAGTGTATGAATGTTGGGTCTATCCTAATTTAGACGTCCACAAAGGAACACACGGCTGTGTAAGTGTATGAATGTTGGGTCTATCTTTATTAAGTCGTCCATAAAAGAACACACGGCTATTTTGTGTATGAATGTTGGTTCTATCCTAATTTAGACGTCCACAAAGGAACACACGGCTGTGTAAGTGTATGAATGTTGGGTCTATCCTAATTTAGACGTTCATAAAGCAACACACGGCTATGTAAGTGTATGAATGTTGGGTCTATCTTCATTAAGTCGTCCATAAAGGAACACACGGCTATTCAAGTGTATGAATGTTGGGTCTATCCTAATTTAGTCGTCCATAAAGGAACACACGGCTGTGTAACTGTATGAATGTTGGGTCTATCCTAAATTAGTCGTCCATAAAGGAACACACGGCTATTTAAGTGTATGAATGTTGGGCCTATCTTAATTAAGTCGTCCATAAAGTAACTCACGGCTGTGTAACTGTATGAATGTTGGGTCTATCTTAATTAAATCGTCCATAACGGAACACACAGCTGTGTAAGTGTATGCATGTTGGGTCTATCCTAATGTAGTCATCCATAAAGGATCACACGGCTTTGTAACTGTATGAATGTTTGTTCTATCCTAATTTAGTCGGCCATAAAGGAACACACGGCTATTTAAGTGTACGAATGTTGAGTCTATCCTAATGTATTCGTCCAAAAAGGAACACACGGCTGTGTAAGTTTATGAATGTTGGGTCTATGCTAATTAAATCGTCCATCAAGGAACACACGGCTATTTAAATGTATGAATGTTGGTTCTATCCTAATTCATAAACGAACACAAGGCTATTTAAGTCTATGAATGTTGGGTCTATCCTAATTTAGTCGTCCATAAAGGAACACACGGCTATTTAAGTGTATGAATGTTGGGTCTATCTTTATTAAGTCGTCCATAAAGGAACTCTCAGTTATTTAAGTGTATGAATGTTTGGTCTATCTTAATTAAGTCGTCCATAAAGGAACACACGGCTGTGTAACTGTATGAATGTTGGGTCTATCCTAATTTAGTCGTCCATAAAGGAACACACGGCTATTTAAGTGTATGAATGTTGGGTATATCCTAATTTAGTCGTCCATAAAGGAACTCACAGCTATTTTAGTGTATGAATGTTGGGTCTATCCTAATTTAGGCGTCCATACAGGAACAGACGGCTATGTAAGTGTATGAATGTTGGGTCTATCTTTATTAAGTCGTCCATTAAGGAACACACGGCTGTGTAAGTGTATGAATGTTGGTTCTATCCAAATTTAGACGTCCATAAAGGAACTCACAGCTATTTAAGTGTATGAATGTTGGGTCTATCCTAATTTAGTCGTCCATAAAGGAACACACGGCTATTTAAGTGTATGAATGTTGGGTCTATCCTAATTTAGTCGTCCATAAAGGAACACACAGCTATTTTAGTGTATGAATGTTGGGTCTATCCTAATTTAGGCGTCCATAAAGGAACACACGGCTATGTAAGTGTATGAATGTTGGGTCTATCTTTATTAAGTCGTCCATAAAGGAACACACGGCTGTGTAAGTGTATGAATGTTGGTTCTATCCAAATTTAGACGTCCATAAAGGAACTCACAGCTATTTAAGTGTATGAATGTTGGGTCTATCCTAATTTAGTCGTCCATAAAGGAACACACGGCTATTTAAGTGACTTAATGTTGGGTCTATCCTAATTTAGTCGTCCATAAAGGAACACACGGCTATTTAAGTGACTTAATGTTGGGTCTATCCTAATTTAGTCGTCCATAAAGGAACTCACGGCTATTTAACTGTATGAATGTTGGGTCTATCCTAATTAAGTCGTACATAAAGGAACTCACGGTTATGTAAGTGTATGAATGTTGGGTCTATCCTAATTTAGGCGTTCATAAAGGGACAAACGGCTGTGTAACTGTATGAATATTGGGTCTATCCTGTTTTTGTCGTCCATAAAGGAACACACGGCTGTGTAAGTGTATGAATGTTTGGTCTATCCTAATTTTGTCGTCCATAAAGGTACACACGGCTGTGTAAGTGTATGTATGTTGGGTCTATCCTAATTTAGGCGTCCATAATGGAACTCACGGCTTTGTAACTGTATGAATGTTTGGTCTATCCTAATTCAGTCGTCCATAAAGGAACTCACGGCTATGTAAGTGTATGAATGTTGGGTCTATCCTAATTTAGTCGTCCATAAAGGAACACACGGCTGTGTAATTGTATGAATGTTAGGTCTATCCTAATTTAGTCGTCCATAAAGGATCTCACGGCTATGTAAGTGTATGAATGTTGGGTCTATCCTAATTAAGTCGTCCATAAAGGAACACAGGGCTATTTAAGTGTATGAATGTTGGGTCTATCCTAATTCAGTCGTCCATAAAGGAACTCACGGCTATTCAAGTGTATGAATGTTGGGTCTATCCCAATTTAGGCGTCCATAAAGGAACACACGGCTACGTAAGTGTATGATGTTGGGTCTATCCTAATTAAGTCGTCCATAAAGGAACACACGGCTGTGTAACTGTATGCATGTTGGGTCTATCCTAATTTAGTCGTCCATAAAGGAACACACGGATGTGTAACTGTATGAATGTTGGGTCTTTCCAAAATTACTCGTCTATAAAGGAACACACGGCTGTGTAAGTGTATGAATGTTGGGTCTATCCTAATTAAATCGTCCATAAAGGAACACACGGCTGTGTAACTGTATGAATGTTTGGTATATCCTAATTTAGTCGTCCATAAAGGAACTCACGGTTATTTAAGTGTATGAATGTTAGGTCTATCCTAATTAAGTCGACCATACAGGAACACACGGGATATATATGTATGGGTGTATTGTCTGATCCTCATTTCACCGTCCATCATGGAAAAATCTGCCATTTTCAGTTTAAGAAAGAGTGTTTGTATGAGATGGAGAGCTTATGTCATCCGAATGACAAGATAATGATGTGGTATCCTGACCTCCCCCCGACAAAAGAAATAGCCCATATTTTCTGAATCATTTTTCAAATCGTCTCTGAAATTATCGATATGCTCTAACTATTGCCCACATACAATAAAAAAGGCAGCAGAAGACTTAGAAAAAATATAAGCAAATACATATTATCTACAATTGTAAATGTAATGATTGAAAATAGTTGAAAACATTGTGCCAAAACTAGAAATTCTCATTATGAACATTCGCCTTTTATCACAAAGTTTTCAAAATTAGTCAGCAGCAGATGCGTCAGAAAGCGTCACGGTTAATTGTCTTGGAAGACGAATCATTTTCATAGGGAACATTGTCATCTTTATGATTCTAAAGTTCAAACCACATGGTGCAAGAAGTAAATAGCTCGTAATTTCCCCCCCGAGTTGTAAATACGGGACATTGTTCATATTCTCAAATAGTTTACACTCAAACCCTACACTGTGGCTTCAAACGCATAAGGTTTAGTTTAGAGATACGAGGCTATCTGTTTAATATGGCCCCTCCCCTTTCTAGTATTTACTCCTCGGTTCCACATCAACGTAGTTTAAAGCTCACTGGAGAACTACATCCGGGTGTAATTCAATTTAGTAATCCATCATAGGCAGTCATTTAACCCTATCCCACATACAGCACATCTGCGACAAACGACTTTCAGATCATCCGGCTAAACTATAGAAGATGTCTATAAATGAGAGGACCAAGAGTGAAGGTATAGTAGCAAATGTGTAACGGCCAATGTCTGGGATTTTTCTTTATCAACAGTGATTATTGAAACTGCAAGGAATTGACATTGTAAACAGAATATTAGTAAAACCACTTGTAAATAGGCATTCTTAACAAGCTGCGGAAAGCGAATAGATGGGTTTATCTAGACAAAATTGTAAAACTGATACAGGATACTGCAATTAAAGACTTTGGCAGAAACATTCATTCTGAATAACGTCTAAAAATGGTGAATATTTGTGACAAGATATGATGTAATATACGAAATACAGTCGTATGATCTTTGGAGTCATATTCTTCCAAAACATCTTAGAAAGAAATGTGAAATTGTTCATGCAATGTTGAAAACAAATGAAACAAAATGGTCATGATGGCCATGGATCGATCACCTGATTTAAAATAACTTGGTAAATGGTTACCCAAGGCACTCATGTGCCAAGTTATTTCATACAAGGAAATTAAGCGAAACCCTCTGGCATCCCTGTTTTTCAACGGATCGGATTAATTTGAACAATTTTGAAAGAAGGTCATGTTAACTAAGGAACTTTTGTGCCAAATTATTTTCAAATCTGTCTAGGAGTTTTGATAAAGAAGATTTTTTAAATTTCACTATACACATAAACAGAATGTATAAGGAAAACAAGCTCAGCCCTCTGGTGGCCATGCTTTTCAACGGATCAAAATTAATTTGTAGAATCCTGAGAAAGGGTCACCAACTGAACATATGTGCAAAATCATTTTAAAATCGGGCCATTACTTTTGGAGAAGAATATTTTTAAAGTTTTTACCATTACCATGTTTTTCAACTGATCAGAATACTTTGAACATTCAGGTAAGCTAAAACGGGGAAACAGCATTTCTCCACTATGTATACAATATTCTAAATTAATCTCTACTGCATAACACTATACTCTATATATCTACATTCTTTCAGACAGTGACATTTTAACAAGTTAATGTTAATAATTATTTCATTTATGTGTATAGACCCAGATCCCGTTGTTTACGAGAAGGCATGAAACTTTAAATTACAGTTGAAAGCAAAGCATGTCAATCTCGATTTCATAGATAATGTTTATTTCCTCCAATATATGAACACATTGATAAACAAACAAACAAAAAGAACAACAAGGAAAGGTTATAAACCAATATAAAAGATATTATCTACGTCCCTGCATAAATGTACAAAAAAATGGGAGTTTGCATATTCAAATTGACAATATGAGTTCCATAATGTACAGAATTGACAAATTTACATAAAGAACCTGTAACAATTCCAAGCGTCATGGAGAAACAATGCAACCACATTAAAGAACATGTCATTTTTCCCCTAAAGAAGACGATCCAAATTTGGGTCCAAACCAAACAATGCCCGAACATATTCCTCTCCATGTAGAGAGTTAATAAACTCAGACACAGTAACATCGAATTCTCGATTAATACATTCTTCGAAAATGAGCTTAAAAGTCTGCACACAGTTACAATTAACTAAAATATGCTCTGTTATACAACATGTTATGTCAGTTATTCCACACCTAGAACAAGTCGAGTCTGTGGAAGAAAGAAAGTCTATCATCTGAGCCACAGAAAACCAGAAAGAAAGCATATACCTTGATTATGTTTAGCTAAATGCCATACAGGACTCACAGAGAACTGCTGCTGTATTTGTCTATATACCTCAAATTCCGGAGCAGTAGTTCTCTCATTCCATTCGTTCACAAAATAACTTGATATTCTAGTGTTTAGATATCTTTTCCAAAAGCTCTTTGTCGGATATCTGCCATGTGAAACATAATCTTGTAAAACATAAAACAAGTCATATTTGCGTAACAGATTAAAAACCTCCATCTAAATAACCGTTATAAGATGTACATAGACGCAAAAGGAAAAGTTGTTTTGTTGCACAGTCCCTTTTAAGGCGACACAGTTGACCAAACAAGGTAAGTTTTCTCTTTTCAATTTCAGCTTGATATAAGGCCGAGGACAGCATCTGTCCTTGACCTGATATGTAATCCCTGCATTTGTTTCAAACATAATCGATGTGATCGTTCTAACGTTAGACTGTCCCTTAGTGAGCGACTGTGTTAACTCACATCCAAAAAGAGCTCTCGGGATAACTATAGATTTGTAAATTCTATAACTTGTCAGAGGATTTAATCCATGCCTGTGTAAACCCTCCTTAATTAACCCAAAATATGTACAACGTAACTTTCTATCAATGTGTTTTACAGACGTAGAACAATTAGAGTATTTGCTACAGATTAAACCTAAATGCACAAACTCCTTTTTTTCTGATTTTTTCTGAAAACCAACAGACCAAGACCGAGAACAGCGTGAATATGACCGTTTAGATTCATTAAATGTTATAACGGCACATTTACTAGAAGTATACTGGTACCACCACAAGCATGAATATTGGTAGCAAATATTAATCATGCTTTATAAAGCTTTACTGGATAAAGATAGAAGGGTCATGTCGTCTGCAAATGACGGGGCACACCAACATAGACCCTTCAACTTGATATTAATATATATGCATAGAGTAGGTCATATCTATTTTTAGAGGAGCAAGTCCCTGTGGTTCTATAAGGTGGCACAACACAGTTGAAAGCTGATTTTCTGTTTCCTGGGAAACCCCAACTTTTATTCTCTCAATATTTCTCATAATATCCATACTGGTTCGATAAAAAGGGTTTGCCTGTATCAAGGAGTGCCAGAAGTATAAGAAACTGATTGGAAGTCACACTCTCAGTCCATATTATGGAAAGAAGTGGCCACAAAAGTGGTCTGAAACAGGGTGAAAAGGGTAGGACAGAAAGATCAATTTGACCCTTTATTCCAAAAATAACCCAACAAAAACGCAGGGGATAAGTGTAAAATTGAAAGGCTGCTAAGACTCTCAAAACGATAGGCAATCTGTGGATGCAGTCAGAAATACCACGTTTTCAGCTCCTTGTCAAGCAATTTTGGACGCGAAAGCTGGTATTCAAATTTACTTCTAAATTCAACTGAAAAATTAAATCCCATGCTTAGAGCTTAATTTTCACATTTATAAACATCAAAATCAACCATTTACCCAAAACTGTACCCAGTTAATGTAAATAAGATATGAAAACGGTGACCAGACCCCACCCTGCAGAGTACCTTGTAAAATCGGGAACCAGTCAGAATAAAGTCCGTTGTACATAACACAGCTGTACATACCTGTATGCATAGAAGCAACAGATTTTAACAGATGAGAACATATACCTACTTTATGTAATTATAGTAAAGACCATCATGCCACACACGGTCAAACGCTTGACAGGCATCTAAAAAGCAGGCAAACAATTACTACCATTTTCTTTACAGTAACTTACACTCTTTTAAAACCAAATGATGTCATAAGGAACAAGGAACATTTTCCTGCTTTATAATGTCTAAATGAAGCATACTCATCTCATACTTGGTCTATCAGCCTCAACCCAAGTCCTGCGTTTACATCTCATAAAGGCATGGTGCTGTCTGATACTGGAAGACCAAAAGGGCTTAAGCGAAGTGCGTTAGGGATGCCATGGCATATGCTTGCTTACATCCAGTAGTCATAAACACAATCAGGCAGAATAAATGCGACGTGCGTTAGGGATGACATGGCATATGATTGCTTACATCGAGTAGTCATAAACACAATCAGGCAGAAGAATGCGACGTGCGTTAGGGATGACATGGCATATGCTTGCTTACATCGAGTAATCATAAACACAATCAGGCAGAAGAATGCGACGTGCGTTAGGGATGACATGGCATATGATTGCTTACATCCAGTAGTCGTAAACACAATCAGGCAGAATAAATGCGACGTGCGTTAGGGATGGCATGGCAACATCATTGATGTGACTACTAGATTTTCGAGGCTACGATATGAATAGCAAGGTTACGAAATGGTAATGTGACGAAATGACTAGCTACCCTACCAGTCTCTCGACTTGCAATCGCCAAGGTTTGGTGATTATATTAACCGTTTTAATGTCACGTGATGTAAATGACTGAGAACACAATTTCTACCAAATTCAGTTCGCCAAAAAAGAGTGCAAATGATTCTTGACTGAATAACGAATGCAAACATAAGCAAAAGTCACGTAACCAAATTAAATTACAAGTTTCTGAATGTGTAAATACCATATTGAAGTGTACGGTATCTGAGAAGGGGAGTAAAATGCCCAATATTTAAAATTCTTCTTTACTAAATCCACTTTCAGGGTTATTTCGAAAAACTGTTCCTTCGGTGAATCTCTACGAAAATTGTTCAAGCCATAAGTCGAGGCGGCATCAGAAAATGGTATAATGACGACATTTTAAAACGCTATTCTCATGAACGTGCTTGTCTCATTTGTTTCTTCAGTGATCCTCTTTATAATTCTTTAATCCATATTGATTGGTTGAAAGATATAGTTACTAGGCAGCACCAGGAAAGAGGTAAATTGAACTTTTAGCTTCAAATAACATCTCATCCTAATCCACTGGGCACATTTAAACAAATATTCAGAGAAATGTTCATTTGGTGGTCCTCTTTCAAATTGCATCGGCGTCAGAAACGGTGAAATTTGCCAATTTTTAAAAAATATTCACCTCTGAATTAGCTTGTCTGATACCAATATAATTGGGTATAACGTTATCATTTGATTACTCTCTACAAATACTTTTCGCTTTAAACAAAATATCATCCTAAACCATTGGACTGATATCAACCAAACTTCACGGGATTGTTACTTTGGATGTCCTCTTACAAACTGTTCGAAGATTTAATATTGTAACAAACGTCCTTTATCGATAAGTTTCATTTACAGTGTCCACTCCTAGCAGTTTCATTCAATAATAATACACAACAATACAATATATATTTGTTTTGTAAATAGAGGCCACCGGTCCAAAATACAGCAAACACACTTACTCAGTTCACATAGAGTTGAGGATTAATATATATATATATATAAACTTATTAAGTTATACAATCTTAATCAAGCAATGACATGTGTTATCGATTGGATGAATCTTTTAATTCAAATAAAACTGAAAACATATTTTGCGATCTTCTTTAAACAATAGTAATTTTGCTTTTCAGCCAGTTGTAAACACTTCGCATATCATCTCGGCCGTTATACCACGTTATACAGTAAGGTCTGTCTTTCTGCAAGCCATTGATCACATTGAACAAATGCATGATATTAATTATCAACTGTTAAAATATCTTTATCAATTAAACAATATCTACAAACACGATTCTCCTTCCAATAGTCTAATGTCTTCCTAATTCTATGTTTTAATTTATGGCTGGAGCATCGGAATTGTGCAACGGCCTTTCTTAAATACGGAGACATATCAACCAACAGATATCTCTCTGAATTCAACAAATAATTAATTTGTTTGTAAAGATCGCAACGTGATAAATTATTTATTTTTGCTTATAATTAGTTACTAAAGTACACATATAAAACATAAAATCGACCACCACTTTTGCAAATACATTTCTGTATCATACTTTGTAATGTGAATAAATTATCAGTTACAGAATAACCGTCACGAAATCCCGCTTGACTTTCATAAATTAGATTAGATGATTCTGCCCTATTATATATCCTATCATTCATAATATTTGTAATATCTTATACATTACATTTACACAAGATAGCCCTCTGTAATTAGTAGGGCTATCTTTAGCCCGAGAGTTATACACAGGTACTATAACACTTTCGCTCCATAATTCCGGAAACTGTCCTTAGTTTAACATTTCATTAACTAATAATACAAGATATGGTGCTATTAAATGACATGTGTGTTTCTCGGAAGATTTACCATCTTTACCGGGAGATGTTCCATTTTTTATTTTTTTATACTTTTTTTAATTTCGTCGATTGAGATCGGTTGATGTAATGTTCTTCTGTAGCCTGCATCGATTTCCATTGAATATCATTCAAGTTCGATTGATCATTTTTGTAAAGTAGACCTTTAACATATGAATGCCTGGTTCCATAATTTGTTTCATGTATTACATCTTTATTTGGTATCTTAGAATTATTACGTTTTAAAAGCTTCCAAAATTGAGTTGCACAGGTTCTACTATTAACAAGTAATTGAGTTTTTTTTCCGATTTGCACATGGGCTTAAAGTTAGCTTTTGCTTCAATGTAATTTTCAAAATCTGAGTTCTCGTTCGTTAATCGACATTTTCGTAAAACTGAATATATTTTCACTTTAGCAAGGTAACAATTTAGGCTCTTGATTACAATTGCTCCGACAGTAATAGTTACATAGGTGATCTATTCTGGGCCATGCTTGCCCTCTGTTTTTGAGGTACAAAACTATTTTCTACATTACTATATTGTGTTTGGTGTAGGCCATTTTATATTAATCTGTTCATTTTTATACAAATTTTCTTTGAAAATCGAAGCTTGCAATTAATTTCATTTATCAGACACTAAAAGTAAAGTATAATACTGGAGATGAACAGTCAGAAAATCATTGAAAACACAACTGTTTTGGTAGATTACATTTATAAGTTTACTGTTATCATTGTAAAAGGGTATAGATTGCATTAATATATTTGCATATTCTGAATGCAACAGTTGGTCCAGTACAGTACAGCTGCACTGTCATAAATGTTCATGGTGTGATTTCCATCCAGCGATTGGGTAATATGATCTCATTACTAGTCTGTCATGGTGGAGATTTTTTAGAAAAATATTTTCATATCCACTTAAATGATCGATCTAACTTAAGTACTGTCAGTGCTTTGATTTTGATTTAGTAATATTTTATAAAATATGACATAATATACCTGGAGCCTACGCTTTGAAAACTGAATGAGATGAGGAACAAAAATATTAAAGCCGACGAAAGCAATGGGTCTGTTAACTATTATGAAGTGATAGTGTACTGCTAGCCTATAGGGTGACAGTTTAAACATAATACACATTAAATCTCTTCAAAACAGACACAACGAGAATACAGAGAGAAAACTCAAAGTTTAACATTTATAAAAGAAGCAAACTGCAAACAGTGTAGAGAAACGAAAAACTGCAATTTAAATTCTCTTTACACTTTCTGATAGTATTTTCCCTTTACACTACTGTGATAGTCTATTCGCTCTACACTATTGTTGTAGTATTTTCATTTTAAACTACTGTGATAGTATATTCACTTTACACTTCAGTCTTCTGTGATATTTTATTCGCGATACACTACTGCGATAGTCTATTAATTCTACTATACTGTGATAGTCTATTCACTTTACTATACTGTTAGAGTCTATTCACGTTACTATACTGCACTAGTCTATTAACTGTCATATACTGTGACAGTCTATTCACTCTACTAAACTGTGACAGTCTATTCACTCTACTAAACTGTGACAGTCTATTTACTGTAATATACTGTGGCAATCTATTAACTGTATTCTACTGTGATAGTCTATTAACTTTATTCTACTGTGATAGTTTTTTAACTGTATTCTACTGTGATAGTCCTTTAACTGTACTATAATGTTATGATATATTAACTGTACTCTGCTGTGACAGTCTATTGACTGTATATACTGTGACAATCTATTAACTGTATTCTACTGTGATAGTCTTTTAACTTTATTCTACTGTGATAGTCTTTTAACTGTACTCTGCTGTGCTAGTCTATTAACTGTATTCTACTGTGATAGTCTTTTAACTGTATTCTACTGTGAAGTTACATTGACTTAACACTACTGTGATAGTCTTTTAACTGTATTCTACTGGGAAGTTACATTAACTTAACACCACTGTGATAGGTTTTTAACTGTATTCTACTGGGAAGTTATATTAGCTTAACACTACTGTGATAGTCTTTTAACTGTATTCTACTGTGAAGTTACATTAACTTAACAGTACTGTGATAGTCTTTTAACTTAACACTACTGTGAAGTTACATTAACTTAACACTACTGTGATAGTCTTTTAACTGTATTCTACTGTGATAATCTATTAACTTAACACTACTGTGATAGTCTTTTAAATGTATTCTGCGATGAAGTAACATTAACTTAACACTACTGTGATAGTCTTTTAACTGTATTCTACTTCGAAGTCACATTAACTTAACACTACTGTGATAGGTTTTTAACTGTATTCTACTATGAAGTTACATTAACTTAACACTACTGTGATAGTCTTTTAACTTAACACTACTGTAAAGTTACATTAACTTAACACTACTGTGATAGTCTTTTAACTGTATTCCACTGTGATAGTCTATTAACTTAACACTACTGTGATAGTCTTTTAACTGTATTCTGCTGTGAAGTAACATTACCTTAACACTACTGTGATAGTTTTTTAACTGTATTCTACTGTGAAGTTACATTAACTGTACTATAATGTTATGATATATTAACTGTACTCTGCTGTGACAGTCTATTGACTGTGTAATATACTGTGACTATCTATTAAGTGTATTCTACTGTGATAGTCTTTTAACTTTATTCTACTGTGATAGTCTGTTAACTTAACACTACTGTGAAGTTGCATTAACTTAACACTACTGTGATATTCTTTTAACTGTATTATACTGTGATAGTCTATTAACTTAACACTACTGTGATAGTCTTTTAACTGTATTCTGCTGTGAAGTAACATTAACTTAACACTACTGTGATAGTCTTTTAACTATATTCTACTGTGAAGTTACATTAACTTAACACTACTGTGATAGTCTTTTAACTGTATTCTACTTCGAAGTTACATTAACTTAACACCACTGTGATAGGTTTTTAACTGTATTCTACTGTGAAGTTACATTAACTTAACAGTACTGTGATAGTCTTTTAACTGTACTTTACTGTGAACGTATTTTAACTGTTCTCTACTGTGATAGTCGTTTAACTGTACTCTACTGTGTCAGTCTTTTAACTGTACTCTACTGTGACAGTCTTTTAACTGTACTCTACTGTGATAGTCTTTTAACTGTACTTAAATGTTATGATATATTAACTGTAATGTGCTGTGATAGTCTATTAACTGTACTCTACTGTGATAGTCTATTAACTTTACACTACTGTGATAGTCTTTTAACAGTACACTACTGTTATAATATATTAACTTTACACTACTGCTGTGACAAAATATTAACTTTAGTCTACTGTTATAATTTTAATATTTACTCAACTGTGATAGTCTATTAACCCTACTCTACAGTGATATTCTATTTATTGAACTTTAATGTTATAATATATTAAATTTACTTCTACTGTTATACTGTATTAACTTTACTCTACAGTTATAGTCTATTAATGTTACTCTACTATTATAAACTATTATTTTTACTCTACTGTGAAAGTCTATTGACTGTACTCTAATGTTATAATCTATTAACTGAATTATTATGTTAAAGATGATTCACTTTACACTACTGTGATAGTCGATTCACGTAACACTTCTATGATAGGCTATTCACTTTACACCTCTGTATTAGTCTATTCACTTTACACTACAATGATAGTCTATTCACTTTACACTACTATGATAGTCTATTCTCTTTACACTACTATGATAGCCTATTCACTTTACACTACTGTGGTAGTCTCTTCACACTTTACACTTCTGTGATATTCTATTCAATTTACACTACTGTGATAGTCTCTTCACTTTACACTACTGTGAAAGTCTCTTCACTTTACACTTATGTGATAGTCTCTTCACTTTACACTACTGTGATAGTCTCTTAACTTTACACTTATGTGATAGTCTCTTCACTTTACACTACTATGATAGTCTATTCACTTTACACTACTGTGATAGTCTATTCACTTTACACTACTGTGATAGTATATTCACTTCACACTACTATGATAGTATATTCACTTTACACTACTGTGATAGTCTATTCACTTTACACTACTATGATAGTCTATTCACTTTACACTACTGTGATAGTCTATTCACTTTACACTACTGTGATAGCATATTCAATTTACACTACTACATGTATGATAGTATATTCACTTTACACTACTATGATAGTCTATTCACTTTACATTACTATGACAGTCGATTCACTTTACACTACTGTGATAGTCTATTCACTTAACACTACTATGATAGTCTATTCAATTAACACTACTATGATAGTCTATTCACTTAACACTACTATGATACTCTATTCACTTTACACTACTGTGATAGTCTCTTCACTTTACACTACTATGATAGTCTATTCACTTTACCCTACTATGATAGTCTATTCACTTTACAATACTATGATAGTATATTCACTTTACACTTCTGTGATAGTATATTCACTTTACACTACTTTGATAGTCGATTCACTTTACACTACTGTGATAGTCTCTTCACTTTACACTACTATGATATTATATTCACTTTACACTACTATGATAGTCTATTCACTTTACAATACTATGATAGTATATTCACTTTACACTTCTGTGATAGTATATTCACTTTACACTACTTTGATAGTCGATTCACTTTACACTACTGTGATAGTCTCTTCACTTTACACTACTATGATATTCTATTCACTTTACACTACTATGATAGTATATTCGCTTTACACTACTGTGATAGTCTATTCACGTTACACTACTATGATAGTCTATTTACTTTACACTATTTTGATAGTCTATTCACTTTACATTACTATGATAGTCTCTTCACTTTACGCTACTGTGATAGTCTATTCACTTTACATTACTATGATAGTCTCTTCACGTTACACTACTGTGATAGTCTCTTCACTTTACACTACTATGATAGTCTATTCGCTTTACACTACTGTGATAGTCTATTCACTTTACACTATTTTGATAGTCTATTCACTTTACATTACTATGATAGTCGATTCACTTTACACTACTGTGATAGTCTCTATACTTTACACTACTATGATAGTCTATTCATTTTACACTACTATGATAGTCTATTTACTTTACACTACTGTGATAGTCTCTTCACTTTACACTACTATGATAGTCTATTCACTTTACCCTACTGTGATAGTCTATTCACTTTACACTACTATGATAGTATATTCACTTTACACTACTATGATAGTCTATTCACTTTACCCTACTATGATAGTCTATTCACTTTACAATACAATGATAGTATATTCACTTTACACTTCTGTGATAGTATATTCACTTTACACTACTTTGATAGTCGATTCACTTTACACTACTGTGATAGTCTCTTCACTTTACACTACTATGATATTGTATTCACTTTACACTACTATGATAGTCTATTCGCTTTACACTACTGTGATAGTCTATTCACTTTACACTACTATGATTGTCGATTCACTTTACACTACTGTGATAGTCTCTTCACGTTACACTACTGTGATAGTCTATTCACTTTACACTACTATGATTGTCGATTCACTTTACACTACTGTGATAATCTCTTCACGTTACACTACTATGATAGTCTATTTACTTTACACTACTATGATAGTCTATTCAATTTACATTACTATGATAGTATATTCACTTTACACTACTATGATAGTCTATTCAATTTACACTACTATGATAGTTGTTTTTTACCTGAGTGATCCGATCGTAATTTATTCATAGTTCTGCATATAAATACATGATCTTTTCGTGACCCAATAGTCAGAACAAATGTGCATTAGAACAAGGCCTGGTCGCAGATTTACGAATGTCACAGAGCTCTAGATAAGAAGATTATTTCAAATTCCACAACCCTTATTTGACATTCAAACCCTATGTTGTGGATACTCAAAAGAATTGTCTTAGTGGGAAAATTATGTTGAGTATGCACAACATATGGTTAAGTTAAGTTATACGAGAGATATTGATTAGAGTAGACCAGTGTAGACATCCTTAACTAGTCCTATGGAAAGACCAGTGTAGACATCCTTATCTAGTCCTATGTGTAGACATCCTTATCTAGTCCTATGTGTAGACATCCTTATCTAGTCCTATGTGTAGACATCCTTATCTAGTCCTATGTGTAGACATCCTTATCTAGTCCTATGTGTAGACATCCTTATCTAGTCCTATGTGTAGACATCCTTAACTAGTCCTATGTGTAGACATCCTTATCTAGTCCTATGGAAAGACGAGTTTAGACATCCTTATCTAGTCCTATGGAAAGAACAGTGTAGACATCCTTATCTAGTCCTATGGAAAGACCAGTGTAGACATCCTTATCTAGTCCTATGGAAAGACCAGTGTAGACATCCTTATCTAGTCCTATGGAAAGACCAGTGTAGACATCTTTATCTAGTCCTATGTGTAGACATCCTTATCTAGTCCTATGGAAAGACCAGTGTAGACATCCTTATCTAGTCCTATGTGTAGACATCCTTATCTAGTCCTATGGAAAGACCAGTGTAGACATCCTTATCTAGTCCTATGTGTAAACATCCTTAGCTAGTCCTATGGAAAGACCAGTGTAGACATCCTTATCTAGTCCTATGGAAAGACCAGTGTAGACATCCTTATCTAGTCCTATGGAAGGACCAGTGTAGACATCCTTATCTAGTCCTATGTGTAGACATCCTTATCTAGTCCTATGGAAAGACCAGTGTAGACATCCTTATCTAGTCCTATGTGTAGACATCCTTATCCAGTCCTATGGAAAGACCAGTGTAGACATCCTTATCTAGTCCTATGGAAAGAACAGTGTAGACATCCTTATCTAGTCCTATGGAAAGAACAGTGTAGACATCCTTATCTAGTCCTATGTGTAGACATCCTTATCTAGTCCTATGGAAAGACCAGTGTAGACAGCCTTATCTAGTCCTATGTGTAGACATCCTTATCTAGTCCTATGGAAAGAACAGTGTAGACATCCTTATCTAGTCCTATGGAAAGACCAGTGTAGACATCCCTATCTAGTCCTATGTGTAGACATCCTTATCTAGTCCTATGGAAAGACCAGTGTAGACATCCTTATCTAGTACTATGGAAAGAACAGTGTAGACATCCTTATCTAGTCCTATGGAAAGACCAGTGTAGACATCCTTATCTAGTCCTATGTGTAGACATCCTTATCTAGTCCTATGGAAAGACCAGTGTAGACATCCTTATCTAGTCCTATGGAAAGACTAGTGTAGACATCCTTAGCTAGTCCTATGGAAAGACCAGTGTAGACATCCTTATCTAGTCCTATGTGTAGACATCCTTATCTAGTCCTATGGAAAGACTAGTGTAGACATCCTTATCTAGTCCTATGTGTAGACATCCTTATCTAGTCCTATGGAAAGACTAGTGTAGACATCCTTATCTAGTCCTATGTGTAGACATCCTTATCTAGTCCTATGGAAAGACTAGTGTAGACATCCTTATCTAGTCCTATGTGTAGACATCCTTATCTAGTCCTATGGAAAGACTAGTGTAGACATCCTTATCTAGTCCTATGTGTAGACATCCTTATCTAGTCCTATGTGTAGACATCCTTATCTAGTCCTATGGAAAGACCAGTGTAGACATCCTTATATAGTCCTATGGAAAGACCAGTGTAGACATCCTTATCTAGTTCTATGGAAAGAACAGTGTAGACATCCTTATCTAGTCCTATGGAAAGACCAGTGTAGACATCCTTTTCTAGTCCTATGGAAAGACCAGTGTAGACATCCTTATCTAGTCCTATGGAAAGACCAGTGTAAACATCCTTAGCTAGTCCTATGGAAAGAGCAGTGTAGACATCCTTATCTAGTCCTATGGAAAGACCAGTGTAAACATCCTTAGCTAGTCCTATGGAAAGACCAGTGTAGACATCCTTATCTAGTCCTATGTGTAGACATCCTTAACTAGTCCTATGTGTAGACATCCTTATCTAGTCCTATGTGTAGTCATCCTTAACTAGTACTATGTGTAGACATCCTTATCTAGTCCTATGTGTAGTCATCCTTATCTAGTCCTATGTGTAGACATCCTTAACTAGTCCTATGTGTAGACATCCTTATCTAGTCCTATGTGTAGTCATCCTTAACTAGTACTATGTGTAGACATCCTTATCTAGTCCTATGTGTAGTCATCCTTATCTAGTCCTATGGAAAGACCAGTGTAGACATCCTTATCTAGTCCTATGTGTAGACATCCTTAACTAGTCCTATGTGTAGACATCCTTATCTAGTCCTGTGTGTAGTCATCCTTAACTAGTACTATGTGTAGACATCCTTATCTAGTCCTATGTGTAGTCATCCTTATCTAGTCCTATGGAAAGACCAGTGTAGACATCCCAACTAGTCCTATGTGTAGACATCCTTATCTAGTCCTATGTGTAGACATACTTATCTAGTCCTATGTTCAGACATCCTTATCTAGTCCTATGTGTAGAAATCCTTATCTAGTCCTATGGAAAGACTAGTGTAGACATCCTTAACTAGTCCTATGTGTAGACATCCTTATCTAGTCCTATGGAAAGACCAGTTTAGACATCCTTATCTAGTCCTATGGAAAGACCAGTGTAGACATCCTTATCTAGTCCTATGTGTAGAAATCCTTATCTAGTCCTATGGAAAGACCAGTGTAGACATCCTTATCTAGTCCTATGTGTAGACATCCTTAACTAGTCCTATGTGTAGAAATCCTTATCTAGTCCTATGGAAAGACCAGTTTAGACATCCTTATCTAGTCCTATGGAAAGACCAGTGTAGACATCCTTATCTAGTCCTATGTGTAGAAATCCTTAGCTAGTCCTATGGAAAGACCAGTGTAGACATCCTTAACTAGTCCTATGGAAAGACCAGTGTAGACATCCTTATCTAGTCCTATGGAAAGACCAGTGTAGACATCCTTATCTATTCCTATGGAAAGAGCAGTGTAGACATCCTTAGCTAGTCCTATGGAAAGACCAGTGTAGACATCCTTATCTAGTCCTATGTGTAGACATCCTTAACTAGTCCTATGTGTAGACATCCTTATCTAGTACTATGTGTAGACATCCTTATCTAGTCCTATGTGTAGTCATCCTTATCTAGTCCTATGGAAAGACCAGTGTAGACATCCCAACTAGTCCTATGTGTAGACATCCTTATCTAGTCCTATGTGTAGACATCCTTATCTAGTCCTATGTGTAGACATCCTTATCTAGTCCTATGTGTAGACATCCTTATCTAGTCCTATGTGTAGACATCCTTATCTAGTCCTATGTGTAGACATCCTTAACTAGTCCTATGTGTAGACATCCTTATCTAGTCCTATGTGTAGACATCCTTATCTAGTCCTATGTGTAGACATCCTTATCTAGTCCTATGGAAAGAGCAGTGTAGACATCCTTAACTAGTCCTATGGAAAGAGCAGTGTAGACATCCTTATCTAGTCCTATGGAAAGAACAGTGTAGACATCCTTATCTAGTCCTATGGAAAGACCAGTGTAGACATCCTTAGCTAGTCCTATGGAAAGAGCAGTGTAGACATCCTTAGCTAGTCCTATGGAAAAAGCAGTGTAGACATCCTTATCTAGTCCTATGGAAAGAGCAGTGTAGACATCCTTAGCTTGTCCTATGGAAAGAGCAGTGTAGACATCCTTAGCTAGTCCTATGGAAAGACCAGTGTAGACTTCCTTAGCTAGTCCTATGGAAAGAGCAGTGTAGACATCCTTAGCTAGTCCTATGGAAAGACCAGTGTAGACATCCTTAGCTAGTCCTATGGAAAGACCAGTGTAGACATCCTTAGCTAGTCCTATGGAAAGACCAGTGTAGACATCCTTAGCTAGTCCTATGGAAAGACCAGTGTAGATATCCTTAGCTAGTCCTATGGAAAGACCAGTGTAGACATCCTTAGCTAGTCCTATGGAAAGACCAGTGTAGACATCCTTAGCTAGTCCTATGGAAAGGTGTGGTTTCCAATGACACGGCTCAAAACGCTGCGTATCGTAATGTCGGTCGATTATCTTATTATCTTGTCTTTATATCACGTGATAATTACTGGGTGTATATTTCACCATCGCATCCAAATTGCTTCAGATTCTGCCACATAAATAAAACACAGATAAGTACGGTCCCTGATCATTCCAGTCTGAAACAATACGGATGTTTTATGCAAAGCATCAAAGAGAACCCGCAATATTTCGTTTCACATGAAGAAATAAGAAAAAAGATCATTTAAATCCACGAACATTAGAACAATTTAATCTGTAGTCAGTAATGCTGATATCGATTATTGAAGATATAAGTTTTATGTAGGATATTTAACCTGGCAGGGTCTGTGTTTTAAGTGAATGAGATAATTTAGAGTTAAGCTGATCATAAAAAGTGACATGTAATACTAAAGATAAATGGACAAGAGGTTATGATAAATTTAAATTAGTACCAAAAACAATCAACTATTTGTATTGAACACACGCCCTGTTATGATAATGTTTTATCAAATAATGCTGACACACAGAAAATCTGTTTTTCGTTTGTATCGGTAAGTCATGATAATGGATAAGGGTTTCCCACATAAAACAAATCTGCAGTAGATGACTTTGAAATTATCAAGTAAAAAAAAATCTCTATAAATGATCGTATGATAATTGAAAAGTGTTGAATTATTGTGGCAAATGCAGATATTGCTCATTATGAGCAATTTCTCCTTTTGCCACAATGATTTCTATGATGTTTACTCTGACAGACTTTAAAATCATCAAGTACAAAACATAGAAAATCTCTATAAATGATAGTAAGATAATTGAAAAGAGTTGAAATTATTGTGGAAAATTGAGCAATTGAAAATCAAAGCTGTCGGATTACAAACGCACAATCTCGAGTTGACGAAACTGATGTGAACTCGTGTCGTGATTAGCATTCAGAAAATCAAGTAAACGTATTTCTATGTACACGTAATCCGAAAGATTGACAATAGCTGCAGCGACTTTTGAAAACATTGTGACAAAAAGAGAAATTGATCACGAGGAATTTATCCTTTTGCTACAATGTTTTCTTTCTTATGTCCATAAATTATACCTTCATTTAGCAAGATGTTCCATTTTTTACTTAATGTGCTACGTATAAGGGAATGGCTTAACATAGGAACTAGTTTCAATTTTTTTGAAAACGTTAAACCAGCGCTTGAAAATTTACTTGAATTTATTTCTAAAACTGTAAATATACCAGTTGATATAAGAGTTGAAATGCGGTCTACATTTACAGTGATAAGTTAAATACAGTTCAGTTAATCCGATCATACTTTGTTTGTAAGAACCAGAAGATTTCATTTCATTTAAGTATTCTGGATGTTCACATCGCATCCGTGATAAAACATGTTGTTGGCTAGGCAAAATACACCGATATCGTGTTTACCGCGATATTCGTGAAATGTGGAACTGCAACAGCGAAAAAGAACGAAATTGATCTTGAAACAGATATTTCTGTGGTTTAAATCTTTTCATGTCTGCATTTTGCGATGGCAATTGTACTCAAAGTTAATTTTGAATCCAGTATGTACTGAACATGAAAGTCAGATTATTAAAATGAAAAATGTATGTGAAATTGCGATAAAAATGAAAATCTATAAATAGACTATAGATGAATGGTACTGTCTTTTATTTTAGCTCTTAACTTGATTCGGGAACCAGAGTCGCTGCGTGGCCGCTTACGACATTTACACACTAGACCAAATTGAGATCGGTTTAAAACGCGTTGCTGAATACGGATTAAATCTAAAACGTGGACTAAATATTAAGATTTATATTTAGACAAATATCTAAATTGAAAAGTTTAGTGAATACGGTACGAGGCTTCTTCGTCTAATTACTGCGTAATATATCATAGCATGTAATTTTAAGGAACCAGACTACATTTACAAATTCAATAGAAGGGTTCTCTATTTTACTGTCTAGAGTAGATACAGTATGAATTTCGCTTAAATAAAAAATGTACATACATTCAATTAATATACTGGCCTTTGTCTTTTGTTTTTAATTTGTAAAACTCACACATGTATATAGAGTGTAAAAGGGATGTTTTAAAAGTCATTACCTTAAATTAATGTACTTAGAAAGGACAAAGAGAAATGAAGATATGTGGTCACGCTGGCAGGTCTAAATATTCTCCTTGACCGAAAATTAAAAGCATCCCTACAGGAAGCCGCCTCCTAGCGGCTTCCAAAGGAGGCGGCTTCCAATAACTTTCACAATACTCATTCTGTCAATCGAAAATAATCATTCGCAATATTTAGTAAATCGAAAATTATCCCGTCGGGTAAGTATAAACTAGTTTTGCACCTTTAGCTTTGTTTATGCACCAGTTGTTCTTGTTAATTCAGAAATAACTGAAATTCAAAAGTCAATGGGACAACTGGGAAAATAAGATATCTAGCATCTTATCGCTTGCTACTGAAACAATTGTCATTGAAATAGCAAACTGAGGTGATATGGATATGAGTATAATCAACACTGAGTTATGTCTGTACAGGAGATATAGATATAAGTATAATCAACACTGAGTTATGTCTGTACAGGAGATATAGATATAAGTATAATCAACACCGAGTTATGTCTGTAGAGGAGATATAGATATAAGTATAATCAACACTAAGTTATGTCTGTAGAGGATATATAAATATAAGTATAAGCAACACCGAGTTATGTCTGTAGAGGAGATATAGATATAAGTATAATCAACACTGAGTTATGTCTGTAGAGGAGATATAGATATAAGTATAATCAACACCGAGTTATGTCTGTAGAGGAGATATAGATATAAGTATAATCAACACCGAGTTATGTATGTAGAGGAGATATAGATATAAGTATAATCAACACTGAGTTATATCTGTACAGGAGATATAGATATAAGTATAATCAACACCGAGTTATGTCTGTACAGGAGATATAGATATAAGTATAATCAACACTGAGTTATGTCTGTAGAGGAGATATAGATATAAGTATAATCAACACTAAGTTATGTCTGTAGAGGATATATAAATATAAGTATAAGCAACACCGAGTTATGTCTGTAGAGGAGATATAGATATAAGTATAATCAACACTGAGTTATATCTGTACAGGAGATATAGATATAAGTATAATCAACACCGAGTTATGTCTGTAGAGGAGATATAGATATAAGTATAATCAACACTGAGCTATGTCTGTAGAGGAGATATAGATATAAGTATAATCATAACTGAGTTATGTCTGTACAGGAGATATAGATATAAGTATAATCAACACCGAGTTATGTATGTAGAGGAGATATAGATATAAGTATAATCAACACTGAATTATGTCTGTAGAGGAGATATAGATATAAATATATTCAACACTGAGTTATATCTGTACAGGAGATATAGATATAAGTATAATCAACACCGAGTTATGTCTGTAGAGGAGATATAGATATAAGTATAATCAACACTGAATTATGTCTGTAGAGGAGATATAGATATAAATATATTCAACACTGAGTTATATCTGTACAGGAGATATAGATATAAGTATAATCAACACTGAGTTATGTCTGTAGAGGAGATATAGATATAAGTATAATCAACACTGAGTTGTGTCTGTAGAGGAGATATAGATATAAGTATAATCAACACTGAGTTATATCTGTACAGGAGATATAGATATAAGTATAATCAACACCGAGTTATATCTGTACAGGAGATATAGATATAAGTATAATCAACACCGAGTTATGTCTGTAGAGTAGATATAGATATAAGTATAATCAACACTGAGTTGTGTCTGTAGAGGAGATATAGATATAAGTATAATCAACACTGAGTTATGTCTGTACAGGAGATATAGATATAAGTATAATCAACACCGTGTTCTGTCTGTAGAGGAGATATAGATATAAGTATAATCAACACCGTGTTCTGTCTGTAGAGTAGATATAGATATAAGTATAATCAACACTGAGTTATGTCTGTAGAGGAGATATAGATATAAGTATAATCAACACTGAAATGTGTCTGTAGAGGAGATAAAGATATAAGTATAATTTCGTTTGAGCTACTCCTGGTGATTTAGGGTCCTTTTGACTCTCCGAAACGGGACTCCACATGTATTAATATAAACCGGGACTGAACATGTATTAATATAAAACAGGACTGCACATGTATGAAGATAAACCGGGACTGCACATATATTAAGATAAATCGGTACTGCACACGTTTAAAGATAAACCTGTACTGCACTTGTATAACGATAAACTTGGACTGCACATGTATAAAGATAAACTTGGACTGCACATGTTTAAAGATAAACACATGGGACTATACTTCTATCTTCTAATGAAAATACGCCAAATACATATAGACGGAAGACGCTAGCAATACTGTACGTTCTTGTGTATACAAAGCTTCGCTTGATTCTTCACTCTATGCAGATCCAAATCGCTAGATGCAATGTGTTCGCCTTTAAGGTACGCCACACGATATTCATTTAAAAACTAAGTAAACCAGTTGGCTTAAAGTAATGTACTTAGCCAGGGACACTATATACAGGGATATGAAGCGAATCGATAAGCTCCGTTATCTTCGCCTCGCTGTAAGAAAAGCGGTCATTAGCCGCTCTGGTCATTATCCACTTCGTACATTCATTTCCGCGATGGCTATCGATGTAGATAGACGGATGTTTTATTAAAATTAATAAGTTTAAAAAGGAATAACCGAGAATGTAAGTACATAACATAATTTCTATCTTTTTTTCTTACATTTACGTTAATTTTGAGCTTGTATTTAAACAAAAAATGATAGTTATTGCAACGAGTTTTTGAAGTCGATATTTTCCACAAAATTGTGGTCAAAAAATTAAAAACGAAGAATATAGGCTATGTGGGGGACCGCTATGTGTTCTATATTGCCGTTATAAACACATTTCAATGTTATATTATAAAAGATCATTGGCCAAACTGTGTCCCTATTATTTTAATATAGCTGATGTTTGCCGGAAATTTTCTAGAATTGTTTGTGAAAACTTGTGAAAAAATGCGATGAATTTTAAAAAAGATGACGACCATTTTGTCAAAATAACGAATCGGGGCTATGCAAAACACCATTTACTGTTCAATGTGGCCTTTGTAAATACATTGAAAGGTCAGATTGTAAAAGTTAAATGATCAATCTTGGTTTAAATTATTTTTACAAATCTGTTGTATGCAATGAAGAATCTAATATTGTCAGAGAAAAAATGATAAAAAATGCGATGAAATTTAACAAAATTGTGGTCAATAAAGTAAAAACGAAGAATATAGGCTATGCGGGGGACCGCCATGTGTTCTATATTGCCGTTATAAACACATTTCAATGTTATATTATAAAAGATCATTGGCCAAACTGTGTCCCTATTATTTTAATATAGCTGATGTTTGCCGGAAATTTTCTAGAATTGTTTGTGAAAACTTGTGAAAAAATGCGATGAATTTTAAAAAAGATGACGACCATTTTGTCAAAATAACGAATCGGGGCTATGCAAAACACCATTTACTGTTCAATGTGGCCTTTGTAAATACATTGAAAGGTCAGATTGTAAAAGTTAAATGATCAATCTTGGTTTAAATTATTTTTACAAATCTGTTTATGCAATGAAGAATCTAATATTGTCAGAGAAAAAATGATAAAAAATGCGATGAAATTTAACAAAATTGTGGTCAATAAAGTCAAAACGAAGAATATAGGCTATGCGGGGGACCGCCATGTGTTCTATATTGCCGTTATAAACACATTTCAATGTTATATTATAAAAGATCATTGGCCAAACTGTGTCCCTATTATTTTAATATAGTTGATGTTTGCCGGAAATTTTCTAGAATTGTTTGTGAAAACTTGTGAAAAAATGCGATGAATTTTAAAAAAGATGACGGCCATTTTGTCAAAATAACAAATAGGGGCTATGCAAAACATCAATTACTGTTAAATATTGCTGTTATAAACACATTCAAAGGTCAGATTGTAAATGTTAAATGATCAATCTTGGTTTAAATTATTTTACAAACCTGTATGTATTCAATGGAGAATCTAATATTGTCTGAGAAAAAATGCGATGAAATTTTAAAAAAATGGCGGACATTTAGAAAAATAACGAATCGGGTTTATACAAAACATTATTTGCGGTTCTATATTGCCAATATATATACATTTAAAGGTCAGATTGATAATGTTGAATGATCAATGTTGGTTTAAATTATTTTCACAAACCTGTTGTATGCCGAGATTCACCTAGAATTGTTTGAGAAAAACTGAGAAAAACGCGGATAAATTTTAACAAAGGGCGACCAATTAATGAAAATTATGGGTACCTAGATTTGTGTGTAACTTTCCAACAATTAATTCATGATATAAGGTTTTTAATCAATGAAATATATCCCTGTTTTAACAACGAAGGCAAAGTGTATAATCATTATTCAATGTTAATTTATTTCAGAATGGGCAAACTTCATGGCAGCAGAAGGGGACGAATTGGCAGGAGGCCAAAGAAAACGAAAAACAAATGCACTCCTTTAGCAAAGAAAGCTAGGAAATCAATAATTATATGATATACAGTATAATATTAAAACATTGGTACAAGTACATGAATGAATGTATATACGTAACATGTATTAAAATATTGGTATATGAATGAAAGTGAAAGTTAACCCTTTCTCACATAAAACAAATCTGCAGTAGACGACCTAGAACATCATAGACAAAATATCAAAGAACAAGTGTTGAATAAAGTTAAAAACATTGTGACAAAAGGAGCCATTATGAACAATTTCTCCTTTTGTTGTACTGTTTTCAAAAGTCGTGTGCTGCATCCAAAAATGATTGTCAAGATTCTTGAGCATTTTTTTTCCTTTAAAAAAATGGTTTGCCCTTTTTTATTAAATCATAATTACATTTACAATCTTAGATATATTTGCAAAATGAATGGCCAAGTATGAATTCGAATTTGTCTGCTGCAGATGTTTGAATGTCGAGAAGGGTTATTAATAAGAGTTTAATTACCAATTAGCCCATTTCCCTGTATGAACAATGAAAGGGTTATAAAACCAATTAATTAGTATGTAACCAACACATATGGAACACGACAGGAACACGACAGGAAATGATTGCATAATGTTACATAACATAAGTCACCCTGCCATCTGGTCAGTGTGATATTATAGACCTCTTTAGAATTGCATATATTTTATTGTTTTGCGCCACCTCAATCAAGAGATAATCTCATGTTTTCAATAACAATCTGTTTTTCCATCAAAAGATTTTTTAATAAAAAAATAATGTATTGTAATAACCAGTTATTGTTTTTATTTTGAAAAGATTAAAATACCACTTGACTAAGACTTCTTGATAAAGAATAAATTATTTTACACAAATTTGAATCTATTGTCTATATTTTGTGTCCCTGGTTACTGTAAAGAGCGCTAGCAAATCAACGAAAACAGCCGTATTTGCACGCAAGTTACCGTTATCATACGCAAGTGAAGGTCTAATTATCACCAGCTTGCATTGAAATCATTTAAAAAACAAAAGGACGGAGAATATCAAAGCAGACCTCTAAATTTATCTTTTAATATGATAATTATAAGGTCATATTTGGACAGCTTTTTTAACCCATTAGTAAATATCTCTCTTTCGACGTTCTCAAATATCAGGGAGGTACACGCATTGTCATGAACCCCTAAAACAGCAATTTTTTTTTACTTCGCTTGGAACTTTTTAAAGAATTCGAAGAATCGTGGCAGGTATATATGAAATAAATATGCTGGGAGTCTATATTTTGTGTCCCTGGTTACTGTAAAGAGCGCTAGAAAATCAACGAAAACAGCCGTATTTACACGCAAGTAACCGTTATCATACGCAAGTGAAGGTCGTTATCTATCGGAATGGGTAAATCAAAATGGCCGATACCTGTACGAAGTGAGGCCAACATATTACTGATAAGGCTGATGAAACCGCACGCGTTTCATATCCCTGTAATATAGTGTCCCTGACTTAGCGAACTTGTAAATCTGTTTCACTTACAAAATGTTTCCACATTAGTGTGTAACAATGTCTAAACCAGGTGCTCTACTGGACACCCACAAAGCGTACTATTTCACACGTTGAGCTGCTCTAAATAATACACTAGCCACACAAACTATATATACAACTAAATTAGAATCGAATGAATTCGTTCGTTTCAACTCTAATGTGGCTCTACTTAAAATATATCAAAATTGAATGCAGTGTTTGACATACGACGGTGCGCTCTGTTGTGCGTTACTTAGAATTCACACCGCATTCCTAAAGCCCCATTATCACTGTCTCGGATTTTCGCCCCGGTACCTCCCGGATGATGGTTCTGGAGAAACCTTGTCAAACCGGGAAAACAACCGCGGCGGCACCGTAGAAGTTCGGAGTGATCCGTAATGAACCCTGTTGTTGTTGTTCGATCACTAAATTCCTAGTTTTCCCCCATAATACACCAGAACATCCGTGTTCCGACAATACGGTTCTAACGTTTGATGACCAATTTCTTTTACCAGTTAAGCTGTCTCTCACTGACATGTCATATACAGTTCATAACAAACTATAATCCGAAAATATTAGTTAATCAATATTTGATACTATATACATATCGATTGATATAAAGAGGTAGTCTACCTAATTCCCCGTAAATTGCGACATTGCATGTACTGTTTTTTTACACTAAGAAAACTCTTGCAAAACTTTAAACTCGATCTTCCTAAATCCTTAGATTTGATAAATCCCCAAACGGGACTACTTTAACTGTATAATATAACCATGTACGTTTTTATACGAGAAGTATACAAATGGAAATACTGAATAGCATGTGGATTTAAAGTGGTAACTTACCATTGGTAAAATATCTTTTAGCTGTAAGTATCAGAACGAATTACTTTCAAATACACATGATTTAAGTCATCGAATTTGGAATATTGGAAACTGTTCTTACTTCTTGAAACATGGACAAGCTTTCCCATACACATGCATGATTTGTAATTGATAAACGATCTTGTAATATATATCTTATACACATACATGCTCTTGGAAAAAAATATCATATAAAAAATTATTGATCTTGGAATAGATATCCTATAAATATACACGATCTTGGAAAAGACATTCCATAAAGATATATGAACTTGAAAACGATGTCCTATAAATATACATACTATTGGAAAATATATCCTATAAATATACACGACCTTTGAATAGATATCCCATCAATATAGATGATCTTGGAATATATATTCTATAAATAAACATGATTTAGGAATATATATTTCGTAAATATAAACGATCTTGGAATATATGTCCCAAATATATACACAATCTTGGAATAAATTTTCAACAAAAATGCACATCTTGGAATAAATTTCCCATAATTGACATGGTCTAGGAATAAATATCCTATACAGAAAGATGATATCTGAAAAGATATCCTAAATTTAAACACTATCTTTGAATAGATATCATTTCAATGTAGACAGGGACAATATATTATGGACGATCTTTGATTAGATATCTCATAAATATTCATGATCTTGGAATAGGTATCCTATATATATTAACGATCTTGGAATTGTATCCAATCAATATACACGATATTTGAATAGTTTTCCTATAGATATGCACATGTTGGAATACATATCCTATAAAAAATACATTATCTAAGAATAGATATCCTATAAATAGCTATACACGATCTTGGTATATACATCCTTTACACGATCTCATGAATATACACTATCTTGGAATAGTTATTTTTTATATATATGCACATGATCTTGACATATCTATTCTCTTAACATCAACGATCTTGGAATAAGTATCCCATGAACATACATAATCCTGGAATAGCTATCATAAGTATACTATACCTTAGAATAGATATCCCATTACTGTACATGATCTTGGAATAGCTATCCTAAAAGTATGCTCTACCTTAGAATAGATATCCCATTACTGTACATGATCTTGGAATAGCTATCCTAAAAGTATGATCTACCTTAGAATAGATATCTCATTACTGTACATGATCTTGGAATAGCTATGCCATAAATATCCACACTCTTGGTATAGATATCCTATAAATGTACACGATCTCAGAATAGATATCCTATACATAAACTCGACCTTAGAAAAGATATCTCATTATTTGTCATGATCTTGTTGCAATCGATAATGATGATACATGTTGCAGCAATTTAGCAGATTAATCACTTTACCCATCTGCCTATATAAACAAGTTGGCCAGTCGCCTACACTGGTGAAGGTTATATAGATCATTTGACGACTGCAGCTTTAGATTGTACTGCGGTGTTAGATTGTACTGCAGTTTACCCTCTTTCAAAAAGTACATGAAAGTAGTAATCCGTTATTAAATAATAGCATACTCATTTAGAGATGATAAATGTTAGTTGACGAAAAAGACCTCATGACTAATCAAGCCCAAACGGAAATTTAAACAGATATGTTTGTGTCGGATTCTTTTGGATTGGAATCGTTAGAGAGATGCGTAAAACGTATTCTATATCACGGACATGATTACATAGAACATTTAGTTTCTTCAGGCCTCATTTCTCAACAATTAAGAAGCCGTATAAAGGTACTGGCATTGTTAACAGATCGAAGACATTTTCTTGGCAAAGTCAATGATTTAACCCTGTACAAGAATACTGTGTTCCAGGGTGCTTCCTTTATACACAGTACTACACAGATACTCATTTCGTCAATGTGATATGTGGTAACTATAGTATTATATACTAATGTATATGCCAACCAGGGTTACAACCAGGTTAGTCTGTAGATGTCATTAACAGTGGAGTTGCCACATGAAGGAAAAACCGAAATGTAACCGGATTAAACCATAGAACTACATACATATGTTTGTATATCACACAGCTCATTAATTGGACTAGGACCTTAAATATCAAGTGAAATACATAAAACAACCAGGTAATAATTATCGAATTATTTATATAAACAATACACTTTCGTCGAATTATATAAACTTGTTAAATATCAAAACATTAAAATTAAATATGTCGTTGTTGACATTTCAATAAATCTTCATCCCACCATAAAGAGCACATCTCAATAAATCATCATCCCACCATAAAAAGCACATTTCAATAAATCTTCATCTCACCATAAAGAGCACATCTCAATAAATCTTCATCTGACCATAAAGAGCACATTTCAATAAATCTTCATCCCACCATCAAGAGCACATCTCAATAAATCATCATCCCACCATAAAGAGCACATTTCAATAAATCATCATCTCACCATAAAGAGCACATTTCAATAAATCATCATCCCACCATAAAGAGCACATCTCAAAAAAACAATTGTCCCACTGTATGAGATTTGTAACAACTGCAAACATTGTAGACGATTTTTGAATTCAATTGTTGGTCTACATTATAAATATATAAGAGGGCATGATACCGGTTATAAGAATTTGGCGGGAAGAAGGTTAACACGGTTTCATCAATTAATTGGGTTGCAAAGTTGTCGTATCTCAACATACAGGAACACGAACCGCTCTTTAGACTCGATAAATAAACAGCTCAAGAGAGCATTATATAGTCTTTAACCTGATATATATACGAGTTTCTGTTGAGACATTGCGAGTCTACATTAGACTTAAATATCAGAGCTTACTTTGATGTAGTCCTGCTGGTAGGATCAGTTAACAGCGCTAATTGTACTCTCAGCTTAAAGCTTAAACTTGTAAGCGATTTTGCAGCAGACGGTATTTGAAAGCAGTGTGGTAAATGGCGAAATTGCCCATTTTGAGCAATTGCACCTTTTATCACAATATTTTCAAATATACATTAAACATTAGATTGTTTTAAAGCAAACGATTCCTGAAAATATCATATTAGATAAATAGTTATCGTGTACAGGATTGAGGGTAAAAATCTCTCTCCTATTGATTTTCGGTATTTCTTTTTATTTCTTTGGTTTACCAAAGAAGTATAGTTACGGGAAACTCAGGGCTAACCTCGTTAATTCCAGTTCTCATGTTGCCTACGCCTGAATGTAGTTCTACCAATATGCACTGCATTTTCAAATAATTCAGCATTATTGATAAAGAAACACAATAGTTATCTTATAAGTTGTATAGTGTCGTCTAGTTTTTGGAAAGGAATTTCGTATTGATATGTAATAGAGTGTTTTAAATAATCGAACGCGGTAGAATTGATCCTTACACTTATTTCGACCGAAGTACACACAACCGATTTGCCGATACACCGGTACCAACTGATTAGCCTACGCGCAATGTAGTACCTGATTTTAAACGCTTACGCTTGAAGTACAATCTAAGGAACCCAGTAATTGCTGAAAATTGAAAAAAATATAATTAGGATTTAATTAATCTTCAAAAGCGCATTGACATATGTATAATTGATGGTCTTTTATAGCGCAAGAATATACTAACATATGCTACCGGAAATTCCCATATGTAGTAGGTAACTTCAAATATGGGGTACGTGTTAATACCGGAATATACTGAATATACAGAAATAGACTTTAATATACTGAAATACACTTGTGTTATTACACAAATAAGCATTTTTGAATCGACTCATGGCCTTTGATATGTATCAATACCGCTTAGAGTTGTTGGTCAGTCCGATTAAAAAATGAATTAACACTACACAACAATAAAACAAGTAAAGTGTGAAATACACAATCCTGTCAAAAAGATAAAACGGGTGTAAAGTTGTCAGCTGACAAGATGGAATCCAACCCGGGAAAATTTCAACAAATATGAAGTAATGAAAGACAATACTTTTCTGTGCTGTATGTCGATTCAAAACTGCTTATTTGTGTACTACACGAGTGTAATTCAGAGTATTTCGGTATATATTCAGTATATTTCGGTATATTTCAATGTATTCCGGTATTTCCCACGTATCCCGAGCGTGCAAACCTGTTATGTTTTCGTTTTTCCTTTTATATGCAATTTCGGTGTTTTGAAATAAGTTGCATAGCCTCTCTGTAAGTATTATTTCTGTGTTTTGCTTTTATAAAAAAATGTGATTGTTCAATTGAACTGTCAATCTGCCATGTTGTTTATTTGAAACAAAGTTATCTTCGTACCCTAGTTATTTTGTACTCATTTTGACAGCTATTTCTACTTTCGTTAAAGTGTTACAAACTCCTTTCAATAACTTTCATTTATAGAAATATGCCTTAATAACACCTCAATAAAGTCGTCTTTCTTTTGTATCTGGGAAAGGATATTTAATTGATGTGTGATCAATGCAATTTTTTGTTCTTAAAATGTGTATTGACTCGTGTTATTGTTACCTGATTTTCCAAAGAGGTTAAATTTTCATTCAGTTAACAGGTTTTTAAGTATATTACTATAACATAAAAAATCTCTCTGACACCAGGCGCGTAGCTGGACCGAATAGGATTTGCAAGCCGCTATACAGAAATCATGCATAGTACTTTAATGAATTAATTATTGATATGAAGAAAAGTAGAATCAAAGAAAATAATCGTACAAGCTTGGGCTTTTTGGCGTAACAGCAGCTACGTGCCTGGACACACGTATTGTAGTTAAAAAACCCAGCTGCTTTCCCCTTATCATTGAGGGCCTAAGTTACAGCTAATCAGAGTTGGGAAATGCTATATAGTCATTAATATTTTATGAGTATTGGGTTAAAAAGGCGAAAAAGTATCTTGAAGATTTAATTTATTAACCCTTTTGTTTTATTTTCCAGTGCTGTAACACAATCATTTATAAATTTCCAATGTGACAGAAGTTCCCAGAAGGATGGATCGATGGAGCTATCATAGCCAAAGTCAGAAAATTGTGGTCCATTGGATCTGAAGGCTGTAAACAATCAAACTGTTTCCAATTGTTTCCCTACACAGCTGGTGTTTGGGGATTTTAAAAACTGTGACGACATGAACAAACTCCAACACATGGCTATACAAACATTTCTGGGCATCGAAAGCAAACTTCTTTTATTGCCCTGGACGGTGAAACAGTTCTAATGGGATTCGTAACTCTTCTGTAACCGAAGAGGGAATAAACTGTCCTACCTTTTTCTATAAGTTTGATCCAAAAGCTAATCTTTACATTCGTTTGATACAAAGGAAACTGGATTTGTCGTTAGTAAATGTCTGTCTGTCTGTCGGTCTCTCTGTCTCCGTCTCTCTCTCTATCTCTCTCTGTCTCTCTCTCTCTCTA
>JASEVX010000001.1:191079765-191522265 GCA_031761405.1 Serripes groenlandicus
AACAAACGAGATATCGTTACATAATCAGTGAGTATATGTGAGTAAGGGTTATAACAAACGAGATCTTTACATAACCAGTGACTGTATGTGAGTAAGAGTTATAACATACGAGATAGCGTTACATAATCAGTGACTGTATGTGAGTAAGGGTTATAATAAACGAGATATCGCTACATATTCAGTGACTTCATGTGAGTAAGACTTATAACAAACGAGATATCGTTGTATAATCAGTGACTGTATGTGAGTAAGGGTTATAATAAACGAGATATCGTTACATAATCAGTGACTGTATGTGAGTAAGGGTTATAATACATGAGATATCCTTGTATAATGAGTGACTGTATGTGAGTAAGGGTTATAACAAACGAGATATCGTTACATAATCAGTGACTGTATGTGGGTAAGGATTATAACAAACGAGATATCGTTATATAATCAGTGACTGTATGTGAGTAAGGATTATAATAAACGAGATATCGTTATATAATCAGTGACTGTATGTGAGTAAGGGTTATAATAAACGAGATATTGTTACATAATCAGTAACTGTATGTGAGTAAGGGTTATAACAAACGAGATATTGTTACATAATCAGTGACTGTATGTGAGGAAGTTTTATTATAAACGAGATATCGTTACATAATCAGTGACTGTATGTGAGTAAGGGTTATAACAAACGAGATATTGTTACATAATCAGTGACTGTATGTGAGTAAGGGTTATAACAAACGAGATATCGTTACATAATCAGTGACTGTATGTGGGTAGGGGTTATAAGAAACGAGATATTGTTACATAATCAGTGACTGTATGTGAGGAAGGGTTATAATAAACGAGATATCGTTACATAATCAGTGACTGTATGTGAGTAAGTGTTATAATAATGCTTTGAATAGACTATGCCTTTAGCCGAGTCCTCGCTTTCCGCCAGTAGTGAAAAGACGTATAAGATAGCGTCTATATGGCTGAGATATGGACACAAGTGGTCAATGATGTCATCGATTTAGTACTTCGTATTTGATATTGTAATTCGATAATACTAAACATAAACATGTCATATTTTGAAAAATTAACTCTTAAAATAAGGTGGCAAACGTTTATGCAATTTATAAATCGATACTTAATTGGGTGAACTTTATTTATAAATTGCATACCAAAATATGAAGCTAAACTGTCAGAAACAATCATTATTGTACGTATATATATATTCGTATAAATACAAAACCATTAAATGGTCAAATGCTAGACGCAATACATATAACGTAACGCAAAATCGGACATTTACGTGCAGGAACATCTATCAACTTCATATCCTCAAATTATTCTACTCATCAACACGAAGACGTACACCAACCGAGATTTAATGCTAGTTTAATATGGAATCATTCTATTTCGATGATAATGTTACTTCTTACAAAACAGCCAAATAGAAAAAAAGTGAGACTGGCAAGCTATTTAAATAAAATATATGTATATTCTTTTAAATATAGACAAGAGATATAACTTCCCCGTCAGCCGGTTTTGAGCCATGTTTGCATTTCGGTTCGATAAATCGACGATCGAATAAAAATAGAGATCTAATTTATGAACTTTTGATTACATATAGAACCGAGATCGCTTTTTTAGCAAAGAGTTCATCCTTATTAACTACCCGATTCTCATGCATCACAAAGAAACCAACAATTCATCCTTATTAACTACCCGATTATCATGCATCACAAATAAATCAACAATTCATCCTTATTAACTACCCGATTCACATGCATCACAAACAAACCAACAATTCATCCTATTAACTACCCGATTATAATGCATTACAAAGAAACCAACAATTCATCGTTATTAACTACCCGATTCTCATGCATCACAAAGAAACCAACAATTCATCCTTATTAACTACCGGATTATCATGCATCACAAAGAAACCAACAATTCATCCTTATTAACTACCCGATTCTCATGCATCACAAAGAAACCAACAATTCATCGTTATTAACTACCCGATTCTCATGCATCACAAACAAACCAACAATTCATCGTTATTAACATCCCGATTCTCATGTATCACAAATAAATCAACAATTCATCCTTATTAACTACCCGATTCACATGCATCACAAACAAACCAACAATTCATCCTTATTAACTACCCGATTATAATGCATTACAAAGAAACCAACAATTCATCTTTATTAACTACCCGATTCTCATGCATCACAAAGAAACCAACAATTCATCCTTATTAACTACCGGATTATCATGCATCACAAAGAAACCAACAATTCATCCTTATTAACTACCCGATTCTCATGCATCACAAACAAACCAACAATTCATCGTTATTAACTACCCGATTCTCATGCATCACAAACAAACCAACAATTCATCGTTATTAACAACCCGATTCTCATGTATCACAAACAAACCAACAATTCATCCTTATTAACTACCCGATTCTCATGCATCACAAACAAACCAACAATTCATCGTTATTAACTACCCGATTCTCATGCATCACAAACAAACCAACAATTCATCATTATTAACTTCCCGATTTGCATTCATCAAAAAGAAACCAACAATTCATCCTTATTAACTAGCCGATTCTCATGCATCACAAACAAACTAACAATTCATCGTTATTTACCTCCCGATTCTCATGCATCACAAACAAACCAACAATTCATCGTTATTAACTTCCCGATTCGCATTCATCACAAACAAACCAACAATTCATCGTTATTAACTACCCGATTCTCATGCATCACAAACAAACCAACAATTCATCGTAATTAACTTCCCGATTCTGATGTATCACAAACAAACCAACAATTCATCCTTATTAACTACCCGATTATCATGCATCACAAACAAACCAACAATTTAACGTTATTAACTACCCGTTTCTCAAGCATCACAAACAAACCAACAATTCATCATTATTAACTTCCCGATTCGCATTCATCACAAACAAACCAATAATTCATCCTTATTAACTACCCGATTATCATGCATCACAAACAAACCAACAATTCATCGTTATTAACTTCCCGATTCGCATTCATCAAAAACAAACCAACAATTCATCGTTATTAACTACCCGGTTATCATGCATCACAAACAAACCAACAATTCATACTTATTAACTTCCCGATTCTCATGCATCACAAACAAACCAACAATTCATCGTTATTAACTTCCCGATTTGCATTCATCAAAATCAAACCAACAATTCATCGTTATTAACTACCCGATTCTCATTCATTGCAAACAAACCAACAATTCATCGTCATTAACTACCCGGTTATCATGCATCACAAACAAACCAACAATTCATACTTATTAACTTCCCGATTCTCATGCATCACAAACAAACCAACAATTCATCGTTATTAACTTCCCGATTCGCATTCATTAAAAACAAACCAACAATTCATCGTTATTAACTACCCGATTCTCATTCATCACAAACAAACCAACAATTCATCGTCATTAACTACCCGGTTATCATGCATCACAAAGAAACCAGCAATTCATCCTTATTAACTACCCGATTCTCATGCATCACAAAGAAACCAACAATTCATCCTTATTAGCTACCCAATTCTCATGCATCACAAAGAAACCAACAATTCATAGTTATTAACTACCCGATTCTCATGCATTACAAAGAAACCAACAATTCATCGTTATTAACTACCCGATTCTAATGCATTACAAAGGCACCAACAATTCATCGTTATTAACTACCCGGTTCTCATGCATCACAAAGAAAACAACAATTCATCGTTATTAACTACCCGATTCTCATGCATCACAAACAAACCAACAATTCATCGTTATTAACTACCCGATTCTCATGCATCACAAACAAACCAACAATTCATCCTTATTAACTACCCGATTATCATGCATCACAAACAAACCAACAATTCATCCCTATTAACTACACGATTCTCATGCATCACAAACAAACCAACAATTCATCCTTATTAACTACCCGATTCTCATGCATCACAAACAATCCAACAATTCATCTTTATTAACTACCCGGTTCTCATGCATCACAAACAAACCAACAATTCATCCTTATTAACTACACGATTCTCATGCATCACAAACAAACCAACAATTCATCCTTATTAACTACCCGATTCTCATGCATCACAAACAAATCAACAATTCATCCTTATTAACTACCCGATTATCATGCATTACAAAGAAACCAACAATTCATCGTTATTAACTTCCCGATTCTTATGCATCACAAAGAAACCAACAATTCATCATTATTAACATCCCGATTCCTATGCATCACAAACAAACCAACAATTCATCCTTATTAACTACCCGATTATCATGCATCACAAACAAACCAACAATTCATCGTTATTAACTTCCCGATTCTTATGCATCACAAAGAAACCAACAATTCATAGTTATTAACTTCCCGATTCTGATGTATCACAAACAAACAAACAATTCATCCTTATCAACTACCCGATTCTGATGCATCATAAACAAACCAACAATTCATCGTCATTAACTACCCGATTCTGATGCATCACAAAGAAATCAACAATTCATCCTTATTAACTATCCGGTTCTCATGCATCACAAACAAACCAACAATTCATCCTTATTAACTACCCGATTCTCATGCATCACAAACAAACCAACAATTCATCATTATTAACTTCCCGATTATAATGCATTACAAAGAAACCAACAATTCATCCTTATTATCTACCCGATTCTCATGCATCACAAACAAATCAACAATTCATCGTTAATATGAAAAAGGCAAAGCCTCATCACGAGCACAGCGTATTTAATGGATCTAACCTGTAGGTATGTGACTACCATGATAAAGGAATCTGCTTCAAGCTGTTGTACACTATTCCTACTTTATCTTTTGGTGCAAAGTCAAATCTTCAACAATTTTAACATTCAATTCATCACATGAACATAATCAATACAGAAAGGTAAAAAATAACAATAATGAAAACAAGTCTTTCCTTCAATTAGGCTTAGTGACATAGATTCTGGGTTAAAAGCAATGTTCAAAACATCTATTCTGCCAAAGTTTCAACATGCTAACGTTAAAAGAACAGCTGTCAAAGTGTTAACAAGATATTCCTTTAATTTGGTCTAGTGACCTTATGTTTGACCCAACTTGACCAATATTTGAACTTGGCCTAGATATCAATAATCATCAGGCGAACATTCTGACAAAGTTTCAAGATGTTGAATCAAACCTTGAGGTCAAGCATGTTTACAAGATTTTTCTCAAATGTTTTTCTTTGGACCATTGTTGTTTTTATCCAACATGACCTATATTTTAGTCTAGATTTCACCAAAACACAAATTCTGACAAAATTTCAACATATTAAAATGCAGCATTCAAATTGTCTGAGTGTTAACAAAATGCTCCTTCAATTTGGTCTAGTGACCTAGTTTCTGACTCACCATGACCCTTATTCTTACTAGGTCTAGATATTGTCAAGACAAACATTCTGACAAAGCTTCAAGCTGCTGAAGGCAAAGTGTGTTTCTAGATTAACAAGATTTTCCTTCAATTTGGTGGAGTGACCTAGTTTATGACCCAACATGACCCAGTTTATGACTGAATATATTTAAACTTAGCCTAGATATCACCAAAACAATTATTTTGAAAACATTTCAACATGCTTAAGTTTAAAATAAGGCATCCTGAGTATTTTCAATATGTTCCTTCAAATTGACATTGAAACCTAGTTTTTCACCTCACAGGACCCTGTCTATAACTTGGCCAAGATTTGATAGAGATGATTCTCTGATAAACTTTCATTCATATTGGATGTTGTAAAATGTTGCCTGTAGATTGTTCACTAGGCAATTGTTGATGGCTGTGACTGAAGGACATAAGACAAAACATGATCATAAAAAACACAAACTGTGCAATAAAAAAACAGGACTTTCTTTATATATACTACATTTAATTAGATAAAACAAGCTTGATATTATTTTGATAAACTTATCCATTAATAAACATGACCTTGTATGCATCCATTAGTATTATATGTAATCAGCTGAAGTTCCTCTCCTGTCATCGTCATAACAGCTGTAATTCCATCAGTAAATGGGTTTCTCTCAATATATTCCCTTGTTTGATGTTGATGCAGGAAGTTATATTATCCCACAGTCAAAGATGCATGCAGTTATCATTGTTTTGACAGGCACCAATGACCAACGGGTATATCACTAACTGCCTATATGAACTTCCTCTCCCATTATCGCCATAACAGCTGTGTTTCCATGATTGTACAGGTTGATCTCAATCTATTTACTGTTTTGATGTGTATGCAGGAAAGAATATAACCCCACAGTCAAAGATGCATGATAATTTCATTGTATAGACAGGTACCAATGACCAAGGGGTATATCACAAACTGCTTATATGAATTTCCTCTCCAGTAATCACCATAATAACTGTTATTCCATGAGTGTATGGGATGTCCTAAATCCATTCTGTTTTAAAATAAAACTTGATGCAGAATATGATTGACTGCTGTTTTAATACATGACATCAGACAATAACTGCAAATAAAAGTGTCTTTATATAAAATAAAATGATAAATTAAAGAATGGGATTAGTCGATTACAAACACTATTTATACCTTTTTCTACTTTTTCCTTTTAAATAGCCTAATATTTAAACAAGAGGGCCATGAGGGCCTATGCTCTACTGGGATAGTTCTTTGGATATTTTCAATCCAAAGCATGTATGTATGGTGAGGATCGGATAGTAAATGGAGGCTCTATTGTCTTCACGAGCTGTATTATAGCAATTTTGACAATTACAAGGGCCATAATCCAGTCATGTAAGGGCACATCTTGCTGGTTTCGAAAGGAACCGAGCTTACATCAATATTTAATTACTATCTAAGTTTGGTGAAGATCAGATAGTAAATGGAGCCTCTATTGTGTTCATAAGCTCTATTATAGCAATTTTGGCAATTCAAGGGCCATAATCCAGCCTTGCATGGGCGGATCTAAATGTAGCTGGTTTGCAAAAGGAACCAAGCTCTCATCAATATTTAACTACTATCTAAGTTTGGTGACGATCCAATAGTAAACAGAGGCTCTATTGTTTTCACAAGCTGTATTATAGCAATTTTGACCATTTCAAAGGCCATAATCCAGTCTTGCATGGGCGGATCTGGCTGGTTAGCAAAAGGAACCGAGCTCTCATGGATATCTAACTACTGTATAAGTTTGAAGGAGATACACTAACAACTGAAGACTTTATCGCGTTCACAAGCTGTATTATAGCAATGTTGACAACTTCAAGGGCCATAATCAAGCCTTACATGGGTGGATCTGGCTGGTTTGCAAAAGGAACCAAGCTCTCATCAATATTTAACTACTAGCTTAGTTTGGTGAAGATCGAATAGTAAATGGAGGCTCTATTGTGTTCACAAGCTGTATTATAGCAATTTTGACAATTTCAAGGGCCATAATCCAGTCTTGCATTGACAGATCTGGCTGGTTTTCGAAAGGAACCGAGCTCTCGTGGATATCTAACTACTGTATAAGTTTGATTGAGGTCCATCAAAACTGAAGACTTGATCACGTTCACAAGCTCTATTATAGCAATTTTGACAATTTCAAGGGCCATAATCCAGTCTTGCAAGGGCAGATCTGGCTGGTTAGCGAAAGGAACATAGCTCCCATGGATATCTACTATAAGTTTGATGGAGATACAATCAAAACTGAAGACTTGATCGCGTTCACAATCTATATTATAGCAATTTTGACAACTTCAAGGGCCATAATCCAGTCATGCAAGGGCACATCTGGCTGGTTTGCGAAAGGAACCAAGCTCTCGTGGATATCTAACTACTGCATAAGTTTGATTGAGATACAATCAAAGCTAAAGACTGCATCGCGTTCACAAGCAATTGTTTACAGACGCACACAAGGACGACCACACCACGGCATAAGCCATAAGCTCTACTGGCCTTTGGCCAGTAGAGCTAAAAATAGAAGGGATCATGAATAAGTGAACTGTCGCTGTGATATAACTGAAATAATATTGAAAGCGGCGTAAAACCCATTGTGATGAAAGGTCAAATTGATGACAATATGCAACTATACTTCTGTAAATGCTTTCGAATTAAAATCAATTGTACATTTTCCAATTCTTAAGATTTAACTGTTTTGCCTGATGTTTTTATACTTACTTGAATGATGTTTAGCTGCAGAGTGGATTCTTTTAAAGCATCGCATTGGTCCTGACGGCTTCCAGAATTCTCGACCCCAATTTCCTAAGAATAGCCAACCCCAATTTAGACCCCAGTTTATATAGGTGTGAATGGATGATGTTTCTTTAGTTGTATAATCACTACATTTAGATAATGATGTATGTAATAATTATGTATGTTTTAACATCGTTATAAATTATCCTATATCATGGTTTTCAAAGAATTCTTAAGATTTGAAGTATTGTTTGATAGAGGACATTTCCTCCTTTTCTCACAATTTTCCTAATTCATTTATATAATTATACCTTAATATCCAGAAGCCAACTTAAAGTCTGTCATATACATATTCTCCTTTCTCACCAAATGTTTTCAAAGTCGTCTGCAGCATATTAACTTTTTAGAACACATCAAGATAATTTAAATAATCAATTAACAGGTAATCAAGTATCAATAATCAGTCAAGCATCATACCGCTTTTGTTTATGACACTTGTGTGTTAAACCATCCATTCACACCTATATAAACCGATAATGGGGTCGCCTAAAACTGGGGTCGAGAATTCTTTGGGTCGAGATTTCTGGCTACCATCCTGACATGCAATGTGCTTTGTTAAGATTCATTTTTGATTATCACAATCCTTTAATATCACTTGTAAAAACATTTTTTGTTTAGAACACACAGCAAAAGGCATGCCCATATAAATCCGTCTCGGCCATGGATATGTCTCCAGTCAAGTCTTTTAGAAAACTTGTTCAAACTTCCTTTTTAGGACACCCGATATATCTCTTGAATACACTGGGGACGTTTCTTCTTGGGTTCTTTTAGTCTAAAAAGCTGTTTTAACTGATAAGTACGGCAGCTCTAAATGGACACACACATTTTTATAAATTACATACGATTTTTTTTTATCTCGTGCGCACGAGATAGTATCTCGTTCTCACGACTTAGTATCTCGTGCGCACGAGATAAAAAAAATTCGTGTGTGTCCCTTTAGAGCTGCCGTAGATAAGCCATTAGTCTTAAACTTTCCGTCCACATTGCAAAAGTGTTCAGCACTAAAAAATGAAGTGGATGCCATGCAGTAGAAACGTAAGATATTACGTCATTAAATGTGTAAACAATCTGCACTCGAGAACTTCGAAGAACACATCATGTAAAGTTATATTGTTTGGGGTCTTCATGACACCCCGCTTTGCCATCATGTAAAGTTATATTGTTTAGGATAAAAAAATAGATTTACTTTCTTATGTGCTATTTTAGTGATATGTATGCATAGGTTCATATTTATTTCTTACATCATACAGTTAGCGTGGGAGTTCCGGATCACTAACGAATCAAATAGTGATAGCTAGAATAAAGGAATTGAGAATTTAAAAGAAACTTTTGCAGTTTAATGGCAAAATATCCGACCTTTCATCTTATATTTGTTGTCTGTCACATGCATTGCCAATTTGAACATTTCTAGACTAATTTTATTTCCCTGGGTAATTCAGGGAGTTTCGAATCCAGTGAGAGGAATGCCAGTCACCCCGACACCCTGTTAAGGCGACACTAGATCATCGACCCGACACCCTATTATAATTTCATGTGTGAAATTCGGTAGTCCCGACACCTCCCTATATTTTACCGTATACACGAAGCATTATTGAAATTTAATTTCTCTTTTTCTTCCTTGAAATGACGAGTGACTGAATTTGATATAGTTATCCTATTCTCGTAATCTTGATTGAGTCTAAAACTTTGAAAAGGTTACAACAAACGTAGATATTATTCTTAATGCAAAACAGTCAGGTTTACAATACAGCTCGATTTTGTATCTTTACCTACAAGAACGTCAAAATGAAATTGTCTGTGTTAATGTATGTTACGAAAACGAGAGAGATCAAAATTCTTACTTAAAGCAGAGTAACGCGTAGCCGATAAGTTCTGGTTTTTATCAGCCTCTACTGTAAACAAAAAGGTTGTTGTCGTTATCTCGGGAACCAGCTTGATTTGGACGGATATGACGTCGGCCGGATATGAATAAATGTCGGTCATGGTTCCCTGCTTTATTCTATGTAATTTCATTTGGCTTTCATGAGCTGGGCCGTAGTAAGTTTGCACCCAATTTTTTTCCATACTGAATATAGGAAATATCCCCTTATTAAGGTTAAACCTCATAACGAGCTGTGCTCGTTATTAACTACCCGATTATAATGCATCACAAAGAAACCAACAATTCATCGTTATTTAACTACCCGATTCTCATGCATTACAAAGAAACCAACAATTCATCATTACGAAGTGAAAACAAGGGTTATATGTAATCAATATGGCCACTCCATGCGGAAATGAGTCATGTCGCTATTCATGACCAGTAAGAACCCAAGCTTGTTTGTATTTATGACAAAGTAGTACCTTTACGCGCTTTCATGAAATGGAATAAAACAAGACACTATTTGACAGAAGTTTTTTGAAACCTTCTGTGACCTACTGGCACAAAGTGTAAAACCAGATAAAAAAGCGCGGACGAATAGGTTGATAAGGATCTACATTTGTCGCAAATGCCATCAGGTTGGCTATCCTAGAACGTTACTTATAGCATGTTCTCCCCTCGTTATATTGTTTTCCGGTTGAGAGTTAGATATTTAGGACAAAAGCTACCAACAAAGGTACACAAGTTTCAAAAATGGGAAATACGTGCCAGGAAATAAATTGGAAGGCAAAGACGTGCAAGGAAATTAATGGGAAGGTAAAGACGTATCAGGAAATGAAGTGGAAAACAAAGACGTGCCAGGAAGTTAATGGGAAGGCAAATACGTTCCAGGAAATGAATGTATAGACCACGTAGTCGCCTTCATTTTACTGGCATGGTAATGCACGCTTTCCATAGGAATTTTCACAATAAATGAGCGGTGTTCTGCGAAAACCAACATTGAGGCTGTAATGACCAGTGCATATGACATCAGCCTGTCATGGGCAGTGTATATGACAATCAGTCTTAAGGATGTCATAGTCAGTGTATATGACAATCAGCCTTAAGGCTGTCATGGCCAGTGTATATGACATCAGCCTGTCATGGCCAGTCTATATGACAACTGGCCTTAAGGCTGTCATGGCCAGTGTATCAGCCTGTCATGACCAGTGTATATGACGTGTACATGACAATCATCATTACGGTTTTCATGGCCAGTGTATATGACAATCAGCCTTAAGGTTGTCATGGCCTATGTATCTGACAATCAGCATTAAGGCTGTCATGGCCAGTGTATATGACAATCAGCCTTAGGGCTGTCATGGCCAGTGTATATGACAATCAGCCTTAAAGCTGTCATGGCCAGTGTAAATGACAATCAGCCTTAAAGCTGCCATGGCCAGTGTATCTGACAATCAGCCTTAAGGCTGTCATGGCCAGTGTATATGACAATCAGCCTTAAAGCTGTCATGGCCAGTGTATATGACAATCAGCCTTAACGTTGTCATGGCCAGTGTATATGACAATCAGGCTAAGAGCTATCATGGCCAGTGTATATGACAATCAGCCATAAATATGTAATGGCCAGTGTATATGACAATCAACCTTAAATCTGTAATGGCCAGTGTAAATAACAATCAGCCTTAAAGCTGTCATAGCCAGTGTATATGACAATCAGCCTTAAAGGTGTCATGGCCAGTGTATATGACAATCAGCCTTAAGACTGTCATGGCCAGTGTATATGATAATCGGCCTTAAACTGTCATGGCCAGTGTATATGTCAATCAACCTTAAAGCTGACATGGCCAGGGTATATGTCAATCAGCCTTAAAGCTGTCATGATAAGTGTATATGACAATCAGCCTTAAAGCTGTCATAGCCAGTGTATATGACAATCAGCCTTAAAGCTGTCATAGCCAGTGTATCTGACAATCAGCCTTAAAGCTGTCATGGCCAGTGTATATGACAATCAGCCTTAAAGATGTCATGGCCAGTGTATATGACAGTCAGTCTTAAAGCTGTCATGGCCAGTGTATATGACATTCAGCCTTAAGGCTGTCATGGCCAGTGTATATGACAATCAGCCTTAAAGCTGTCATGACCAGTGTATATGACAATCAGCCTTAAAGCTGTCATGGCCAGTGTATATGACAATCAGCCTTAAAGCTGTCATGGCCAGTGTATTTGACAATCAGCCTTAAAGCTGTAATGACCAGTGTATATGTCAATCAGCCTTAAAGCTGTCATGGCCAGTGTATATGTCAATCAGCCGGATCCGGATCCTTCACTTACGCTAGTCCGTCCAACTCGTTCATGTCTGCATCCCCATTGGGACATTTATCATTTGACAGAAGTGCCAGTTATAACAAGGGTAATTCATTAGGAAACATGTCATTTGCAGCAAGTCTCGCATATTCTCCGGGACAAGCAATGACATGTATAGACAGCAGTGATCTACGGTCAAGGTTATCTCTATCAACATCATTCAGATCACCATCACCATCAGATAAGATAACAGATCATCATTCCCTATACCTGTACATCCAAGATCAGGAGGAGAAGGAGCACAGAGCTTCTCTTAGTTCTCCTGACATGAGTTATGGAAATCAGTCATTCTGGAACTACGGTAGACCAACTGTGGATTCATTTATTCATTCCTTGAGAAAAAAACAAGTATCAACTTGCTAGTCGATCTCCACAGTCACTCAAGAGCAGGTCAGCGGACAGTGACAATATCGGCGGAGAGGTTTGGAGATAGTACGGAATCACAGACGACCGACGTTGGTGTTTCTCAGTTAAAACAGCTGGCGATGACAAATGGACCGTATGTTCCAACATTGAACGTCCTTGTACCTTACTTGGACTTCTCATCAAATCAAGAATATCTCGTTAAAAGGTTAAAAGATTTGGGAAGTGATGGGTGCATCAGCGAGTTTTCGTGGATAAGTGGTGGCAGCTGGGGTGTTTATGGTAAACCATGGGGACAACATTTACCAACAGATGCTGGGACTGTTACCCACATGTTTTGTTGCTATATGGATTCAAGATTACCAACTGATGTGAAGTATCTGGATGGGAAAACATTTACTATTCAACACTTCATGAAAACTAGTCAGGCAAACCTAATCCATAAATAACCTAATACATAAATAATTCAACCCGGTTACATGCGTATGTTCTGGCTAATCTGAATCTACACTGGTCGCAAATGCCTTATGTTTGGTTTTCGAAAGGGCCATCAATTATACTGACTTAATTTGACCACGGATTCTAGTATGTTTGAACTACTGCATAGCGAACAGAGAATGTCCTAGTCAGTCGGATTGCGCGGATGCGTAGAGTGTCTGTTTCCTCGTCCCAAAATACTTTAGATCTATAGACTCATTCATTGTAGTGTGAACAATATTTGACGTAGATTTTGAGTGGTCGTATAAAGCATATAACATATATTGTGAGTGGTCATATAAAGAAGATAACGTATATTGTGAGTGGTCATATACAGCAGATAACGTAGATTGCGAGTGGTCATATAAAGAACAGAAGATAACGTATATTGTGAGTGGTCATATAAAGAAGATAACGTAGATTGTGAGTGGTCATATAAAGAGTAGATTGTTAGTGGTCATATAAGAAGATAACATATATTGTGATTGGTCATATAAAGCAGATAACGTAGAGTGTGAGTGGTCATATAAAGCAGGTAACGTATATTGTGAGTGGTCATATAAAGAGTAGATGATTGTGAGTGGTCATAAAAAGAATAGATTGTGACTGGTCATATACAGCAGATAACTTATATTGAGAGTGGTCATATCAAGAAGATAACTTATATTGTGAGTGGTCATATAAAGTAGATAACGTATATTGTGAGTGGTCGTATAAAGTAGATAACGTAGATTGTGAGTGGTCATATAAAGTAGATAACGTATACTGTGAGTGGTCATATAAAGCAGATAACGTATATTGTGAGTGGGCGTATAAAGTAGATAACGTATATTGTGAGTGGTAATATAAAAAAGATAATGTAGATTGTGAGTGGTCGTATAAAGTAGATAACGTATATTGTGAGTGGTCGTATAAAGTAGATAACGTATATTGTGAGTGGTCGTATAAAGTAGATAACGTATATTGTGAGTGGTCATATAAAGAAGATAACTTAGATTGTGAGTGATCATATAAAGTAGATAACGTAGATTGTGAGTGGTCGTTTAAAGTAGATAACGTATATTGTGAGTGGTCATATAAAGGAGATAACGTATATTGTGAGTGGTCATATAAAGTAGATAACGTATATTGTGAGTGGTCATATAAAGAAGATAACTTAGATTGTGAGTGGTCATATAAAGTAGATAACGTAGATTGTGAGTGGTCATATAAAGTAGATAACGTAGATTGTGAGTGGTCATATAAAGTAGATAACGTATATTGTGAGTGGTCGTATAAAGTAGATAACGTAGATTGTGAGTGGTCATATAAAGTAGATAACGTATATTGTGAATGGTCATATAAAGTAGATCACGTAGATTGTGAGTGGTCATATAAAGTAGATAACGTATATTGTGAGTGGTCGTATAAAGTAGATAACGTATATTGTGAGTGGTCGTATAAAGTAGATAACGTATATTATGAGTGGTCATGTAAAGTAGATAACGTAGATTGTGAGTGTTCATATAGAGTAGATAACGTATATTGTGAGTGGTCATATAAAGTAGATAACGTATATTGTGAGTGGTCATATATAGTATTCGTGTAATTGTCGGCTTACCTTTCTATAATGGAGCCATGATAATTTTACTCGATAGGGCTATAAAAAAATATACTGTACATCAAATCGAGTTCAATTTGTGCATTCATGAACCCGCGGTTAATTCACTTTTACAGTACTGATTGCAAATAAAACTTTTAAAGTGAGTGAGTACGATTTGGTTTAGACAATGACTGTATTAGACTTCAAGAGACAGTCTAACGATGGGGTGTAGAATAGGATTTGCTTTATTTTGTTTGTTTGTTTCATTTGACATTTACTCCGTTTTCAACAAAAATTCAGTTGTATCTCGGCGACAGTTAACTTATTCATGATCCCAGGGTACACACACCAGTTATAGGCTAGAACATGTGCTTTGCACATCGTGACCTTCGTGAAGGAGATCAAACCCGAGAGGCCCGGTTCCACGGCGGATATCTTTAGTATGTTGAAGTGATGTGTTGTATTGTAATATGGGACCTCGTCATTCATATATTGTATTGTAATGTGGTACCTTGTCAATTACATGGTGTATTGTAATGTGGTACCTTGTCAATCTTATATTGTAATGTGATACCTCGTAAATCATGAGTTGTATTGTAATGTGGTTCTTGGTCAATCATATTTTGTATTGTAATGTGGTACTTTGTCAATCATATGGTGCATTGTAATATGGTTCCTTGTAAATCATATGGTGTATTTTCATGCGCTACCTCGTAAATCATAAGTTGTATTGTAATGTGGTATGTGCTCAATCATGTGTTGTTTTGTTATGTGTAACATGTATGTGGCCAATCAATTTGTATTGTAACGTTGTATCTCGTCAATCATGTTATGTATTGTAATGTGGTACCTGGTAAATCATATGTTGTATTGTAATGTGATATATTGTCAATCATGCGTGTATTGTAATGTTGTAGCTGAAAGTCAGTAAGCTCGTCCAGACATACACTAGTGCAACTGGGTATTATTCTAATTGTTTGGCTTAGTTTTGACCTCAAGTGAGAGTTGAAATATATTATGTTGTCTGAAAAGGATGGCCACATAATTGTGTTACACCTCCTTTAAGGGGAATATGCTACAAGGAACTTATCAATTATGTATCAATGATTAATGAATTAATCCAGATGTGCTCCAAGACAATACTTTAAATGTGTATATATAGATAGGGTGTGAAATATGGATTAAGAAAAAAGTAAACAATGTTTTGTCAAGACACTACTCCAATAACTAGTATGTTTTATTAGATCTTGAAATAAAATGTCGACAAAACATGCTTCTATACATTTTATATGTAAATACAATAGAAAAGTGATAATGGTTCGCCGACTTTAAAAGAACATATCCTTTCGAAATAGATATGTGTTATGTATACGTATATATGTTAACATGTTGAAGTGGAAAGGATTAACTAAAAAGGTGAGTAAAATGAAAACAAAAAAATATCTCAGATGTTTGGAGAAGTCTATGTGACTATGTGTCGCGTTAAATCGGCTTAGATTGACCTTTGCGTAAGCCAATCAAAGTGTTGCTTACCAAATCGTTCGGTATAAAACAGGTAAAATAACCAATATCAATACACGAGATAGAGTAGTGATTGTCAAGTTTTCCGATTATAAAGAACCGAGCGTTGGCTGTATCATGCGATTTCATTGGACAGAAAACGAGCACACGCCATGAGTATTTTAGTGTATAACGTCAATTCGAGACGACCTACTTGAATTATAATTTGTATTCACAGTGAAGAATTTTTTGTCTGATTTTAAGTAGAATGCATTTTCCCCTAAGTGCTTATACTATTAGTAGTAAATGCAACAAAAAGGTAACTTATATACATCAACAAGTATTAATCATATCAGGTTCGTATTGTACAAAATACCGAATGTCTTCTCCTTCTTAAATACGGTTCTAAAACAAAGTGGTCAACCATTTCCCACATTGTGGTAAAAAGAAGAAATTGTTCATTATTAGCCACAACGTTTTCAATTATATTCAATAACTATACAAACATTAATACAGATTTTCCTATTTCAGAACTAGAGACTATTGAAAATACCTGCCTCATTGAAACAAGTAGAATCAGTGTTAAATCCAATACATTCCTTCAATTGTTTACAAACCGAGCCGTGCCACTTGTAAACCCCACCTACGAATTTATTGTGTTTTGTGACGATTTAACTCGGGTTGCATCCTGTTTTGTTCTTCACATGGTTATATAAACCTTTCGGCGTTTCTGAAACGAATGCAAATCTGAACAACCATCGAAAAAGAAAAGTGCAAGACTGGGCCAAAGCAGATATAATCTACATTCACCAGAGGTTCCAAAAAGACACATGGTTTGTTAACGGTTAAATGAAAGAGTTCATACTTTATACACTTTAGTTTTGATTGGACTCTAGAATATGTCTTCAGTTATATTTCTAACAAAATACCGAATGTCTTCTCCTTCTTAAATACGGTTCTAAAATAAAGTGGTCAACCATTTCCCACATTGTGGTAAAAAGAAGAAATTGTTCATTATTAGCCACAACGTTTTCAATTATATTCAATAACTATACAAACATTAATACGATTTTCCTATTTCAGAACAGATTTATTCCGAAAGGGGTTTGCTGTAGATTTGTTGTATGTGTCAAAGGGTAAAACTCCGCCTTCAACTAATTAAATTAAATGCGTAATGGTTAGCCTCAATACATCTTTAAATGAGCAATGGTTAGCCTCAATACATCTTGAAATGAGCAATGGTTTATTTAATGAAATATTTTGGTTTCTCATAAAGGCGGTTTAAATGGCAAATGCAATAAATGAGTTGTTATAGGCTGTATCTGGCATTTCCTTTCTCCAGGACGGTAAAGCGTACTGTTTCAATCTCTCTTCTAAATTTGTCATGACATTGTGTATTAAAAGTCGTTGGCTATTGGTAAAATGTGACGAAAACATTAACCCATCCTGCAATTGGAAATAATATAAACAATATATATAGCTTAATTCATGGTTTAGATGACTCATTTCACAAACATATGTTCCAAAATTGAATACAGCAGGCAAATCGAAATGGGCGTTTATCAGCGGCTAGTTTAAAGATGGTTTCAATATATCATTGACCCTTTCCTAGCTTATTTCCATCTTATTGACCCTTTCTCTTGTTGTTTAAAGATGGTTTCAACAACTTGTTGATCCTTTCCCTCGTTGTTTAAAGATGGTTTCAACATCTTATTAACCCTTTACCTCGTTGTTTAAAGATGGTTTCAACATCTTATTGACCCTTTACCTCGTTGTTTAAAGATGGTTTCAACATCTTATTGATCTTTACCTCGTTGTTTAAAGATGGTTTCAACATCTTATTACCCCTTTACCTCGTTGTTTAAAGATGATTTCAACATATTATTAACCCTTTCTCTCGTTGTTTAAAGATGGTTTCAACATCTTGTTAACCATTTCTCTCGTTGTTTAAAGATGGTTTCAACATCTTATTGACCCTTTCCCTCGTTGTTTAAAGATAGTTTCAACATCTTATTGATCCTTTCTCTCGTTGTTTAAAGATGGTTTCAACATCTTATTGACCCTTTCCCTCGTTATTTAAAGATGGTTTCAACCTCTTATATACCCTTTCCCTCGTTATTTAAAGATGGTTTCAACATCTTATTGATCCTTTCTCTCGTTGTTTTAAGATGGTTTCAACATCTTATTGACCCTTTCCCTCGTTATTTAAAGATGGTTTCAACATCTTATTGACCCTTTCCCTCGTTATTTAAAGATGGTTTCAACATCTTATCGATCCTTTCCCTCATTGTTTAAAGATGGTTTCAACATCTTATTGACCCTTTCCCTCGTTATTAAAAGATGGTTTCAACATCTTATCGATCCTTTCCCTCATTGTTTAAAGATGGTTTCAACATCTTATTGATCCTTTCCCACGTTGTTAAAATATGGTTTCAACACTATTGATTCTTTCCCTCGTTGTTTAAATATGGTTTCAACATCTTATTGATCCTTTCCCTCGTTATTTAAAGATAGTTTCAACATCTTATTGACCCTTTCTCTCATTATTTAAAGATGGTTTCAACATCTTATTGACCCTTTCCATCGTTATTTAAAGATGGTTTCAACATCTTATTGACCCTATCCTCGTTGTTTAAAAATAGTTTCAACATCTTATTGACCCTTTACCTTGTTGTTTAAAGATGGTTTAAACATATAATTGACTCTTTCCCTCGTTGTTTAAAGATGGTTTCAACATCTTATTAACCCTTTACCTCGTTGTTTAAAGATGGTTTCAACATCTTATTGACCCTTTCCCTCGTTATTTAAAGATGGTTTCAACATCTTATTGACCCTTTCCTCGTTGTTTAAAGATGGTTTCAACATCTTATTGACCCTTCCTCTCATTGTTTAAAGATGGTTTCAACATCTTATTGACCCTTTCTCTCGTTGTTTAAAGATGGTTTCAACATCTTATTGACCCTTTCTCTTGTTGTTTAAAGATGGTTTCAACAACTTGTTGATCCTTTCCCTCGTTGTTTAAAGATGGTTTCAACATCTTATTAACCCTTTACCTCGTTGTTTAAAGATGGTTTCAACATCTTATTGACCCTTTACCTCGTTGTTTAAAGATGGTTTCAACATCTTATTGATCTTTCCCTCGTTGTTTAAAGATGGTTTCAACATCTTATTAACCCTTTACCTCGTTGTTTAAAGATGATTTCAACATATTATTAACCCTTTCTCTCGTTGTTTAAAGATGGTTTCAACATCTTATTAACCATTTCTCTCGTTGTTTAAAGATGGTTTCAACATCTTATTAACCCTATCCTCGTTATTTAAAGATGGTTTCAACATCTTATTGACCCTTTGCCTCGTTGTTTAAAGATAGTTTCAACACTATCTACCCTTTCTCTCGTTGGTTAAAGGCCCCCAGCTCGGCGGGGGGTTAGAAATAGCCCGGCTGTCGCACTACAGTTGGTAGAACCCCAACGCCGTGCCCGTTTGCCGTGAAACTGCAACTCGTGTCGCCTGATGACACTTTCCCTCGTTGTTTAAAGATAGTTTCAACATCTTATTGATCCTTTCTCTCGTTGTTTAAAGATGGTTTCAACATCTTATTGACCCTTTCCCTCGTTATTTAAAGATGGTTTCAACATCTTATTGACCCTTTCCCTCGTTATTTAAAGATGGTTTCAACATCTTATTGACCCTTTCCCTCGTTGTTTAAAGATGGTTTCAACATCTTATTGATCCTTTCTCTCGTTCTTTAAAGATGGTTTCAACATCTTATTGACCCTTTCTCTCGTTGTTTAAAGATGGTTTCAACATCTTATTGACCCTTTCTCTCGTTGTTTAAAGATGGTTTCAACATCTTATTGACCCTTTCCCTCGTTGTTTAAAGATAGTTTCAACATCTTATTGATCCTTTCTCTCGTTGTTTAAAGATGGTTTCAACATCTTATTGACCCTTTCTCTCGTTGTTTAAAGATGGTTTCAACATCTTATTGACCCTTTCTCTCGTTGTTTAAAGATGGTTTCAACATCTTATTAACCCTTTCCCTCGTTGTTTAAAGATGGTTTCAACATCTTATTAACCCTTTCCCTCGTTGTTTAAAGATGGTTTCAACATCTTATTGATCCTTTCTCTCGTTGTTTAAAGATGGTTTCAACATCTTATTGACCCTTTCCCTCGTAATTTAAAGATGGTTTCAACATCTTGTTGATCCTTTCTCTTGTTGTTTAAAGATGGTTTCACCATATTATTGATCCTTTCCTTCGTTGTTTAAAGATGGTTTCAACATCTTATTGATCCTTTCTCTCGTTGTTTAAAGATGGATTTAACCTCCTATTGACCCTATCCTCGTTGTTTAAAGATGGTTTCAACATCTTATTGACCCTATTCTGCTTGTTAAAAGATTATTTTGACATCTTATTGACCCTTCCCAACTTGTTTAAAGATTATTTCAACATCTTACTGATCCTTTCCCTCGTTGTTTAACAATGGTTTCAACATCTTATTGACCCTTTCTCTCGTTGTTTAAAGATGGTTTCAACATCTTATTGACCCTTTCGCTCGTTGTTTAAAGATGGTTTCAACATCTTATTGACCCTTTGCCTCGTTGTTTAAAGATAGTTTCAACACTATCTACCCTTTCTCTCGTTGGTTAAAGGCCCCCCCAGCTCGGCGGGGGGTTAGAAATAGCCCGGCTGTCGCACTACAGTTGGTAGAACCCCAACGCCGTGCCCGTTTGCCGTGAAACTGCAACTCGTGTCGCCTGATGACCCTTTCCCTCGTTGTTTAAAGATAGTTTCAACATCTTATTGATCCTTTCTCTCGTTGTTTAAAGATGGTTTCAACATCTTATTGACCCTTTCCCTCGTTATTTAAAGATGGTTTCAACATCTTATTGACCCTTTCCCTCGTTAATTAAAGATGGTTTCAACATCTTATTGACCCTTTCCCTCGTTGTTTAAAGATGGTTTCAACATCTTATTGATCCTTTCTCTCGTTCTTTAAAGATGGTTTCAACATCTTATTGACCCTTTCTCTCGTTGTTTAAAGATGGTTTCAACATCTTATTGACCCTTTCTCTCGTTGTTTAAAGATGGTTTCAACATCTTATTGACCCTTTCCCTCGTTATTTAAAGATGGTTTCAACATCTTATCGATCCTTTCCCTCATTGTTTAAAGATGGTTTCAACATCTTATTGACCATTTCTCTCGTTGTTTAAAGATGGTTTCAACATCTTATTGACCCTTTCTCACGTTGTTTAAAGATGGTTTCAACATCTTATTGACCCTTTCCCTGGTTGTTTAAAGAAAGTTTCAACATCTTATTGATCCTTTTTCTCGTTGTTTAAAGATGGTTTCAACATCTTATTGACCCTTTCTCTCGTTATTTTATGATGGTTTCAACATCTTATTGACCCTTTCCCTCGTTATTTAAAGATGGTTTCAACATCTTATCGATCCTTTCCCTCATTGTTTAAAGATGGTTTAAACATCTTATTGATCCTTTCCCACGTTGTTTAAATATGGTTTCAACACTATTGATTCTTTCCCTCGTTGTTTAAATATGGTTTCAACATCTTATTGATCCTTTCCCTCGTTATTTAAAGATAGTTTCAACATCTTATTGACCCTTTCTCTCATTATTTAAAGATGGTTTCAACATCTTATTGACCCTTTCCCTCGTTATTTAAAGATGGTTTCAACATCTTATTGACCCTATCCTCGTTGTTTAAAGATAGTTTCAACATCTTATTGACCTTTTATCTCGTTGTTTAAAGATGGTTTAAACATATAATTGACTCTTTCCCTCGTTGTTTAAAGATGGTTTCAACATCTTATTGATCTTTACCTCGTTGTTTAAAGATGGTTTCAACATCTTATTAACCCTTTACCTCGTTGTTTAAAGATGATTTCAACATATTATTAACCCTTTCTCTCGTTGTTTAAAGATGGTTTCAACATCTTGTTAACCATTTCTCTCGTTGTTTAAAGATGGTTTCAACATCTTATTGACCCTTTCCCTCGTTGTTTAAAGATAGTTTCAACATCTTATTGATCCTTTCTCTCGTTGTTTAAAGATGGTTTCAACATCTTATTGACCCTTTCCCTCGTTATTTAAAGATGGTTTCAACCTCTTATATACCCTTTCCCTCGTTATTTAAAGATGGTTTCAACATCTTATTGATCCTTTCTCTCGTTGTTTTAAGATGGTTTCAACATCTTATTGACCCTTTCCCTCGTTATTTAAAGATGGTTTCAACATCTTATTGACCCTTTCCCTCGTTATTTAAAGATGGTTTCAACATCTTATCGATCCTTTCCCTCATTGTTTAAAGATGGTTTCAACATCTTATTGACCCTTTCCCTCGTTATTAAAAGATGGTTTCAACATCTTATCGATCCTTTCCCTCATTGTTTAAAGATGGTTTCAACATCTTATTGATCCTTTCCCACGTTGTTAAAATATGGTTTCAACACTATTGATTCTTTCCCTCGTTGTTTAAATATGGTTTCAACATCTTATTGATCCTTTCCCTCGTTATTTAAAGATAGTTTCAACATCTTATTGACCCTTTCTCTCATTATTTAAAGATGGTTTCAACATCTTATTGACCCTTTCCATCGTTATTTAAAGATGGTTTCAACATCTTATTGACCCTATCCTCGTTGTTTAAAAATAGTTTCAACATCTTATTGACCCTTTACCTTGTTGTTTAAAGATGGTTTAAACATATAATTGACTCTTTCCCTCGTTGTTTAAAGATGGTTTCAACATCTTATTAACCCTTTACCTCGTTGTTTAAAGATGGTTTCAACATCTTATTGACCCTTTCCCTCGTTATTTAAAGATGGTTTCAACATCTTATTGATCCTTTCCTCGTTGTTTAAAGATGGTTTCAACATCTTATTGACCCTTCCTCTCATTGTTTAAAGATGGTTTCAATATCTTATTGACCCTTTCTCTCGTTGTTTAAAGATGGTTTCAACATCTTATTGACCCTTTCTCTTGTTGTTTAAAGATGGTTTCAACAACTTGTTGATCCTTTCCCTCGTTGTTTAAAGATGGTTTCAACATCTTATTAACCCTTTACCTCGTTGTTTAAAGATGGTTTCAACATCTTATTGACCCTTTACCTCGTTGTTTAAAGATGGTTTCAACATCTTATTGATCTTTCCCTCGTTGTTTAAAGATGGTTTCAACATCTTATTAACCCTTTACCTCGTTGTTTAAAGATGATTTCAACATATTATTAACCCTTTCTCTCGTTGTTTAAAGATGGTTTCAACATCTTATTAACCATTTCTCTCGTTGTTTAAAGATGGTTTCAACATCTTATTAACCCTATCCTCGTTATTTAAAGATGGTTTCAACATCTTATTGACCCTTTGCCTCGTTGTTTAAAGATAGTTTCAACACTATCTACCCTTTCTCTCGTTGGTTAAAGGCCCCCAGCTCGGCGGGGGGTTAGAAATAGCCCGGCTGTCGCACTACAGTTGGTAGAACCCCAACGCCGTGCCCGTTTGCCGTGAAACTGCAACTCGTGTCGCCTGATGACACTTTCCCTCGTTGTTTAAAGATAGTTTCAACATCTTATTGATCCTTTCTCTCGTTGTTTAAAGATGGTTTCAACATCTTATTGACCCTTTCCCTCGTTATTTAAAGATGGTTTCAACATCTTATTGACCCTTTCCCTCGTTATTTAAAGATGGTTTCAACATCTTATTGACCCTTTCCCTCGTTGTTTAAAGATGGTTTCAACATCTTATTGATCCTTTCTCTCGTTCTTTAAAGATGGTTTCAACATCTTATTGACCCTTTCTCTCGTTGTTTAAAGATGGTTTCAACATCTTATTGACCCTTTCTCTCGTTGTTTAAAGATGGTTTCAACATCTTATTGACCCTTTCCCTCGTTGTTTAAAGATAGTTTCAACATCTTATTGATCCTTTCTCTCGTTGTTTAAAGATGGTTTCAACATCTTATTGACCCTTTCTCTCGTTGTTTAAAGATGGTTTCAACATCTTATTGACCCTTTCTCTCGTTGTTTAAAGATGGTTTCAACATCTTATTAACCCTTTCCCTCGTTGTTTAAAGATGGTTTCAACATCTTATTAACCCTTTCCCTCGTTGTTTAAAGATGGTTTCAACATCTTATTGATCCTTTCTCTCGTTGTTTAAAGATGGTTTCAACATCTTATTGACCCTTTCCCTCGTAATTTAAAGATGGTTTCAACATCTTGTTGATCCTTTCTCTTGTTGTTTAAAGATGGTTTCACCATATTATTGATCCTTTCCTTCGTTGTTTAAAGATGGTTTCAACATCTTATTGATCCTTTCTCTCGTTGTTTAAAGATGGATTTAACCTCCTATTGACCCTATCCTCGTTGTTTAAAGATGGTTTCAACATCTTATTGACCCTATTCTGCTTGTTAAAAGATTATTTTGACATCTTATTGACCCTTCCCAACTTGTTTAAAGATTATTTCAACATCTTACTGATCCTTTCCCTCGTTGTTTAACAATGGTTTCAACATCTTATTGACCCTTTCTCTCGTTGTTTAAAGATGGTTTCAACATCTTATTGACCCTTTCGCTCGTTGTTTAAAGATGGTTTCAACATCTTATTGACCCTTTGCCTCGTTGTTTAAAGATAGTTTCAACACTATCTACCCTTTCTCTCGTTGGTTAAAGGCCCCCCCAGCTCGGCGGGGGGTTAGAAATAGCCCGGCTGTCGCACTACAGTTGGTAGAACCCCAACGCCGTGCCCGTTTGCCGTGAAACTGCAACTCGTGTCGCCTGATGACCCTTTCCCTCGTTGTTTAAAGATAGTTTCAACATCTTATTGATCCTTTCTCTCGTTGTTTAAAGATGGTTTCAACATCTTATTGACCCTTTCCCTCGTTATTTAAAGATGGTTTCAACATCTTATTGACCCTTTCCCTCGTTAATTAAAGATGGTTTCAACATCTTATTGACCCTTTCCCTCGTTGTTTAAAGATGGTTTCAACATCTTATTGATCCTTTCTCTCGTTCTTTAAAGATGGTTTCAACATCTTATTGACCCTTTCTCTCGTTGTTTAAAGATGGTTTCAACATCTTATTGACCCTTTCTCTCGTTGTTTAAAGATGGTTTCAACATCTTATTGACCCTTTCCCTCGTTATTTAAAGATGGTTTCAACATCTTATCGATCCTTTCCCTCATTGTTTAAAGATGGTTTCAACATCTTATTGACCATTTCTCTCGTTGTTTAAAGATGGTTTCAACATCTTATTGACCCTTTCTCACGTTGTTTAAAGATGGTTTCAACATCTTATTGACCCTTTCCCTGGTTGTTTAAAGAAAGTTTCAACATCTTATTGATCCTTTTTCTCGTTGTTTAAAGATGGTTTCAACATCTTATTGACCCTTTCCCTCGTTATTTTATGATGGTTTCAACATCTTATTGACCCTTTCCCTCGTTATTTAAAGATGGTTTCAACATCTTATCGATCCTTTCCCTCATTGTTTAAAGATGGTTTAAACATCTTATTGATCCTTTCCCACGTTGTTTAAATATGGTTTCAACACTATTGATTCTTTCCCTCGTTGTTTAAATATGGTTTCAACATCTTATTGATCCTTTCCCTCGTTATTTAAAGATAGTTTCAACATCTTATTGACCCTTTCTCTCATTATTTAAAGATGGTTTCAACATCTTATTGACCCTTTCCCTCGTTATTTAAAGATGGTTTCAACATCTTATTGACCCTATCCTCGTTGTTTAAAGATAGTTTCAACATCTTATTGACCTTTTATCTCGTTGTTTAAAGATGGTTTAAACATATAATTGACTCTTTCCCTCGTTGTTTAAAGATGGTTTCAACATCTTATTAACCCTTTACCTCGTTGTTTAAAGATGGTTTCAACATCTTATTGACCCTTTCCCTCGTTGTTTAAAGATGGTTTCAACATCTTATTGACCCTTTCCTCGTTGTTTAAAGATGGTTTCAACATCTTATTGACCCTTCCTCTCATTGTTTAAAGATGGTTTCAACATCTTATTGACCCTTTCTCTCGTTGTTTAAAGATGTTTTCACCATATTATTGACCATTTCTCTCGTTGTTTAAATATGCTTTCATCATCTTATTGATCCTTTCTCTCGTTGTTTAAAGATGGTTTCAACATCTTATTGATCCTTTCTCTCGTTGTTTAAAGATGCTTTCAACATCTTATTGACCCTTTCCCTCGTTGTTTAAAGATGGTTTCAACATCTTATTGACCCTTTCTCTTGTTGTTTAAAGATGGTTTCAATAACTTGTTGATCCTTTCCCTCGTTGTTTAAAGATGGTTTCAACACCTTATTAACCCTTTTTCGTTGTTTAAAGATGGTTTCAACTTCTTATTGACCCTTTACCTCGTTGATTAAAGATGGTTTCAACATCTTATTGATCTTTCCCTCGTTGTTTAAAGATGGTTTCAACATCTTATTAACCTTTTACCTCGTTGTTTAAAGATGATTTCAACATATTATTAACCCTTTCTCTCGTTGTTTAAAGATGGTTTCAACATCTTATTAACCATTTCTCTCGTTGTTTAAAGATGGTTTCAACATCTTATTAACCCTTTACCTCGTTGTTTAAAGATGGTTTCATCATATTATTAACCCTTTACCTCGTTGTTTAAAGATGGTTTCACCATATTATTGACCCTTTCTCTCGTTGTTTAAAGATGGTTTCACCATATTATTTACCCTTTCCCTCGTTGTTTAAAGATGGTTTTAACTTCCTTTTGACCCTTTTCATCGTTGTTTAAAGATGGTTTCAACACTATTGACTCTTTCCCTCGTTGGTTAAAGATGGTTTCAACGTCTTATTGACCCTTTCCCTCCTTCTTTAAAGATTTTTCAACACTATTGACCCTTTTCCTCGATGTTCAAAGATTGTTTCAACATCTTATTAACCCTTTAACTCGTTGTTTAAAGATGGTTTCAACATCTTATTGAACCTTTCTCTCGTTGTTTAAAGATGGTTTCAACCTCTTATTGACCCTTTCTCTCGTTGTTTAAATATGGTTTCAACATCTTATTGACCCTTTCCCTCGTTGTTTAAAGATGCTTTCAACATCTTATTGACCCTTTCTCTCGTTGTTTAAATATGGTTTCAACATCTTATTGAACCTTTCTCTCGTTGTTTAAAGATGGTTTCAACATCTTGTTGATCCTTTCTCTCGTTGTTTAAAGATGGTTTCAACAACTTATTGATCCTTTCTCTCGTTGTTTAAAGATGGTTTCAACAACTTATTGATCCTTTCTCTCGTTGTTTAAAGATGGTTTCAACATCTTGTTGATCCTTTCTCTCGTTGTTTAAAGATGGTTTCAACATCTTGTTGATTCTTTCTCTCGTTGTTTAAAGATGGTTTCACCATATTATTGACCCTTTCTCTCGTTGTTTAAAGATGGTTTCACCATATTATTGACCCTTTCTCTCGTTGTTTAAAGATGGTTTCACCATATTATTGATCCTTTCTCTCGTTGTTTAAAGATGGTTTCACCATATTATTGACCCTTTCTCTCGTTGTTTAAAGATGGTTTCACCATATTATTGACCCTTTCTCTCGTTGTTTAAAGATGGTTTCACCATATTATTGACCCTTTCTCTCGTTGTTTAAAGATGGTTTCACCATATTATTGACCCTTTCTCTCGTTGTTTAAATATGCTTTCAACATCTTATTGATCCTTTCTCTCGTTGTTTAAAGATGGTTTCAGCATCTTATTGATCCTTTCTCTCGTTGTTTAAAGATGCTTTCAACATCTTATTGACCCTTTCCCTCGTTGTTTAAAGATGGTTTCAACATGTTATTGACCCTTTCTCTCGTTGTTTAAAGATGGTTTCAACATGTTATTGACCCTTTCTCTCGTTGTTTAAAGATGGTTTCACCATATTATTGATCCTTTCTCTCGTTGTTTAAAGATGGTTTCAACATATTATTGATCCTTTCTCTCGTTGTTTAAAGATGGTTTCAACATCTTATTGATCCTTTCTCTCGTTGTTTAAAGAAGGTTTCACCATATTATTGATCCTTTCTCTCGTTGTTTAAAGATGGTTTCAACATATGATTGATCCTTTCTCTCGTTGTTTAAATATGGTTTCAACATATTATTGATCCTTTCTCTCGTTGTTTAAAGATGGTTTCAACATCTTATTAACCCTTTCTCTCGTTGTTTAAAGATGGTTTCAACATCTTATTGACCCTTTCTCTCGTTGTTTAAAGATGGTTTCAACATATTATTGATCCTTTCTCTCGTTGTTTCAAGATGGTTTCAACATCTTATTAACCCTTTCTCTCGTTGGTTAAAGATGGTTTCAACATCTTATTGATCCTTTCTCTCGTTGTCTAAAGATGGTTTCAACATCTTATTGATCCTTTCTCTCGTTGTTTAAAGATGGTTTCAACATCTTATTGATCCTTTCTCTCGTTGTTTCAAGATGGTTTCAACATCTTATTGACCCTTTCTCTCATTGTTTAAAGATGATTTCAACATCTTATTGACCCTTTCTCTCGTTGTTTAAAGATGGTTTTAACATCTTATTGACCCTTTCTCTCGTTGTTTAAAGATGGTTTTAACATCTTATTGATCCTTTCTCTCGTTCTTTAAAGATGGTTTCAACATCTTATTGATCCTTTCTCTCGTTGTTTAAAGATGGTTTCAACATCTTATTGATCCTTTCTCTCGTTGTTTAAAGATGGTTTTAACATCTTATTGATCCTTTCTCTCGTTGTTTAAAGATGGTTTCAACAACTTATTGACCCTTTCCTCGTTGGTTAAAGATGGTTTCAACATCTTATTGATCCTTTCTCTCGTTGTTTAAAGATGGTTTCAACAACTTATTGACCCTTTCCTCGTTGTTTAAAGATGGTTTTAAAATCTTATTGATCTTTTCTCTCGTTGTTTAAAGATGGTTTCAACAACTTATTGACCCTTTCTCTCGTTGTTTAAAGATGGTTTCAAAATCTTGTTGATCCTTTCTCTTGTTGTTTAAAGATGGTTTCACCATATTATTGATCCTTTCTCTCGTTGGTTAAAGATGGTTTCAACATCTTATTGATCCTTTCTCTCGTTGTTTAAAGATGGTTTCAACATCTTGTTGATCCTTTCTCTTGTTGTTTAAAGATGGTTTCACCATATTATTGATCCTTTCCTTCGTTGTTTAAAGATGGTTTCAACATCTTATTGATCCTTTCTCTCGTTGTTTAAAGATGGATTGAACATCCTATTGACCCTATCCTCGTTGTTTAAAGATGGTTTCAACATCTTATTGACCCTATTCTGCTTGTTAAAAGATTATTTTGACATCTTATTGACCCTTCCCAACTTGTTTGAAGATTATTTCAACATCTTACTGATCCTTTCCCTCGTTGTTTAAAAATTGTTTCAACATCTTATTGACCCTTTCTCTCGTTGTTTAAAGATGGTTTCAACATCTTATTGACCCTTTCGCTCGTTGTTTAAAGATGGTTTCAACATCTTATTGACCCTTTGCCTCGTTGTTTAAAGATAGTTTCAACACTATCTACCCTTTCTCTCGTTGATTAAAGGCCCCCCCCCCCCCCCCCAGCTCGGCGGGGGGTTAGAAATAGCCCGGCTGTCGCACTACAGTTGGTAGAACCCCAACGCCGTGCCCGTTTGCCGTGAAACTGCAACTCGTGTCGCCTGATGACTGGGACCTGGTGGTTGAGTAGATTCAGAGTAAGGGAATTTAAACTCTGTTGCTGCAACACACTGCTTTGGCCTTGAGTTGGGCTACTCGGGAGGTCAGGGGAGCCCGTCCTGATCAATCGGCTGGTCATGCCTTGCCTTTGGGCATTACATTTCAACTTTCATCGTCATCGCTTACTTATTATGCATTTCTTTCTACATTTTCAAACATTTCTTCTTAACCCTATTTTCTCAGCTACCCGAGAAGGCGGTGGCTCATTGGCTAATCAGGTGAAAGATGTTTAGGTATTTGATTGACACTTGTAACCTCCCAAAGATAGTGAAGCTTAGAATTGCGTTATACGGGAATATATTTGTCCAGCCAAGCCCTTTCATTCTGAGTATATCATTGATGTATCCCTGGCATGATATGTGTTAGGCTTCCCCAGATCATGTCCCCGTAGTGGGCTCCGAGGTGGGTGGGGATCATCTGTGATGAACACTCTAACTTTAACATGTCAACTCCAAAGAAAGCTGCCAAGAGTCTCCCCTCATAATCTGATTCTGAAACTGACTCATCTCAATCTTCTCTTCACTTTGCTCGTTTTGTTGTAATAGAGGCAGAAGATCCTTCTACCCCTCTCACAAACATATCCCCTTTTGATATTGAGAAGCAAATCTCTAGCATCTTGGGCACTCCAGAACGGTAAAGAAATTGAAAAATAGCACACTCCTTGTTGAATGCTTTTCTAAGCAACAAACTACCAACCTCCTTAAGTATCAAATATTTCATACAACTAAAGTTAAGCTCGACCCTCACAAAACCTTGAACCAATGCAAAGGAGTAATCCGCTGCAATGAACTTTCATACTGTGATTCGAACTATGATATTCTGACCAATCTTAAACTTCAAGGTGTTTCTCAAGTCAAGAGAATGAGTGTTAACAGAAATGGACAAAGAGTAGACACAAGCACCTATATATACATTCTAACTTTCTCTGCTCCAGTTCTGACTAGTAGATTGAAAGTCGGTTATCAGTTTGTGAATGTAGATATATATGTGCCCAACCCCCTGCGCTGCTTCAAGTGTCAGCGGTTTGGTCACCATGAGTCAACGTGTACAAATGCACCCATTTGTGCCAAGTGTGCTTTTGTGGGAACTGAACATGACTGCAACACCTGCTCTAATGTCCATTCCTGTTTTAATTGTAAGCTTGCTCATCCAACATATTCCAGGGATTGCCAAGTGTGGAAAGTTGAAAAGGAAATCCTTACCATTAAGTACACACAAGGCATTAGCTTCTATGAAGCCAGGAAAATTGTGGAACAACGGAAGAAGGACAAACTTTAACTCAATAGTAGTTCAAGCTATGCAAATGTTGCCTCGCCTCCACCCTCAAAGTCAAACTGCCATACCTGCGAGGTTCTCATCAAGAAACTCTTGGATAAGTTCCCAGATATGGCGGATGAGGTTAGGAGCTTGGTTCCTGCAGCATTACCCACTATCTCTACACGGTCATCAACATCAGAAAATCAAAATAAAACTCATTCTTCCATTCAAAAACCATCTTCTTCCTCTACCACAAAACCATATACTATCTATACCACAAAACCATCTTCTGCAACTGTTGAACAATCTTCATCTTCAAAGAAATGAAAACCGAATGCTTCTTTAACTACCCAAGCACAATCTGCTACCTCTAATGCAACTGCATCTTCACATAAATCTTCTACCTCTACTGCAACTGCATCTTCACAGAAATCTTCTTTTGAACCTGCAAAATCATCATCAAAACCTGCTATTACTCAAAAACCTAAGTATCAAAGCTCTTCTGTGAAGCAGCCAAAGATAAATCTTCGGCGTGTAAGTCAAATCCTGGCCCAAGCCCTGAAATGTCAGTCCTTGTTGAAGTCGATCTACCTCAAATACCTACATCCAATAATAGATTTGGTGGATTTGAGAGGATGGACACAGAGGCGGCACTCGAAGGAGATACCACTGATTCTGAGCAAGGTCCTTGGCATGACACAAAGGATGAGTGGAACACCAACATAGAGTCGTGGTCTTTAGCTTTCTTTGGCTGAGACAAAAATGTTTCACCCTGCCAAGTAATCTCTTCTTAAAATGGAGTATCCAAAATGTATTTTCGTCATAATGTTTATATTTTTTACTTGCACAATGTCTAACTCTATTATCCATTGGAATTGTCGTGGTCTGAGAACTAATTTCGAAGAACTCTCACTTTTAATAACCTCGCACAAACCTGTAGCACTTTGTCTTCAAGAAACTTTCCTAAAATAAGATGATGGTATTTCATTGAAATACCACTCAATTTATAATAGAATCCACACTGAGGGAGATAAAGCCCAAGGTGGAGTTTCTATTGTTATTAACAACAACGTACCGCATAAACAACTACAGCTGAATACACCTGCAGGCTGTTGCCGTTAGAATTTCTTTACACAACACAATTACTCTCTGTTCCATATACCTTCCTCCTAGCAAGACTATTGATGACAACTCTTTGGATGACCTCATATCTCAATAACCATCACCTTTTATTCTGGCTGGAGATTTTAACGCGCACAGTACCACTTGGGGATGTAATGATACCAACCGCAAGGGTCAACAGATAGAAATATGAATGATCCAACTATCAAAACATACTTACATCCAGCAACAGGCACTTATTCATCTATTGATCTCTCTTTGTGCAGTCCAGCATTATTTCCAGATTTCTCTTGGAAGGTTGCTGATGATTCTAGTGGAAGCGACCATTTTCCGATCTTTATCATTGAAGATAAACCTTCAGTTCTTAAACGTGAAAGAAAATGGAAGCTTTCCAAAACTAACTGGAAAAAATTTCAAATGCTTTGTGAGCAGTCTATCACTCATGACAAATTTACAGACTGTGATGACCATTCGCAACTCTTTACATCTTTACTAATATATATAGCTAAACAGTCTATTCCTCAGACCTCGACAGACCCAAAACGACCCTGTAAACCTTGTTTACGGATGAGTGCAAGAAAGCTATGCCTGACAGAAAAGAAGCTCTCAGGAAATTTAACGCGAGACCGTCGCAAGATCTGAATAGCTTTCGAATTTTTCGTGCCAAAGCTAGACGCACAATCAAAGCCGGTAAGCGTACTTCTTGGAAAGAATATGTCTCAAGGCTTACAAGTCGCACTTCGACTTCGAAAAAGTAATGGGAAAGGTTTATCATCCGTTCACCATCTTTCTCTTGATAATGAGGCCATCAACACCCCACTTGACATCGCAGATACTTTACCTGAAATCTTCTTCTGAGAATTACCCAGAAGTTTAAAGCCAGAGAGGAGAAGAAAAAACTTAACTTTAAGTCCAAAACTCTTGAGCGGTATGACAAACTGTTTTCCTTAAAATAACTAAGGTCTGCCCTGAGGAAAGCTCATGATACCTCTCCTGGCCAAGACAAACTCCATTATCAAATTGTTAAGCATTTACCCTTCACTTCTCTTTCTGTTCTATTGGATATTTTTAATGATGTATGGCAGTCTGGTGAATTTCCTTCGTCTTGGCGAGAGGCTATTGTTATACCTCTCCCAAAACCGGGCAAAGACACCTCTAATCATAGCAACTATCGTCCCATTGCTTTAACTAGCTGTATCTGCAAAACATTAGAAAGAATGGTTAATGGCCGACTTGTATGGTTCCTAGAATCAAACAATCTTATTGTCAATGTTCAAAGCGGTTTTCGTCAGCAACGAAGTACACTTGCTCATCTTGTTTGTTTTGAATCTTTAAATAGAAAATACTTTATTAATAAGAAACATGTTTTCTTTGTATTCTTTGATCTTGAAAGCGGTTACGATACAACTTGGAAATATGGTATTTTAAAGGATCTCCATGACTTTGGTCTTGGAGGCCGTCTACCTCTATTTATTGCTGCATTTTTGGATGAACGCTATTTTTGTGTTCGTGTTGGTAACACCCTATCAGGTGCTCATGAGCAGGGTGTTCCTCAAGGTTGCATTTTATCGGTCACATTATTTAGTGTGAAAATCAATTATATTGTTAAAACTATCAATCCTTGGACTAAATGCTCCCTTTATGTAGATGATTTTGTTATTTATTTTCGTTCAAGAAATATGGACATTATATAACGTCAACTTCAACAATGCTTGAATAAACTTCAAACATGGTCCGACGAAAATGGTTTGAAATTGTCCAAGACCAAAACCAAATGCATGCACTTTTGTAATAAACGTGGTTTCCACCTAGACCCAGATCTTCATATGAATAAATGTCGCATTGAAGTTGTACCAGAGTTTAAGTATTTGGTGTAATCTATGACCAAAAACTTTCATTCCTTCCACATATTAAAGCTTTAAATAAAAAATGTCAGAAAGCGATAAACCTTCTCAAGGTTGTAGCCCATTCTGACTGGGGAGCTGATAGGAAAGTACTATTACGTTTGTATCGCTCTCTTATTCGTTCTAAACTTGAATATGGCTCTATTGTTTATGGTTCTGCCAAATCTTACATTCAGTTGCTTGATCCCATACATAATCAAGGTCTTCACCTTACCTTTCGAGCTTTTAGAACCTCTCCAGTTAACAGTCTTTATGCTGAAGCTAATGAACCTTTCCTCTCTTCTAGAAGACAGAAACTTGCCCTTCAGTATGTACTGAAATTAAAAGCCAACGCTTCTAAACCTACTTACAAAACTGTCTTTCAGCCTCAATTCAAGCCCCTTTTTCTTAAAAAAACCAAATGCAATATCTCCCCATGGTATCCGCATGGAGCCATTTCTTGAAGATCTTCATGAGGATATGGAGTCTATTGCAAAATATCAAGTCCCAGATATAGCTCCTTGGACACTTAAAACTGCGGAATTTTTTGTTTTGATCTCGCTGCTCATAAAAAGTCTGAAACTGACAGACATGTATTTCAAGCCAAATGTCATGAAATTAAAGATGTTTACTTAGCTGTTAAGCCAATTTACACAGACGGCTCTAAATGCGATGACTATGTATCATCTGCCGCCGTATGTGGTGATACCATTCTGAAATCTCGCATCCATAATAAATCTTCTATTTTCTCTGCAGAGTTGAAGGCTATTGATCTTGCACCTGACATAGCTGAAGAATCACATCTGACCCGCTTTATTATTTTCTCTGACTCACTTACTTTTTTACAGGCACTTTATAATCAGAAGTTTGAGGATCCTCTTGTTTGCGGATTGCTTCAACGAATTTCGTCCTTGAAGTTTAATAAATTTGTTTTCTGTTGGTTGCCTAGTCATTTAGGTATTACAGGTAACGAGAAGGCGGATGAAAATGCAAAGTCCGCATTATCTTTACCAATTTCAGATTTTAAGGTTCCACATACTGATTTTAACCTACCATTTTTAAATATAACCAATCTTCTTGGCAAACCAAATGGGATGCTGATGTTTTTAACAAGCTTCATTCTGTCATAACCAATCCATGTCGAGTGGAACCCCGTGTACAGGTCCATTCGTCGAGAAGAGGTTATTATAGCTCGTTGCCGAATTGGGCACTCTAGACTTACACATTCTTGGCTCTTTACAAAGGATGATGCACCTGAATGTATACCATTCAGCACATTTGAATTAATTGCACTGACTTTGCACCAATTCGTGCTAATTATTACAGTGTTGATAGTCTTAAAACACTATTCGACACTGTCCCAATACATGCTATAATTTTTTTCTTAAAGGAGGTTGCACTTTACTATAAGCTGTGATACTCTACATGTGTCTACATATATATATACTCTTATTTATATAACATACATTTCTTTCCCATTACATAGATTTTAGTCATAAAACATTATACATATATTCAGTGTTCATCTTTCGAACAAGACATTTTGTATATCGTCTCCTGTTAAAGGGAGGTCCATTTATGGATAGGGTGGAAATTCTTGTATGACCATCTCATAAACATATATTCACCCCTATTTATATTACATCATACTTCTCCATTACCTAGAACTTGTTTCTACTTCCATCAATTCCCATTATATAGTTCTATCAAACATATTCAATTTTAAATAATACTTCATGTACTACTTAATTTTAATGCGCGTTAAATGACCTTAGCTGTCGATGCGCCATCAAACGCTATACATTCATTCATTCATTGTTTAAACATGGTTTCAACATCTTATTGACCCTTTCCTCCGTTGTTTAAAGATGGTTTCAAACTTTCAACATCTTATTGACCCTAATCTGCTTGTTTGAAGATGGTTTGAACATCTTATTGACCCTGTCCTTGTTGTTTAAAGATGGTTTGAACATCTTACTGACCTTTCCTAGTTCTTTAAAGATGGTTTCAACATCTTATTGACCCTTTCCATCGTTGTTTAAAGATGGTTTCAACATCTTATTGACCCTTTCCATCGTTGTTTAAAAATGGTTTCAACATCTTATTGACCCTTTCCTTGTTGTTTAAAGATGGTTTCAACATCTTATTGACCCTAATCTGCTTGTTTAAAGATGGTTTGAACATATTATTGACCCTGTCCTTGTTGTTTAAAGATGGTTTGAACATCTTATTGACCCTGTCCTCGTTGTTTAAAGATGGCTTCAACACTATTGACCCTTTCCCTCGTTGTTTAAAGATGGTTTCAACATCTTATTAACCCTTTTCCTCGTTGTTTAAAGATGGTTTCAACACTATCGACCCTTTCCTCGTTTCTTAAAGCTGGTTTCAACATCTTTCTGACCTTTCCTCGTTGTTTAAAGATGTTTTCAACATCTTATTGACCCTTTCTCTCGTTGTTTAAAAATGGTTTCAACATCTTATTGACCCTAATCTGCTTGTTTAAAAATGGTTTCAACATCTAATTGACCCTGTCCTTGTTGTTTAAAGATGGTTTGAACATCTTATTGACCCTGTCCTCGTTGTTTAAAGATGGCTTCAACACTATTGACCCTTTCCCTCGTTGTTTAAAGATGGTTTCAACATCTTATTAACCCTTTTCCTCGTTGTTTAAAGATGGCTTCAACACTATCGACCCTTTCCTCGTTTCTTAAAGCTGGTTTCAACATCTTTCTGACCTTTCCTCGTTGTTTAAAGATGTTTTCAACATCTTATTGACCCTTTCTGAAGTATTCTGAAAATGAACATTACTAACACCTGATTATACAGTGATCTAACGATTGAAAATAATTTTCCATCAACCCCTAATTTCAGACGATTTCACATGCTACAATGAGTGGGGATATTGTTACACATGCTAATAGGGATGGGGATACTGTTACATAGGTTAAAAAGGTTGGGATACTGTAACACATGCTCATAGAGTTGGAATGCTGTTACACAGGCTTAAAGGGTTGAAATACTGTTACCCAGGCTAACAAGTTTGTAATGCTTTTACACAGGCTAATATGGTTGTAATGCCTTTACACAGGCTAAATGGGTTGGAATGCTGTTACTCAGGCTAAAAGGGATATTGTTACACATGCTCATATGGTTTGGGATACTGTTACACATGCTAAAGGGGTGGGTATGATGTTACACATGCCAAAAGGGTGGGAATGCTGTTACACATGTTTAAAGGGTGGGAATGATGTTACACATGCTTAAACAGATTTGGATACTGTTACACAGTCTAACATGCAGGGTATACTGTTACACATCCTGAAAGGGTAGGAATACTGTTACACATGCTGAAAGGGTGGGAATGCTGTTACACATGATAAACGGGAGGGAATGATGTTACACAGGCCAAAAGGGATATGGATACTGTTACACATGCCAAAAAGGATGGGGATGCTGTTACACATGCTAATAGGGATGGGGATATTGTTACATATGCTAATAGGGATGGGGATACTGTTACACATGCTAATAGGGACAGGGATACTGTTGCACATGCCAAATGGGATGGGGATAATGTTACACATGCTAATAGGGATGGGGATACTGGTACACAGGCTAATAGGGATGGGGATACTGTTACACATGCCAAAAGGAATGGGGATAATGTTACACATGATAATAGGGATGGGGATACTGTTACAAATGCTAATAGGGATGGGGATACTGTTACACATGCTAATAGGGATGGGGATAATTTTACACAGGCTAATAGGGATTGGGATATTGTTATACAGGCTAACAGGGATAGGGATACTATACGACATGCTAATAGGGATGGGGATACTGTTTCAAATGCTTATAGGGATGTGGATACTGTTTCACAGGATAATATGGATGGGGATACTGTTACACATGCCAAAAGGGATGGGGATACTGTTACACATGTTTATAGGGATGGGGATACTGTTACACATGCCAAAATGGATGGGGATACTGTTATACATGTTTATAGGGATGTGGATACTGTTACACAAGCTAATAGGGATGGGGATACTGTTACACAGGCTAATAGGGATAGGGATACTGTACGACATGCTAATGGGGATGGGGATACTGTTACACATGCTTATATGGATGTGGATACTGTTACACAGGCTAATAGGGATGGGGATACTGTTACACAGGCTAATATGGATGGGGATAATGTTCGACATGCTAATGGGGATGGGGATACTGTTACACATGCTTATAGGGATAGGTATACTGTTACACATGCTAATAGGGATGGGGATATTGTTACACAGGCTAGTAGGGATGGGGATTCTGTTCTACTGTTCTACATGCTAATAGGGATGGGGATATTGTTACACAGGCTAGTAGGGATGGGGATTCTGTTCTACTGTTCTACATGCTAATATGGATGGGGATACTGTTACACATACTAATAGGGATGGGGATACTGTTACACATGCTTATAGGGATGGGGATACTGTTACACATGCTAATAGGGATTGGGATAATGTTACACATGCTAATAGGGATGGGGATACTGTTACACATGCCAAAATAGTGGGTATACTGTTACACATGCTAATAGGGATGGGGATAATGTTACACATGATAATAGGGATGGGGATACTGTTACACATGCTTATAGGGATAGGGATACTGTTACACATGCTAATAGGGAAGGGGATAATGTTACACATGGTAATAGGGATGGGGATACTGTTACACATGCTTATAGGGAAAGGAATACTGTTACACATGCTAATAGGGATGGGGATATTGTTACACAGGCTAGTAGGGATGGGGATACTGGTCTACTGTTCGACATGCTAATAGGGATGGGGATACTGTTACACATGCTAATAGGGATGGGGATACTGTTACACATGCTAATAGGGATGGGGATAATGTTACACATGATACTAGGGATGGGGATACTGTTACACATGCTTATAGGGATAGGGATATTGTTACACATGCTAATAGGGATGGGGATATTGTTACACAGGCTAGTAGGGATGGGGATACTGTTCTACTGTTCGACATGCTAATAGGGATGGGGATACTATTACACATGATAATAGGGATGGGGATACTGTTACACATGCTTATAGGGATGGGGATACTGTTACACATGCTAATAGGCATTGGGATAATGTAAAACATGCTAATAGGGATGGGGATACTGTTACACATGCAAAAATAGTGGGTATACTGTTACACATGTGTAACAGTATCCCCATCCATATTTGCATGTGTAACAGTATCCCCATCCATATTTGCATGTGTAACAGTATCCCCATCCCTATTTGCATGTTTAACAGTATCCATATCCCTTTTGGCAAGAGTAAGAGTATCCATATCCCTTTTGGCATGTGTAACAGTATCCATATCCATTCTGGCATGTGTAACAGTATCCCCATCCCTATTATCATGTCTAACAGTATCCCCATCCCTATTAGCATGTGTAACAGTATCCCCATCCATATTAGCTTGTGTAACAGTATCCCCATCCCTATGAGCATGTATAACAGTATCCCCATCCCTATTTTCATGTGTAACAGTATACCCATCCCTATAAACATGTGTAACAGTATCCCCATCCCTATTAGCATGTGTAACAGTATCCCCATCCCTATGAGCATGTGTAACAGTATCCCCATCCCTATTATCATGTGTAACAGTATCCCCATCCCAATAAACATGTGTAACAGTATCCTCCATCCCTATTAGCCTGTGTAACAGTATCCCCATCCCTATTAGCATGTGTAACAGTATCATCATCCCTATAAACATGTGTTACACATGCCAAAATAGTGGGTATACTGTTACACATGCTAATAGGGATTGGGATACTGTTACAAATGCTAGTAGGGAAGGGGATACTGTTACACATGCTAATAGCGATGGGGATACTGTTACACATGCTCATAGGGATGGGGATACTGTTACACATGCTAATAGGGATGGGGATATTGTTACACAGGCTAGTAGGGATGGGGATACTGGTCTACTGTTCGACATGCTAATAGGGATGGGGATACTGTTACACATGCTTATAGGGATGGGGATACTGTTACACATGCTAATAGGGATGGGGATACTGTTACACATGCCAAAATGGATATGGATACTCTTACAGAAGTAATTTTCCATCAACCCCTAATTTCAGACGATTTCACAGGCTAATAGGGATGGGGATAATGTTACACATGCCAAAAGTGATGGGGATACTGTTACACATGCTTATAGGGATGGGGGATACTGTTACACATGTTTATAAGGATGGTGATACTGTTACACATGCTAATAGGGATGGGGATACTGTTACACATGTTTATAGGGATGGGGATACTGTTACACATGATAATAGGGATGGGGATACTGTTACACATGCTCATAGGGATGGGGATACTGTTACACAGGCTAATAGGGATGGAGGATACTGTTATACATGTTTATAGGGATGGGGATACTGTTACACATGATAATAGGGATGGGGATACTGTTATACATGCTAATAGGGATGGGGATACTGTTACACATGCCAGAATAGATATAGATACTGTTACACATGCCAAAAGGGATATGGATACTCTTATTCATGCCAAAAGGGATATGGATACTGTTAAACATGCAAATAGGGATGGGGATACTGATACACATGCAAATATGGATGGGGATACTGTTACACATGCCAGAAGGGATATGGATACTGTTACACGTGCCAAAAGGGATATGGATACTGTTACACAGGATAATAGGGATGGTGATACTGTTACACATGCCAAAAGGGATATGGATACTGTTACACACGCCAAAAGGGATGGGGATACTGTTACACATGCTAATAGGGATGGGGATACTGTTATACATGATAATAGGGATGGAGATACTGTTACACATGCCAGAATGGATATGGATACTGTTACACATGCCAAAAGTGATATGGATACTCTTACACATGCCAAAAGGGATATGGATACTGTTAAACATGAAAATAGGGATGGGGATACTGTTACACATGCTAATAGGGATGGTGTTACTGTTACACATGCCAGAAGGGATATGGATACTGTTACACATGTCAAAAGGGATATGGATACTGTTACACAGGATAATAGGGAAGGGGATACTGTTACACAGGATAATAGGGATGGTGATACTGTTACACATGCCAAAAGGGATATGGATACTGTTACACATGCTGATAGGGATGGGGATACTTTTACACATGCTGATAGGGATGGGGATACTGTTACACATGCCAAAACGGATGGAGATATTGTTACACATGCTTATAGGTATGGGGTTACTGTTAAACATGCATATAGGGATGGGGATACTGTTACACATGCTAATAGGGATGTGGATACTGTTACACATGCTAATAGGGATGGAGATACTATTACTCATGCCAATATGGATGGGGATACTGTTACACATGCTAATAGGGATGGGGATACTGTTACATATGCTTATAGGGATGGGGATACTGTTACACATGCTAATAGGGATGTGGATACTGTTACACATGCTAATAGGGATGGGGATACTGTTACACATGCTTATAGGGATGGGGATACTGTTACACATGCTAATAGGGATGGGGATACTGTTACACATGCTAATAGGGATGGGGATACTGTTACACATGCTTATATGGATGGGGATACTGTTACACAGGCTAATAGGGATGGGGATACTGTTACACATGCTAATAGGGATGTGGATACTGTTACACATGCTAATAGGGATGGGGATACTGTTACACATGCTTATAGGGATGGGGATACTGTTACACATGCTAATAGGGATGGGGATACTGTTACACATGCTAATAGGGATGGGGATACTGTTACACATGCTTATATGGATGGGGATACTGTTACACATGCTAATAGGGATGTGGATACTGTTACACATGCCAATATGGATGGGGATACTGTTACATATGCTTATAGGGATGGGGATACTGTTATACATGATTATAGGGATAGGGATACTGTTACACATGCTTATAGGGATGGGGATACTGTTACACAGGATAATAGGGATAGGGATACTGTTACACAGGCTAATAGGGATGGGGATACTGTTACACATGCTAATATGGATGGGGATACTGTTACACATGCTAATAGGGATGGGGATACTTTTACACAGGCTAGTATGGATGGGGATACTGTTACACAGGCTAATAGGGATGGGGATACTGTTACACATGCTAATAGGGATGGGGATACTGTTACACATGCTAATAGGGATGGGGATACTTTTACACAGGCTAGTATGGATGGGGATACTGTTACACAGGCTAATAGGGATGGGGATACTGTTACACATACTAATAGGGATGTGGATACTGTTACACATGCTAATAGGGATGGGGATACTGTTACACAGGCTAGTAGGGATGGGGATACTGTTCTACTGTTCGACATGCTAATAGGGATGGGGATACTGTTACACATGATAATAGGGATAGGGATACTGGGATTGCTGTTACACATGCTAAAAGGGATGGGGTTACTGTTCATATACTAAAAGGGGTGTGGAAGCTGTTACACTTGCTAAAAGTGTTAATAGGGCTGGGGTACTGTTACCCTTTTGACGAATAATATTAAGGTCCTTAGTGCTTTGCTAGGGCGCCTCTCCTCGTACGGACCAGGGTTCCGATCCATTGATGAGTGGGTTGTTACTTACAAACTGCCCTAGTTTTGGTTAAGTCTCCTTGAAGCAGTCGTCGAGAGTAATTTAACATAAGCTGAAGCTTTTTTCGCAATCGAAATATATGAATAAGTATGATCTAATTATCGGACCATTTTTGTATGCAAAGCATCCTGAACAATAACATACGCCTCATGCATGATATGTAAATGTTGCTAGTAGCATCAAGGAAAAGTTTCGCCAAAGATATGGATATAGACAGCTACATTTGCATACGATGCTCAATCAACATAGACCACCTGTTACAAAATCAAACTTAAAACTTGATGACCAACTCCTTCTCTTCGAATAGCATTGTTCCTTTGTACAGAAGATCAGTGTGTTAACACAGACATTGGTCAATTGGATCACTCTTTTCTCATTCACAATCATTCAAGAACTTAATCTATATATATATGTATGTGTGGTTCACAATCAAAACAAGGAAAGTGAATTTGAATACCGGTAGGTAACGAAAGGACATTACCGTAGTTAACTTATGATATGCAGGATAAAATGATATCAACGCAGTTGTTTCCCTTCAATATATATATTGTTCCTATGCTAGTGGTTAAAATGATGAATAGTTTTACTTACATATGCATTGCTATTTTTAAAATATTCCCTTTGAAATGCGTTTTTGGCCGTTGGAGGTTTCAACAGCATTCTCGTAAGAATGTTTGTCTTAATGCTATCTATTTCAAGTTCGAATATGAATCATATTGGGTCAGAAACTAGGTCATGTTGACCAAATTGAAGGGAAATATTGTTAACACTCTGGATATTGCATTTTTAACTTGAGTACGTTGAAACTGTATTAGAAAGTTTGTCTTTATGATATGTAGGCCAAGTTTGAAAATTGGTCATGTCTGTTCAAAAACCAAGGTTACTTTGCTAAATTGAAGGAAAATCTCGTCAACACTGTAGAACCCATATTTTTTAAAATGTGTTCAGAATGTCTATCTTAATGATAATATCTAGTCCATTTTCGAATATGGATCATATCATGTAAACAAACAAAAAACAGGTCACTAGGCCAAATGAAGGAAAATCTTGAGTGCATTATGAATCTTTGTCAGAATAATTGTCTTGATGAGTTTTTGCAATGACCAAACACTTTATCCCAGTCTAGTACATGGTTTGGAGAACTATTTCTACTTGATGGAAGTTGATTTAACTTTAACATATTTCTCAATACAATAAAGCAGAAACTTCAAAACATTCTTCCTAAACCTGCCGTCAACTTTTCTTTTGATTCTTCATGTCTTAAATGTGTATACTTGTGAGCTCTTGCACTCAGGCGAGCGAAATAGTGCCAGGAAGGTCCTCCTGTTTTCAAATTAGCAGTTTCATAATATTTACTATTCTTGATATGATCTTTCAACTTCTTAACAATAAATACACAAACATAAGCTGCAATTGTTATTTCCTTTCACATTTTCCCTACTTCTCCAACCTTCCTGCAGCCCCCAGGCGGTCAGCACTTTCAGTGCTTTGAATTAAATGAGTCGGCATAATCTACATTATACAACTTTTATAAGCCTTTTACAACTTACAACTATTATAATTATGTTAATATTAGTAGTAGTAGTAGTAGTAGTAGTAGTAGTAGTAGTAGTAGTAGTAGTAGTAGTAGTAGTAGTAGTAGTAGTAGTAGTAGTAGTATCAGTAGTAGTAGTAGTAGTAGTAGTAGTAGTAGTAGTAGTAATACTAGTAGTAGTAGTAGTTGTGGTGGTAGTAGTAGTAGTAGTAGTAGTACATCTAGTACATGTAAACGGTAACGGTGTCTTTTCGTTCATCACTATAATGTAAAGGTGCGATTACGTCCATCAATATACTGTAACGGTGTGATTACATCCATCAATATACTGTAAAGGTGTGATTACGTCCATCAATATACTGTAACATTGTATTGTCGTTCATCAATATACTGTTACGGTATGATTACGTCCATCAATATACTGTAACAGTGTGATTATGTCCATCAATATACTGTAACGGTGTGATTACGTCCACCAATATACTGTAACGGTGTGATTACGGCCATCAATATACTGTAAAGGTGTGATTACGTCCATCAATATACTGTAACATTGTATTGTCGTTCATCAATATACTGTAATGGTGTGATTACGTCCATCAATATACTGTATCAGTGTGATTACGCCCATCAATAAACTGTAACAGTGTGATTACGCCCATCAACATACTGTAACATTGCATTTCCTTCCATCAATATACTGTAACAGTGTGATTACGTCCATCAATATACTGTAACGGTGTGATTACGTCCATCAATATACTGTAACGGTGTAATAACGTCCATCAATATACTGTTAAGGTGTGATTACGTCCATCAATATACTGTAACAGTGTGATTACGCCCATCAATATAATGTAACATTGCATTTTCTTCCATCAATATACTGTAACAGTGTGATTACGTCCATCAATATACTGTAAAATTATATTGTCGTCCATCAATATACTGTAACATTGTATTGTCGTCCATCAATATACTGTAACGGTGTGATTACGTCCATCAATATACTGTAACGGTGTAATTACGTACATCGATATACTGTAAAGGTGTAATTACGTCCATCAATATACTGTAACAGTGTGATTACGTCCATCATAATACTGTAACATTGTATTGTCGTCCATCAATATACTGTAACATTGTATTGTCGTCCATCAATATACTGTAACAGTGTGATTACGTCCATCAATATACTGTAACAGTGTGATTACTTCCATCAATATACTGTAACAGTGTGATTACTTCCATCAATATACTGTAACATTGTTTTGTCGTCCATCAATATACTGTAAAGGTGTATTTACGTCCATCAATATACTGTAACATTGTATTGTCGTCCATCAATATACTGTAACATTGTATTGTCGTCCATCAATATACTGTAACATTGTATTGTCGTCCATCAATATACTGTAACAGTGTGATTACGTCCATCAATATACTGTAACAGTGTGATTACTTCCATCAATATACTGTAACAGTGTGATTTCTTCCATCAATATACTGTAACATTGTTTTGTCGTCCATCAATATACTGTAACGGTGTGATTACGTCCATCAATATACTATAACATTGTATTGTCGTCCATCAATATACTGTAACAGTGTGATTACGTCCATCAATATACTGTAACATTGTATTGTCGTCCATCAATATACTGTAACAGTGTGATTACGTCCATCAATATACTGTAACAGTGTGACTACGTCCATCAATATACTATAACATTGTATTGTCGTCCATCAATATACTGTAACAGTATGATTACGTCCATCAATATACTGTAACATTGTATTGTCGTCCATCAATATACTGTAACAGTGTGATTACGTCCATCAATATACTGTAACAGTGTGACTACGTCCATCAATATACTATAACATTGTATTGTCGTCCATCAATATACTGTAACAGTATGATTACGTCCATCAATATACTGTAACATTGTATTGTCGTCCATCAATATACTGTAACAGTGTGATTACGTCCATCAATATACTGTAACAGTGTGATAACGTCCATCAATATACTGTAACAGTGTGATTACGTCCATCAATGTACTGTAACAGTGTGATTACGTCCATCAATATACTGTAACAGTGTGATTACGTCCATCAATATACTGTAACAGTGTGATTACGTCCATCAATATACTATAACATTGTATTGTCGTCCATCAATATACTGTAACAGTGTGATTACGTCCATCAATATACTATAACACTGTATTGTCGTCCATCAATATACTGTACAAGTGTGATTACGTCCATCAATATACTGAAACATTGTATTGTCTTTCATCAATATACTGTAACAGTGTGATTACGTCCATCAATATACTGTTAAGGTGTGATTACGTCCATCAATATACTGTTAAGGTGTAATTTCGTCCATCAATAAACTGTAACAGTGTGATTACGTCCATCAATATACTGTAACATTGTATTGTCGTCCATCAATATACTGTAACATTGTATTGTCGTCCATCAATATACTGTAACGGTGTGATTACGTCCATCAATATACTGTAACAGTGTGATTTCGTCCATCAATATACTGTAAAGATGTGATTACGTCAATCAATATACTGTAACAGTGTGATTACGTCCATCAATATACGGTAACATTGTATTGTCGTCCATCGATATACTGTAATGGTGTGATTATGTCCATCAATATACTGTAACGGTGTGATTACACCCATCAATATACTGTAACGGTTTGATTACGTCCATTAATATACTGTAACATTGTATTGTCGTCCATCAATAAAATGTAAAAGCGTCTTTTATTTATTTCATTTGGGACCACCAAATTAACATTCCTGTGATGTTAAAATTGGTCCAGTGGTTTAATGAGATGTTGTTAAAAGAAACGGCGTCGCAACATTGACGCCGAATGCCGGGTTTTCGCATATAGCAATACGTTACATTGACCAGCGGAGCTCAGGTAAGTGAAAATTGTAGATCAGGTAAGTAACAAAAGAATCAATATGAGATGTGTACCATAGTTACAGGTAGTTACTGATATTTGTTCTATACCAACTAACTAGTCTATGACTACTAGCGTTATTTTTCAACATTCAATTTCTACCACTAAAGCCACACAAACGTGCTTCGCTGTACGTATACTGGATATGATGACACTGCACTGAGTCGTCTCGAATTGTCCCTTTACACAAAAGTATTCATTCAATCGGAAAACGTGACAACCAGCACGTCTCTATGTTGTTATTGGTATATATTGATATAAACTGTGTCGGCGATCATTGAATCGATCAATCTGAGACAACCTATTAAATGCAGTCATCAGATCTATATACGAAAGTCAACCTTTTGAAGCAAAGATTGCCTGATTTTATTGAGATCTATCTTATCCTGGCCATTATCTACGAATATGGTAAATGTTAATAGCATAGTTTATAAAGCACAACATAGTTGAAAAATAAGAGTAACAATTATATTAACTTTTTTTATTATATATATTTTTACATTTTAATTTTACTGCGTGATAAAGATAAATCTATTTTTGACATGTATATATATTTACATATGTGTGATTGTGTGATGATAAAGTACTTGAAATTTCAGGTCTGCATTGTTATTAATAGCACCAGGGGTCACAAGTACAAGAGGTTTACCAGTGCTTATTGGATGATTGACAAAATAGTTGTATTCATCACTTGTCTTCTAAAACATGTAGGCTGAAGTGATTGTGTGGAAATAATTTTTGTATAGTAAAGTTTATAGAAATAAAACTTGGGAAGCGAATTTGACTCTGTGGTATTACAAACCAATAGAAAAATCAACATACATGTAAATAAATAATTAGTGATGTCAGGTGAAAAAGTGGTCCTGTGCCTGCAAAGAGTGAAGTAAGCATATGCGCAAGTACAGTCTGACCAGGGCCATCACTGTCCGTCCATAATTAAAGTGTTTGACTCCTACAAAGAATTAATTGACTTCAATTTAAATACCCTTACTCTTTGTGATACCAAATACTCTTACTCTTTGTGATACCAAATACCCTTACTCTTTGTGATGTCAAATACCCTTTGTGATGTCAAATACCCTTACTCTTTGTGATACCAAATACCCTTACTCTTTGTGATGTCAAATACCCTTTGTGATGTCAAATACCCTTACTCTTTGTGATGTCAAATACCCTTACTCTTTGTGATGTCAAATACCCTTACTCTTTGTGATACCAAATACCCTTACTCTTTGTGATGTCAAATACCCTTACTCTTTGTGATGTCAAATACCCTTACTCTTTGTGATACCAAATACCCTTACTCTTTGTGATGTCAAATACCCTTTGTGATGTCAAATACCCTTACTCTTTGTGATGTCAAATACCCTTACTCTTTGTGATACCAAATACCTTTACTCTTTGTGATGTCAAATACCCTTACTCTTTGTGATGTCAAATACCCTTACTCTTTGTGATGTCAAATACCCTTACTCTTTGTGATGTCAAATACCCTTACTCTTTGTGATGTCAAATACCCTTACTTTTTGTGATACCAAATATCCTTACTCTCTGTGATGCCAAAACGGCGATGCAACAAGAACTCTTTTTGCTAATTGTGACACTCGTTCAGTTCAAAAGTATATTAACAATGAACATAAACAGGCAATCAGTGTGGTGAAACTGTCTTTATATTAACAATGCACATATAAAGGTATTCAGTGTGGTGAAACTGACCTCGTGTTAACAATGCACATATACAATTATGAAGTGTGTTTAAACTGACCGTGAGTTAACAAAGAACATATACAGGTATTCAGTGTGGTGAATCTGTCTTTATATCAACAATGAACATATACAGGTATTCAGTCTGGTGGAACTGACTTTGTGTTAACAATGAACATATACATGTATTCAGTGAGGAAAAACTGTCTTTATATTAACAATAAACACATACAGGTATTCAGTATGGTGAAACTGGCCGTATATTAACACTGAACATATACAGGTACATGTATTCAGTGTGGTGAAACTAGTCGTATATTAACAATAAACATATACATGTATTCAGTGTGGTGAAACTAGTCGTATATCAACAATAAACATATACAGGTATTCAGTGTGGTGAAACTAGCCGTATATCAACAATAAACATATACAGGTATTCAGTCTGGTGGAACTGACTTTGTGTTAACAATGAACATATACATGTATTCAGTGAGGAAAAACTGTCTTTATATTAACAATAAACACATACAGGTATTCAGTATGGTGAAACTGGCCGTATATTAACACTGAACATATACAGGTACATGTATTCAGTGTGGTGAAACTAGCCGTATATTAACAATGAACATATACATGTATTCAGTGTGGTGAAACTAGTCGTATATCAACAATAAACATATACAGGTATTCAGTGTGGTGAAACTAGCCGTATATCAACAATAAACATATACAGGTATTCAGTCTGGTGGAACTGACTTTGTGTTAACAATGAACATATACATGTATTCAGTGAGGAAAAACTGTCTTTATATTAACAATAAACACATACAGGTATTCAGTATGGTGAAACTGGCCGTATATTAACAATGAACATATACAGGTACATGTATTCAGTGTTGTGAAACTAGCCGTATATTAACAATGAACATATACATGTATTCAGTGTGGTGAAACTAGTCGTATATCAACAATAAACATATACAGGTATTCAGTGTGGTGAAACTAGCCGTATATTAACAATGAACATATACAGGTATTCAGTGTGGTGAAACTAGTCGTATATCAACAATAAACATATACAGGTATTCAGTGTGGTGAAACTAGACGTATATCAACAATAAACATATACAGGTATTCAGTGTGGTGAAACTATTCGTATATCAACAATAAACATATACAGGTATTCAGTGTGGTGAAACTAGTCGTATATCAACAATAAACATATACAGGTATTCAGTGTGGTGAAACTAGTCGTATATTAACAATAAACATATACAGGTATTCAGTGTGGTGAAACTAGTCGTATATTAACAATAAACATATACAGGTATTCAGTGTGGTGAAACTAGCCGTATATCAACAATAAACATATACAGGTATTCAGTGTGGTGAAACTAGTCGTATATCAACAATAAACATATACAGGTATTCAGTAGCCGTATATTAACAATAAACATATACAGGTATTCAGTGTGGTGAAACTAGCCGTATATTAACAATGAACATATACAGGTATTCAGTGTGGTGAAACTAGCCGTATATTAACAATGAACATATACAGGTATTCAGTGTGGTGAAAATTACCGTATATTAACAATGAAAATATACAGGTATTCAGTGTGGTGAAACTAGTCGTATATTAACAATGAACATATACAGGTATTCAGTGTGGTGAAACTAGCCGTATATTAACACTGAACATATACAGGTATTCAGTGTGGTGAAACTAGTCGTATATTAACAATGAACATATACAGGTATTCAGTGTGGTGAAAATTACCGTATATTAACAATGAAAATAAACAGATATTTAGCATGGTGAAACTAGCCATATGTTAACAATGAGCATATACAGGTATTCAGTGTGGTGAAAATTACCGTATATTAACAATGGACACATACTGGTAGTCAGTGTGCTGAGCTTACGGTATATTAACAATGAACATATTCAGGTATTCAGTGCGGTAAAAATTACCGTATATTAACAAAGAACACATACATGTACTCAGTGTACTCAGTGTGGTTAAACTGACCGTGTGTTAACTTGAACATATTCAGGTATTCAGTGTGGTGAACATGACGGTGTTTCAAAAGCAGAGATATTTCAAATAATTTTCGAAGTTGTTATCAAAGTCTTTTTGGAAAGAGTTAATCTTCTAAACCCAGATTTGTCCTTTGACACTTCTGACTACAAAGATAACGGTTAAACAAACTTTCAAGAAGCATGACTAAACGTAACCACAAACGTCCATTTAACCTCACTTAACGTACTCATAAACGTCCACGTAACATGAATAAACGTATTCACAAACGTCCAGGTAACATGAATAAACGTATTCACAAACGTCCAGGTAACATGAATAAATGTATTCACAAACGTCCATGTAACATGAATAAACGTATTCACAAACGTCCAGGTAACATGAATAAATGTATTCACAAACGTCCATGTAACATGAATAAACGTAATCACAAACGTCCAGGTAACATGAATAAACGTACTCACAAACGTCCAGGTAACATGAATAAATGTATTCACAAACGTCCAGGTAACATGAATAAATGTATTCACAAACGTCCAGGTAACATGAATAAACGTACTCACAAACGTCCAGGTAACATGAATAAACGTATTCACAAACTTCCAGGTAACATGAATAAATATATTCACAAAATCCAGGTAACATGAATAAACGTACTCACAAACGTCCAGGTAACATAAATAAACGTATTCACAAACGTCCACGTAACATGAATAAATGTATTCACAAACGTCCATGTAACATGAATAAACATATTCACAAACGTTTACGTAACATAAATAAACGTACTCACAAACGTTCATGTAACATGAATAAACGTACTCACAAACGTCCATGTAACATGACTAAACGTATTCACGAACGTCCATGTAACATGAATAAACGTATTCACAAACGTCCATGCAACATGAATAAACGTATTCACAACGTCCAGGTAACATGAATAAATGTATTCACAAACGTACTCACAAACGTCCATGTGACATGACAACACGCACTCACAAACGTCCATGTAACATCACTAAACGTACTCACAAACGTCCATGTAACATGACTAAACGTACACACAAACGTCCATGTTACATGACTAAACGTACTCACAAACGTCCATGTAACATCACTAAATGTACTCACAAACGTCCATGTAACATGACTAAACGTACACACAAACGTCCATGTGACATGACAACACGCACTCACAAACGTCCATGTAACATCACTAAACGTACTCACAAACGTCCATGTAACATGACTAAACGTACACACAAACGTCCATGTTACATGACTAAACGTACTCACAAACGACCAGGTAACATGACTTAACGTACTCACAAACGTCCATGTAACATGACTTAACGTACTCACACACGTCCATGTAACATGACTAAACATACTCACAAACGTCCATGTTACATGACTAAACGTACTCACAAACGTCCATGTAACATCACTAAACGTACTCACAAACGTCAATGTAACATCACTAAACGTACTAACAAACGTCAATGTAACATGACTAAACGTACTCACAAACGTCCATGTAACATCACTAAACGTACTCACAAACGTCAATGTAAGTGACTACACGTACTCACACACGTCAATGTTACATGATTAAACGTACTCACAAACGTCAATGTAACATGACTAAACAAACTCACAAACGTCCATGTAACATCACTTAACGTACTCACAAACGTCCATGTTACATGACTAAATGTACTCACAAACGTCCATGTAACATCACTAAACGTACTCACAAACGTCCATGTAACATCATTTAACGTACTCACAATCGTCCATGTAACATCACTTATCGTACTCACAATCGTACATGTAACATCACTTAACGTACTCACAAACGTCCATGTAACATGACAAAATGTTCTCACAAACGTCCATGTTACATGACTAAACGTACTCACAAACGTCCATGTAACATCACTTAACGTACTCACAAACGTCCATGTAACATCACTAAACGTACTCACAAACGTCCATGTAACATGACAAAATGTTCTCACAAACGTCCATGTAACATGACTAAACGTACTCACAAACGTCCATGTAACATGACTAAACGTACTCACAAACGTCCATGTAACATGACTAAACGTACGCACAAACGTCCATTTAACATCACTTAACGTACTCACAAACGTCCATGTAACATGAATAAACGTAATCACAAACGTCCAGGTAACATGAATAAACGTACTCACAAACGTCCAGGTAACATGAATAAATGTATTCACAAACGTCCAGGTAACATGAATAAATGTATTCACAAACGTCCAGGTAACATGAATAAACGTACTCACAAACGTCCAGGTAACATGAATAAACGTATTCACAAACTTCCAGGTAACATGAATAAATATATTCACAAAATCCAGGTAACATGAATAAACGTACTCACAAACGTCCAGGTAACATAAATAAACGTATTCACAAACGTCCACGTAACATGAATAAATGTATTCACAAACGTCCATGTAACATGAATAAACATATTCACAAACGTTTACGTAACATGAATAAACGTACTCACAAACGTCCATGTAACATGAATAAACGTACTCACAAACGTCCATGTAACATGACTAAACGTATTCACGAACGTCCATGTAACATGAATAAACGTATTCACAAACGTCCATGCAACATGAATAAACGTATTCACAACGTCCAGGTAACATGAATAAATGTATTCACAAACGTACTCACAAACGTCCATGTGACATGACAACACGCACTCACAAACGTCCATGTAACATCACTAAACGTACTCACAAACGTCCAGGTAACATGACTAAACGTACACACAAACGTCCATGTTACATGACTAAACGTACTCACAAACGTCCATGTAACATCACTAAATGTACTCACAAACGTCCATGTAACATGACTAAACGTACACACAAACGTCCATGTGACATGACAACACGCACTCACAAACGTCCATGTAACATCACTAAACGTACTCACAAACGTCCATGTAACATGACTAAACGTACACACAAACGTCCATGTTACATGACTAAACGTACTCACAAACGACCATGTTACATGACTAAACGTACTCACAAACGTCCATGTAACATCACTAAACGTACTCACAAACGTCAATGTAACATCACTAAACGTACTCACAAACGTCAATGTAACATGACTAAACGTACTCACAAACGTCCATGTAACATCACTAAACGTACTCACAAACGTCAATGTAAGTGACTACACGTACTCACACACGTCAATGTTACATGATTAAACGTACTCACAAACGTCAATGTAACATGACTAAACAAACTCACAAACGTCCATGTAACATCACTTAACGTACTCACAAACGTCCATGTTACATGACTAAATGTACTCACAAACGTCCATGTAACATCACTAAACGTACTCACAAACGTCCATGTAACATCATTTAACGTACTCACAATCGTCCATGTAACATCACTTATCGTACTCACAATCGTACATGTAACATCACTTAACGTACTCACAAACGTCCATGTAACATGACAAAATGTTCTCACAAACGTCCATGTTACATGACTAAACGTACTCACAAACGTCCATGTAACATCACTTAACGTACTCACAAACGTCCATGTAACATCACTAAACGTACTCACAAACGTCCATGTAACATGACAAAATGTTCTCACAAACGTCCATGTAACATGACTAAACGTACTCACAAACGTCCATGTAACATGACTAAACGTACTCACAAACGTCGATGTAACATCACTTAACGTACTCACAAACGTCCATGTAACATGACTAAACGTACTTACAAACGTCCATGTAACATGACTAAACGTACTCACAAACGTCCGTGTAACATGACTAAACGTACTCACAAACGTCCATGTAACATCACTTAACGTACTCAGAAACGTCCATGTAACATGACTAAACGTACCCACAAACGTCCATGTAACATGACTAAACGTACTCACAAACGTCCATGTAACATGACTAAACGTACCCACAAACGTCCATGTAACATGACTAAACGTACTCACAAACGTCCATGTAACATGACTAAACGTACTCACAAACGTCCATGTAACATGACTAAACGTACTCACAAACGTCCATGTAACATGACTAAACGTACGCACAAACGTCCATTTAACATCACTTAACGTACTCACAAACGTCCATGTAACATGACTAAACGTAATCACAAACGTCCATGTAACATGGCTAAACAGGCTCACAAACGTCCATGTAACATGACTAAACAGGCTCACAAACGTCCATGTAACATGACTAAACAGGCTCACAAACATCCATGTAACATGACTAAACGTACCCACAAACATCCATGTAACATGACTAAACGTACTCACAAACTACCATGTAACATGACTAAACGTACTCACAAACTACCATGTGACATGACTAAACGTACTCACAAACATCCATGTGACATGACTAAACGTACTCACAAACTACCATGTGACATGACTAAACGTATTCACAAACATCCATGTGACATGACTAAACGTACTCACAAACATCCATGTAACATGACACATCACCGACCGGAATACATGGCATAGCATTTAAATTACTATTCATAATTGATGTGACATTTTTGTCACATTTTGATTTATCATATTCACTCATTACTTCAGTTCCTGACTGATAACCATTTGTCCTATACTCATTTTCACTGTAAATACTATCGCCAAAGTCAGATATGCACTTAGCAAGTATTTTGCATTGGAAATTTCGCGGAAGTGTTCCTGATCTGTTTAACATTGACAAATCTTTATTAACCGCTTCTTTTCGATTTTTCAAACTGCCGCGATAAAACGAGCTCCGGTTTGATGTGTGGTTACATTTTCGGTGTCTACCAACGCACGAGAGTCTTTGTATTCGGACTTGATCGCTTCCTTCTATAACTGATATTTTAACACGATTGTTGTCCGAACTTTCTTGTTCAATTTGACAAAGTTTACAGTGGTCAGATGATTTCTTATCACCGCGAACGAACTCTTGTTCCATATTTGAATTGCATGAATCGTGTCTATCTTTATTATTGTCCGCTGTTGCTTTTATGTTGAGACAAGTTATGCATTCCATACCTTCACAGTGGTCCTTTTCACACACTATAGACCGCTTTTCCTTCTCATGTGTTCTTTCCATACGGGGACGATTGTTGAAATACGAACTTGGTGTGTATATCTCATCAGCCGCTTCTTCAAGGAAACCATTTGGGGTTACTGGTGTGGAACACATCGATTCTGTACTTTCTGTCAAATTGCTTTCAGATACAGAATCACAACTACTCCGGGAACCAGCCGTCTCTTCGTCAACTAGCGCAATCTGGCTACTGTTACTGTCCTGTCTTTTGAACTTTAAGTTGTTGCACACGAATCGGTTAATGAAATGTTTCAAATGTTTACGGCGACTCTGATACAATTTAGAAGAATTTGGAATTGCATCTGAGGACGCAGGACAACCCGGTGACATGTCAGCCGGAATGGACAGAGTTAATGTCGATTTATTCAACGATGAAGTGATTGGTGTAGTAGATGATGCAATCGATTCAGAATAAATTGTTGAATCAGACAATGGTTGCTGTGTTGCCGTCGTTGATTGTGAGTGGGACGATGATGATTTTTTCGGTAAAGCTAGTTCCAGTTTGGTCCAGAACTTTTCTACTTTCTTTGCATCACTATCCGAGCCAGGCCACGCCAAATAGGTCACGCTGTCCAAAATAGACTTCAAGTTCATGTCAAGATCCTTGACCTCTGATATGTCCTCGAGCACGATGGGTATTATCTTGTGCTTCAATTTTAACATTTCGTGCTGCGCCTTTTGGTACTCCATGCGACACCACTCGGATTTTACATACGATGGCGACAATATCATGATGGTTCGCCGACTGTTTTCGATCGCCCTCACAATGTTATTGGCTATAGCTGGAACGAAATAATTCACCATGACAGCAGAACTCGAGGTAGATCTTCAATTAAACATCCTATTTAAAGTACTTTTATATTAATAATATGAGGACGACGATTTGACTATAAAAGAAACATACATACATGTTTCGTATGGATCCTAGAAAGAAAGATCCTTATCGCTATCGTAATGTCTCTGTCATTGACCACTGGCATTTGATCCACTTTCAATAGTATTTTAGTTATACAATCTAAATTACCTGTACCATTGGTACTAGTTATATCACGGCGTTTCCACGGTAAATTACCTGTACCATTGGTACTAGTTATATCACGGCGTTTCCAGAATAAATTACCTGTACCATTGGTACTAGTTATATCACGGCGTTTCCACGGTAAATTACCTGTACCATTGGTACTAGTTATATCACGGCGTTTACAGAATAAATTACCTGTACCATTGGTACTAGTTATATCACGGTGTTTTCAGGGTAAATTACCTGTACCATTGGTACTAGTTATATCACGGCGTTTCCAGAATAAATTACCTGTACCATTGGTACTACTTATATCACGGCGTTTACAGGGTAAATTACCTGTACCATTGGTACTAGTTATATCACGGCGTTTACAGAATAAATTACCTGTACCATTGGTACTAGTTATATCACGGCGTTTCCAGAATAAATTACCTGTACCATTGGTACTAGTTATATCACGGCGTTTTCAGGGTAAATTACCTGTACCATTGGTACTAGTTATATCACGGCGTTTCCAGGATAAATTACCTGTACCATTGGTACTACTTATATCACGGCGTTTTCACGGTAAATTACCTGTACCATTGGTACTAGTTATATCACAGCGTTTCCAGAATAAATTACCTGTACCATTGGTACTAGTTATATCACGGCGTACACAGGGTAAATTACCTGTACCATTGGTACTAGTTATATCACGGCGTTTACAGGGTAAATTACCTGTACCATTGGTACTAGTTATATCACGGCGTTTTCACGGTAAATTACCTGTACCATTGGTAATAGTTATATCACGGCGTTTTCACGGTAAATTACCTGTACCATTGGTACTAGTTATATCACGGCGTTTCCAGAATAAATTACCTGTACCATTGGTACTAGTTATATCACGGCGTTTACAGGGTAAATTACCTGTACCATTGGTACTAGTTATATCACGGTGTTTCCAGGGTAAATTACTTGTACCATTGGTACTAGTTATATCACACATGGTAAATGACCTGTACCATTGGTACTAGTTATATCGCTGCGTTTACAGGGTAAATTACCTGTACCATTGGTACTAGTTATATCACACAGGGTAAATTACTAGTACCATTGGTACTAGTTATATCATGGCGTTTTCAGGGTAAATTACCTGTACCATTGGTACTAGTTATATCACACAGAGTAAATTACCAGTACCATTGGTACTAGTTATATCATGGCGTTTCCAGGTTAAATTACCTGTACCATTGGTACTAGTTATATCACACAGGGTAAATGACCTGTACCATTGGAACTAGTTATATCATTGCGTTTCCAGGGTTAATTACCTGTACCATCGGAACTAGTTATTATCACACAGGGTAAAATACCTGTACCATTGGTACTAGTTATATCACGGCGTTTACAGGGTAAATGACCTGTACCATTGGTACTAGTTATATCACGGCGTTTCCACGGTAAATTACCTGTACCATTGGTACTAGTTATATCACGGCGTTTTTAGGGTAAATTACCTGTACCATCTGTACTAGTTATATCACGGCGTTTCCAGAATAAATTACCAGTACCATTGGTACAAATTATATCACGGCATTTCCGGGGTAAATTACCTGTACCATTTGTACTACTAATATCACGGCTTTTCCAGGGTTAATTACCTGTACAATCGGCATTAATAATAGCATACAGGGTAAATGACCTGTACCATTGGTACTCGTTATATCACGGTGTTTTCAGGGTAAATGACCTGTACCATTGGTACTTGTTATATCACGGCGTTTCCACGGTAAATTGCCTGTACCATTGGTACTAGTTATATCACGGCGTTTCCAGGGTAAATTACCTGTACCATCTGTACTAGTTAGATCACGGCGTTTCCAGAATAAATTACCTGTACCATTGGTACTAGTTATATCACGGTGTTTCCAGAATAAATTACCTGTACCATTGGTACTAGTTATATCACGGTGTTTTCAGAATAAATTACCTGTACCATTGGTACTAGTTATATCACACAGGATAAATGACCTGTACCATTGGTACTAGTTATATCACAGCGTTTTCAGAATAAATTACCTGTACCATTGGTACTAGTTATATCACGGCGTTTTCAGAATAAGTTACCTGTACCATTGGTACTAGTTATATCACGGCGTTTTCAGAATAAATTAACTGTACCATTGGTACTAGCCGGGATATAACTAGTACAATGGACACAACTTGCTAGTTACTTAATAAATACCTTGTCCAGGTTCAAAGTCTCTGAAGTGAAGACAAAGTTTGAATCTTGATGAGCCCTCGAGTCGTGGAAAGAGCTCGGTCAGAACGAACTGTTCATCCCTCTCAGTCGATTTGTAGGACACGAAAGCATCAAACTCCTTCCCATCTGAAATGTATGATATGAAACAATTTTAAAAAACTTTTAATAAACTATCACCAAGAGGAAACTACGTGTTTTACAGTACAGAAAAAAAGACATTTTGTGTATAATGTGACAATATTAACTTGTTACCGACCTTTGTACAACGATGAATGAGCGGTGCTCTGCTACAACTAACATTAGCGTAATTATTACTCGTTAGGAAAAGCACATACGTGCACATTCATGATAAAAGGGACTGCTTTATAACAGTCTCTCGAAACTTTCGATGGTGAATTTACCAATAGTGCAGCACCAGATCAGACTTCACGGATGTGATCACTGATTTGGTTCTACATTGGTCGCAGATACGTTACGGTTGCTTTTCGCAGAACATCGCTCATACTATTTTGACGTTCATGTATTGTCTTATAAATTGTCATTGTTTAATGAAAAGACAATTGATGAGACCAATGATTCACAGCGTAAAGTCCATGGAATAGTTTGCCATGTGACGCATTATAGGTACTGTATAGTTAACGGTATTATCCTTTAACGATTATAATAAGAGGAAAATGTTTATGATAATAGGTTACTAAATATGTCATACTTTTCTAATATTTAAATACAATATTCCTGGTTGCAAACTTATTTGACATTTAAAGGTAAGGTAACTATATTAACACTTCTATTTCAGTTATTGGTGTAGATTCAGTACCGACACCGAGTTTAAGACACGACGGATTGTAATAAACGCATACCAGTGCAGGTTTATGTGGTATTACAACATCTAAGAGTAAGCAGTATTGAGACAATGGACCCTCTAGCAAGTCAAAGCGTAAAGGTCAAGTATTTGTCTTTTTTTTACAATATGTGTTCAAAGTCGTCTGCTGCAGATTGTTGTATATGGTAAATGTTTTAGAATGAAAGACTCGGCAGGTCAATGTCGGTATTTCTTACGTTTGAACAATCAAAGATAACAAGACTATTGCATACATGTGCGAGTAGAGCAATTAGTGTGTTGACAAGTAGTGTGTATGAACATATATAAAGCGTGATGACACGTATTGTGTATGAACGTATATAAAGCGTGATGACACGTATTGTGTATGAACGTATATAAAGCGTGATGACACGTATTGTGTATGAACGTATATAAAGCATGATGACAAGTATTGTGTATGAACGTATATAAAGCATGATGACAAGTATTGTGTATGAACGTATATAAAGCGTGATGACACGTATTGAGTATGAACGTATATAAAGCGTGATGACAAGTATTGTGTATGAACATATATAAAGCGTGATGACACGTATTGTGTATGAACGTATATAAAGCGTGATGACAAGTATTGTGTATGAACGTATATAAATCGAGATGACAAGTATTGTGTATGAACATATATAAAGCGTGATGACACGTATTGTGTATGAACGTATATAAAGCGTGATGACAAGTATTGTGAATGAACGTATATAAAGCGTGATGACACGTATTGTGTATGAACGTATATAAAGCGTGATGACAAGTATTGTGTATGAACATATATAAAGCATGATGACACGTATTGTGTATGAACGTATATAAAGCGTGATGACAAGTATTGTGTATGAACGTATATAAAGCGTGATGACACGTATTGTGTATGAACGTATATAAAGCGTGATGACAAGTATTGTGTATGAACGTATATAAGGCGTGATGACAAGTATTGTGTATGAACGTATATAAAGCGTGATGACACGTATTGTGTATGAACGTATATAAAGCGTGATAACAAGTATTGTGTATGAACGTATATAAAGCGTGATGACAAGTATTGTGTATGACCGTATATAAAGCGTGATGACACGTATTGTGTATGAATATATATAAAGCGTGATGACAAGTATTGTGTATGAACGTATATAAAGCGTGATGACACGTATTATGTATGAACGTATATAAAGCGTGATGACAAGTATTGTGTATGAACGTATATAAAGCGTGATGACACGTATTGTGTATGAACGTATATAAAGTGTGATGACACGTATTGTGTATAAACGTATATAAAGCGTGATGACACGTATTGTGTATTAACGTATATAAAGCGTGATGACACGTATTGTGTATGAACGTATATAAAGCGTGTTTACAAGTATTGTGTATGAACGTATATAAAGCGTGATGACAAGTATTGTGTATGAACGTATATAAAGCGTGTTTACAAGTATTGTGTATGAACGTATATAAAGCGTGATGACAAGTATTGTGTATGAACGTATATAAAGCGTGATGACACGTATTGTGTATGAACGTATATAAAGCGTGATGACACGTATTGTGTATGAACGTATATAAAGCGTGATGACAAGTATTGTGTATGAACGTATATAAAGCGTGATGACAAGTATTGTGTATGAACGTATATAAAGCGTGATGACACATATTGTGTATGAACGTATATAAAGCGTGATGACAAGTATTGTGTATGAACGTATATAAAGCGTGATGACAAGAATTGTGTATGCACGTATATAAAGCGTGTTTACAAGTATTGTGTATGAACGTATATAAAGCGTGATGACAAGTATTGTGTATGAACGTATATAAGGCGTGATGACAAGTATTGTGTATGAACGTATATAAAGCGTGATGACACGTATTGTGTATGAACGTATATAAAGCGTGATGACACGTATTGTGTATGCACGTATATAAAGCGTGTTTACAAGTATTGTGTATGAACGTATATAAAGCGTGATGACACGTATTGTGTATGAACATATATAAAGCATGATGACAAGTAGTGTGTATGAACGTATATAAAGCGTGATGACACGTATTGTGAATGAACGTATATAAAGCGTGATGACACGTATTGTGTATGAACGTATATGAAGCGTGATGACAAGTATTGTGTATGAACGTATATAAAGCGTGATGACAAGTATTGTGTATGAACGTATATAAAGCGTGTTGACAAATATTGTGTATGAACGTATATAAAGCGTGATGACAAGTATTGTGTATGAACGTATATAAAGCGTGATGACAAGTATTGTGTATGAACGTATATAAAGCGTGATGACAAGTATTGTGTATGAACGTATATAAAGCGTGATGACACGTATTGTGTATGAACGTATATAAAGCGTGATGACAAGTATTGTGTATGAGCGTATATAAAGCGTGATGACAAGTATTGTGTATGAACGTGTATATAAAGCGTGATGACAAGTATTGTGTATGAACGTATATAAAGCATGATGACAAGTATTGTGTATGAACGTATATAAAGCGTGATGACAAGTATTGTGTATGAACGTATATAAAGCGTGATGACAAGTATTGTGTATAAACGTATATAAAGCGTGATGACACGTATTGTGTATCAACGTATATAAAGCGTGATGACAAGTAGTGTGTATGAACGTATATAAAGCGTGATGACAAGTATTGTGTATGAACATATATAAAGCCTGATGACAAGTATTGTTTATGAGCGTATATAAAGCGTGATAACAAGTATTGTGTATGAACGTATATAAAGCGCACATATTACCAGTATTTTCGTTGTCCGCCTACATGTTAAGTAATACGGTCCTAAATACAACGTGTGTCAATGATTATAGAAATATAACTTTAATTGTTTAACAATTTGCAGTTTAAGTGATCATTTAACAGAATTGCAACGTTACTCAGTTTCACCTGACGTACTTCATATGCACTGGTCGTGCTTGAATTAAATTTAATATTAAAGTATTAAAGTATAATATTCAAAACTCACAATTGAATCACGTTTTTGACAAAAAATCTTAATACGGACAATAAATGTAAATAAATATGTAAATAGATATTAAGCAAGTATTACACATTGTGAAATATACGGTGGATGAATATTTACTACAATAATTAGGCCACGCCCCTAGAAAGTATTCTAATACGTAGGTCCCGCCCAATAACTTTATCAAATTAATGTTCCATTGTTTTGTGGGAGAAAATAACAACACAATGAGAAAAATCATTTATGAACCAGTCGCTACCTGGGACCAGGACGGGTTAGACGTTTTTCTGAGGAAATTATTGCCAGTATCAAGCAAGGGGGTAAAATGTCGTTGCACACCTTGTCATTATTATTATACTATATGGAATATATAGAGGGGCTATTTATAGTAACACGGGAGGGATTCCCCAAATTATCATTACGATAATTTTTAACGAATTATTTTTTCTCAAAAAATAATGCGGTTAACGCGTTCGTGTTGCTTCGCGGAAGTCACGGTTAAACTACACTTCCGCTTAGAATACACATTAGCTGCACCTAAATAGTCCTAGTATTTTTTCGATATTAAAATGACTTCTACGTGTTTTTTCAATACAGTGAAGTCATATTTATACTATCGAATCAACATAGATAATCAATTCTCTAGAAAATATCAAATTAACAGTAAATGCATATATATTTCATTTGTCGGCAAGCGTATGAATGTTTAGTTATATGCCCATTCACTAGTGAGTGACGTAGTTAACGGAAGTCGAACCCATGCTGAAGAACCCGAATCAACACACAGAATCAATTCTCAAGAGAATATCAGACTAGTGAGTGACGTAGTTAACAGGTGCCCATTATGTAACGCTAGCAAACCTGACCTTCGACCCAACGCTGTAGAGCAATGTATATCTGCAGAGCTCCAGGTAAGGTGCGTGATTACATTATCACGCATTGAAATGCAGGAAAAACGAATGAAAATATTTGCTGTTCGTCGTATCACGCATTTAAACCCGGAATAACGAATATAAAACATTTTCTGTACGTCGTTTTAATCGCAAGACAAAATGAAAGTGACGCATTTCCAGAGAAATCCCGATCGTTAAATATAATCGGTATGTGCAGTTCTTACGGCACAACGAGTTCTCACGCTTCGGAATTGATACACAAATAATGTCTGTTCGCGTGCACAACCAATTAAACCTGGGTCGTTATTAAAATATATCAAAATGGAAGAACTGCTGAGTTCTGCAATAGCAGAATACATTTTTAATCATTTAATCGATGACGTGGTAAATAAACAACAGCCAATTAAAAGAAAACATCATGAAAAAGTGTCCCCCAAAACAATCGATACGGGAGTTCCCGTGGTTGATTTTGACTGATGAAGTTATGTCTTTTGTCTTCTTCCCGAGTAATACACAATGTGTCTCTCAAATAATAAAGTTTATCAAGATTAAGTGATTTACCAATATTATTTAATATTTAATTCGCAAACCAATTAATCATTCTGGAGACCTGACTTTAACCCATCGGAAGGGTCTGTTAGGTGTGTTCAGTAAGAATAGAGTTGTTAAACACATTAACAATTACCTTTAGTAAAGCAAGCATTTTTTGGACAAATTTAAAGTTGTACAAACAATTGATTATTATAGCATATGGAATAGACCCCCAAAACCAGGGACGTAGACAAATCACAATATTTCACACTATGAGACGATCAAACATAAACCTTTTGATATACTTACAGACATAACATCCAATTAAACAAGATTTATAAACATGTCTAGAAAGTAACTTATTTTGTCTTGAAATGCATTGTATACTTAAGTAGTTAAAGGGAGGTAATTAAACAAGATAAATAAAAGTAAATTCAAAATAGTGCAGTAAAAGGAACAAATGCTTATATTGAGCAATTTTTCACTTTCTAATAATGCTTCCTGCTGCAGTATCATCAACATGTTGTCATTATGATGAGCATTTCTCTCTTTTAAATTTTACTCTTTTGTGTTCATGGATATTGTTAAGAGTTTTTAATTTACTGTTTAAACTGTTACATGGATACATAGGCAGTGGAATGCCTATTTAAGGTTAGAAGCATAATATATAAGTTAAAAAACATGTTAACCTTCCTTATTTTGGGGTGATGGGCTTCCCGTTAGTGATTCACTCTTTAATAATTATTTAGGGAGTGAAACATATTTGACCAAAGTAATTATCTGGAGCTCTATATCACAGATTTGTGGAAGTATAATTGTGCATTTTTATTTGTTTCCTTAAGATGATAGTAGAAAAATAAAATGACAAATAACACTTAAACGCACACAGGGAAATCTCACCGTTTTGTCTCCGTTTCAAACGATGTTCTAATTAAAGACCATTCATTTATATTTATCAGCCATTAGGGCAAAGATATTACCATCTGCAACATGTTTGTCATGGTGCATTTGATTTATCAGGGATCAGCAAATCATATATTCATACCATTACAGTATAGGGACACTTATAACATATTTATGTATTCATACTTTTCACATTTTTAACATAAAATTGTTTGCAGAAGATTTTTGCACATTTCAGATATTAAAGCCTTTACCCCATGTAGAGGCTTTCTGATGACATTGCTGCAGACATCTTTAGAACACATTTTGACTGAAGTAGAACTTGCTCAATGCAAGCAATTCCAATTTTCCCATAATATTTTCTTCCCCTTTTCCATATGTTATACCTCCATTTATAGAGATTTTTATATTTTTTTTGCAAAGATATGTTCAAAGTCGTCTGCTGCAGATGTGTTGTATGTGGGAAAGGGTTAATTAACAAACCATGAAACAAGCTTTAAAAAAATGAAGCAAAATTACATGATCTCAATTTTTACTATATTGCTTCCAAATTTTGATTTTGTTGTTTTAAGTTTTTACTCAAAGGGTAAAGTAAGAAATGTTATGAAAAAAACATAGTATGCAACAGTGCGGCTAGCATATTTTACCCGTTATGCTACTACATTATGCATTATTTTTTTAAATAAATCCTGTTTTACCCTTACATTTTTCCCAATTATCCGTATACACCTAGTATATAACAGTATATATTGAACATTTCCACTTGTGAAAATGATATGTTATCAAAGGAAAACTAGCTCATAATGAGCTATTCTCCATTTGCCACAATTTATTGATCAACATACAAGTTCCTCAGTAATTAAAATCTTAAGACATTTTGACTATTAACATGAAACTATTAGCAAATAATCACACATTAAGAAAGTCTGCCCCAAAAACCTGTCAATTGATGAAGATGTCTCTTTTAAAATATATATGGACAAAGATTATTTATAATCATGAACTGGACTAGATTGTCTAACAAGAGCTGTCCGCAAGACAGCATGCTCGACTATTTGGCCATTTGATACTATAGACAACAGCTGTTACTGAGATAGTGGCTTGATAGTATAGAACTATACATCAAGTTGGATAAGTCTTGTTTGAATAGCATCTGCCATTTGTGAGAAAAGGCCTAGCATGCAAAACTTCAACCCAAAATTATAACTTCACTAAGGGCCATAATTTATAATAAATATAGTCAGGAGTTACCTTATCTGATTGTTTGATACATTTACAGACTATATTAAAGCGTTAAATCAATCTCTGAGTGGTTACTGAGATATGTGCACGATCGTGTCATGCATGCAAAACTTTAACCACATTTTAAAAGTCAAACAAGGTCCATAATTGTACTTAATGCATACAAGAGTTATCTAACTTGACTGTCTGACACACCGGAAGACACAAATGAGGTTTCAAGGTAATATCATTAGTGGTTACTGAGATATATCCATGAAAGTACCTTGCATGCAAAACTTAAACCAGAATTTCTAAGTAAAAAAAGGGCCAGAATTTGCATTATATGATGGAAAGAGTTATCAAACTTGATTGTTTATATAGGTGTGATGGTAAGGAAGGGTTGTATAAAGTTTATATGCAATGCATAAAATATATACTAGGATATGGACTCTTAATGTTGTTGCACGCAAAACTTTAACCAGAATTTCTAAGTAAGAAAAGGGCCAGAATTTGCATTATATGCTGGAAAGAGTTATCTAACTTGATTGTTTATATAGGTGTGATGGTTGGAAAAGGTTGTATAAAGTTTCAATGCAATGCTTCAAGTAATTACTAGGATATGGACTTTTAATGTCGTTGCACACAAAACTTTAACCAGAATTACTAAGTTATAAAAGGGCTATAACTCGCAGTAAATGCAGGATTATGTTATCTTACTTGACAATATACATATGTGTGATGGTTGGGAAGCGTTTATAAAGTTTCAATGCAATGCATAAAGTAAATACAGAGATATGGACTCTTAATGTTGTTGCACCATAACTTTAACTAGAATTTCTAAGTACATAATTGTGTCAAAATCTAATATAAGTATTGGGGTCATTTGATGATGTCCAACAAGTCCGTGAAGTTTCAAAGCAATAGCATCTGTGGTTTATGAGAAAAAGCCTTGCATGCAAAACGTTAACCAAAGTTTCAACGCAAACGCCAACGCCCGACGCTCAAGTGACTGTAATAGCTCTCATATTCTTCGAATAGTCGAGCTAAAAAAACTACTAAGTTTTAAAGCAAGTTTAAAACAAACAAAAAACATGATCAAATGCAATTATTAATTACATTTTCAAAATAATTCGTTACCAGTACTTTCAGTACTTTGATTATCATAGCGTATGGACAATATAGAGAGACATTTTGAGTATTTTAACGAGGTATTGTGTGTTTTTCCCCACTTTGTTCTGGAATGGAAATTCGGAAGCTTGTGCATTATTACGTCAGAAACTACGTATGTATTTACAGTGAACATGCGTGGACAACAACGCTATGAATAGACTGGATCGGTTATTTTGTTCGTGTCTCGATTGTCATAGCGAGTCATGTACAAAGGACGTCTTACAAAAGAAGGAAAAATATCAAAGTATACAATAACAAGCTTTCTTGATTGCTCGTGATTCACGTGTTTTTCTCCAGCAAAGTCTACTACTGAAAAAGGTACCCAATAATTTGTTATATTTTTAGACTTTTATTTCATTGCACTAGAAATACCATTTTGCGTAATTACGAAAACAACATTGTCTGATAATTGAAAAACTTATATTTAGTTATATAATTTGTATTCAATTTAATTTCTGAAGGTAGTTCATTATACATAGATTGAAACACTAATAAGTAAGGTACACTGATGCATTTTCTTCTTAATGCATCCATTATGCTGTCATAATGCTATCAAACGCTTTTCTGAAGTCAATCAATAATCAATAAAAAAGTCCCATCAATGAAGTCAGAGAAGTTTCTGTATTAAGGGTGTATAATGCACCTGCACATACTGAAGAGACATATATTTATTCATAGCACACATCTGAATTGCAGTTCAACTTGTGCCTTATATGCATGTATAGTAAGCGATGCCGAGGGTAATCATCTAGCCAGTTCAACTGTTACTTAACCCGCATGTATAGTTAGCGAGAACGAAGGTAATCATCTAGCCAGTTAAACTGGTGCCTAATATGCATGTATAGTAAGCGATAACGAGGGTAATCATCTAGCCAGTTTAACTGGTGCCTAATATGCATGTATAGTAAGAGATAACGGGGGTAATCATCTAGCCAGTTTAACTGGTGCCTAATATGCATGTATAGTAAGCGATAACGCAGGTAATCATCTAGCCAGTTCAACTGGTGCCTTATACGCATGTATAGTAAGCGATAACGAGGGTAATCATCTAGCCAGTTTAACTGGAGCCTAATACGCATGTTTAGTATGCGATAACAGGGGTAATCATTTAGCCAGTTTAACTGGTGCCTAATACGCATGTTTAGTATGCGATAACAGGGGTAATCATTTAGCCAGTTTAACTGGTGCCTAATACGCATGTTTAGTATGCGATAACAGGGGTAATCATTTAGCCAGTTTAACTGGTGCCTAATACACATGTTTAGTATGCGATAACAGGGGTAATCATTTAGCCAGTTTAACTGGAGCCTAATACACATGTTTAGTATGCGATAACAGGGGTAATCATTTAGCCAGTTTAACTGGAGCCTAATACACATGTTTAGTATGCGATAACAGGGGTAATCATTTAGCCAGTTTAACTGGTGCCTAATACGCATGTTTAGTATGCGATAACAGGGGTAATCATTTAGCCAGTTTAACTGGTGCCTAATACACATGTTTAGTAAGCGATAACGGGGGTAATCATTTAGCCAGTTTAACTGGTGCCTAATACACATGTTTAGTAAGCGATAACAGGGGCAATCATTTAGCCAGTTTAACTGGTGCCTAATACACATGTTTAGTAAGCGATAACAGGGGTAATCATTTAGCCAGTTTAACTGGTGCCTAATACACATGTTTAGTAAGCGATAACGAGGGTAATCATTTAGCCAGTTTAACTGGTGCCTAATACACATGTTTAGTAAGCGATAACAGGGGTAATCATTTAGCCAGTTTAACTGGAGCCTAATACACATGTTTAGTAAGCGATAACAGGGGTAATCATTTAGCCAGTTTAACTGGTGCCTAATACACATGTTTAGTAAGCGATAACGAGGGTAATCATTTAGCCAGTTTAACTGGTGCCTAATACACATGTTTAGTAAGCGATAACAGGGGTAATCATTTAGCCAGTTTAACTGGTGCCTAATACACATGTTTAGTAAGCGATAACAGGTTTATCATCTAGCCAGCTAATCTGTCGAGAAGCATATCCCTTCTTAACCCACAAACAACAAATCTGCAGCTGACGACTTTGAAAACATCTGGGCAAGACTATGCAAAATATATTATACTGTAAGTATCACGTTTAGAATAAGTAGAAAACATTTAGGCAAATGGGGAATCCGAGAATTCGTCCGCTGCAGAGGCGTCAGAAAGAGTCTGTATTCAGGAAATGGGTTAATAAATTTCGAACTTAATATTCATTCTAAATAACATCATTAAAATGCCCTAAAAGGGTCTAGGTACATCATTAAATGGATCAAGTTACATGTAGGTACACCATTAAATTTGTTATAGGTACGTGTAAGTACATCATCGAAATGTTCTAGGTAAATGTACGTACACCATTAAAAGGTTTTAGGTATATATATATTCTTTATTCCTCCAATAACGAAGAGCATTACAATACATAGAATACAAACAGAATGCCTAACACATAGTATTATACAAGAGAACAAATGTACACATCACGACAACAACAACAACAACAACAAAAAAGTTCGAACATATAAAAAAGTACATTGACGATTTATTTTGCGTACCCACAACACAGGGTTGGCGGGTCAAATTAGACTTTGAGAACTTGCAAAACGCCCCTTATCTAGAGCTCTCAACTTATTGTACTGCTTCATATTTTTATATTTCAAACACTAACTAAGTTACCTACTAAATGAAAGTATACTTATTGAATATAGATGAAAGCTCTTTTGTTTAAAGGAGAAACACAACAACAGTAATAATTTTTCTAATGAAAAAAGAGAATGTTTCTGATTGCAGGCCTAAGTATAATATAACCCGCATTCCAAAAGTAAAATGATGAAGTAATGCTGAATTTGAGCTCCCTCCGAGACAAGATGACGAGAAATTACTTTGCAGATTGATGGATGCTTTAGGACGTATAGATAATAATACATCATTTACGAAAACTACCGGCTATATCTTAAGACAGCATTGAAAACATTGTGATTAAGGGCGAAATTGTTCACTACGAGCAATTTCACCTTTTGTCACAATGCTTTAAAATGCCTACTATTGCTGTTGGGTCAAAAGTCGCCTAGATGAGTGAAAAGGTCAAACCAACATCATAAATTAACTATATACATACATCACATATCAAAACACAAAAGAACATGCACATAACAATGAGGATGGATAATCATACTTAATAACATATTACACATAGTTTAGTCAGACACACACACAAATTCAAAGAGAACTTTTCGACTATAAGATAACTATTTTTGATTGCACGACTAAATATATGATATAGTCTGCTTTCCAGAAATAATTTGAATAGGTAATGCAGGATTGGAATTCTCGTCCGAAACGAATTGTCGAGAATTCACACTGCATATGAAGGGATGGATATATGGGGATGGGTGAATGGATGGATAAGTGAATTCATGGATAAATGGATGGATGAATATATGGATGGATACATGTATGGATTTGTAGATGGACGGTTGGATGGATTAAGAAGATAGGTGCCTGGATGGATAAGTTGATGGATTGATATACATGGATTGGTTGGATCGTTAGTGGATGCGTGGGTGACTCACACGGTATACGCGATTGAATGAAGTAGCTTTGTATGAGTGAATGAATAAATGAATGAGTATTATGTCTGACATAAATGTTAATATAACTACACTAGAAATATGTACATGTAGGTACATCAATAACAGGCTCTAGGTACATGTGTGTACATCATTAATAGGCTCTATGTACATGTAGGTACATCAATAAAAGGATCTAGGTACATAGAAGTACAACATTAATAGTCTCTTTGGATATTTAAGTACATTATTAAAAGGCTCTAAGTACAGGCAATTACACCATTAAAGTAACTTAGGTACACGTAAGTATATCATTAAAAAGCTCTAGGTTCATCTTAGTACATCATTAAAAGGGTCTAGGTACATGTAAATACATCATTATAAACGGCTCTAAGTTCATATCACTAACTGGTGGTATGTACATGTAAATACATCATTAAACGGATCTAGGTTCATATAAGTACATCACTAATTGGCGGTATGTACATGAATGTTCATTATTTAAAAGGGTCTAGATAAATATAAGTACATCATTACAAGGCTCGAGGTACATGTACATGTAGGTACATCATTAAAATAATCTAGGGATATGTTAGTACATGTAGGTACATCATTAAGAGGCTCTACATTGAAGATGCATGTAGGTACATCATTAAGAGGCTCTAGGTGCATGTAGGTACATCATTAAGAGGCTCTAGGTACTTGTAGGTACATACATCATTAAGAGGATCCAGGTACATGTAGGTACACCTATAAGAGGCGCTAGGTACAGTAGGTACATACATCATTAAGAGGCTCTAGATACATGTAGGTACATACATCATTAAGAGGCTCTAAGTACATGTAGGTACATCATTAACAGGTTTTAAGTACAAATATGTACATCATTAAGAGGATCCAGGTACATGTAGGTACACCTATAAGAGGCGCTAGGTACATGTAGGTAAATCATTAAGAGGATCTCGGTACAAGTAGGTATATACATCATTAAGAGGCTCTAAGTACATGTATGTACATCATTAGGTGGCTCTAGGTACATGTAAATACATCATTAAACGGCTCTAGGTACATGTAAATACATCATTAAACGGCTCTAGGTACATATAAGTACATCACTAATTTGCGGTATGTACATATAAGTTAATTATTTAAAAGGCTCTAGATACATATAAGTGCATCATTACATGGTTCGAGGTATATGTATGTACATCATTAAAATAATATAGAAATATGTTAGTACATGTTCACTATTAAGAGGCTCTAGGTACATGTGTGTACATATATCATTAAGAGGCTCTAGTTACATGTAGGTACATCATTAAGAGGCTCTATGTACATGTATGAACAATATTAAGATTACGTACATCATTAAGAGGTTCTAGGTACATGTAGGTACATGATTTACAGTCTCAAGGTACATGTAGGTACATTATTAAGAGGCTCTAGGTACATGTAGGTACATCATTAAGATGCTCTAGGTACATGTAGGTCCAAACACCATTTAAGGTCTCTAGGTACATGTAGGTACATCATTAAGAGGCTCTAGGTACATGTAGGTATATCATTAAGAGGCTCTATGTACATGTATGAACAATATTAAGATTATGTAGGTACATATAGGTACATCATTAAGAGGCTCAAGGTACGGGTAGGTACACCATTAAGAGGCTTTATGTACATGTAGGTACATCATTAAGAGGTTCTAAGTACAAATATGTACATCATTAAGAAGCTCTATGTACATGTAGATACATCATTAAGAGGCTCTAGGATCATGTAAGAGCATACATCATTAAGAGTCTCTAAGTACATGTACATACATCATTAAGACTATATTGGTACATGTACATTCATCATTAAGAGGCTCTAGGTACATTTTCATGTATATACATCATTAAGAGGCTCTATGTACATGTATGTACATAATTAAGAGGCTCTATGTACATGTAGACACATCGTTAAGAGGTTCTAGTTACATGTACATACATCATTAAGAGGTTCTAGGTACGTGTACATACATCATTAAGAGGCTCTAGGTACATGTAGGTACATCATAAAGAGGTTTTATGTACATGTAGATACATCATTAAGAAGTTCTAGGTACATGTAGGCACAACATTAAGAGGTTCTAGATACATGTAAACACATCATTAATAGGTTATAGGTACATGTACGTACACCATTAAGAGACTCTAGGTACATGTAGGTACATCATTAAGAGGCTCTAGGTATATGTATATACATCATTAAAAGGCTCTAGGTACAAGTATGTAGACCATTGAGAGGCTTTAAGTACATGTAGGTACATACATCATTAAGAGGTTCTAGCTAGGTACATCATTAAGAGGCTCTAGGTACATGTAAGAACATACATCATTATGAGGTTCTAGGTATATGTAGGTTCATCATTAAGAGGCTCTAAGTACATGTATATACATCATTAAAAGGCTCTAGGTACATGTATGTAGATCATTAAGGGGCTTTAAGTACTTGTAGGTACATACATCATTAAAAGGTTCTAGGTACATGTAGGTACATACATCATTAAGAGGTTCTAGGTACATGTAGGTACATACATCATTAAGAGGCTCTAGGTACATGTAGGAACATCATTATGAGGTTCTAGGTACATGTAGGTACATCATTTTGAGGTTCTAAGTACAAATATGTACATCATTAAGAGGCTCTAAGTACATGTAGGTACATATATCATTAAGAGGCTCTAGGTACATGTACATACAGCATAACGAGGCTCTAGGTACATGTACATATATCATTAAGATTCTCTAGGTACATGTACATACATCTTTAAGAGGCTCTAGGTACATGTAGGTACATACATCATTAAGAGGCTCTAGGTACATGTAGGTACATCATTAAGAGGTTCTAAGTACAAATATGTACATAATTAAGAGGGTATAAGTACGTGTAGGTACATCATTAAGAGTCTCTAGGTACATGTAGGTACATCAATAAGAGGCTCTATGTACATGTAGGTACATCAATACGAGGCTCTATGTACATGTAGGTTCATCAATAAGAGGCTCTAGGTACATGTAGGTTCATCAATAAGAGGCTCTAGGTACATGTGTGTACATCAGTAATAGGCCCTATGTACATGTAGGTACATCAATTACAGGCTATAGGTACATATGTGTACATCATTAATAGGCTATATATACATGTATCTACATCATTAAGAGGTTCTAGGTACGTCTAGGTACATCATTAAGAGGTTCTAGGTATATGTAGGTACATCATTAAGAGGTTCTATGTACATGTAGGTACATACACCATTAAGAGGCTCTAGGTACATGTACATACATCATTAAGAGGTTCCAGGTACATGTAGGTCCATCATTAAGAGGTTCTAGGTACATGTAGGTACATACATCATAAAGAGACTATAAGTACAAATATGTACATCATTAAGAGGCTCTAAGTACATGTATATACATAATTAAGAGGCTCAAGGTACATGTAGGTACATCAAAAAGAGGTTCTAGGTACATGTATGTCCATCATTAATAGGTTCTATGTACATGTAGGTACATACATCATAAAGAGGATCTATGTTAATGTATGTATATCATAAAAAGGTACAAATAGGTACATCATTAAGATGCTCTAGGTACATGTATGTACATAATTAAGAGGCTCTAGGTACATCTAGGTACATAATTAAGAGGCTCTTGGTAAATGTAGGTACATCATTAAGAGGCTCTAGGTACATGTTGGTACATCATAAAGAGGTTCTAGGTACATCTAGGTCCATACAATATTAAGATGCTCTAGTTACATGTTGGTACATCATAAAGAGGTTTTAGCTAAATGTAGGTACATACATACCTAAGAGGCTCTAGGTACATGTAGGTACATCATAAAGAGGTTCTAAATACATGTAGGTCAATACAACATTAAGAGGCTCAAGGTACGTGTGTGTGCATACGTCATTACGAGGCTCTATGTACATGTTAATACATCATTAAGAGGTTCTATGTACATGTACATACATCATTAAGAGGCTCTAGGTGCATGTACATACATCATTAAGAGGCTCTAGGTACATGTGTGTACATCATTAATAGGCTCTATGTATATGTAGGTACATCAATAAGATGCTCTATGTACATGTAGGTACATCAATAAGAGGCTCTATGTACATGTAGGTACATCAATAAGAGGCTCTAGGTACATGTAGGTACATCAATAAGAGGCTCTAGGTACATGTGTGTACATCGGTAATAGGCCCTATGTACATGTAGGTACATCAATTACAGGCTATAGGTACATATGTGTACATCATTAATAGGCTATATGTACATGTAGGTACATCAATAGAGGCTCTAGGTACATGTAGGTACATCATTAAGAGGCTCTAGGTACATGAACATATATCATTAAAAGGCTCTATGTTTTAACATGAACTAATATGTTTTAAGAGGCTCTAAGTACATGTAGGTACATCATTAAATGGCGCTATGTACATGTAGGTACATCATTAAGAGGCTCTAGGTACATGTAGGTACATCATTAAGAGGCTCTAAGTACATGTATATACATCATTAAAAGGCTCTAGGTACATGTATGTAGATCATTAAGAGGCTTTAAGTACTTGTAGGTACATACATCATTAAAAGGTTCTAGGTACATGTAGGTACATACATCATTAAGAGGTTCTAGGTACATGTAGGTACATACATCATTAAGAGGCTCTAGGTACATGTAGGAACATCATTATGAGGTTCTAGGTACATGTAGGTACATCATTTTGAGGTTCTAAGTACAAATATGTACATCATTAAGAGGCTCTAAGTACATGTTGGTATATATATCATTAAGAGCCTCTAGGTACATGTACATACAGCATTACGAGGCTCTAGGTACATGTACATATATCATTAAGAGTCTCTAGGTACATGTACATACATCATTAAGAGGCTCTAGGTACATGTAGGTACATACATCATTAAGAGGCTCTAGGTACATGTAGGTACATCATTAAGAGGTTCTCAGTACAAATATGTACATAATTAAGAGGCTATAAGTACGTGTAGGTACATCATTAAGAGTCTCTAGGTACATGTACATACATCATTAAGAGGCTCTAGGTACATGTATATACATCGTTAAAAGGCTCTAGGTACATGTATGTACATCATTAAGAGGATCTATGTACATGTATGTACATACATCATTAAGAGACTCTAGGTACATGTAGGTACATACATCATTAAGAGGTTCTAGGTACATGTAGGTACATCATTTTGAGGTTCTAAGTACAAATATGTACATCATTAAGAGGCTCTAGGTACATGTAGGTACGTATCATTAAGAGTCTCTAGGTACATGTACATACATCATTAAGAGGCTCTAGGTACATGTAGGTACATACATCATTAAGAGGCTCTAGGTACATGTAGGTACATCATTAACATGTTCTAAGTACAAATATGTACATCATTAAGAGGCTCTAAGTACGTGTAGGTACATCATTAAGAGGCTCTAGGTACATGTGCATACATCATGAAGAGGCTCTAGGTACATGTACATACATCATTAAGAGGCTCTAGGTACATGTATATACATCATTAAAAGGTTCTAGGTACATGTATGTACATCATTAAGAGGATCTATGTACATGTAGGTACATACACCATTAAGAGGCTCTAGGTACATGTACATACATCATTAAGAGGTTCCAGGTACATGTAGGTCCATCATTAAGAGGTTCTAGGTACATGTAGGTACATACATCATAAAGAGACTATAAGTACAAATATGTACATCATTAAGAGGCTCTAAGTACATGTATATACATAATTAAGAGGCTCAAGGTACATGTAGGTACATCAAAAAGAGGTTCTAGGTACATGTATGTCCATCATTAATAGGTTCTATGTACATGTAGGTACATACATCATAAAGAGGATCTATGTTAATGTATGTATATCATAAAAAGGTACAAATAGGTACATCATTAAGATGCTCTAGGTACATGTATGTACATAATTAAGAGGCTCTAGGTACATCTAGGTACATAATTAAGAGGCTCTTGGTAAATGTAGGTACATCATTAAGAGGCTCTAGGTACATGTTGGTACATCATAAAGAGGTTCTAGGTACATCTAGGTCCATACAATATTAAGATGCTCTAGTTACATGTTGGTACATCATAAAGAGGTTTTAGCTAAATGTAGGTACATACATACCTAAGAGGCTCTAGGTACATGTAGGTACATCATAAAGAGGTTCTAAATACATGTAGGTCAATACAACATTAAGAGGCTCAAGGTACGTGTGTGTGCATACGTCATTACGAGGCTCTATGTACATGTTAATACATCATTAAGAGGTTCTATGTACATGTACATACATCATTAAGAGGCTCTAGGTGCATGTACATACATCATTAAGAGGCTCTAGGTACATGTGTGTACATCATTAATAGGCTCTATGTATATGTAGGTACATCAATAAGATGCTCTATGTACATGTAGGTACATCAATAAGAGGCTCTATGTACATGTAGGTACATCAATAAGAGGCTCTAGGTACATGTAGGTACATCAATAAGAGGCTCTAGGTACATGTGTGTACATCGGTAATAGGCCCTATGTACATGTAGGTACATCAATTACAGGCTATAGGTACATATGTGTACATCATTAATAGGCTATATGTACATGTAGGTACATCAATAGAGGCTCTAGGTACATGTAGGTACATCATTAAGAGGCTCTAGGTACATGAACATATATCATTAAAAGGCTCTATGTTTTAACATGAACTAATATGTTTTAAGAGGCTCTAAGTACATGTAGGTACATCATTAAATGGCGCTATGTACATGTAGGTACATCATTAAGAGGCTCTAGGTACATGTAGGTACATCATTAAGAGGCTCTAAGTACATGTATATACATCATTAAAAGGCTCTAGGTACATGTATGTAGATCATTAAGAGGCTTTAAGTACTTGTAGGTACATACATCATTAAAAGGTTCTAGGTACATGTAGGTACATACATCATTAAGAGGTTCTAGGTACATGTAGGTACATACATCATTAAGAGGCTCTAGGTACATGTAGGAACATCATTATGAGGTTCTAGGTACATGTAGGTACATCATTTTGAGGTTCTAAGTACAAATATGTACATCATTAAGAGGCTCTAAGTACATGTTGGTATATATATCATTAAGAGCCTCTAGGTACATGTACATACAGCATTACGAGGCTCTAGGTACATGTACATATATCATTAAGAGTCTCTAGGTACATGTACATACATCATTAAGAGGCTCTAGGTACATGTAGGTACATACATCATTAAGAGGCTCTAGGTACATGTAGGTACATCATTAAGAGGTTCTCAGTACAAATATGTACATAATTAAGAGGCTATAAGTACGTGTAGGTACATCATTAAGAGTCTCTAGGTACATGTACATACATCATTAAGAGGCTCTAGGTACATGTATATACATCGTTAAAAGGCTCTAGGTACATGTATGTACATCATTAAGAGGATCTATGTACATGTATGTACATACATCATTAAGAGACTCTAGGTACATGTAGGTACATACATCATTAAGAGGTTCTAGGTACATGTAGGTACATCATTTTGAGGTTCTAAGTACAAATATGTACATCATTAAGAGGCTCTAGGTACATGTAGGTACGTATCATTAAGAGTCTCTAGGTACATGTACATACATCATTAAGAGGCTCTAGGTACATGTAGGTACATACATCATTAAGAGGCTCTAGGTACATGTAGGTACATCATTAACATGTTCTAAGTACAAATATGTACATCATTAAGAGGCTCTAAGTACGTGTAGGTACATCATTAAGAGGCTCTAGGTACATGTGCATACATCATGAAGAGGCTCTAGGTACATGTACATACATCATTAAGAGGCTCTAGGTACATGTATATACATCATTAAAAGGTTCTAGGTACATGTATGTACATCATTAAGAGGATCTATGTACATGTAGGTACATACACCATTAAGAGGCTCTAGGTACATGTACATACATCATTAAGAGTTTCCAGGTACATGTAGGTCCATCATTAAGAGGTTCTAGGTACATGTAGGTACATACATCATAAAGAGACTATAAGTACAAATATGTACATCATTAAGAGGCACGAAGTACATGTATATACATAATTAAGAAGCTCAAGGTACATGTAGGTACATCATAAAGAGGTTCTAGGTACATGTATGTCCATCATTAATAGGTTCTATGTACATGTAGGTACATACATCATAAAGAGGCTCTATGTTAATGTATGTATATCATAAAAAGGTACAAATAGGTACATCATTAAGATGCTCTAGGTACATGTAGGTACATACATAATTAAGAGGCTCTAGGTACATGTATGTACATAATTAAGAGGCTCTAGGTACATGTAGGTACATAATTAAGAGGCTCTTGGTAAATGTAGGTACATCATTAAGAGGCTCTAGGTATATGTTGGTACATCATAAAGAGGTTCTAGGTACATGTAGGTCCATACACTATTAAGATGCTCTAGTTACATGTTGGTACATCATAAAGAGGTTTTAGCTAAATGTAGGTACATACATACTTAAGAGGCTCTAGGTACATGTAGGTACATCATAAAGAGGTTCTAGGTACATGTAGGTCAATACAACATTAAGAGGCTCAAGGTACGTGTGTGTGCATACGTCATTACGAGGCTCTATGTACATGTAAATACATCATTAAGAGGTTCTATGTACATGTACATACATCATTAAGAGGCTCTAAGTGCATGTACATACATCATTAAGAGGCTCTAGGTACATGTGTGTACATCATTAATAGGCTCTATGTATATGTAGGTACATCAATAAGATGCTCTATGTACATGTAGGTACATCAATAAGAGGCTCTATGTACATGTAGGTACATCAATAAGAGGCTCTAGGTACATGTAGGTACATCAATAAGAGACGCTAGGTACATGTGTGTACATCAGTAATAGGCCCTATGTACATGTAGGTACATCAATTACAGGCTATAGGTACATATGTGTACATCATTAATAGGCTATATGTACATGTAGGTACATCAATAGAGGCTCTATGTACATGTATGTACATCATTAAGAGGTTCTAGGTACGTCTAGGTACATCATTAAGAGGTTCTAGGTATATGTAGGTACATCATTAAGAGGCTCTAGGTTTATGTAGGAACATCATTTTGAGGCTCTAGGTACATGTAGGTACATCATTAAGAGGCTCTAGGTACATGAACATATATCATTAAAAGGCTCTATGTATATGAACATACATCATTAATAGGCTCTAGGTACATGAACATATATCGTAAAAAGGCTCTATGTATATGAACATACATCATTAAGAGGCTCTAAGTACATGTAGGTACATCATTAAGAGGCTCTAGGTACATGTAGGTACATCACTAAGAGGTTCTAGGTACATGTAGGTACATCATTAAGAGTTTCTAGGTATATGTAGGTACATCATTAAGAGGCTCTACATATATGTAGGTACATCATTTTGAGGCTCTAGGTACATGTAGGTACATCATTTTGAGGTTCTATGTACATGTAGGTACACACATCATTAAGAGGTTCTAGGTTCATGTAAGAACATACATCATTAAGAGGCTCTAGGTACATGTAGATACATCATTAAGAGGTTCTAAGTACATGTAGGTACATCATTAAGAGGTTCTAGGTACATGTAGGTACATCATTAAGAGGCTCTAGGTACATGCACATATATCATTAAAAGGCTCTAGGTACATGAACATATATCATTAAAAGGCTCTAGGTACATGAACATATATCATTAAAAGGCTCTATGTATATGAACAAACATCATTAAGAGGCTCTAGGTACATGAACATATATCAGTAAAAGGCTCTATGTATATGAACATATATCATTAAGAGGCTCGAGGTACATGAACATATATCATTAAAAGGCTCTATGTACATGTATATACATCATTAAGAGGCTCTAGGTACATGAACATATATCATTAAAAGGCTCTATGTACATGTATATATATATCATTAAGAGGCTCTAGGTACATGTATATACATCATTAAGAGGCTCTAGGTACATATAGGTACATCATTAAGAGGCTCTAGGTACATGAACATATATCATTAAAAGGCTCTATATATATGAACATACATCATTAAGAGGCTCTAGGTACATGAACATATATCATTAAAAGGCTCTATGTGCATGAACATACATCATTAAGAGGCTCTAGGTACATGAACATATATCATTAAAAGGCTCTATGTACATGAACATACATCATTAAGATGCTCTAAGTACATAAACATATATCATTAAAAGGCTCTATGTATATGAACATACATCATTAAGAGGCTCTAGGTACATGAACATATATCATTAAAAGGCTCTATGTATATGAACATATATCATTAAAAGGCTCTAGGTACATGAACATATATCATCAAAAGGTTCTATGTATATGACCATACATCAGTAAGAGGCTTTAAGTACATGTATGTTCATCATTAAAAGGCTCTATGTACATGTAGGTACATCATTAAGAGGCTTTATGTACATATAGGTACATCATTAAGAGGCTCTAGGTACATGTAGGTACAACATTAAGAGGCTCTAGGTACATGTAGGTACATACTTTAGAGGCTCTAGGTACATGTAGGTACACCATTAACAGGCTCTAGGTACATGTAGGTACATACTTTAGAGGCTATATGTACATGTAGGTACATCATTAAGAGGCTCTAGGTACATGTAGGTACATCATTAAGAGGCTCTAGGTACATGTAGGTACATAATTAAGAGGCTCTAGGTACATGTAGGTACATATATCATTGAGAGGCTTTAGGTACATGCACATACATCTTTAAGAGGCTCTAGGTACATGTACAAACATCATTAAGAGGTTCTAGGTACATGTAGGTACATCATTAAGAGACTCTAGGTACATGTAGGTACATCATTAAGAGGCTCTAGGTACATCATTAAGAGGCTCTAGGTACATGTAGGTACATATATCATTAAGAGGCTCTAGGTACATGCACATACAGCATTAAGAGGCTCTAGGTACATGTACATACATCATTAAGAGGCTCTAGGTACATGTAGGTACATATATCATTAAGAGGCTCTAGGTTCATGCACATGCATCATTAAGAGGCTCTAGGTACATGTACATACATCATTAAGAGGCTCTAGGTACATGTACATACATCATTAAGAGGCTCTAGGTACGTGTAGGTACATATATCATTAAGAGGCCCTAGGTACAAAAAGGTACATCATTAAAAGGTTCTAGGTACATGTAGGTACATCATTAAGAGGCTCTAGGTAGATCCAGGTGCATACATCATTAAGAGACTCTAGGTAGATCCAGGTGCTTACATCATTAAGAGGCTCTAGGTGCATGTAGGTACATCATTAAGAGCTGTTTCTATGTACATGTGTGTACACTTTTAATATGCTCTATATACATGTAGGTACATCAATAATAGGCTCTATGTACATGTAGGTACATCATTAAGAGGCTCTATGTACATGTGGGTACATCATTAGGAAACTCTAGGTCCATGTAGGTACATCATTAAGAGGCTCTAGGTACATGTAGGTACATCATTAAGAGGCTATAGGTACATGTATGTAAATCTTTAAGAGTCTCTAGGTACATGTAGGTACATCAATAAGAGGTTCTAGGTACAAATAGGTACACCATTAAGGGTTTTTAGGTATATGAAGCTACATCATTAAGAGGCTCTAAGTACATGTAGCTACATAATTAAGAGGCTCTTGGTACATGTTCATACATCATTAAAAGGATCTACAGTAGGTACATGTAGTGACAGCATTAAGACGCTCTAGATACATGTAGGTATATCATTAAGAGGCTCTTGGTACAAGTAGGTATATCATTACGAGGCTCTTGGTACAAGTAAGTACATTTGAGAACGTTGCCAGGCAGGTTAGTTATCACTTCATTTCATGTTTTATCTGTTTAGTTGTTAATCAATTTTAACAATCAGAATTTGAGTCTGTTAGTTTACCAGTTCTTTATATTTGTCGCTAAAAACTTAAGTAACATGTATCATGTATTCATGTATTCATGTATCTAAAGCGTAAGGAAAAATCGGTTGAATGATGAAGATGAATAACCACAACCACAGACTGTCGTACTTGGCCATACAAATCATTAGTCAGTTTTACATATAACTCTTTTAACGCAGTATTTCATAATGTAGAATCCGCCATAATCAAAGTCAGGTGATTGCATTTTTCAGGAGTTTTGAAATGCTTTCATTCACACAGGCAACAAGGTTCCTGAAAATGATATTGACCAAAATAAACCTTCATTCAGTTTGATAGTCCCTGTGTATTGACGAAGGTGAACCTCCATTCAGTTTGATTTTCCTTGTTCTTCAATCATTCACACAGGCTATAAGGTTCATGAGAATTATATTGACCAAAGTGAACCTCCATTCAGTTTGATATTCCTTGTTCTTCACTTATTAACACAGGCTATAGGGTTCATGACAATGGTATTGACCAACACAGTGTCGTACAAATGCAACGAAATCAGAACCGTCAAATTTTATATTTACGGTCGTTAAACATCATGGCACATAATCAAACATAAAATCAGTTAAATTCTAATTTATAATAGCCACCGAATTTAAAATGAAAGCAGAATAGTTGGGAAATATGGGTCCCGACGGTCGATTTTCACATGTCCTCGCTCAAATATAATAAAACCGTTATTAGGCGTGAACGTTAGCATTCATGACTTATTACGAGCTGTGCTGTTATCGATATTTTCCACTTTCTAACCTCGTCCATTTTCGTATAAAGTCGTTATAGGTCGGTATTGTAAGAGGGGTTGTCGGTCGCTTCCTCCTGACCGACACATCCAAGAACAAACCCGATAGTTTACAACTTCGGAGAGAATTTTGCCGAAACTATATACTGTAAAACAAAATACCTACCTCGTCCGGGGGCCATCGATGCATTCTTACCGTTATAGAAATAGCAGGTCATTAATTAATCGTTTACTTATTTTTACCGATTGGAACACTTTTTTACATTGGAAACAAGAAATCACAAGTCCTGCGCACACGACTAAGGCTGTCTTGTGCCTCTCTTAATCCCGAACTTCACCGTAAATCCATTGCTACATGTAACACTCCAGGCTGTACTTGTGGCGAGATAGAAACTCTCTCTCTCTCTCTCTCTCTCTCTCTTCTCTCTCTCTCTCTCTCTCTCTCTCTCTCTCTCTCTCTCTCTCTCTTCTCTCTCTCTCTCTCTCTCTCTCTCTCTCTCTCTCTCTCTCTCTCTCTCTCTCTCTCTCTCTCTCTTCTCTCTCTCTCTCTCTCTCTCTCTCTCTCTCTCTCTCTCTCTACTCTATATTTATATATATATATCGCCTCTCTCTGAGATTATCTGTTAACGTACCATCATCTTCATATTCCTGGAAAAAGTGGACGATCTTGAGGACGAAGACAAGTCGTCTTTTCCAAAGGAAATAGATGGCTAGCAAGGTTCCGGTAAGTAACACAATGACCACGGCTATAGAGCTACCCAAAATGTACCAGTGAAATAATATCTTCTTAGTCAGGTTTATCAATTCTGAAATGAGATAATACAAAAAAATAAGTATCTTTAAATAATGTGAAATAGCAAAAGTAATTTTACTAAAAAGATTAGAGCAAATTTGTTATTTCAGATAGATCAGTTTTATGACAAACCAAGAAGCGTTTTCCACCTTTAAACATGTACTTAAATTACCAATTATACAATGGTCGACCGTGTGATGTAATTTGTAAATGATAACATTCACGCTGTTCAACTAGCCATCATTTTGAAAACAGGACATATAAGCGGGTCAGCGGATAATAGATTTGATTCGACATCCCTTACCCACAAAAAAGAACTCGAAATAATTATTATGTTAAAATATATGAAATACATGATTAAAACATAAAATGTATTTCTACTCTGTCAACATGACTTGATCACGTGGAACATGCATGGACAAACTAAAGCAGTATGTGCATTGTTTCCGCAGACGTAATTATGATTGCGATTTCAAAATTGAATTTGAATTGATGACTTTACAATTGAAAGGGGAGAGTGCTGTGTATATTGTCTTAACTAATTAACTCATGAATGAAAGTGTATCCACTCAAAGCCACGTCTCTTAGTGTAACATGTTTCTATATAACCCTCGCGAGTTAAAAAAACTGTGATCAGGATATTATATTGAAAATTACACAAATCGTGATCCGCAAATGTTACACACATTGTGATTAGAAAACGATGGTAAATGTTACACAAATCGTGATCAGCAAATGATGTTAAATGTTATACAAATCGTGATTAGCAAATGATACATAAATCTTGATCAGCAAATGATATTAAATGTTACACAAATCGTAATCATAAATTGTGTTAAAAATTAAAGAAATCGCGATCAGCAAATGTTGTTTAAAGTAACACAAATCGTGATCAACAAATGTTACACAAATCGTGACAAGCACATGTAGATCAAATCCGCGTATGTGTCACTTAAGTTATTAAATTTCTAATTAGCCACAACGCAAACCAATAAAACCTTTTCACTTTACACTTTCATCATGTATACCAAACAAGCGACTTGTTTGTAAAATTGTTAAACTGTAATATTTTGAAATCTAATAGAATGAAGCAAAAATCATTTTAGAGATTCATAAGACTGAAACGATCTCAGTAGCAAATTTTAAATATTACGGAATGAGAAAGTAATATTTGAAAGTTACCGAGATTAAACAAGATTACACGAATATTTTGTAAAAGAGGAAGGGGGTTTCTACAATTCGATTACAAAAAATAAAATGTTCGTTTTTTTATTTTTGTGATATGGCCCACATGTTACATTGTTCTAAGATGCTTTACTCAGCAGTCGACTCTTACCCTTTACTACATATTCTGATGCTTCTGCAGCAGACGGCTTTTGAAAAGATTGTGGCAAAAGGTGCAATGGCTCATGTCACACGGTTTACAACTCATTTGATAGTTAAACTCTCATTTACGGATATTATCCTTGTTTTTGACAATATGTTTTCAAAGTTTTCTGCTAGATTTTTGCTGTATGAGGGAAAGGGCTCATATTGATCTGTTGTCATTCATCCGATCATTGTCACTAAACAAATTACACATCAGATGAAAATACTTGCAAGGTCAGCATTAGGTCAATATTGTGGAATAATACACGATTGAGAATTTTATATAAAGCATACCCGTTTCAGGTGGAATCAATTCGGAACAATTGTATCCAGTATAATTCCATTGACAAAAACATTTGTAAGAGCTCCCTGATACATCGATGTCGCAGTATCCATGGTTACCACAGACTAATGGACACTCATGATTACAGAACTGACCCCTATAGTTTCCCTCACAAATACAGCCGTACGAGTTATTTTTCTTTGCTTCCAAATCACATCTTCCATGGACACATTCAAACCCAGGTCCACACACCCTAGTTGATTGGTTTTCACATTGGTATATGTCGTTAATCTTTACACAAGCCCCATTTGCACAATACTGAATGCATATTTCTTGCGATATAAAACTTGCACTAAGACTAGGCAACGGGACAGTTTGGCCGATATCGGGACTAATTGTAATGGATTCTTTTTTTAATGTATTTATATCACTTAGAACATGATCAGTATCAGTGACTGTATTAAGACTTCCAATTTCATGTAAGATATCGTGGAACAGTTCTCGTTTATTTCCCACATTCTTACCAGCAATACCATGCCGATATTCGCGTAATGCATCCACTTGAGAAGAATTACTTATTGCATTTAGAATGGATGAAATGAAACCTGTGTTCAGAACACTCTCATTACACCGTGGGCCTTTCCAAAGCATTGTACATATACAGTTACCGACACAGGTCGTTTCTTCCGTGATGCATGTACCGCCATTTAGACACCAGCCTTGGATACAAAAGTCGTGACATTTTCGACCATTCCGACCGAGTAAATCACCTTTAAAAAACGTCAACCCTGTAGGGTTATTCGCTGGTTTTACTAACACCCCTAACGTTCTTGACGACAGAATAATGATCGCACAAATACACAGAGCTACAGCGTTTACAGCCATCACAATATGCAGCAATTAAACACATATAATATAGGGCAAGCTCCGTGAACCACCATAATGGCGTCTATTAAAAACACATCAACAATATATATCTACGTTCACAACGTATCCATCAACACAGGTGTATTCATATATTACTTTAGAGAGTCATGATTAAATGACAATTAACGTTTAATTACACGATTGTGTAAACAAAACCACAAACTGATATATCGAAGCGCCATATCTTGTCCCATTTCTTCAACGCATATGTGTTAACGTTGTGTATCCATCACATTATCTTTTACGTGACCTTTCCATCATATGACGTCACATTTGAACTCGTTTGGCGTAAATATGTCGCTGTTAGCTGAGCGTGAAAATGGCATGCCTTAGGTTTTGAAGTGACAGGTATCGTAGTTAAACTCATCCTTTACGTTATGCTTTAAGTAACACCATTCGTAATATAACATTCGAATGGCGCATGCACATTAGTTCAAAATGCATTTACCAATATATGTCTGCATTGATATGGAATATTAACTACATGTATGTAGATACATCATTTCTTCTTTTTTTTCGTGTACACATTGGAATTTTTAAAAGAGTATGTTTCGTTTTCTTGCGGATAGAGGTCACATGGACTGGTTTATATATCAACGCCAGGCATATCAGACAAAATCCGAATAGTTGTATTCAATGCATATATACTGGTCATACCGGTATTACTGGATTCCCTCCTTGGCGCTGTAGCTTTAGGGCTTGTGTCAGTATAAATTAGTAAATCCCGGCGTCTTGATCTGAACTTTATTTTTAAAATTACACAATAATCGACTCCATCAAGTCTGTTGTTTGGTTGAATTCGTAATTAACGTCGCTTTTAACAAATGCCCATGTCTAAGACGGCGTTTTATTAGCACTGTGCTGCTCCTTACGTAAAAATCAGCGCAAAACAGTCGCATCGCGTTACACAGAATTTCCGTAAGGCGTATGAATTGCAACATTTGATTTCTTTACTTAAGTAGTTTGTGTGTTTATATAGTTGTCTTAATCAATTGAAAGTTATTTATTAATCCAGCTTTTCAACATACCAAAGAAAATTTGCATTGTAAAAGAAATACCGCAATACTATTATATTTGAATACACACGGACACATCCAAAAGGCTCAAATGTGGGAGTAATAGGCAACATTTGGACTCATTATTTGAAATACGATTTCAGAATTTCACATTTTCGAATATTTCCAAATGTAACGATTAAGAATTATGAATTATATGTCATAATTTTCTAAAAGTATTTACAGAAATCGCTGGAGCCATAGCCTGTGTTTTCTCTGAATAATGTTTAATGTGTTGCTTTACGAATAATCTCAATGCCGCTCGAAAGTATATTCTTCAGAGCAGGTTAGACGTTTTTATATGTACAGAGCAGGTTAGACGTTTTTATATGTACAGAGCCGGTTAGACGTTTTTATATGTACAGAGCAGGTTTGACGTTGATATATATGTACAGAGCAGGTTTGAGGTTAATATATGTACCGAGCAGGTTTGACGTTTATATGTGTACAGAGCAGGTTTGACGTTGATATATGTACATAGCAAGTTTGACGTTTATATATGTACAGAGCAGGTTTGACGTTGATATATGTACAGAGCAGGTTTAACGTTGATATGTGTACAGAGCATGTTTGACATTGATATATGTACAGAGCAGGTTTGACGTTTATATATGTACAGAGCAGGTTTAAAGGTTGTATACGTACAGAGCAGGTTTGACGTTGATATATGTACAAAGCGGGTTTGAAGATGATAGATGTACAGAGCAGGTTTGACGTTGATATATGTATATAGCAGGTTTAACGTTGATATATGTACAGAGCAGGTTTAACGTTTATATATGTACAGAGCAGGTTTAACGTTGATATATGTACAGAGCAGGTTTGATGTTGATATATGTACATAGCAGGTTTGACGTTGATATATGTACATAGCAGGTTTGAAGGTTATATACGTACAGATCAGGTTTGACGTTGATATATGTACAGAGCAGGTTTGACGTTGATATATGTACAGAGCAGGTTTGACGTTGATATATGTACAGAGCAGGTTTGATGTTGATATATGTACAGATCAGATTTGACGTTGATAGATGTACATTGCAGGTTTGACGTTTCAAGATATACGTACAGAGCAGGTTTTACGTTGATATATGTACATAGCAGGTTTGACGTTTATATATGTACAGATCAGCTTTGACGTTGATAGATGTACATTGCAGGTTTGACGTTTCAAGATATACGTACAGAGCAGGTTTTAGGTTGATATATGTACATAGCAGGTTTGACGTTGATATATGTACAGAGCAGGTTTAACGTTGATATATGTACAGAGCAGGTTTGACGTTGATAGATATACAGAGCAGGTTTGACATTGATATATGTACATAGCAGGTTTGACGTTTCAAGATATATGTACAGAGTAGGTTTGACGTTGATATATGTACATAGCAGGTTTGGCGTTGGTATATGTACAGAGCAGGTTTGATGTTGATATATGTACAGAGCAGGTTTGACGTTGATATATGTACAGAGCAGGTTTGACGTTTATATATGTACAGAGCAGGTTTGACGGTTATATACGTACAGAGCAGGTTTGACGTTGGTATATGTACAGAGCAGGTTTGACGTTGATATATGTACATAGCAGGTTTGACGTTGATATATGTACAGAGCAGGTTTGACGTTGATATATGTACAGAGCAGGTTTGATGTTGATATATGTACAGAGCAGGTTTGACGTTGATATATGTACATAGCAGGTTTGACGTTGATATATGTACAGAGCAGGTTTAACGTTGATATATGTACAGAGCAGGTTTGACGTTAATAGATGTACAGAGCAGGTTTGACGTTTATATATGTACAGAGCAGGTTTGCCGGTTATATACGTACAGAGCGGGTTTAACGTTGATATATGTACAGAGCAGGGTTTACGTTGATATATGTACAGAGCAGGTTTGACGTTGATATATGTACAGATCAGGTTTGACGTTTATATATGTACAGAGCAGGATTGACGGTTATATACGTACAGAGTAGGTTTGACGTTGATATATGTACAGAGCAGCTTTGACGTTGATAGATGTACATTGCAGGTTTGACGTTTCAAGATATACGTACAGAGCAGGTTTTAGGTTGATATATGTACATAGCAGGTTTGACGTTGATATATGTACAGAGCAGGTTTAACGTTGATATATGTACAGAGCAGGTTTGACGTTGATAGATATACAGAGCAGGTTTGACATTGATATATGTACATAGCAGGTTTGACGTTTCAAGATATATGTACAGAGTAGGTTTGACGTTGATATATGTACATAGCAGGTTTGGCGTTGGTATATGTACAGAGCAGGTTTGATGTTGATATATGTACAGAGCAGGTTTGACGTTGATATATGTACAGAGCAGGTTTGACGTTTATATATGTACAGAGCAGGTTTGACGGTTATATACGTACAGAGCAGGTTTGACGTTGGTATATGTACAGAGCAGGTTTGACGTTGATATATGTACATAGCAGGTTTGACGTTGATATATGTACAGAGCAGGTTTGACGTTGATATATGTACAGAGCAGGTTTGATGTTGATATATGTACAGAGCAGGTTTGACGTTGATATATGTACATAGCAGGTTTGACGTTGATATATGTACAGAGCAGGTTTAACGTTGATATATGTACAGAGCAGGTTTGACGTTAATAGATGTACATAGCAGGTTTGACGTTTATATATGTACATAGCAGGTTTGACGGTTATATATGTACAGAGCAGGTTTGACGTTGATATATGTACAGAGCAGGTTTGACGTTGATAGATGTACAGAGCAGGTTTGACGTTTATATATGTACAGAGCAGGTTTGCCGGTTATATACGTACAGAGCGGGTTTAACGTTGATATATGTACAGAGCAGGGTTTACGTTGATATATGTACAGAGCAGGTTTGACGTTGATATATGTACAGATCAGGTTTGACGTTTATATATGTACAGAGCAGGATTGACGGTTATATACGTACAGAGTAGGTTTGACGTTGATATATGTACAGAGCAGGTTTGACGTTGATAGATGTACAGAGCAGGTTTGACGTTTATATATGTACAGAGCAGGTTTGACGGTTATATACGTACAGAGCGGGTTTAACGTTGATATATGTACAGAGCAGGGTTGACGTTGATATATGTACAGAGCAGGTTTGACGTTGATATATGTACATAGCAGGTTTGACGTTGATATATGTACATAGCAGGTTTGACGTTGATATATATACATAGCAGGTTTAACGTTGATATATGTACAGAGCAGGTTTGACGTTGATATATGTACAGAGCAGGTTTAACGTTGATATATGTACAGAGCAGGTTTGACGTTGAAATATGTACATAGCAGGTTTAACGTTGATATATGTACAGAGCAGGTTTGACGTTGATATATGTACAGAGCGGGTTTGACGTTGATATATGTACATAACAGGTTTAACGTTGATATATGTACAGAGCAGGTTTGACGTTGATATATGTTCAGATCATGTTTAACGTTGATATATGTACAGATCATGTTTAACGTTAATATATGTACATAGCAGGATTGACGTTGATATATGTACATAGCAGGCTTGACGTTTGTAAATGTACAGATCAGGTTTGACGTTGATATATGTACATAGCGCAGGCTTGACATTTGTATATTTACAGAGCAGGTTTGACGTTGATATATGTATTGAGCAGGTTTGACGTTGATATATGTACATAGCAGGTTTAACGTTGATATATGTACAGAGCAGGTTTGACGTTGATATACGTACAGAGCAGGTTTGACGTTTATATACCTACATAGCGGGTTTAACGTTGATATATGTACAGATCAGGTTTGTCGTTGATATATGTACAGAGCAGGTTTGACGTTGATATGTACAGAGCAGGTTTGACGTTGATATATGTACACAGCAGGTTTGACGTTTATATATGCACAGAGCAGTTTTGACGTTTATATATGCACAGAGCAGGTTTGACGTTTGTATCAGACGGTGAGGCCTTTTGTCATATTCTTCTGCATTTTTAAAAAAAAAAGAATAACTGTCCCCTTACGAACCTATTTAGAAATTGTTTTGCTGTGTATTCTTTTGAATACACCCTTTTCCTGATTGTCTTTTTTTTATGTTATGAGTATTTCTAAGTTTTATTTTTTTGATGCATTGCTAGATATCATTTGTCTGAAAATAGACGTTTTCATATTCGCTAATTAACGAAAACGATTAAATAGTTTAAATATAAATTACTAAATACTGGAGTGTAAAGTAAGTATAATTTGAATTTTAAAATAACTCAACGACGCAAATGTCATAATTTTTCTTTTTTTCCTTTTTCTAAGATTTAAAAAAAATCCGTTACAGTTACATCTGAGCGATTCATCAAACTTCATTGAATGACCAGATATAATTCAGAATAATATTAAAACACTACGTTCCGAAATTCGAGTACACCTAAGTAAATCAAAGCACTGCAGTGATGACGGCCTGGGGGCTGCTGGAAGGTTGGAAAAGTAGGGGAAATGTGAAAGGAAATAACAATTGCAGCTTATGTTTATGTATTTATTGTCAAGAAGTTGAAAGGTCATGTCAAAAATAGTAAATTTTATTAAACTGCCAATTTAAAAACAGAAGGACCTTGTTGGCACTATATCGCTCACCTCAGTGCAAGAGCTCACAAGTATACACATTTAAGACATGAAGAATCATAAGGGAAATTTGACAGCAGGTTTAGTCAGAATATTTTGAAGTTTCTGCATTATTATATCGAGAAATATGTCAATGTTAAATCACATGCCACTAAGTTGAAATAGTTCTCTAAACCATGCATTAGACTGGGAGAAAAGTGTTTGAAATATGCAAAACTCATCAAGACAATTATTCTGACAAAGATTCAAAATGCAACATCCAGTGTGTTATCAAGTTTTTCCTTCATTTGGCCTAGTGACCTATTTTTGTTTACCCGATATGACCCTTATTCGAACATGGACTAGATATCATTAAGATAAACATTCTGACCAAATTTTTAAAAAACGTGGCCTCTACAGTGTTGACAAGATTTTCCTTCAATTTGGCCTAGTGAACTATTTTTTTAACAGACATGACCAATATTCAAACTTGGCCTACATATCATCAAGACAAACATTCTAATACAGTTTCAACATGCTCAAGTTAAAAGTGCAGCCTCCATAATATTAACAAGATTTCCCTGCAAATTGGCCTAGTGACCTAGTTTCTGACCCAATATGACCCATATTCGAACTTGACTTAGAAAATGCTGTTGATACCTCCACAGCACTTGCGGGCACCTGCACAGTACGATTGGGGAAGAGGTTTGCGTTTGCACGCTACCTCTACAACTTAGTTATTGGTGCATTGGTGGCTAAAGAGGAGAGGTATCATTCCCTTTACTGCCATTCTCCCTCTCTTGTGGGTACTGCCGGGTGTCGTGGGGTGGGGGGAGTCGGGCACGGGCCCTATGGGCCCCCGCTAAGTCCGCCACTACATTTGCCACGCGTTTCCTTTGTTTACCATTCATTTTTTGACGCACTGGCCCTAAACCGCCACTGTATATTTCACGCGACTTCTTTCTTTTTTTCCCGTTCCTTTTCGCGAATGTTGATAATGTTAACAAACGTCCATATTTGACCTCTCGGCGAATTAATTTCTAAAGCATTTCTTAAACTTATATTGGAGTACACGCCTTAAGTTTTTCACTGATGTTCCAACAACATGATAGTTATGGGGGAGATGCTACACGATAGAACACAGACCTCCCCGGTCCCGTCACACGATCGAACACAGATCTCAACAGTCCAGTAACATGATCGAACGATGATCTCCACGGTCCCGTCACACCATCGAATACATATTTCTACAGTCCTGTTACACGATCGAACAAAGATCTCCACAGTCCAATCACACGATCGAACACAGATCTCCCCGGGCCCGTCACACGATCGAACATAAATCTCCCAGATCCCGTTTCACGATCGAACACAGATCTCCCAATTCCCGTTACACGATCGAACAGAGATCTCCCCGGTCCCTTCACACGATCGAACAGAGGTCCCCCCGGTCTCGTCAAATGATAAAGAAACAGATCTCCCCGGTTCCTTCACACGATCGAACACAGGCCTCCCCGGTCCCAGTAAGGGATCGAACACAGGTATACCAAATCCCGACACACGATCGAAAACTGATCTCACCAGTCCAGTCACACGATCGAACACAGATCTCCACGGTCCCGTCACACGATCGAAAACTGATCTCACCAGTCCAGTCACACGATCGAACACAGATCTCCCAAGTCCCGTAACATGATCGAGCACAAATCTCCCCGGTCCCGTCGAACAGACCAAGTCCCGTTACATGATCGAACACAGATCTCACCCGTCGTGTAACATGATCGAACACAGATCTCCCCGGTCCCGTCACACGATCGAACAAAGATCTCCCCAGTCCCGTCACACGATCGAGCACAAATCTCCCCGGTCCCGGCAAACGATCGAACACAGATCTGCCCGGTCCCGTCACACGATCGAACACAGATCTCCCAAGTCCCGTCACACGATCGAACACAGATTTCACCAGTATAATCACAGGATTGAACACAGATCTCCAAAGTCCCGGCACACGATCGAACACAAATCTCCCCGGTCCCGCTACATGATCGAAAACAGATCTCAGCAGTCCCGTCACACGATCGAACACAGATCTAACCAGTCCTGCTACATGATCGAAAACAGATCTCACCAGTCCGGTCACATGATCGAACACAGATTTCAAAGGTCCCGTTACACTATCGAACAAAGATCTCACCGGGCCCGTTACACAATTGAGCACAGATCGCACCAGTCTAGTCACATGATCCAACACAGATCTCCCCAGTCCCGTCACACGATCGAACACAGGTCTCCCATGTCCCATCACACGATCGAACACAGATCTCCCCAGTCCTGTTACATGATCGAACACATATTTCCCCAGTCCAATCACACGATCGAACACAGATCTCCGCGGTCCCGTTACACGATCGAACACAGATCTCCCAAGTCCTGTTACACGATCGAACACAGATCTCACCGGTCCCGTCACACGATCGAACACAGATCTCCCCAGTGCCGGCACACGCTCGAACACAGATCTCCCGAGTCCAGTCACATCCCCGGTCCCATTACACGATCGAACAGAGATTTCCCCGGTCCCGTTACACGATTGACACAGATCTCCCAAGTACTGTTACACGATCGAACATCTCCCTGGTCCCGTTACACGATCGAACATCTCCCTGGTCCCGTTACACGATTGAAAACAGATTTCCTTGGTCCCGTCACACGATCGAAAATAAATCTCTCCGGTCCTGTTACACGATCGAACACTGATCTCCCCAGTCCAATCACTCGATCGAACAAACATCTCGCCGGTCCCGTTACACGATCGAACAAACATCTTGCCCGTCCCGTTACACGATCGAACTTGAATCTCCCCGGTCCCATGACACAATCGAGCACAGATCTCCCAAGTACCGTTACACGATCGAACATAAATCTCCCCGGTCCCATTACACGATCGAACAGAGATTTTCCCGGTCCCGTTACACGATCGACACAGATATCTCAAGTACCGTTACGATCGAACATAAATCTCCCCGGTCCGGTTACACGATCGAACATAAATCTACCCGGTCCCGTTTCATGATCGAACACAGATCTCCCCGGTCCCGCCACACAATCAAACATAAATCTCCCCGGTCCTGTTACACGATCGAAAACAGATTTCCTTGGTCCCGTCACACGATCGAACACATATCTCTCCAGAGCAATCACACGATCGAACAAACATCTCGCCAGTCCTGTTACACGATCGAACACAGATTTCCTCAGTGCAATCACACGATCGAACAAACATCTCGCCAGTCCTGTTACACGATCGAACTTGAATCTCCCTAATCCCATGATACGATCGAACATAAATCTCCCCGGTCCCGTTACACGATCGAACATAAATCTCCCCGGTCCCATGACACGATCGTACACAGATCTCCCCGGCCCCATAACACGATCGTACACAAGTATCTCCAGTCTTGTCACACGATCGAACACAGATCTCCCGGTACCGCCACACAATCGAACACAGATCTTCCCCGGTCCAGTAACACGATTGAACACATATCTCCCCGGTCCAGTTACACGATCGAACACAGATCTCCCGGTCCTGCCACACAATCGAACACAGATCTCCCCGGTCCCGCCACACGATCAAACACAGTTCTCCACGGTCCCAACACACGATCGAACACAGTTATCCCCCCCGGTCCCGCAACACGATCGAACACTGATCTCCCCGGTCTCATTACACGATCGAACACAGATCTCCCCGGTCCCATGACACGATCGAACCCAAGTATACGTTCGAACACAGATCTGCCTGGACCCGTTATACGATCGAACACAGATATCCCCGGTCCCATGACACGATCAAACACAGGTCTTCCATGTCCCGTCACACGATCGAATACAGGTCTCCTATGTCCCGTTACACGATCGAACACAGATCTCCCATGTCCCGTCACATCATCGAACACAGATCTCCTATGTCCCGTCACACGATCGAACACAGATCTCCTATGTCCCAGCACACGATCGAACACAGATATCCCCGGTCCCATGACACGATCGAACACAGATCTCATATGTCCCGTCACACGATCGAACACAGATATCCTATGTCCCGGCACACGATCGAACACATATATCCCCCGTCCCATGATACGATCGAACACAGATCTCATATGTCCCGTCACACGATCGAACACAGATCTCATATGTCCCGTCACACGATCGAAGACAGATATCCTATGTACCGTCACACGATCGAAGACAGGTCTCCTATGTCCCGTCACACGATCGAACACAGATATCCCCTGTCCCATGACACGATCGAACACAGATCTCATATGTCCCGTCACACGATCGAACACAGACCTCCTATGTCCCGGCACACGATCGAACACATATATCCCCCGTCCCATGATATGATCGAACACAGATCTCATATGTCCCGTCACACGATCGAACACAGATCTCCTATGTCCCGTCACACGATCGAAGACAGATATCCTATGTACCGTCACACGATCGAAGACAGGTCTCATATGTCCCGTCACACGATCGAACACAGGTCTCCTATGTCCCGTCACACGATCAAACACAGATCTGCTCGGTCCCGTCACACGATCGAACAAGGATCTCCCCGGTCCCGTCACACGATCGAAAACAGATCTTCCCCGGTCCAGTAACACGATCGAACACATATATCCCCGGTCCCGTTAAGGGATTGAACACAAGTATCTCGGGTCTTGTCACACGATAGTAGTAAAGGAGGGGAGACCGGGGCATTTTGCGAATGCCCCGGTCTCCCCTCCTTTGGAAGGTATTTCGTCTCCAAAGGAGGGGAGACCGGGGCATGCCCCGGTCTCCCCTCCCTATAAAAGCGATTTAAAGAGGAAAGGTACGTAGGGAACCTCAGGCATCTACATAGACCATGACATTTTGTGAGTGCCCCGGTCTCCCCTCCCTTGGAGGGTATTTCATCTCCAAAGGAGGGGAGACTGGGGCATGTCCAAGGAGGGTAGACCGTGGCATTCGCCAAAGATGCTCCTTTGGAGATGAAATACCCTCCAAAGAAGGGTAGACCGTGGCATTCGCCAAAGATGCTCCTTTGGAGATGAAATACCCTCCAAAGAAGGGGAGACCGGGGCATTTTCGGTGAATGGCCCGGTCTGCCCTCCTTGCTAGGATAGACCGTGGACTTTGTCGTTTCCAGGCCATTTCTGATGTTGGACTTAGTCGCTTTTTCAATGGGTAGTTAAATAGGACATAGATAGGACCTGCTGGTCCTCTATAAAGGGTAGACTGGGGCATTTTGCAAAAATGCCAAAGTCTACCCTCCTAGAAGGATAGATTTGTTCTGACCGATTTTGGACTTTTCAATGACAATTTGAAAAAGTTGAGCTTTCTAAGTATGTGGGGTGGCCCTAAAAAGGGCCTTTTTTTTGTTTTTGCTTTTGTTTTCACAGATGACAGCAGCCAAAGTGTGTCTCCTTCTTTTAGTCACTGTCAATTTGCCCTCTCCTCCCCAACGAACTCTTCTTTCATTTCAATACACCATATCTTGTTGCTGGTGTTGAAGAGTAACATTCTCTCTGGGCTGTCCTTCTATGAGTTGACGATGAATATTGTAGAGTCGCTGACCAATATTTGTGAGATCAACTGCAACATTCGTGAGTTCTCTGTGTAAATCCATGCGGATATCGAGGAATGTATGGAATGAAATGACGTTCTGCTATTTATACCGATGGGTCGGATTGACCTACTTTTGACTCAGAATTAAGCTTGACCAATGAAATGCACCGAACGTCATCCAATGAAAAATGGACTTTTTAGCCTAATGCAAATACATGTTTTCCAATGTTTTTTCTTATCTGGCAAGCTATATCATATTATGGATTGTTTTAGGAATACCAAAAAACAACAACACAAAAATTTATGAACAAATGAACTTTTTATTGAACTATGAACTATGAACAGTGAACAACATATTTACAATAACAAATTTAAAGTCTTTTCATGTATTGTTCCATAAATCTGTTTGAACCAAATGGTCACATTTCGATCGTTTCTGTGATGTTCGGTTGTCCTAAATGTTTGTTGTAGACATTTCTGTAGATTGTTTCCTCTCGCTACTGCATTCAGTACAAATATACAGTAATATCCACACACTACACCCAACAAACTTTGAATAACTTGTTTGTTGTATGTCCATGATGATGAGTTATTGTGGATGAAGCTCATAATTTCTGTGTTGAGTGGTGGTAATCCATATGAATCAAAGTATGTTGATTCTCCATTTCTGTTAAAGATCACTGCTATCCAATGTTCACCAGATCTATCAGATGAGTCTGTATTGACAATGTAAGCTTGTACACTGACTGGTTTTTGTTTTGGTAATTGATCTTTAGCACAAACTTGTGCATGAAGGTTTTTTATCCAAGTTCCATGATCCAGTATGTATTGTAACTCATGAGTATGCATTGTTTTACGTCTGGATATTAGTTCCCCCACGCCTGTTTGACTTTCTCGCACCAATGTTCTAACCATGTATCAGTGAATCCAAAGAAAACATTATGTTTAATATTCCACCACAGTTTGTAGGCTACTACAATTTCCGAGTCCTTCAGTTTCATTTCTTGTATTAAAGGGTACCATTTCTCCATGATCTTGTATTGATTAATCTTTGTCAGTGCTGTTTCAATGAACATATCTGTATGTTCTTGTCTGTCTATAAAGAGGAAAAGTTGATGTTGTATTTGACTTGGATGATCTATGAGACATCCATCGCATTTGTTATGTACTTCTTCAACGATAAGTGTCTGTAATTCATCTATCATGGTTTTTTCAAAATAATTGTAAATGTCCTTTTTTCCTTTCAACACTGACATTGGTTGAATATCTCACTTTTTACAGCTTCATCTCTAAGTAGAATCGCAAATTTATGACCTGCCATGATTTCTTTTTAGTAATCTGTGATGATTTCTCGTAAGGCGTAGATTTCTATCTGATTATCAAATTCAGCAAAGACAATAACGTTGATGACTCTAGCAAGTACCTGGGCAAACTGAAGTTCAATTCTGAGGTTCCCTGTTTTTATAGGATGTAGCTGACCTTCTTCACTGCTTTGATCTGGTGTCAGATCATACCCCCACAATGCATAGCCAGTTTAGAACTCATCTTTAGTTATATCGAATGATTTATTTGCACCAATAGCCGAGATAGCCTGGTGTAACGATAGGTATGACTTAAAAAAAAGGCCATGTTCGAAATCAGGTTCAAATGGTCTGTTATGAATACTATGACCGTTGCATGAAACATTTAGTTTACACAGATTAACCTGTTGAAAATAGAATGGATTTTGTGCATAAGCCGCATTAAAAGCATCATTCCGTACCATACCAATGAAAATACGTTTCGGTAATTGTCCTTGGATCAAATGATCTTTAACTTTTGACTGAAGACCAGTTCCGACTGTAAAGGTTTTAACTTCAACTCTACGAATTGGTATTTTCATGTTTTGCTGGGCAATGACTTGATTTAAATCATTTGCAATGACTGGTAATATTTCGACATTTCTTACATTGAAACTAACTGATTCAAGCACAACTTTTTCTGCCGGTGCACCGGTATGACCTGTAAGAAAAAAGTTTGTAGAAGATCTATTGAGTCTTAATCGCATTTCAATACCATTTGGTAAATATTGTTCTTGATGAAACATATCAAGATGAAGTCGTCCACACATCTCTGTGATTCTGCTTTCTGTTATTACAGCCAATCTTTTTTTTAACCCTTCGTTGTCACCATCATGAGCTAATGCTTTGAATGATCCAACAGTGTCTTTAATCCAAAGTTCACTAGCCTATAGATGAGTGACTTTACTATCAGTATTGTATGACAGAAGATTTTCAATATATGCTCTGTAGGGGTATGTGTCCATATTACTGCTGACCAATTTATTGTTTAAATACAGGTCAATACTGCTAAACATACTGTGAAGGAAATTGTTTGTTGGGGCAACGTCAGTATCTGAATCTAAGTTATTACCATCTGCTATATGTAATTTTGAATTTAACATACAAATAAGACTGTGACAAATCTGTCCAACACTCTGTCTGAGATGGAATGATGAATTATATCGGTGAATTATTTCCTAAAGATGCTACAGGAAAATGCTCAACCCATTGACTTTCGTGCATTGTTGTCATCGTTGGTGGTACAGACAGAACATCAAGTTCTGATTTACTACATTCGCAAGACCCACTTTGCATCATTTTTATTACTGATTTCTTTAATCAAACACGTCTAAAGTTCTAGGCTTACTGTAATGTTTCTTATGTCTCTTTGAAACGATCTTACCCCTATGAGTTCGGGACTTTAAATGACGAGATTGTTTCGTTTTAGGCTTATTTATTCCACCTATCAAATTCTGTGCCAGTTCTTTTACTGAATCTTTTCCGCGCGATATCAGTACAGCTTTTGGATTTTTTCCATGTAAGAAAATATCTTGAGCTGCACCTATTCCTTGTTTAATACCCTCTTTCAATGCATGCAATCCAGATTTGACTAAAGGTTTTAGTAGTGGTGTAACATTTCGGATTTAAATAATGAACCTAGTCCATACCCATACTGGTGTTTTACACCTCTATATACAGGAATCATCTTTTTGTATTGGTTACCCGCTTTAGCGAACCTGTCTAAAATGTAACTTAACGATTGTCTTACCAATGACAAAATAAACAGGATAACCAGAATCACCAGTTATATTGATATGAATTGTATCGAACTCAGATTTTGAGACTGGGATATAATGTAAATTCATTATCTCATGATTGATATGTTGGCTTTCATTATTATTTTCAGCAGAATTGGATGATTTGAACGGAACGACACGAAGTATAGGGGCTAATGTATCACCTACGATAGAGTGTTCAACAATAGCTGAATAGATAAACAAATGATTATATCCTGCATCGATGTTTGCATTGTACTTGAACATTTGTAAACTATTTTCCCCCGGATAAATTGTTTTACCTTTGAATTCTGGTGATCCATTAGAATATCAAAAACAATGATGGTTGAAGTTTTATCCCTGTTTTAATAATTTTAGTAAATCCAAGTTTTGGACGTTTTGTTTTGTTTTGAATATTTGATAACCAAAGCAGATTGATTTTTTGATAGTATTTCACCTATCATGTTTTGTATTATTTCATTTACAACATTCAGCACATGTGATGGTGATGAGTAAGACCCCGCATCAAAAGTGAATTTCATCGACCACTTGTTTGGTGCTTTTGAACTGTCATAGTCTTTCTTATTAGATTTAACAAGTAGTTTTTGAAACGCTACATCACGTGTGATTATTTCAAATTCTGCTTCGTTCTCAGATATGTTTAAAATTTGCGACGTTGTAATTAGTTGAGCTAATGCAACTTCCCATTGTTCTTTTCCAATATGAAGTGTTTTTGATAACTTGACTTTATAACAACATTGTGTATTATTTGGAGAGTAATCCATAGAACTGTCACTCGGTAATGTAAGATAAAATGAATTCATCTTTTACCATCAATAAGATCAAACGTTTGTTTATCCTGTTTTGTATATTTCAAACCTGGTGATGGTAGAATATAACCTAATGAACTACTTAAAAGAATTAACCACAATTCGTGATTTTCTGTTTGAAGACTGAGATGTATTATAGACGTTACAATGATTGTATAAATAACAATGATTTGCGAAATGTATGTGAACTGATTTTTAGGAACACGATTTCCGCAGCAATTATACGGTGTTGATCGACTATCGTCGATACTTTCTGTTCCAACTTCAATGTTAGACTGTGAACGCATGTCTAGCGTCATGACTTTTTATTAACAAGATATGATTCTGGAATCCAACTTTGAAATTTGGTAGGATATCCTTTCCAATTAACCTTTATTTCTCTGACTATTTTTTTACCTTTACGTCTTGTTCGCTTTGCAAGAACTGAATCCATTTCATAGATTTCATCATCTTTTATGAATTGTAATTCAGGTTCATAAAAAGTGCCCAAGATTTGCTCACCGTCTAAATCTTTAACGGCATATGTTACTGGAGAAGTTGATTTATTTACATGTACAATTTCAAATAATTCCTGTGTCCAGTTAGGAAGATAACCTTTATCAAATGTTCGTTTTGTTTTGTTAATTCGCACACGGTTTTCTATCTTGAATTTTTCTTTTTTATTTGAAACGGGATTCTGAGGGTACAAATTCTCTGAAATTTCAGCTTCATTAATTTGATTAACAGATGCAGGATTTGATTTGATACTTCTGTGATAAGTATTATTGTAATTCTTTACTACATTTTCCAGAATATCAATGTAACGCTTTGTTTTCATGTGAGTAAAATATTTCCACATACGTGTTTTCAAAGTTCTTTGAAATCTTTCAACAATACTCGCTTTTGTTTCAGGGTTTTCAGTGGTAAAGAAATGAATACGATTTCGTTTTAACCATTGTTGAAATTCTTTTTTTTTGAATTCCGTACCTTTATCCGTTTGCAAAGAAATCGGGGTTCCTTTTGATTTCTGAAGTATGGATTGAAATGCATCGATTAACGTTTTACCAGTTTTATTTGGAATAGGAACAACCCAGGAAAACTTAGAAAATACATCAATAACACAAAGTAAATACTTTTTGTTGTCATCTTGTCTAGCTAAATGTTGCATGCCTGCTAAATCAGCTTGCCAATGTTGTTTCTCCTTGTAACCATTCCTTACATCCTGATATTTCACCCCCTTCAAAACGTACTTAGCAGCATGATACAGCTGCTTAATACTGGAATAGGCTACAGAACTATTTATGTTGTAATACAATTTTCTTAAAACGAAATCAAGTTTCTGAATTTTCTTCTTTAATATGATTCCCATGTCTGAAGTTTTGAAGTACTTGCTTCTTGCTTTATAGGAGTAGTTAATTCTTTTCTGTAAAATGCCTTAAGACGATCTCTTTCAGTAGGTTGCATGTAGGGTGTCATTGCCCGAACTTGTTTTTTCATGTTTGCAGATGGTGGTGATTTTTTAGGGGTACTGTAATCATCAGATTCACTTTCGGTGGCTTTATCATCATGTATGTTTTGTTTATGCATCCATTTCCATCTTGCTTGATTACCAATAACTTCTTGTGGACGTTGCTTTCATGCAAAGCCAAGCCTTTGAAAAAGTTTCCCAGCCTCTTGGTTCAATACCTTTTCTAAGTCTTAACGAATCATTGATTAAATCAATGATATTTGAACCGTGAAGTCGTTTACCTTTGTATGAAACAACACCGTGATTATCCCAAATGAGATTTTCATTATCTTTGACCATGTTTAAAAGTAATTCAGCTTTCCTTTGCATGGTTTTAGGAACGCTTTGTAATATTCGGTCATGCATTGAATTAGGTTCAGGATTTGATGGACTAGTTGTTTGTTGTTGTGATGGTTGTGACCTCGATTGAGCCTTTTTCAATGAGTTCTGTAACTTGAACAAAGTTTCACCGTACTTTTGCGCCTTTTCTGTTTCTGACATATCTGACGTTTCCAATATACCCGCCATCTTATTTTGTGGATGTGCTACATCTGCTACTTGTGGGTTTGGTGGTAATCGAGGTCTTTGTTTTTGACGTTTCATGTCCTCTAAGATTTGATAAGGTACAATAACCATTTTTCTGACTGACATTGTTCTTACAGTGATTTCAGCACACCGCCAAGTCCCCCGATAACAGCTTTTCCTAACATGGTAATAAGGCTCCTGCAAGCAACGGTAGGAATCATCCTTTCTGGTTTAATAATTCGTTTCTTTTTCTTAATGGAAACCGATTTTGATGCAATTTGTCTGAGTTGTTGACGGATTGGATGTAACTTAGTCTTATGAGCCTTGGTCAGATGATGAACATAATTGCCTTTTAAAACGTTGTGACAACATTCCGAAACACAATCACAGAGCGATTAGCTGCGTTTACTAGCTTTTTTCTCACGTTGTGTGGTGACTGTATCATAGCCATTAATTACCATTGATCCATGTTTTTTAATGAGTGGTGATTTCTGTTTACCCATGTTGACACTGTCTCTGTCTCAAGTGAAATGATCTATTTCTTTTCATCGCAATACTTGTTATGCAAATCGTGAATACAAAGCACCTAAAGCTGTTCTTGCTGGTGATGAAAGTGGTACAGTTGTCAGTGGTGAAAATGGTGCAATATCGTACAAGTCTGTAGCACGGGATGCTGTGTATGGAGGAGAACAAATTCTACTTGAAGAAGGAACAGATTGAAACTTTATTTGTTTTCGTGGTGTCACATATTTATTGTCTTTTAGTCTTTTTTGACTTTTGGGTGTTTTTTTCTTCAAGGTTTTGTTATGTTTATTTTTCGCGTTTTTTCTCATTGTAATAAATCTTTCATCGATGACTAAACGATCATTTCTTTTTTTGGCTGGCTTTTTCAACGTGTATTCTGTACTGAGAGAAAATGGAATTCAACTTGAACCACTTTCTACGACTAGACACTGGTAACAACGATTTGCTGTCACAGGCAATGACAATGAGTATGAAAGGAGAGAATTATCAACCCATTGAATATCAACCCGTTGTACAACAACCCAGCGATGATTTGAAGAACATCTTTGAGGAAATGCGGAAGATTAACAGCGGTCAGAAATCTACATTGAACACGGTTGTTACAGAGTTGAAGACATTCAACAAAATACTGGATGAATTAAAATCTTTGAACAAGAACGTTAACAAGATGATCCATAATGTGGAGAGAATAGCGGATCAACGAACAGGGTGCATCTCTACACCGGTAAAGGTACCAATTCAGTTTGACGTTAACAGTAATTCGTTGAAATATTGGATAGAGCAGATCACCTCTATTATGAAACAGAGAAGCGTTTCGCTATCATCTCGTAAAAGAAAATCAACAGATGAAACTCCAAAACAACCACGTAAAAAGGCATGTGAGGAGTCATACAGAATTCAAACAGTGATTGGGAAAGGCGAACATTCCGATCACATTGACAAGTTCAAGATCCAGAAAGAGAAAACCCCAAAACAACCACATAAAAAAACATGTGAGGAGTCATACAGAATTCCAACAGTGAGTGGGAGAGGTGCACATTCAAAGCACATTGACAATTGCAAGATTCAGAAGAGAAAATAGTAGATCGTCTATAATATCACAACACCCCCCAATAGCCATTTTAAGGGCTAACCAAATATCTCGAAAAGTTTCAACTTTTCACTCAAATTGTCAAAGTTCTTATCCTTCTGAAATACATTTTGTTTTTTAATCCCTTCGCAAAAAAGTAGATGAAAAAACATGCAAATGCAGTAGTTTGTACCCCTCACAACTTTTCATTGGATAACGTTCAGTTATTTCATTGGCCAAGCTTAATTCTCAGTCAAAAGGTAGGTCAATCCACCACTAACGGTATACATAGTAGAACGTCATTTTCAATCCATACATTCTTTTTAACTCATCGACATCAACATGGAATTATGCAGAGGCATGCTAAAAGTCTCCATTGATTTAATTGACGTTGGTCGTAGACTGCATAATATATTTACTTAATTATACATTAATCGGAGACTACCTCTGGAAATTGATACAATTCGTCAACCAGATGCGATTTATTTAGTTAGGGTGATGATGACCAAAGCTTATTATGAGTTCTGTCATGGAATCGAACACAGCTCTCACCGGTTCCGTCACGGGATCGAACACAGCTCTCCCCGGTTCCGTCACGGGATCGAACTCAGCTCTCCCTGGTTCCGTATCGGGATCGAACTCAGCTCTCCCCGCTTCCGTCACGGGATCGAAGTCGGCAATTCCCGGTTTCGTCACGGGATCGAACTCAGCTCTCCCTGGTTCAGTCACGGGATAGAACTCAGCTCTCCCTGGTTCCGTCACGGGATCGAACTCCGCTTTCCCTGCTTCCGTCACTGGATCGAACACACTCCGCGGTTGCGTCACGGGATCGAAATCAGCTCTCCCCGGTTCCGTCACGGGATCAAACACAGCTCTCCCCGGTTCCGTCACGGGATCGAACACAGCTCACACCGGTTCCGTCACGGGATCGTACACAGCTCTCCACGGTTCCGTCACGGGATCGAACACTGCTCTCCCCGGTTCCGTCACGGGATCAAACACAGCTCTCCCCGGTTCCGTCACGGGATCGAACACAGCTCTCACCGGTTCCGTCACGGGATCGAACACAGCTCACACCGGTTCCGTCACGGGATCGAACACAGCTTTCCCCGGTTCCGTCACGGGATCGAACACTGCTCTCCCCGGTTCCGTCATGGGATCGAACACAGCTCTCCCCGGTTCCGTCACGGGATCGAACACTGCTCTCCCCGGTTCCGTAAACGGGTTCGAACACAGCTCTCACCGGTTCCGTCACGGGATTGAACACAGCTCTGCACGGTCCGTCACGGGATCGAACACAGCTCTCCCCGGTTCCGTCACGGGATCGAACACATTCCCCGGTTCCGTCACGGGATCGAACACAGCTCTCCCCGGTCCGTCAAGGGATTGAACACAGCTCTCCCCGGTTCCGTCACGGGATCGAACTCAGCTCTCCCTGGTTCCGTATCGGGATCGAACACAGCTCTCCCCGGTCCGTCACGGGATCGAACACAGCTCTCCCCGGTTCCGTCACGGGATCGAACTCAGCTCTCCCTGGTTCAGTCACGGGATTGAACTCAGCTCTCTCTGGTTCCATCACGGTATCGAACTCCGCTCTCCCCGGTTCCGTCACGGGATCGAACACACTCCCCGGTTCCGTCACGGGATCGAACACAGCTCTCCCCGGTTCCGTCCCGGGATCGAACACAGCTCCCCCGGTTGCGTCGATCGAACACAGCTCTCCCCGGTTGCGTCACGGGATCTAACACAGCTCTCCCCGATTCCGTCATGTGATCGAACTCAGCTCTCCCCGGTTCCGTCACGGGATCGAACACACTCCCCGGTTCCGTCACGGGATCGAACACAGCTCTCCCCAGTTCAATCACGGGATCGTACACAGCTCTCACTAATTACGGATCGAACACAGCTCTCCCCGGTTCCGTCACGGGATTGAACACAGCTCTCCCCGGTTCCGTCAAGGGATCGAACACAGCTCTCCCCGGTTCCGTCACGGGATCGAACACAGCTCTCAACGGTTCCGTCACGGGATCGAACACAGCTCTCCCCGGTTCCGTCACGGGATCGAACACATTTCCCGGTTCCGTCACGGGATCGAACACAGCTCTCCCCGGTCCGTCACGGAATCGAACACAGCTCTCACCGGTTCCGTCACGGGATCGAACACAGCTCTCCCCGGTTCCGTCGAACTCTGCTCTCCCCGCTTCCATGACGGGATCGAACACACTCCCCGGTTGCGTCTCGGGATCGAAATCAGCTCTACCCGGTTCCGTCACGGGATCGAACACACTCCCCGGTTCCGTCACGGGATCGAACACAGCTCTCCCCGGTTCCGTCCCGGGATCGAACACAGCTCCCCCGGTTGCGTCACGGGATCGAACACAGCTCTCCCCGGTTGCGTCACGGGATCGAACTCAGCTCTCCACGGTTCCGTCACGGGATCGAACACACTCCCCGGTTCCGTCACGGGATCGAACACAGCTCTCCCCAGTTCCATCACGGGATCGAACACAGCTCTCTCTAATTACGTAACAGGATCGAACACAGCTCTCCCCGGTTCCGTCACGGGATCGAACACAGCTCTCCCCGGTTCCGTTACGGGATCGAACACAGCTCTCCCCGGTTCCGTCACTGGATCGAACACAGCTCTCACCGGTTCCGTCACGGGATCGAACACAGCTCTAACCGGTTCCGTCACGGGTTCGAACACAGCTCTCCCCGATTCCGTCACGGGATCGAACACAGCTCTCACCGGTTCCGTCACGGGATCGAACACAGCTCTCCCCAGTTCCGTCACGGGATCGAACACACTCCCCGGTTCCGTCACGGGATCGAACACACTCCCCGGTTCCGTCACGGGATCGAACACATTCCCCGATTCCGTCACGGGATCGAACACAGCTCTCACCGGTTCCGTCACGGGATCGAACACAGCTCTCCCCAGTTCCGTCACGGGATCGAACACACTCCCCGGTTCCGTCACGGGATCGAACACACTCCCCGGTTCCGTCACGGGATCGAACACATTCCCCGATTCCGTCACGGGATCGAACACAGCTCTCCCCGATTCCGTCACGGGATCGAACACAGCTCTCCACGGTCCGTCACGGGATCGAACACAGCTCTCCCCGGTTCCGTCACGGGATCGAATACATTCCCCGGTTCCGTCACGGGATCGAAAACAGCTCTCCCCGGTCCGTCACGGGATCGAACACAGCTCTCCCCGGTTCCGTCACGGGATCGAACACAGCTCTCACCGGTTCCGTCACGGGATCGAACTCAGCTCTCACCGGTTCCGTCACGGGATCGAACTCAGCTCTCCCTGGTTCCGTATCGGGATCGAACACAGCTCTTCCCGGTTCCGTCACGGGATCGAACACATTCCCCGGTTCCGTCACGGGATCGAACTCAGCTCTCCCCGGTTCCGTCACGGGATCGAACACAGCTCTCACCGGTTCCGTCACGGGATCAAACACATTCCCCGGTTCCGTTACGGGATCAAACACATTCCCCGGTTCCGTCACGGGATCAAACACATTCCCCGGTTCCGTTACGGGATCGAACTCAGCTATGCCCGGTTCCATCACTGGATCGAACACAGATCTCCCTAATTACTTAACAGGATCGAACACAGCTCTCCCCGGTTCTGTCACGGGATCGAACTCAGCTCTCCCTGGTTCCTACACGGGATCGAACAGAGCTCTCACCGGTTCCGTCACGGGATCGAACTCAGCTCTCCTCGGTTCCGTCGTGGGATCGAACACAGCTCTCCCCGGTTCCGTCACGGGATCGAACTCAGCTCTCCCCGGTTCCGTCACGGGATCGAACACAGCTCTCCCCGGTTCCGTCACGGGATCGTACTCAGCTCTCCCCGGTTCCGTCACGGGATCAAACATATTCCCCGGTTCCATTACGAGATCGAACTCAGCTATCCCCGGTTCCGTCACGGGATCGAACAGAGCTCTCCCCGGTTCCGTCATGGGATCGAACAGAGCTCTCCCTGGTTCCGTCACGGGATCGGACTCAGCTCTCCCCGGTTCCGTCACAGGATCAAACACAGCTCTTCCAGGAACTGGTCACGGGATTGAACACAGCTCTCCCCGGTCTCGCCACAGGATTGAAAATAGGTATCTAGGGAACCCGTCAAGGGTTCGAATATAGATATACAGGGAACCCGTCAGGGTATCTAAAATAGATCTCCAGGGAATCCGTCAGGGGATCGAACACAGGTCTCCCGGGAACTCGTCACGAGATCGAAAATAGGTATCCTGGGAACTCACATGTCTAGCCACGGGATCGGACATAAGTATCCCAGGAAGTCGTCATAGGATTGAACACATATCGTCATGTAACGAGGTGGACGCTCCAGGTAACCACTACATTAAATTAGTACATTTGGCAGGAACACAAAAGGACGACTTGAGTGGACACCTCCCTTTATATATAGCTATCGCATATATATTAATTTAGTAAATTTACAACTGATTTGTGTAAACTATACGGTGGTTCATTACAACTTGATGTTGGGAAACAATACATACATAATGAAGCAAACTACAATCAGAGTTTGAAACGTTAACTGTTTGGCCCACAAGAAGGTTGTCTCTATAGCCTTTGATTGCTTCACAATTGCCAAAGGCGCCGCCATACTTGTCTGACCCTATAGTGTATGTATAGTAGCTGGTTACACCAGACTAGTCCAAAGAGTGTTGTACTGTTTTTGTGTCAACATAATTTAATCTACGAGAAGAACAGCATATTGATGATAAATGAGCTACATGCGCACACACCTACTAGACTGTTAAACCCTTCCAAAATATAACACTCTACATATGCTCTTCAATGTGCAAACAGTATTTACATTATCTAATATATTCCCAGTTTATTGAAGAAATGGTCTTAATATCTTGTTAAATAGTGAAATAGAAACGGAAAATAACACGTTCCGATCCGTTTCTTCATTTCTCACAAAATGTTCAAAACTGATCTTATAATCTTATCTGAAATCTCATTAGGCGACACCAATTTTAGGTAATGTAATTATTCACGAGCTGACGACAGATTGTAAGTGGTTTCTTACACCTGTGAGATGGGTTATGTTATGACTACATCTAGAGAAATTAATCCTTTCCCTTAATTATGTACAATTTGACGAATGGAGTTCTGAAAACAATTTGATTTTCGGGAAAGGATAGGCTGCTTAAATATTCTTCTTTTCCCAGTATATTTTATACACTGTAATCTTCCTACTTTTTACTCAGATTCTTTTCAACAGATCAACAGAAGTACTCTGTACTAGACTAGTATAGGACACTTACTGGTGATCTCTTTGTGACTAACCAGTACTAGACTAGTATAGGACACTTACTGGTGATCTCTTTGTGACTAACCAGTACTAGACTAGTATAGGACACTTACTGGTGATCTCTTTGTGACTAACCAGTACTAGACTAGTATAGGACACTTACTGGTGATCTCTTTGTGACTAACCAGTACTAGACTAGTATAGGACACTTACTGGTGATCTCTTTGTGACTAACCAGTACTAGACTAGTATAGGACACTTACTGGTGATCTCTTTGTGACTAACCAGTACTAGACTAGTATAGGACACTTACTGGTGATCTCTTTGTGACTAACCAGTACTAGACTAGTATAGGACACTTACTGGTGATCTCTTTGTGACTAACCAGTACTAGACTAGTATAGGACACTTACTGGTGATCTCTTTGTGACTAACCAGTACTAGACTAGTATAGGACACTTACTGGTGATCTCTTTGTGACTAACCAGTACTAAACTAGTACACTTGCTGATGATCTCTCTGTGGCCCACCAATACTAGACTAGTACACGGACACTTACTGATGATCTCTTTGTGACTCACCAATACTAGACTAGTACAAGGACACTTACTCATGATCTCTTTATGACTCACCAATACTAGACTAGTACAAGGACACTTACTCATGATCTCTTTGTGACTAACCAGTACTATACTAGTACAAGGACACTTACTCATGATCTCTTTGTGACTAACCAGTACTAGACTAGTACAAGGACACTTACTCATGATCTCTTTGTGACTAACCAATACTAGACTAGTACAAGGACACTTACTCATGATCTCTTTGTGACTAACCAGTACTAGACTAGTACAAGGACACTTACTCGTGATCTCTTTGTGACTAACCAATACTAGACTAGTACAAGGACACTTACTCATGATCTCTTTGTGACTAACCAGTACTAGACTAGTACAAGGACACTTACTCATGATCTCTTTGTGACTAACCAGTACTAGACTAGTACAAGGACACTTACTGATGATCTCTTTGTGACTCACCAATACTAGACTAGTACACGGACACTTACTGATGATCTATTTGTGACTCACCAATACTAGACTAGTTCAAGGACACTTACTCGTGATCTCTTTATGACTAACCAATACTAGACTAGTACAAGGACACTTACTCGTGATCTCTTTATGACTAACCAATACTAGACTAGTACAAGGACACTTACTCATGATCTCTTTGTGACTAACCAGTACTAGACTAGTACAAGGACACTTACTCGTGATCACAGCTCTCACCGGTTCCGTCACGGGATCGAACACAGCTCTAACCGGTTCCGTCACGGGTTCGAACACAGCTCTCCCCGATTCCGTCACGGGATCGAACACAGCTCTCACCGGTTCCGTCACGGGATCGAACACAGCTCTCCCCAGTTCCGTCACGGGATCGAACACACTCCCCGGTTCCGTCACGGGATCGAACACACTCCCCGGTTCCGTCACGGGATCGAACACATTCCCCGATTCCGTCACGGGATCGAACACAGCTCTCACCGGTTCCGTCACGGGATCGAACACAGCTCTCCCCAGTTCCGTCACGGGATCGAACACACTCCCCGGTTCCGTCACGGGATCGAACACACTCCCCGGTTCCGTCACGGGATCGAACACATTCCCCGATTCCGTCACGGGATCGAACACAGCTCTCCCCGATTCCGTCACGGGATCGAACACAGCTCTCCACGGTCCGTCACGGGATCGAACACAGCTCTCCCCGGTTCCGTCACGGGATCGAATACATTCCCCGGTTCCGTCACGGGATCGAAAACAGCTCTCCCCGGTCCGTCACGGGATCGAACACAGCTCTCCCCGGTTCCGTCACGGGATCGAACACAGCTCTCACCGGTTCCGTCACGGGATCGAACTCAGCTCTCACCGGTTCCGTCACGGGATCGAACTCAGCTCTCCCTGGTTCCGTATCGGGATCGAACACAGCTCTTCCCGGTTCCGTCACGGGATCGAACACATTCCCCGGTTCCGTCACGGGATCGAACTCAGCTCTCCCCGGTTCCGTCACGGGATCGAACACAGCTCTCACCGGTTCCGTCACGGGATCAAACACATTCCCCGGTTCCGTTACGGGATCAAACACATTCCCCGGTTCCGTCACGGGATCAAACACATTCCCCGGTTCCGTTACGGGATCGAACTCAGCTATGCCCGGTTCCATCACTGGATCGAACACAGATCTCCCTAATTACTTAACAGGATCGAACACAGCTCTCCCCGGTTCTGTCACGGGATCGAACTCAGCTCTCCCTGGTTCCTACACGGGATCGAACAGAGCTCTCACCGGTTCCGTCACGGGATCGAACTCAGCTCTCCTCGGTTCCGTCGTGGGATCGAACACAGCTCTCCCCGGTTCCGTCACGGGATCGAACTCAGCTCTCCCCGGTTCCGTCACGGGATCGAACACAGCTCTCCCCGGTTCCGTCACGGGATCGTACTCAGCTCTCCCCGGTTCCGTCACGGGATCAAACATATTCCCCGGTTCCATTACGAGATCGAACTCAGCTATCCCCGGTTCCGTCACGGGATCGAACAGAGCTCTCCCCGGTTCCGTCATGGGATCGAACAGAGCTCTCCCTGGTTCCGTCACGGGATCGGACTCAGCTCTCCCCGGTTCCGTCACAGGATCAAACACAGCTCTTCCAGGAACTGGTCACGGGATTGAACACAGCTCTCCCCGGTCTCGCCACAGGATTGAAAATAGGTATCTAGGGAACCCGTCAAGGGTTCGAATATAGATATACAGGGAACCCGTCAGGGTATCTAAAATAGATCTCCAGGGAATCCGTCAGGGGATCGAACACAGGTCTCCCGGGAACTCGTCACGAGATCGAAAATAGGTATCCTGGGAACTCACATGTCTAGCCACGGGATCGGACATAAGTATCCCAGGAAGTCGTCATAGGATTGAACACATATCGTCATGTAACGAGGTGGACGCTCCAGGTAACCACTACATTAAATTAGTACATTTGGCAGGAACACAAAAGGACGACTTGAGTGGACACCTCCCTTTATATATAGCTATCGCATATATATTAATTTAGTAAATTTACAACTGATTTGTGTAAACTATACGGTGGTTCATTACAACTTGATGTTGGGAAACAATACATACATAATGAAGCAAACTACAATCAGAGTTTGAAACGTTAACTGTTTGGCCCACAAGAAGGTTGTCTCTATAGCCTTTGATTGCTTCACAATTGCCAAAGGCGCCGCCATACTTGTCTGACCCTATAGTGTATGTATAGTAGCTGGTTACACCAGACTAGTCCAAAGAGTGTTGTACTGTTTTTGTGTCAACATAATTTAATCTACGAGAAGAACAGCATATTGATGATAAATGAGCTACATGCGCACACACCTACTAGACTGTTAAACCCTTCCAAAATATAACACTCTACATATGCTCTTCAATGTGCAAACAGTATTTACATTATCTAATATATTCCCAGTTTATTGAAGAAATGGTCTTAATATCTTGTTAAATAGTGAAATAGAAACGGAAAATAACACGTTCCGATCCGTTTCTTCATTTCTCACAAAATGTTCAAAACTGATCTTATAATCTTATCTGAAATCTCATTAGGCGACACCAATTTTAGGTAATGTAATTATTCACGAGCTGACGACAGATTGTAAGTGGTTTCTTACACCTGTGAGATGGGTTATGTTATGACTACATCTAGAGAAATTAATCCTTTCCCTTAATTATGTACAATTTGACGAATGGAGTTCTGAAAACAATTTGATTTTCGGGAAAGGATAGGCTGCTTAAATATTCTTCTTTTCCCAGTATATTTTATACACTGTAATCTTCCTACTTTTTACTCAGATTCTTTTCAACAGATCAACAGAAGTACTCTGTACTAGACTAGTATAGGACACTTACTGGTGATCTCTTTGTGACTAACCAGTACTAGACTAGTATAGGACACTTACTGGTGATCTCTTTGTGACTAACCAGTACTAGACTAGTATAGGACACTTACTGGTGATCTCTTTGTGACTAACCAGTACTAGACTAGTATAGGACACTTACTGGTGATCTCTTTGTGACTAACCAGTACTAGACTAGTATAGGACACTTACTGGTGATCTCTTTGTGACTAACCAGTACTAGACTAGTATAGGACACTTACTGGTGATCTCTTTGTGACTAACCAGTACTAGACTAGTATAGGACACTTACTGGTGATCTCTTTGTGACTAACCAGTACTAGACTAGTATAGGACACTTACTGGTGATCTCTTTGTGACTAACCAGTACTAGACTAGTATAGGACACTTACTGGTGATCTCTTTGTGACTAACCAGTACTAGACTAGTATAGGACACTTACTGGTGATCTCTTTGTGACTAACCAGTACTAAACTAGTACACTTGCTGATGATCTCTCTGTGGCCCACCAATACTAGACTAGTACACGGACACTTACTGATGATCTCTTTGTGACTCACCAATACTAGACTAGTACAAGGACACTTACTCATGATCTCTTTATGACTCACCAATACTAGACTAGTACAAGGACACTTACTCATGATCTCTTTGTGACTAACCAGTACTATACTAGTACAAGGACACTTACTCATGATCTCTTTGTGACTAACCAGTACTAGACTAGTACAAGGACACTTACTCATGATCTCTTTGTGACTAACCAATACTAGACTAGTACAAGGACACTTACTCATGATCTCTTTGTGACTAACCAGTACTAGACTAGTACAAGGACACTTACTCGTGATCTCTTTGTGACTAACCAATACTAGACTAGTACAAGGACACTTACTCATGATCTCTTTGTGACTAACCAGTACTAGACTAGTACAAGGACACTTACTCATGATCTCTTTGTGACTAACCAGTACTAGACTAGTACAAGGACACTTACTGATGATCTCTTTGTGACTCACCAATACTAGACTAGTACACGGACACTTACTGATGATCTATTTGTGACTCACCAATACTAGACTAGTTCAAGGACACTTACTCGTGATCTCTTTATGACTAACCAATACTAGACTAGTACAAGGACACTTACTCGTGATCTCTTTATGACTAACCAATACTAGACTAGTACAAGGACACTTACTCATGATCTCTTTGTGACTAACCAGTACTAGACTAGTACAAGGACACTTACTCGTGATCTCTTTGTGACTAACCAATACTATCCGGCGGATTCCTGCGAGATAAAGGTTTTTTTCCAATTTGTAAAATATAACTCAATATAAAGAGGAACTGGATGGTGTAAACTGTAGCTCAAGATAAAGAGCATTTGCATGGTGTTACAATCTTATTTGACATTCATACCCTATGTTGCGGGAAAGAATCGTCTCAGTGAGTAACAACAGCATAGTGTTAAGATAAGTTATAAGACAAATATGTGGAGAAAATACCAATTTACTCTCCTTATCTATTACTCTGGACATGTAACTATACACAAATATACTCCAAAGTGAAATCAATTGATATATAATAGAAACATTATATCAATATTATTGAAAAAAATATGTTTTATTCTTAAATAAATGTTAATCATTGCGGGAAAAACTACTCACTTCATTATTATAAAGTTTAAAACAAAAATCATGATTTTACACTGTAAATTGTTTGTATGCATACATAAGATATAGGTGTAGGAGAGTTTGCTCAGAAAGAGAAGATTTTCTTTTGCGCTATGTTTACACATTTATTCAAATGTTTATCAGTCTTATTTTCTAAAAATCTTTAAAAAAAAACGGCTTCTGTAGGAGACGAAAGAAACAATGATTGTATTGATGGAATTTGTTAAGTAGATATCCGTTGACAGATCGTTTGTGGTGAGAAACTAGAGATGTATAGAGGGAATTGATGAAGTAGATCTACAAAGGGAATGTTGAGGTAGATGTATAGCGTGAATTGGTGAAGTAAATGTATAGAGGGAATTGATGAAGTATGTGTATAAAGGAAATTTGTAACGTAGATGTATAGAAGGAATTGGTGAAGTAGATGAAAAAAGGGAATTGGTGTAGTTGATGTATAGAAGGAATTGGTAAAGTAGATGAAAAGAGGGAATTGGTGTAGTAGATCTCTGTTGAAATATCGTTTGTGGGGAGAAACTAAAGATGTATGGAAGGAATTGATGAAGTATAGGTTTAAAGGGAATTGTTGAAGTAGATGTATAGAGGGAATTGGTAAAGAAGATATATATAGGGAATTGATGAAGTAGATGTATGAAGAGAATTGGTGAAGTAGATGTATATAGGGAATTGGTAAAGAAGATGTATATAGGGAATTGATGAAGTAGATGTATATAGGGAATTGGTAAAGAAGATGTATATATGGAATTGATGAAGTAGATGCATGAAGGGAATTGGTGAAGTAGATGTATAGAAGGAATTGGTAAAGAAGATGTATAAAGGGAATTGATGAAGTAGATGTATAAAGTGAATTGGTGAAGTAGATGTTTAGAGGGAATTGGTGAAGTAGACGTATAGATGGAATTGGTGAAGTAGATGTATAGAGGGAAAAGGTGACGTAGATGTATTGAATGAATTGGTAAAGAATATGTATAAAGGGAATTGGTAAAGAAGATGTATATAGGGGATTGATGCAGTAGATGTATAAAGGGAATTGGTGAAGTAGACGTATAGAGGGAATTAGTGAAGTAGATGTATAGAGGGAATTGATGAAGTAGATGTATAAAGGGAATTGGTGAAGTAGACGTATAGAGGGAATTGGTAAAGAAGATAAATAGAGGGAATTGGTGAAGTAGATGACTGTTGACAGATCGTTTGTGGTGAGAAACTTGAGATGTATAGAGGGAATTGATGATTCATATGTATAGAGGGAATTTGTGACGTGAATGTATAGAGGGATTTGGTGAAGTAAATGTCTAAAGGGAATTTGTGAAGTAAATGTACAGAAAGAATTTGTGAAGTAGATGTATTGCGGAAATTGGTAAGTAGATGTATGAAGGGGATTGTTGAAGAAGATGTCTGTTGATAGATCGCTTGTGACGAGAAACTAGAGATGTATGGAGGGAATTGATGAATTATATGTATAGAGGGAATTTGTGACGTAGATGTATAGAGGGAATTGGTGAAGTAGATGTATTGCGGAAATTATATGTATAGAGGGAATTGGTGAAGCAAATGTATAGAGGGAATTGGTAAAGTAGATGTACAGAAGGAATTGGTGAAGTAGATGTATTGCGGAAATTGGTGAAGTAGATGTATAGAGGGAATTGGTGAAGTAGATGTATAGAGGGAATTGGTAAAGTAGATGTACAGAAGGAACTGGTGAAGTAGATGTATTGCGGAAATTGATGAAGTAGATGTATAGAGGGAATTGGTGAAGTAGATGTAAAGAGGGAATTGGTAAAGTAGGTATGTATAGGGAATTGGTGAAGTAGATGTATAGAGGGAATTGGTAAAGTAAATGCATAGAGGGAATTGGTGAAGTGGATGACTGTTGACAGATTGTTTGCAGTGAGAAACTAGAGATGCATAGAGTGAATTTATTAATTATATGTATAGAGGGAATTTGTGACGTAGATGTATATAGTGAATTGGGGAAGTAGATGTTAAGTAATTTGTGACGTAGCTGTATAAAGCAAATTGGTGAAGTAAATGTCTAAAAAGGGAATTGGTGAAGTAAATGTCTAAAAAGGGAATTGGTGAAGTCGATGTATAGCGGGAATTGGTGAAGTAGATGATTACAGGGAATCGGTGAAGTAGATATCTAATGACAGATCGTTTGTGACTGTGGTCTCACACCTGCGAATTATTGCAAACTGGGAAACGTATGAGATGTTTGTAATAAACGCGTCCAAAATAATCATAAAAAGAAAACCCTGAGCTCCGAAGCACGAAAATCAACCACCGACAATTAACGTTCCGGAAAGCCTTACTCATATAAAGTAAGAACAGCTTTACTTTAAGACAGTCACCAGATTAAATGTTATCTCATATATTTTAAAACCCTTTCCCACATACAACAAATCTGAAGCAGACGACTTTGAACATATTAGGGCATAACTATGGATAACGTCTTTAATTATTGAATAAAATTGAAAACATTGTTGCGAATGCGGACATTGCTCATTATAAGCAATTCCACCATTTGCCATAATTTTTTTAAAAGTCGTCTGCTGGCAAACATCAAAAACGTCTGTACATGTATCTGGGAAAAGGGCAAAGGGAACTGGTTTTAACGCAGTAAGGTTATAGTGCCGCACATCCAGTATGGTAAAAAAAGGTTGAGTGATGTACATCAAGTATGGTAACACATCAATTAAGGTTGAGTGATGTACATCCAGTATGGTAACACATCAATTAAGGTTGAGTGATGTACATCCAGTACGGTAACACATCAATTAAGGTTGAGTGATGTACATCCAGTATGGTAACACATCAATTAAGGTTGAGTGATGTACATCCAGTATGGTAACACATCAATTAAGGTTGAGTGATGTACATCCAGTATGGTAACACATCAATTAAGGTTGAGTGATGTACATCCAGTACGGTAACACATCAATTAAGGTTGAGTGATGTACATCCAGTATGGTAACACATCAATTAAGGTTGAGTGATGTACATCCAGTACGGTAACACATCAATTAAGGTTGAGTGATGTACATCCAGTATGGTAACACATCAATTGAGGTTGAGTGATGTACATCCAGTACGGTAACACATCAATTAAGGTTGAGTGATGTACATCCAGTACGGTAACACATCAATTAAGGTTGAGTGATGTACATTCAGTATGGTAACACATCAATTAAGGTTGAGTGATGTACATCCAGTATGGTAACACATCAATTAAGGTTGAGTGATGTACATCCAGTATGGTAACACATCAATTAAGGTTGAGTGATGTACATCCAGTATGGTAACACATCAATTAAGGTTGAGTGATGTACATCCAGTATGGTAACACATCAATTAAGGTTGAGTGATGTACATCCAGTATGGTAACACATCAATTAAGGTTGAGTAATGTACATCCAGTACGGTAACACATCAATTAAGGTTGAGTGATGTACATCCAGTATGGTAACACATCAATTAAGGTTGAGTGATGTACATCCAGTATGGTAACACATCAATTAAGGTTGAGTGATGTACATCCAGTACGGTAACACATCAATTAAGGTTGAGTGATGTACATCCAGTATGGTAACACATCAATTAAGGTTGAGTGATGTACATCCAGTATGGTAACATATCAGTTAAGGTTGAGTGATGTACATCCAGTATGGTAACACATCAATTAAGGTTGAGTGATGTACATCCAGTATGGTAACACATCAATTAAGGTTGAGTGATGTACATCCAGTACGGTAACACATCAATTAAGGTTGAGTGATGTACATCCAGTATGGTAACACATCAATTAAGGTTGAGTGATGTACATCCAGTATGGTAACACATCAATTAAGGTTGAGTGATGTACATCCAGTATGGTAACACATCAATTAAGGTTGAGTGATGTACATCCAGTACGGTTACACATCAATTAAGGTTGAGTGATGTACAGCCAGTACGGTAACACATCAATTAAGGTTGAGTGATGTACAGCCAGTATGGTAACACATCAATTAAGGTTGAGTGATGTACAGCCAGTAAGGTAACACATCAAATAATATTACAGTGATGTACATCAAATATGGTAACACATCAATTAAGGTTGAGTGATGTACATCAAGTATGGTTACATATCAATTAAGGTTGAGTGATGTACATCAAGTATGGTTACATATCAATTAAGGTTGAGTGATGTACATCCAGTATGGTAACACATCAATTAAGGTTGAGTGATGTACATTCAGTATGGTAACGCATCAATTAAGGTTGAGTGATGTACATTCAGTATGGTAACACATCAAATAATATTACAGTGATGTACATCAAATATGGTAACACATCAATTACGGTTGAGTGATGTACATCCAGTATGGTTACACATCAATTAAGGTTGAGTGATGTACATCCAGTATGCTTACATATCAATTTAGGTTGAGTGATGTACATCCAGTATGGTAACACATCAATTGAGGTTGAGTGATGTACATCCAGTATGCTTGCACATCAATAAAGGTTGAGTGATGTACATCCAGTATGGTAACACATCAATTAAGGTTGAGTGATGTACATCCAGTATGGTAACACATCAATTAAGGTTGAGTGATGAACATCCGGTATGGTTACACATCAATTAAGGTTGAGTGATGTACATCCAATATGCTTACATATCAATTTAGGTTGAGTGATGTACAGCCAGTATGGTAACACATCAAATAATATTACAGTGATGTACATCAAATATGGTAACACATCAATTAAGGTTGAGTAATGTACATCAAGTATGGTTACATATCAATTAAGGTTGAGTGATGTACATCCAGTATGCTTACATATCAATTAAGGTTGAGTGATGTACATCCAGTATGGTAACACATCAATTAAGGTTGAGTGATGTACATCAAGTATGGTAACACATCAATTAAGGTTGAGTGATGAACATCCAGTATGGTAACACATCAATTAAGGTTGAGTGATGTACATCCAGTATGGTAACACATCAATTAAGGTTGAGTGATATACATCCAGTATGGTAACACATCAATTAAGGTTGAGTGATGAACATCCAGTATGGTAACACATCAATTAAGGTTGAGTGATGTACATCCAGTATGCTTATATATCAATTTAGGTTGAGTGATGTACATTCAGTATGGTAACACATCAATTAAGGTTGAGTGATGTACATTCAGTATGGTAACACATCAAATAATATTACAGTGATGTACATCAAATATGGTAACACATCAATTACGGTTGAGTGATGTACATCCAGTATGGTTACACATCAATTAAGGTTGAGTGATGTACATCCAGTACGCTTACATATCAATTAAGGTTGAGTGATGTACATCCAGTATGCTTGCACATCAATAAAGGTTGAGTGATGTACATCCAGTATGGTAACACATCAATTAAGGTTGAGTGATGTACATCCAGTATGGTAACACATCAATTAAGGTTGAGTGATGTACATCCAGTATGCTTACATATCAATTAAGGTTGAGTGATGTACATCCAGTATGCTTGCACATCAATAAAGGTTGAGTGATGACATCCAGTATGATAACACATCAATTAAGGTTGAGTGATTTACATCCAGTATGGTAACACATCAATTAAGGTTGAGTGATGTACATCCAGTATGGTAACACATCAATTAAGGTTGAGTGGTGTACATCCAGTATGGTAACACATCAATTAAGGTTGAGTGATGTACATCCAGTATGCTTATATATCAATTTAGGTTGAGTGATGTACATCCAGTATGGTAACACATCAATTAAGGTTGAGTGATGTACATCCAGTATGGTAACACATCAATTGAGGTTGAGTGCTGTACATCCAGAACGGTTACACATCAATAAAGGTTGAGTGATGTACATCCAGAACGGTTACACATCAATAAAGGTTGAGGGGTGTACATCCAGTATGGAAACACATCAAATAATATTACAGTGATGTACATCAAATATGATAATACATCAATTAAGGTTGAGTGGTGTACATCAAGTTTGGTTACATATCACTAAATGTTTTAGTGACGTACATGTAATATGATAATACATCAATTAAGGTAACAGTGACGTATATAGTAACATTAATTGATATGTAACCATAGTGGATGTACGTCACTGTAACATGTATTGATGTGTTGACATATTGGATTTACGTCACTGTAACATGTATTGATGTGTTACCATATTGGATTTACGTCACTGTAACATGTATTGATGTGTTACCATATTGGATTTACATCACTGTAATATGTATTGATGTGTTACCATATTGGATTTACGTCACTGTAACATCAAATGATGTGTTACCATATTGGATATACGTCACTGTAACATGTATTGATGTGTTACCATATTGGATTTACGTCACTGTAACATGTATTGATGTGTTTCCATATTGGATATACGTCACTGTAACATGTATTGATGTGTTACTATATGGGATGTACGTCACCGCAATATGTATTGTTGTGTTACCATATATATTGGATATACATCACTGTAACATGTATTGATGTGTCAACATATTGGATTTACGTCACTGTAATATGTATTGATTTTTTACCATATTGAATTTACGTCACTGTAACATGTATTGATGTGTTACCATATTGGATTTACGTCACTGTAACATGTATTGATGTGCTACAGTATTGGATATACGTCACTGTAACATGTATTGATGTGTTACCATATTCGATATACGTCACTGTAACATGTATTGATGTGTTACCATATTGGATTTACGTCACTGTAACATGTATTGATGTGTTACAATATTGGATATACGTCAATGTAATATGTATTGATGTGTTACCATATTGGATTTACGTCACTGTAACATGTATTGATGTGTTACCATATTGCATATACGTCACTGTAAGATGTATTGATGTGTTACCATATTGGATTTACGTCACTGTAATATGATTGATGTGTTACCATATTGGATGTACGTCACTGTAACATGTATTGATGTGTTACCATATTAGATATACGTCACTGTAACATGTATTGATGTGTTGCCATATTGAATTTACGTCACTGTAACATGTATTGATGTGTTACCATATATACGTCACTCCAAAATGTATTGATGTTTTGCCAAATTGGATTTACCGCACTGTAATATGATTGATGTGTTACCATATTATATTTACGTCACTGTAACATCAAATGATGGGTTACCATATTAGATTTACGTCACTGTAAGATTAATTGATGTGTAACCATATTGGATATACGCCACAGTAATGTTAATTGATGTATTACCATATTGAATGTATGTCACTGTAACCCTTATTGATGTGTACCATATTGAATATACGTCACTGTAATATTGATTGATGTGTTACCATATTGGATGTACGTCACTGTAATAGTAGTTGATGTGTTACCATATTGAATGTATGTCACTGTAACCCTAATTGATGTGTACCATATTGAATATACGTCACTGTAATAGTAATTGATGTGTTATCATATTGGATGTACGTCACTGTAACATTTATTGATGTGTTACCATATTGGATGTACGTCAATGTAACATTTATTGATGTGTTAGCACATGAGTTGTATGTCACTGTTATAGTAGTTGATGTGTTACCATTTTGGATGTACGTAACTGTATTTGAATTGATGTGTTACCATATTGGATTTACGTCACTGTAATATTGATTGATGTATTACTATATTAGATGTACGTCACTGTAATATTGATTGATGTATTACTATATTGGATATACGTCACTGTAATATTATACAATTATGGACTTTTCAGCTGTTATACATGATGTGATATGCACCAAAAAAATCATTATTGACCAAGGCGATAGCCGAGGTCAATAATGATTTTTTGGTACATATCAACATCATGTATAACAGCTGAAAAGCCCATAACTGTTTTATTGTATAACCCTCAATTTATCATATCGTTTTGATATTGATCAACTTAAAAGAAAACAGAGGACCACTCAAGGAACATTTCTGTTGTATGTTGTATTTCTGTCTCATGCTAACAGTACGTTTTTGACATGATAACAGTCTAAAACGCGCGTCTAAAATGTTGGTAATGCACGTGCATGACGTCATTAAAAAAAAAATACGTCACCGGAATGACCACTCGGAAGTTTCCGTGGTCATTCTGAACGCGCCTCGGAAAATTCCGTAGCGTACGGATAAAGGCGAAGGATATTAATAGGCGAAGGATATTAATAGGCGACTCGTGGGATTTCCCGGTCTTCCCCTGTTTCTATTTATAAAACTGGTGAATATCAGAAAAAAACGGTGAATATCGCTAGATATTTTTACTAAAAAGTTACTTTTTAACCAATGAAAAGGCGTCTATTTATAGGTTATATAATAATAATGATTGATGTATTACTATATTGGATAAAAGTCACTGTAATATTGATTGATGTATTACTATATTAGATATACGTCTCTGTAATATTAATTGATGTGTTACCATATTGGATGTACGTCACTGTAACAATGAGTGATGTTATTACCATTTTAGATGTACGTCACTGTAATATTGAGTGATGTTATTACCATTTTGGATGTACGTTACTGTAATATTGAGTGGTGTGTTACCATATTGGATGTACGTCACTGTAACAATAGTAGATGTACGTCACTGTAATAATAGTAGATGTACGTCACTGTAACGTTTATGGATGTTTTACCATAATAGATGTACGTCACTGTAATATTGAGTGATGTGTAACCATATTGGATGTACGTCACCGTAACACTATTGGATGTACGTCACTGTAACACTATTGGATGTACGTCACTGTAACAATAGTAGATGTACGTCACTGTAACAATAGTAGATGTACGTCACTGTAACAATAGAAGATGTACGTCACTGTAACAATATTGGATGTACGTCACTGTAACAATAGTAGATGTACGTCACTGTAACACTATTGGATATACGTCACTGTAACACTATTGGATGTACGTCACTGTAACAATAGTAGATGTACGTCACTGTAACACTAGTAGATGTACGTCACTGTAACACTATTGGATGTACGTCACTGTAACACTATTCGATGTACGTCACTGTAACAATAGTATATGTACGTCAATGTAACACTAGTAGATGTACGTCACTGTAACAATATTGGATGTACGTCACTTTAACAATAGTAGATGTACGTCACTGTAACAATAGTAGATGTACGTCACTGTAACAATATTGGATGTACGTCACTGTAACAATATTGGATGTACGTCACTGTAACAATGGTAGATGTATGTCACTGTAACAATAGTAGATGTACGTCACTGTAACAATAGTAGATGTACGTCACTGTAACACTATTGGATGTACGCCACTGTAACACTATTGGATTACGTCACTGTTACACTATTGGATGTACGTCACTGTAACACTATTGGATGTTATTCACTGTAACAATAGTAGATGTACGTCACTGTAACAATAGTAGATGTACGTCACTGTAACACTATTGGATGTACGTCACTGTAACAATAGGAGATGTACGTCACTGTAACAATATTGGATGTACGTCACTGTAACAATAGTAGATGTACATCACTGTAACGTTTATGGATGTTTTACCATGATAGATGTACGTCACTGTAACATTTTCTGTTTCTCATTTCTGTTTTGTGATCGAAATCGCCATCCGTGTTTGTCGAACGAATGTGTTTTTTGCCTGCCGGGTTCTTTCACTTTCAATAAAAAATACTTCTTGTATTTAGCCATTGCTTTGTTCTTGTCTTAATGAGAATGTTTCTACAAGAATGGAAGCTGATTAAGAACCCCACAGTTTAAGTGTGTATTCTGAAGACTTGATTTAAACTAGTGTAAGTCCATACCAGAGATTACAATTACTATAAACAAATTAAAATATAATGAGAAAATTGCACAAAACGTGAGATGTAGCATTTCTCAACCTTTCTTAAACCCTGTAGAAAAAGTCGCCTGCCGTAAACGAAAAACAGGCTAAATGAGTCTCACCACGCTGACACCGACCGATCTAGACCAATCTCCGCCTCTTATCACGATATTTCCTGTTCAGTATAACGGAGAACAGAAGAGTCTGGAGAACAAAATAAGAAAACGATTTACGCAGGCCTATGTGTGTTCTACTCGTGTAATACTTACGCTATGGTTTTCCTGAGCACCGCATATGTGTACGATGTTTGCGGAGAAGTGCTCTCCATATTTCATTCTTTACTCAATCTCCATCAAAATGCACCATACTAAAGATCACGGAATTCTGAATGTCAGTGGTAATTTATAGATCTGTTTCATGCGTGTGGAATGAAATGTGGTTTCTATAGTAACGTCACCGATGTCATCCCGGGCTAAATTTCAGTTAAAATAATCTAAATCCTTACGAAACATTACGTCCGGTATGTACAGTTTTGAAGACAGGTAAATAAAACGTCAGGTAATAAACTCGCCGACGTCTGACACAATGTTGATGACGTCAATTTGATTTCTGACGTCAGAAATGTAAACAACTTGAGCTTTCACTAGTAAATGTGTTACAATAAGTGAAGAACAGAGATCGGCTACCAAATTGTGTGTGCGAAATGGGTATTCTAAAGCAATAACCATCGAAATGTTGACAAATGCATATGGGGAAAAGTGCAACCTACATGTGGTATAAACGCTTTTAGGAGGAAAAGATCTCTTCGGGGATAGCGAGTGCAGCGGTCGTCAGTGCACCCGTTATGTCACCAACCGTCGCAGCTGACCGGGGGCTTCCGAATAAACATCGACGCACCACGATTAGGGATATTGCTGCCCGAACAGACCACAGTTATGGAACAGTGTCAAATAGTATTCACAACCACAATGCGTCGTAGATGCGCAAGATGGATACCAAAAAAGCTAACTGACCAGAAGAGACTTCGTTCAGAATGTTGTCAGCAGATTTTGAAGAGGTCCGATCGTGAAGATGAACGTTTCATTGAAAGAAGTGTCACCGTTGACGAAATGTGGATTAGTTTATACACTCCATAGACACAATTCAAGACGAACGTGTCCGTCAAGAAACAGATGTGTGTGGTATTCTTCGACATGAGGGGTGTGATCCTGGCCAATGCAGTTCCTCAGGGACAGACGGGGTATGCTTCATACTACACGAAGGTGAGTTGATAAGAAACTTATTTACACTTTTTACTTTGTTTGTACAATATGATATTTTACAATTGTTCTTAAAATGGTTCTAAAGCTGTCAATATAGCTAAAAGCAAACAATGTTTTGATTACAAATCACTCAGATGGTATTCAACTTTATTAAAAACACTTTCAACTTTCAACAAATTCATTATTGTCCAATGGGAGACACCTTCAGTGTATGGACTCATCTGAAATTTCATCGACAAAATTGTCCTTCGATCCGAATTACTTCCATTTGACCGTAATATTTCACCATGACAACGCGCCCCGTCTATTCGAGCAGCATCAATACAAACAGCCATACGTCAACTAGAGTTTGAGCTTCTGAACCAAGCCCCTTACACCACGGACTTGTCCCCATGTGACTTCTTCCTTTTTCCGGTGATCGGGGGAACACTCTTTGATAATAATCATGATTTTTGCAGGTGTCTTTGTCTAACATTCAGCCGGAATCGTTCAGACGATATCTTCTAGATTCATGGCTGGAAAGGAGGTGTATCTCATTCAAGGGAGATTATTTCGAGTGATTTTTATCGGATCAATCATCATGTACAGATATGTTGACGTTACCGTCAGTATGTGTTGGGCCGGTATTGGCTCAGTGACGTTACCGTCAATATGTGTTGGGCCGGTATTGGCTAAGTGACGTTGCCGTCAATATGTGTTGGGCCGGTATTGGCTCAGTGACGTTGCCGTCAAGATGTGTTGGGCAGGTATTGACTCAGTGACGTTGCCGTCAAGATGTGTTGGGCAGGTATTGACACAGTGACGTTGCCGTCAAGATGTGTTGGGCCGGTATTGGCTCAGTGACGTTGCCGTCAAAATGTGTTGGGCCGGTTTTGGCTCAGTGACGTTGCCGTCAAGATGTTTTGGGCCGGTATTGGCTCAGTGACGTTGCCGTCAAGATGTGTTGGGCAGGTATTGACTCAGTGACGTTGCCGTCAAGATGTGTTGGGCCGGTATTGGCTCAGTGACGTTGCCGTCAATATGTGTTGGGCCGGTATTGGCTCAGTGACGTTGCCGTCAATATGTCTTGGGCCGGTATTGGCTCAGTGACGTTGCCGTCAATATGTGTTGGGCCGGTTTTGGCTCAGTGACGTTACCGTCAATATGTGTTGGGCCGGTATTGGCTCAGTAACATTACCGTCAAGATGTGTTGGGCCGGTATTGGCTCAGTGACGTTACCGTCAAAATGTGTTGGGCCGGTATTGGCTCAGTGACGTTACCGTCAAGATATGTTGGGCCGGTATTGGCTCGGTAACATTACCGTCAATATGTGTTGGGCCATAATTGGCTCAGTGACGTTACCAAAGCATCAAATTACTTAATCAATCAAAAATAATTCAGCAAGATATCCTAAGTAATAAAGAAATGACAGTATTTGTCCGCGAACCTTTTGAATGGCCCACGTATATTTATATAATTCATATATTCTGGAGATCGCTTGTCGTGTGACGTGGCTCCAATTTGATAAATGTTATTGCACTGCTTGAGTAATGTAGTCCATGGAAAATCATATCAATCATAGTGCAGTGATAACGACCTTTAAATACGAGTTTGGTGACATTTTTACATCTATCTTAATGTGAGTTAGATTTATATCATTTTACTGCAAACATAATAATTCTAAGAGGGTCCCTATTAGTGCAGCTATACGTATACATCTATAGCTCTGAAGGTGCAACCATTACTTGTGTCAGTTTCACAAAACTACACGAGTCGTGTCTGGTTATTTTGGTCTTATTGTAATTGCGTACATTGAAGACTCGGGTCAATATGTACACATGCACAGGCTCGGCAGAATCTTCACTGCCCGCTGATATATTGTATAGACTTACTCTAATTATGAATTGTATTAGTTCATGTTGTAAACATTCTGTATTCTGTAAACTAGAGAAATTAAAGGTATGGCCCCGGTGTACGCCAACTTTAACCATTTCCCACATGTGGATGCTTTCCAGTAGCGACTTTTGAAAACATTGAGGCAAAAAGAAGAAACTGCTCATAATAAGCAATTTCATGTTTTGCCACAACGTTTTCAACTTTTTTAAATAATTGTGCTTTCATTTATAGAGAGTTTCCATATTTGTCCTAAATGTTTTCAAAGTTGTCTGATACAGATTTTTTTGTAAATGGGAAAGGAATTAAAACCGGAGAGACAAAGAAGACACAAAATTGACATATTCGGTTTATATGTCTATACGTCTATATTGTTACACGGACTGACATATTCGGTTTATACGTCTATACTGTTACACGGACTGACATATTCGGTTTATACGTCTATACTGTTACACGGACTGACATATTCGGTTTATACGTCTATACTGTTACACGGACTGACATATTCGGTTTATACGTCTATACTGTTACACGGACTGACATATTCTGTTTATACGTCTATACTTCTATACTGTTACACAGACAGACAGGTGCGGTTAATATGTCTATATGTTTATACTGTAACACGGACTGATATATTCGGTTTATATGTCTATACGTCTATACTGTTACACGAACTGACATATTCGATTTATATGTCTATACTGTTAAACGAACTGAAATATTCGGTTTATATGTCTATATGTCTATACTGTAACACGGACTGACATAATCGGTTTATATGTCTATACTGTAACACGGACTGAGATATTCGATTGATATGTCTATACGTCTATACTGTTACATGGACTGACATATTCGGTGTATATGTCTATACGTCTATACTGTTAAACGGACTGACAGATTCGGTTTATATGTATACTGTTACACGAACTGACAGATTCGGTTTATATGTCTATACGTCTATACTGTTACACGGACTGACAGATTCGGTGTATATGTATATAAGTCTATACTGTTACACGGACTGACATATTCGGTTTATACTTCTATACTGTTACACGGACTGACTAACTATGTAATGAGAAAACGACAACATACTGTACAAAAGTACCCACAATTTGTAAATAAAAAACAGCACCATAAGGGACCGATCTGAAATAGCAATAAGTTTTATTGAAATCATTTATTTATTTTTATATTGTTTGTGGAGCAATCACTTCCGATGTCTGCTGCCTGGAAATTCAATCAGGTATGTGTTAAGCAGGCACTTATATTTACTATTTATCATAAAAACTCACTTTATATAGACGAACCGAAGTCACGAGGACACGCTCTGTAACTACATTGCCTTTTACATTGATGTTTATAAGTGGCTGCTTATCGAATTGAATGTTGTCTTTCTCTGCCGAATTTCACAAGGTCGACACTTCCATGTTGAAAATTGGACTGTTCCAACTGAATTAGTTTTTGTCAATTTTTAAGTGTGATTTTGGCAATTATCTTTTGTAAGCTTAATACTTTATTCGTATGACGATAAGATCCTCTACCCCAGACCGAACAACAGTTATCTATTAATTTGTAATATATAAGCATTACAAGAGAAAGTTGATGCAACGCATCAATGTCGCCGGAAATCCATACTGCAGTTATGCATAACACCAGGGTGAGTGTATTAAATTTAATACACTCACCCTGATAACACTAACATTATAGTAGTTGAAAAAAACAGTTATCAACTAAAGGGCATATTGGAACATCAGGAGTGGGGTCAAGTGAAAATGTATCATAACTTGCATTTTTGTTTTGTCAACGAAGTTTATGTCCTTTATTGAAATATAATTAAAGCCTTTCATTGTTTATGATCAATCTCCATTCTAAGGTAGGTGGACCATATACACAGCCAACTAATCATAAACAGGAAATGAGTAATTTTGCCAATCATTAGTCTACTCATGTTTTAAAATTATATAATGATGAGCGCCCTTGTGTCAATGATGCATAACAATATGCAGATCGCAAGCAAAATAAGTGTCGGGAATCTAATAACACATTTAAAATTGTCAAGGACGAAATAATTTTGTACGAAAGACCCGATTCGTTTCTTCTTCGCATACTTGTCGTTCTTTACACTCTCTTTATAGGCAGAGAGTGTGTTTTAAAATGATATAATTATGAGCGCCCTTGTGATAATAATGCATAACAATATGCAGATCGCAAGCAACATGCCTGTAGTGAATATTATGACAAATTTAAAATTGTCAAGGACGAAATAATTTTGTATGAAAGACCCGATTCGTTTCTTCTTCCCATAATTATCGTTTTTTCACTCTCTTTATAGGCAGAGAGTGTTCATTCAAAGTATTTTTTATATTAAATATTTGCTTCGAACCAAATAAACATTTTAAATCACCTATAATTAACTATTTGTAAGAGAGTGTAAAGAACGGCTCTCTGCAAAGGAGATTTATCTACGCAGTCGGTATTCGGTAGTCACTTGATCAACATATTTAGCTTAGAAACAGTTCCTACTTTAGATATTCATGGATTAACATTATTAAATAAGTTCTACATTAATCAAGACATCTCTTTGAACATGAAAATAACATTCAGTAAGTTAAAATTGCTACTAAAAGGAGAATTCGACGTCATTTTTATCTCGATATTGACACATAACAGTTTGCAGCAAGTCTAGCAGGGACTCTTTTGTCTTCGTAAATAAGACAAAATCAAAGCACTGAAAGTGCTCAAAGCAAGGGGCTAACTGCAGATAACATTTGGACATGGATTTACCGATCCCGAAAGTCTAACTTGAACACTTTACACTAGCACTTTGTTAGTTAGCACTTTATATCCATATATTAAATAATAAATGAGTAAAGCAAAATACTGTACACACAGTATGATGGTCTATCGATGTACTAAAAGTTGGCATACACATGCGCATCTGCTATTAATTAATGCAATTAACACATATACATTTCATATCAAAATCACAATAACCTAACAATGATAATTATATTGAGAGTCCAATTTTACTTTCAAAGCAGAAATAAAATCCTGTGTTATCTACATTTTCTTCAGCGTGCAATGACTGAAATAGTGTTAAAAGCGACGTAAAACATCATATACACGATTTAATCATTTTTTAGTGTTTCACAACGCATATGTGAATAGTTTTAGATGCATTGCTTTTGAATTCATTTTAAATCCCAACATTTTGAAAGAGTTTATTGCAGCGGTGTTAAATGACAATTGCACCACCGATATCGGCAATTTATAAGACAAAAAATATTATATTTTTCTTATAACAAACAATTATCTGCCCGAAGCGGGAATTGAACTCTAGTCTACCGCTTCACGGACGAACACTCTAACCGCTACGTTACCCGGCCACTTCGTAGGATTTTATTTGTAACAGAATTATAAACCGATACACGAGTTAGCGAATTATTTAGTATTGAAGCGTTTTATCTTGATAAAAAACAAATGTCATTTAAATCATTTGTTTTATAACTGGGACTTGACTATCTTATTCCGTCTGCTGGGATTGTTCAGGTTAATTTTGGTTGAGAATTTGATGTAATTACGCAGGAATCTGAAATGAAATACTCTAGTACTTAGATTCCTTATTATTCAAAAGGATTTTTGGAAATTCCGACGCCTAGTTGGAATCGAAAAGTTGCCTTTACTCCATTTGATTTACAATATTTAGGAATTACCAATGAACTTTACGCGCGATCAAGTATGTTGAAAGCGTAGAAATACATTTTAATTATTAATCATGAAATTCATATATTTGAGTTATTTCTTTTGGGTTAGTGATGTCAAATCAAATTGATTTTTAGACAGGAACTATTGGCGGTACGAGATGACCAACATGGATATTAGTTGGCAACAGTCATTTCATTTTTAACAAAATATTCCACAAATCATCCACTTCCATTAACATTATGTACGATATGCAACCACAAATACATATATATGTGAAGACGAGATGGTGTTCAGAAACGGAGAGCTGATGTAGAAAGACAGATGTGAAGTAATTCAATGCCGATATCGTAAAACGCCTGTCTATATTCCATTCTCAAAATGATGCGTCGTTTCGAAAATCAGCTACTATAGCAATTGACTCTAACGAGCCCCTTGCTAAAAATTGCTAATATAACTGCATTTCTGTTCTTATGTTCAAGGAATTGTTACCTACATGTTTTAACTTCTGCAGTTTTGTTGTATGTGGGCAATGGTTAATGTATATAACACACAAGCGTTATATCCCATGTCTAGCCTTGAGGGCGGGATACAAGCGTTATATCCCATGTCTAGCCTTGAGGGGATGATACAAGCGTTATATCCCATGTCTAGCCTTGAGGGCGGAATACAAGCGTTATATCCCATGTCTAGCCTTGAGGGCGGGATACAAGCGTTATATCCCATGTCTAGCCTTGAGGGGATGATACAAGCGTTATATCCCATGTCTAGCCTTGAGGGCGGAATACAAGCGTTATATCCCATGTCTAGCCTTGAGGGCGGAATACAAGCGTTATATCCCATGTCTAGTCTTGAGGGCGAGATACAAGCGTTATATCCCATGTCTAGCCTTGAGGGCGGGATACAAGCGTTATATCCCATGTCTAGCCTTGAGGGCGGGATACAAGCGTTATATCCCATGTCTAGCCTTGAGGGGAGGATATAAGCGTTATAGCCCATGTCTAGCCTTGAGGGGAGGATACAAGCGTTATATCCCATGTCTAGCCTTGAGGGCGGGATACAAGCGTTATATCCCATGTATAGCCTTGAGGGCGGGATACAAGCGTTATATCCCATGTCTAGCCTTGAGGGCGGGATACAAGCGTTATATCCCATGTCTAGCCTTGAGGGGAGGATACAAGCGTTATATCCCATGTCTAGCCTTGAGGACGGGATACAAGCGTTATATCCCATGTCTAGCCTTGAGGGGAGGATACAAGCGTTATATCCCATGTCTAGCATTGAGGGTGGGCCACAAGCCTTATATCCCATGTCTAGCCTTGAGGGCGGGATACAAGAGTTATATCCCATGTCTATTCTTAAGGTCGGATTACAAGCGTTATTTTCTATGTCTAGCCTTGAGGGCGGAACACAGCGTTATATCCCATGTCTAGCCTTGAGGGCGGGATACAAGCGTTATATCCCATGTCTAGCCTTGATGGCGGGCCACAAGCGTTATATCCCATGTCTAGCCTTGAGGTCGGGATACAAGCGTTATATCCCATGTCTAGTCTTGAGGGAGGCCTTATATCTAATTTCTTGCATCGAGGGCGGGCCACAAGCGTTAGATCCCATTTCTTGCTTCGAGGGCGGGACACAAGCGTTAGATCTCATGTCTAGCCTTGAGGGGAGGATAACACAGGATTTTATTTCTGCTTTGAAAGTAAAATTGGACTCTCAATATAATTATCATTGTTAGGTTATTGTGATTTTGATATGAAATGTATATGTGTTAATTGCATTAAAAAAACACGGCTTAAAAACCAGGAGGTGTGCTAAGCAGAAACTATCAAGATAGCAGATGCGCATGTGTATGCCAACTTTTAGTATATCGATAGACCATCATACTGTGTGTACAGTATTTTGCTTTACTCCTTTATCATTTAATATATGGATATAAAGTGCTAACTAACAAAGTGCTAGTATAAATTGTTCAAGTTAGACTTTTGGGATCGGTAAATCCATGTCAAAATGTTATCTGCAGTTAGCCCCTTGCTTTGAGCACTTTCAGTGCTTTGATTTTAAAAGGTCGTCTGCTGTACAGGCGTTATAAAGCGTCTGTGTGGTTAAGAGATGTAAATGCATGTAGCTTGTATAGAGTTAATACATAACCCAATACATGTACCGTTCATTGTGATAAATACCTCATCCATTATCTGGCATCAAGTCAGCATGAATAATACATAACATAATCCTCGCCACACAAAAAAAAACCCGACCAATTCGACCCAGAGAAGATGAAGGTAGTCATCCAGTGTCATTCTTTATGTTTATTGGGATTTTATACCGTTTACAACTTTATTTCAGTAAAATCACGGAGACAGTTCACTTATCCATGATCCCTCGGTAAACACTCCAGTACAAGGCTCTCGAGTGCACTCCACATCGAGCCAGGACTCAGGATCGAACCCAGAACGTCCGGTTCCATGTCCCCGACGTTAACCACACGGCTAGGGCTTATTTATCCAGTGCCAATCTGATAACACGCTGTGAAGGAATGTATACATATAATCTGAATTGTAATTTAGTTTATCCTTTCCTACATACAACAAATCTGCAGCAGACGAATTTGAAAATATTTAGTCAAAACTATGGAAACTCCATATAAATGTAAGAACAATTATTGAAAAAAGTTAAAACATTGTGGCAAAAGGTAAAATTGACACGATGTTTCCTGGCTTTCTTGTGCCAATAAACCACACAACAGTCTTCACAGGTAAATATATAAGAACAAGTTATTTAATACTATATCAAGCTAGCGAATTAGCTAAATTACTTTTAATTGTATTCACTCATTCAATAATAAAGCCCTGTATATGTCACTATTCCGAAAAGAATTCGGTCATCAAATTACTTCCATTAAAGGAAACCGGAAACAAAATATGGTCCACTAAATATGTTCCACTGTAAACTTAGTCAGAAACTAGTACTGTCTTTCCCACAATGTTTTTCAATTATGGTTTCCTCTGTATATTAGTAAGTCGGAAACCAAAAACTATCTAAACTATTCAATAATCGATTTGTTTCCACTAAAAGTAGGGTCGGAAACAAATGTTGGCCATTTAATAGTTTCCACTGTAAACCAGAATAGTTTTTCCGCAATATTTTTTTTAAATTATGGTTTCCAATGTTTATATAAAAGTTGAAAGCCAGAACACTTTTTCAATACACTTAATGCATTATCAAAGCCGAACAACTTGTGCCAAATCCAATAATTCGAGTGTTTTTGAATATTTGCTCCTTTTTTATCTCAATGTTTCCAAAACAAGTACCACTTAAAATTTAGCCGGCAACCTAAAATGCATATAATTCAAGTTTCCACTTTCAAAAAGTCTTACTTCCTTGCTAGTATTATTTAGAGTGTCTACTTTCTGTACAGCCACATATTAATATTAACCTGAAAAGTGCCAAATTCCAAATTTAAATGTAAACAACAATAGATAATCACAATACCAACACCTTAAGAGTCTAATCCACAACTAGTATTTGGAGTAATGCTGTATTGTGGCAGCGGGCAATGCCATTTACGGACAAAATATGTGAATAACTGAAATAACAATGCAGAAAACTAAATGTATATTGTCATCTTGGAAGACATTAAGCACTTGAGAAGCTTGATCATTGTGACATGTGCAGTTTCTCCGTTCAAAATAGTGAAAATATATATGTCTCTACACTCAGACACATGAAAATATGTATTTCTCTACACTAAGACACATGAAAATATATATATGTCTCTACACTCAGACACATGAAAATAGGTATTTCTCTACACTCAGACACATGAAAATATATATATGTCTCTACACTCAGACACATGAAAATAGGTATGTCTCTACACTCAGACACATGAAAATAGGTATTTCTCTACACTCAGACACATGAAAATAGGTATTTCTCTACACTAAGACACATGAAAATATATATATGTCTCTACACTCAGACACATGAAAATAGGTATGTCTCTACACTCAGACACATGAAAATAGGTATTTCTCTACACTCAGACACATGAAAATAGGTATTTCTCTACACTAAGACACATGAAAATAGGTATTTCTCTACACTAAGACACATGAAAATATATATATGTCTCTACACTCAGACACATGAAAATAGGTATGTCTCTACACTCAGACACATGAAAATAGGTATTTCTCTACACTCAGACACATGAAAATAGGTATTTCTCTACACTAAGACACATGAAAATAGGTATTTCTGAAAATAGGTATTTCTCTACACTAAGACACATGAAAATATATATATGTCTCTACACTCAGACACATGAAAATAGGTATGTCTCTACACTCAGACACATGAAAATAGGTATTTCTCTACACTCAGACACATGAAAATAGGTATTTCTCTACACTAAGACACATGAAAATAGGTATTTCTCTACACTCAGACACATGAAAATAGGTATTTCTCTACACTCAGACACATGAAAATAGGTATTTCTCTACACTCAGACACATGAAAATAGGTATTTCTCTACACTCAGACACATGAAAATAGGTATTTCTCTACACTAAGACACATGAAAATAGGTATTTCTCTACACTCAGACACATAAAAATAGGTATTTCTCTACACTAAGACACATGGAAATAGGTATTTCTCTACACTAAGACACATGAAAATAGGTATTTCTCTACACTAAGACACATGGAAATAGGTATTTCTCTACACTAAGACACATGAAAATATATATATGTCTCTACACTCAGACACATGAAAATAGGTATTTCTCTACACTAAGACCCATGAAAATAGGTATTTCTCTACACTAAGACACATGAAAATAGGTATTTCTCTACACTCAGACACATGAAAATATGTATTTCTCTACACTAAGACACATGAAAATAGGTATTTCTCTACACTAAGACACATAAAAATATGTATATGTCTCTACACTAAGACACATGAAAATAGGTATTTCTCTACACTAAGACACATGAAAATAGGTATTTCTCTACACTCAGACACATGAAAATAGGTATTTCTCTACACTAAGACACATAAAAATAGGTATTTCTCTACACTAAGACACATGAAAATAGGTATTTCTCTACACTCAGACACATAAAAATATATATATGTCTCTACACTAAGACACATGAAAATATGTATTTCTCTACACTAAGACACATGAAAATATATATATGTCTCTACACTAAGACACATGAAAATAGGTATTTCTCTACACTCAGACACATGAAAATAGGTATTTCTCTACACTAAGACCCATGAAAATAGGTATTTCTCTACACTCAGACACATGAAAATAGGTATTTCTCTACACTAAGACACATGAAAATAGGTATTTCTCTACACTAAGACACATGAAAATAGGTATTTCTCTACACTCAGACACATAAAAATATGTATATGTCTCTACACTAAGACACATGAAAATAGGTATTTCTCTACACTAAGACACATGAAAATAGGTATTTCTCTACACTCAGACACATGAAAATAGGTATTTCTCTACACTAAGACACATGAAAATAGGTATTTCTCTACACTAAGACACATAAAAATATGTATTTCTCTACACTAAGACACATGAAAATAGGTATTTCTCTACACTCAGACACATGAAAATAGGTATTTCTCTACACTAAGACACATGAAAATAGGTATTTCTCTACACTCAGACACATAAAAATATGTATATGTCTCTACACTAAGACACATGAAAATAGGTATTTCTCTACACTAAGACACATGAAAATAGGTATTTCTCTACACTCAGACACATGAAAATAGGTATTTCTCTACACTAAGACACATGAAAATAGGTATTTCTCTACACTCAGACACATAAAAATATGTATATGTCTCTACACTAAGACACATGAAAATAGGTATTTCTCTACACTAAGACACATGAAAATAGGTATTTCTCTACACTCAGACACATGAAAATAGGTATTTCTCTACACTAAGACACATGAAAATAGGTATTTCTCTACACTAAGACACATAAAAATATGTATTTCTCTACACTAAGACACATGAAAATAGGTATTTCTCTACACTCAGACACATGAAAATAGGTATTTCTCTACACTAAGACACATGAAAATAGGTATTTCTCTACACTCAGACACATAAAAATATGTATATGTCTCTACACTAAGACACATGAAAATAGGTATTTCTCTACACTAAGACACATGAAAATAGGTATTTCTCTACACTCAGACACATGAAAATAGGTATTTCTCTACACTAAGACACATGAAAATAGGTATTTCTCTACACTAAGACACATGAAAATAGGTATTTCTCTACACTCAGACACATGAAAATAGGTATTTCTCTACACTAAGACACATGAAAATATGTATTTCTCTACACTAAGACACATGAAAAAATATATATGTCTCTACACTAAGACACATGAAAATAGGTATTTCTCTACACTCAGACACATGAAAATAGGTATTTCTCTACACTAAGACCCATGAAAATAGGTATTTCTCTACACTCAGACACATGAAAATAGGTATGTCTCTACACTAAGACACATGAAAATAGGTATTTCTCTACACTCAGACACATGAAAATAGGTATTTCTCTACACTCAGACACATGAAAATAGGTATTTCTCTACACTAAGACACATGAAAATAGGTATTTCTCTACACTAAGACACATGAAAATAGGTATTTCTCTACACTCAGACACATGAAAATAGGTATTTCTCTACACTAAGACACATGAAAATATGTATTTCTCTACACTAAGACACATGAAAAAATATATATGTCTCTACACTAAGACACATGAAAATAGGTATTTCTCTACACTCAGACACATGAAAATAGGTATTTCTCTACACTAAGACCCATGAAAATAGGTATTTCTCTACACTCAGACACATGAAAATAGGTATGTCTCTACACTAAGACACATGAAAATAGGTATTTCTCTACACTCAGACACATGAAAATAGGTATTTCTCTACACTAAGACACATGAAAATGGGTATTTCTCTACACTCAGACACATGGAAATAGGTATTTCTCTACACTCAGACACATGAAAATAGGTATTTCTCTACACTCAGACACATGAAAATAGGTATTTCTCTACACTCAGACACATGAAAATAGGTATTTCTCTACACTAAGACACATGAAAATATGTATTTCTCTACACTAAGACACATGAAAAAATATATATGTCTCTACACTAAGACACATGAAAATAGGTATTTCTCTACACTCAGACACATGAAAATAGGTATTTCTCTACACTAAGACCCATGAAAATAGGTATTTCTCTACACTCAGACACATGAAAATAGGTATGTCTCTACACTAAGACACATGAAAATAGGTATTTCTCTACACTCAGACACATGAAAATAGGTATTTCTCTACACTAAGACACATGAAAATGGGTATTTCTCTACACTCAGACACATGGAAATAGGTATTTCTCTACACTCAGACACATGAAAATAGGTATTTCTCTACACTCAGACACATGAAAATAGGTATTTCTCTACACTAAGACACATGAAAATAGGTATTTCTCTACACTCAGACACATGAAAATAGGTATTTCTCTACACTCAGACACATGAAAATAGGTATTTCTCTACACTCAGACACATGAAAATAGGTATTTCTCTACACTCAGACACATGAAAATAGGTATTTCTCTACACTCAGACACATGAAAATAGGTATTTCTCTACACTAAGACACATGAAAATAGGTATTTCTCTACACTCAGACACATGAAAATAGGTATGTCTCTACACTCAGACACATGAAAATAGGTATTTCTCTACACTCAGACACATGGAAATAGGTATTTCTCTACACTCAGACACATGAAAATAGGTATTTCTCTACACTCAGACACATGAAAATAGGTATTTCTCTACACTAAGACACATGAAAATAGGTATTTCTCTACACTAAGACACATGAAAATAGGTATTTCTCTACACTCAGACACATGAAAATAGGTATTTCTCTACACTCAGACACATGAAAATAGGTATTTCTCTACACTAAGACACATGAAAATAGGTATTTCTCTACACTCAGACACATGAAAATAGGTATTTCTCTACACTTAGACGCATGAAAATAGGTATTTCTCTACACTAAGACACATGAAAATAGGTATGTATATACACTAACACACATGAACATAGGTATGTATATACACTCAGACACATGAACATAGGTATGTTTCTACAATCATACACATGAACATACGTATGCTTCTACACTCAGACACATGAACAAATATACGTCTCTACACTCAGACACATGGGTATGTCTCTACACATGAACATATGTATGTTTCTACAATCATACACATGAACTTAGGTATGTCTCTACACTCAGACACATGAACATAGGTATGTCTCTACAAACATACACATGAACATTTGTATGTCTCTACACTCAGACACATGAACATAGGTATGTCTCTACACTCAGACACATGAAAATACGTATGTCTCTACACTCAGACACATGACAATAGTTATGTCTCTACACTCAGACACATGCGAATACGTATGTCTCTACACTCAGACACATGACAATAGTTATGTCTCTACACTCAGACATATGCGAATACGTATGTCTCTACACTCAGACATATGCGAATACGTATGTCTCTACACTCAGACACATGACAATAGTTATGTCTCTACACTCAGACATATGCGAATACGTATGTCTCTACACTCAGACACATGCGAATACGTATGTCTCTACACTCAGACACATGACAATAGTTATGTCTCTACACTCAGACACATGCGAATGCGTATGTCTCTACACTCAGACACATGCAAATACGTATGTCTCCACACTCAGACACATGACAATAGTTATGTCTCTACACTCAGACACATGCAAATACGTATGTCTCTACACTCAGACACATGACAATAGTTATGTCTCTACACTCAGACACATGCGAATACGTATGTCTCTACACTCAGACACATGCAAATACGTATGTCTCTACACTCAGACACATGACACTAGTGATGTCTCTACACTCAGACATATGCGAATACGTATGTCTCTACACTCAGACACATGCAAATACGTATGTCTCTACACTCAGACACATGACACTAGTGATGTCTCTACACTCAGACATATGCGAATACGTATGTCTCTACACTCAGACACATGCAAATACGTATGTCTCTACACTCAGACACATGACACTAGTGATGTCTCTACACTCAGACATATGCGAATACGTATGTCTCTACACTCAGACACATGCAAATACGTATTTATCTACACTCAGACACATGCAAATACGTATGTCTCTACACTCAGACACATGACAATATGTATTTATCTGCACTCAGACACATGCAAATACGTATGTCTCTACACTCAGACACATGACAATAGTTATGTCTCTACACTCAGACACATGAACAAACGTATATCTCTACATTAAGACACATGAACAAACGTATATCTCTACATTAAGATACATGCACATAGGAATGTCTCTACACTTATGCACATGAAGAAACGTATGTCTCTACACTCAGGCACATGAAGAAATGTATGTCTTTACACTCAGGGACATGAACAAACGTATGTCTATACACTCAGGCACATGAAGAAACGTATGTCTCTACACTCAGGGACATGAACAAACGCATGTCTCTACATTCAGACACATGAAAAAACGTATGTCTCTACAATCAGACACATGAAAAAACGTATGTCTCTACAATCAGACACATGAAAAAACGTATGTCTCTAAACTCATCTTAATCCTTTTCCACATGCAGATGCATTTTTACACATTTGAAAACAGTCTGAAAAAAGGAGAAATTGGTCACGATTAGTAATATTCCTTCTTTTGCCACAATGTTTTGAACTCTTTTCAATACGCAGGGATTGTCCATAGTTTTTCCTCAATGGATTCGAAGTGGACTGCTGCAGATTTCATGCGGTACATGTGAAATGGTTAAAGATCCAGATATGTACATACAAAGAAGCCTTAACAGGACCTGCAATGTTAAGAATCCAGTGATTGGACTATTGACCAATCTTTCAGTTGATAACCAAATCACAGACCATATTCTATATTCTAGGTATATTTAATCAGAGATCCAGGTAAGGAGTGGCATACAGCTCTTTTACCAACAATATATCTTTCCTGTTTCTCAACCAAACCCTATGATGTGTGCACTTCAAAGCATGGTCTCTTTGATATGATTCTTTTGAGTACTCACACTATAGGGTTAACAAGTCAATTTCAATTAAGGATTTTAGAACATGCAAAAACGCCCCTTATCTAAGACTTTGTTTAACCCTTTCCATACAATAAATCTGCAACAGACGACTTTTGAAACATTTATTTGAAATGTCGAATTTCTCCCTAGATGATTGTTATTATTGAGTGGAGTTGTAAATATTGTAACATTGAATGCTTTCAAACGGTGTCTATTGCAGATGCGTCAAAGGGCATCTTTATGCTTAAAACAAACAAATTGCAACAGCAATGAGTTAACAACAAGAGGACCATGATGGTCCTATATCGCTCACCTGGTTTAATATAACTTAAAACAGTTTTCAATGTTCTTACTCTAAGTATACAAGGAAAACGAGCAACGCCCCCTGGTCGCCATGTTATTCAACAATCTGAATAATTTCAACTCTCTTGGTAAAGGCTCACCCAAGGAAAACTTGTGCCAAATTATTTTGAGATCAGGCATATACTTTTGAGTTGTTACTATATATACATATAAAGACAAGAATTACGCGTAATAATATGTCTCGCCGTCCACTGCTTTGACCATCAATATACAAGTATAAAATACAAAGATAAAATATGTTTGAAAAATTTGAAGTTGATCTTACAAGTCCAAAACACAAGAACTAGATAACAATCAAAGCACTGCAGTGCTGACGGCCTGGGAGCTGCTGGAAGGTTGGAGAAGTAGGGAAAATGTGAAAGGAAATAACAATTACAGCTTCTGTTTATGTATTTATTGTCAAGAAGTTGAAAGATCATGTCATAAATAGTACATTTTATTAAATTGTCAATGTAAAAACAGAAGTATCTTATTGGCACTATATCGCTCACCTGAGTGCAAGAGCTCACAAGTATACACATTTAAGACATGAAGAATCAAAGGGAAATTTGACAGCAGGTTTAGGCAGAAATTTTTTGGAAGTTTCTGCATTATTATATTGAGAAATATGTCAATGTTAAATCCCATGCTATCAAGTTGAAATAGTTCTCTAAACCATGCACTAGACTGGGAGAAAGTGTTTGAAATATGCAAAACTCATCAAGACAATTATTCTGACAATGATTCAAAATGCAACATCCAGTGTGTTATCAAGATTTTCCTTCATTTGGCCTAGTGACCTATTTTTGTTTACCCGATATGACCCTTATTCGAACATGGACTAGATATCATTAAGATAAACATTCTGACCAAATGTTAAACAAGAGGGCCATGAGGCCCTGGATCGCTCACCTGAGAATAGGCTTTTTAAGACTTAACTCTTTCAGCGCCAATGGCAATATCATCAAAGACAAACTTTCTGACAAAATTTCAAGCTGCTCAAGTCAAAAATGCAATCTCTATAGTGTTAACAAGATTTTTATACAATATGGCCTAGTGACCTAGTTTTTGACCTGACCAAACCCATATTTGATTTGGCCTAGATATCTCCAAGGCAAATATGCTGACAAAGATTCAAAATGACCCATAATTGACGATCGCAATAACTCACCTACGTGCTCTGGTAAGCTAAAAACGTGGCCTCTACAGTTTTGACAAGATTTTCCTTCAATTTGGCCAAATGAACTAGTTTTGTAACAGAAATTACCAATATTCAAACTTGGCCTACATATCATCAAGACAAACATTATGATACAGTTTCAACATGCTCAAGTTAAAAATTGCAGCCTCCATTTTGTTAACAAGATTTCCCTTCAATTTGGCATACTGACCTAGTTTCTGACCCAATATGACCCATATTCGAATTGACTTAGATATCATTAAGACAAGCATTCTAACGAAAATGCCGTTGATACCTCCACAGCACTTGCAGGCACCTGCAAAGCACGATTGAGGGAGAGGTTTGCGTTTGCACGCTACCTCAACAACTTAGTTATTGGTGCATTGGTGGCTGAAGAGGGGAGGTCTCATTCCCTTTACTGCCACTCTCCCCCTCTTGTGGGTCCTGCCCTCTCCTTCTCCTCCAGTCCCCCTTCTTTTATAGGGCATCTTGTCGTACAGTTCTCTGACACTTTTGTGATAAACTGTGTGTTAAATTGCTACCTTCTGTGAAGAGCGCGACTGGAATCTGATTAATGATGCGATGACCCGGCTTTTATAACCTGCGAGACCCATTGGATGATCTGCCAGACGCCGTCTTTCCCCGGTCAATGTCTGCCCAGGCTCTGAGCGACGATTTTGGCCAGGCGCTCGCTAGATATGTATGATGCCCGACCGGGTCGGGCACGGGCCCTATGGGCCCCCGCCACTACATTTGCCACGCTTTTTCATTGTTTACCATTAATTTTTCGACGCACGGGCCCTATGGCCCCGGTTAATCTGCCACTGTATACTTCATGTGACTTCTTTTGTGGGGTAGGGGGAGTCGGTCACGGGCCAGCTAAATCCGCCTCTACATTTGCCACGCTTTTTCATTGTTTACCATTAATTTTTCGATGCACGGGCCCTATGGCCCCCGGTTAATCTGTCACTGTATACTTCATGTGACTTTTTTTGTGGGGTAGGGGGAGTCGGTCACGGGCCCGCTAAATCCGCCTCTACATTTGCCACGCTTTTTCTTTGTTTACCATTAATTTTTCAACGCACGGGGCCTACGGCTCCCACTTAATCCGCCACTGTATATTTCACGTGACTTCTTTATTTTTTCCGTTCCTCTTCGCGAATGTTATTAATTTTAACCAGCGTCATTATTTGACCTCTTGGCGCATTAATTTCTAAAACATTTCCAAAACTTATATTGGAGTACTCACGCAATAAGTGTTTCACTGATGTTCAAACAGCATTAAAATGATATTTATGGGGGAGATCCTAACCTTTTAAATGCAGTTTTGTTGAATCCATGATGAACTATTTTTCTCGCGCATTTTTTCTTGCATTGTTTGGTGCTAACAGCAATGCTGCCAACTCCGAAAAAATGGTATTACTACTATGACTAGTGGCTAAAGCCCCAGGCCAAAAAACACTATATGTCGTCAAATTCTCTTTTAAACATAAAATTATTTATTATATTATTATTAATATTAATATATTTATTTGTGCAAAATTGTAAATCGTTCCAACAAACAGGCCCAATCCCCTAGCAGCCATGTTTTTCAACGCCCCATCCCCTAGCAGCCAAGTTTTTCAACGGATCCGAATATTTGAACAAGCTTGGTAGTGGGTCCCTCAAGTAACATTTGTGCCAAATTATTTTTAATTGGGCCAGTTCTTTTGGACAAGAACGGATTTACAATACGGATATAAGGTAAAAAAACTCAGCCCCCTGTTGACCATAATATTTAATGGATTAGAATAATCTGAACAATCTTGGTAGGGGTTCACCCAAGGAACATTCGTGCCAAATTATTTTTAAATCGAGCCAGTACCTTTGTACGTTATTTGTTCACTATATATACATATAAGGAAAACAAGTTTGGTTGATATCGGTCCAATGGTTTAGGAAATGTCGTTTCAAGCTTTAAGTTCACATACCCCTTTTATAATGCAGAAGGACAGAAGAAAGTATGTAAAGGGTCACTAAAGGAACATATCTGCTAAATAATCTCGAAATCTGACAAGAACTTTAATAAGAATGGAATTATAAAGTTTTGTCATTGTCCCCTTTTCTGATGCTACCTTGCTGCCATGTATTTCAACCAACCAATATGCATTAAACAGTTTTTGTAGAGAGTCACTCAAGGAACATTTCTACCAAATTATCTTGGAATCTGACAAGTAGATTCTGGTGGAGAAGAATGTTTTAAAGTTTGGGCATTTTTCTCACTTTATGATGCCGCAGCAACCAAAGTTCATCACATAATGTATGTCTTTAAACAATTTTGAAAGAGGATAACAAAAGGGACATTCCTGTAAAGTTTAGTTGAAATTGGGCCAGTGGAGTTGTTGGAGTTGTCTTTTGAATCTAAAAGTTAATTTTACCCCTTTGTTATGACTCCTGGTTGCTATGATTTTTATTCAAATCAATATTGTTAGATAAATTAAGTAGAGGATTACTGAAGTAAGATTTCTATGCAATTATCTTAAAATCAGACAAGCACTTTCATAATACTTGAACTTTAAATTTGGTCATTTTAACCCTTTTCTGATGCCGCTTGGCTGCCATATTTTTCAACCAATCAGTATGGCTTGAACAACTTTTGTAGAATCATTTTAACCAAATTATATTGGAATTGTCAAGCACGTTCAGAGAAGAATCATTTTAAAGATTGGTCCTTTCCACCCTTTCTGATGCCGACTATCTACATAGAATTTCAATCTTTGAACAATTTTGAAAGATGAACATTCCTGTAAAGTAAGATTAAAATAGGTCCAGTGGTTTAGAAGGAGATATTGTTTAAAGCTAAAAGTTAACGACAGACGGACGACGGACAGATAGTGATCAGAATAGATAACCTTGAGCCTTTGGCTCAGGCGATCTTAAAAAGGCCATAATCTATATTATATGCAGGATAGTTATCTAACTTAATTGTTTACATAGGTGCGATGGTTGGGAAAGGTTGTGAAGTTACAAGCAAAACTTTATCCAAAATTTCTAAGTGTAAAAAAAGGGCCATAACTTGCATTAAATGCAGGATAGAGTTATTTATCTTGGTTATTTACATAGGTGTGATAGTTTGAGAAGCATCGTAGAAAGATTCATCTAGTAGTAACTGAGCTATTGTGAAATATATGTACTTGCATGCAAAACCTTAACAAACGTGATGTCGACGACAGGCTGAGTTATAAACTGGTAGTAATGGCTGCCCTCCTGGGTGCTCAGGAATAACATGCCGAGTTATATAAACTGGTAGTAATGGCTGCCCTCCTGGGCGCTCAGGGATAACATGCCGAGTTATATAAACTGGTAGTAATGGCTGCTCTCCTGGGCGCTCAGCGACGACAGGCTGAGTTATAAACTGGGAGTAATGGCTGCCCTCCTGGACGCTCAGGGACGACAGGCCGAGTTATAAATTGGTACTAATGGCTGCCCTCCTGGGTGCTCAGGGATGACATGCCCAGTTATATAAACTGGTAGTAATGGCTGCCCTCCTGGGCGCTCAGGAATAACATGCCGAGTTATATAAACTGGTAGTAATGGCTGCCCTCCTGGGCGCTCAGGGATAACATGCCGAGTTATATAAATTGGTAGTAATGGCTGCCTTCCTGGGCGCTCAGGGACGACAGACTGAGTTATAAACTGGTAGTAGTGGCTGCCCTCCTGGGTGCGTGCTCAGGGATGACATGCCCAGTTATAAACTGGTAGTAGTGGCTGCCCTCCTGTATGACAGACTGAGTTATAAACTGGTACTAATGGCTGCCCTCCTAGGCGCTCAGGGACGACATGCTGAGTTATAAACTGGTACTAATGGCTGCCCTCCTGGATGCTCAGGGACAACATGCCCAGTTATAAACTGGTAGTAATTGCTCAGGGACGACAAGCTCTGATATAGACTGGTAGTAATGGCTGCTCTCCTGGGCGCTCAGGGACGACAGGCTGAGTTATAAACTGGTACTAATGGCTGCTCTCCTGGGCGCTCAGGGTTGCTGGGATAGCATAACGACTGACTGGCTTGCATGGTAACTTACTATTGAAAGGCAGTGATATAAATGGACCAGTAGTACTGGTAACTTACCCATGAAATGCAGTGATATAAATGGACCAGTAGTACTGGTAACTTACCCATGAAACGCAGTGATATCAATGGACCAGTAGTACTGGTAACTTACTCATGAAACGCCATGATATAAATGCACCAGTAGTACTGGTAACTTACCCATAGAACGCAGTGATATAAATGGACTAGTAGTACTGGTAACTTACCCATGAAACGCCATGATATAACTCAAATGCATGGAAAGGGCCAACCCTTATCCACATATAACACATCTGTAACAAGCTCTGATAGGGTGAATATGCTTCCTTTTCCACATATAACACATCTGTAACAAGCTCTGATAGGGTGAATATGCTTCCTTTTCCACATATAACACATCTGTAACAAGCTCTGATAGAGTGAATATGCTTCCTTTTCCACATATAACACATCTGTAACAAGCTCTGATAGGGTGAATATGCTTCCTTTTACACATATAACACATCTGTAACAAGCTCTGATAGGGTGAATATGCTTCCTTTTCCACATATAACACATCTGTAACAAGCTCTGATAGGGTGAATATGCTTCCTTTTCCACATATAACACATCTGTAACAAGCTCTGATAGGGTGAATATGCTTCCTTTTCCACATATAACACATCTGTAACAAGCTCTGATAGGGTGAATATGCTTCCTTTTCCACATATAACACATCTGTAACAAGCTCTGATAGGGTGAATATGCATCTGTAACAAGCTCTGATAGGGTGAATGTGCTTCCTTTTCCTCAATGCTTCTATAAAGTTTAACTTAAATGGACTCCAGGTTCAATAATAACTAAAAGAATAGCTAAATTTTAACATTTCCTTTAAATAATTATTTTTGTTCTCAATAAATGAGAGTTAAAACTATTACATAGAGTAAGAACATTGCAAAGTAAAAATCGTCGGCTGCAGAAGCATCAGAAAGCGTGGTCAAGGCTTAAACAACAACAGAAACTTGATGATAGTAAAAATCTTATTGACAGCTGATATATTTACAAAGCATAAACCATAATCTGGCTTGTATAATCATGTACAACAGAAAATACTTTGAATGTATAACTGGACAATACTAAAACACTTTCTCATATACAGCAAATCTGCATTAGAAAAATCTCTATAAATGAATGTATAACTATTGACTCAAGTTGAAAACATTGCGGCATAAGAAGAAATTGAACATTATGCAAGATTTCTCCTTTTGCCACACTGTTTTAAAATGTCATGGTCAGAGTGTCTGTATTTGGTAAAGGGTAACATATCCGAGTTAATTCGAAAAAGAGGCTAATTCTAAAGTCACTAAGTTTTAGTCTATTTCTTCAATCTGGCAGCATCGATAGTTTTTAAAGTTGGTAAGTCATGTGGTAACATCAACAGGTCTGTCTCATCTTCCATGATTTTATCTGCCATGTCTGAAGTGAAATATCAAATACAAGTATCATGCAATAGAAATTTGAAATAATTGTGTCTATACTGTAAGGGAGAGTACACAGCTGTACATATCATTATTTCTTTCAATCTATAATATATCTATAGGTGCTACCTATTTACGAAAACAAGAGGGCCATGATGGCCCTGGAATCGCTCACCTGATTTTTTTTTTCACTTTAGCTATATAAGCCCCGCCATCTGGCGGGCATAGTTTCCAACCAATCAACTTGGCTTTAAGGAATCTGATAGAGGGTCACCCTAGGAACATTTCTACAAAATTATTTGAAAATCGGCCTGACACTTTTGAAGGAGAAGATTTTTTAAGTTTTCACTATAGCAATAAAAGGCAAAATAGCCCCGCTCCCTGGCGGCCATGTTTTTTGACCAATCAACATGGCTTGAAGGAATCTGATAGAGGGTCATCCAAGGAACATTTCTACAAAATTATTTGAAAATCGGCCCGACACTTTTGGAGGAGAAGATTTTTTAAGTTTGCACTATAGCTATATAAGGCAAAAAAGCCCCGCCCCCCCCCTGGCGGCCATGATTTTCGACCAATCAACATGGCTTAAAGGAATCTGATAGCGGGTCATCCAAGGAATATTTCTACAAAATTATTTGAAAATCGGCCTGACACTTTTGGAGGAGAAGATTTTTTAAGTTTTCACTATAGCCATATAAGGCAAAAAAGCCCCGCCCCCCTGGCGGCCATGTTTTTCGACCAATCAACATGGCTTCAAGGAATCTGAACCCAAGGAACATTTCTACAAAATAAGTTCAAAATCTGCCAACCAGTTAGGGAGAAGTAGAATTTTGAAGTTTTTTTCGTTTCGTTGCCATGGAAACCAGAATTCTGCATGGATCCCAAAAATTTGAAGGAATTCTGGTGAGGTCATTGAGAGGATGCTTTCTGTGAAGTTTCATCCCAATTGACCCACCGGTTACTGAGGAGAAGATGTTGAAGATTTTTTAAGTTTGCACTATAACCATAAAAGGCAAAATAGCCCCGCCCCCTGGCGGCCATGTTTTTGACCAATCAACATGGCTTGAAGGAATCTGATAGAGGGTCACCCAAGGAACATTTCTACAAATTTATTTGAAAATCGGCCTGACACTTTTGGAGAAGAAGATTTTTTAAGTTTGCACTATAGCCATATAAGGAAAAATAGCCCCGCCCCCCCTGGCGGCCATGTTTTTCGACCAATCAACATGGCTTGAAGGAATCTGATAGAGGGTCACTCGAGGAACATTTCTACAAAATTATTTGAAAATCGGCCTGACACTTTCGGAGGAGAAGATTTTTTAAGAATTTTGAAGTTTTTTCATTTCGTTGCCATGGAAACCAGAATTCTGCATGGATCCCGAAAATTTTAAGGAATTCTGGTGAGGACATTGAGAGGATGCTTTCTGTGAAGTTTCATCCCAGTTGACCCACCGGTTACAGAGGAGAAAATGTTGACGGACGACGGACGACGGACAACGGACGCCGGACATAGGGCGATCACAATAACTCACCTTGAGCACTTCGTGCACAGGTGAGCTAAAAATGCAAGATAATTATAAACACAAGAGGCCCATGAGGGCCTATGCTCTACTGGTATGGTTCTTTGGTCATTTTCAATCCAGAGCATGTATGTATGGTGAAGATCGGATAGTAAATGGAGGCTCTTTTGTGTTCACAAGCTGTATTATAGCAATTTTTACAATTTCATGGGCCATAATCCAGTCTTGCCGGATCTGGCTGGTTTTCAAAAGGAACTAAGCTCTCATCAATATTTAACTACTATCTAAGTTTGGTGAAGATCAGATAGTAAATAGAGCCTCTATTGTGTTCACATGCTCAATTATAGCAATTTGAACAATTTCAAGGGCCATAATCCAGTCTTGCATGGGCGGATCTGGCTGGTTTACGAAAGGAACTGAGCTCTCGTGGATATCTAACTACTGCATAAGTTTGGTTGAGGTACAATCAAAAGTGAAGACTGTATCGTGTTAACAAGAAATTGTTTACGTACGGACAAATCGCCACGACATAAGTAAGCCCTTCTGGCCTTTGGCCAGTAGAGCTAAAAAATTAAAGAGCATACTTTGGCCATAAAAAAGGATTTACAAGTAATTGACTAGACAATAATAATGTTAATATCATGTTTCTTGCATTATCAAAACATATTTGGAATTCGTATTGCTGTTGTCTATTATTTGAACAGAAAATAATAAAGTAAAGACTTTCAGAAAATCAAGGAATAAATTTATAATGCACGAGGTTAAAACATGAGGGCCAAGATGATCCTTAATCGATCACCTGCATTATGGCAAAGAAGCAAATAGATCAGCCCTTTTCTGATGCCACCTGGCGACTGCCTTTTTCAAACAGTCAATATGACTGGAACAAATTATGTAAGGGGTCACATTTCTGCTAAACCCTTTCCCTATTAGACACGGTTTCTGAGGCCTATGCAACAGACGATTGAGGAAAAGATTGTCGCCATAAGAACAATTGATCCTTATGAGAAAGTTATCCTTTTGCCACAATATTTGATAAATAATTATACTGATTTTTGATAATTTGGGGTCTTTCATGTTGATACCACTTTTTTGCGGGAAACGACGTCGCCCAATTGACGTAACGCCAAGATGAAGTGTAACAGAAATGACGTCACTCCCTTTTTTGGCTGCTGTCGATTTTAAGAAAAATGATTAAAAAGACGACAATAATTTTCAATCCGTGTTTTTCTGATCATTTTATACATACCCAAAATACCGATTTAAAAGAAAATGATCAAAAAGCGGACAATAATTTTCAATCTGTGTTTTACGTCTGCTTTTTATACATATCCAAAACGGCGGCCCCCATGGATTTTTCCCAGTTTCATTTCAGAAAGCTTCATGAGTTGAAAAAAAATAAAAATAATATAAGCGAAAAAACCCATTTATGTTTTTTTTCGTATTACCTGTAACCTGTAAGTAAACCAAGTAAAATCGATACTATCTATAACCTACAAGTACACCAAGTAAAATAGATATTATCTATAACCTGCAATTACACCAAGTAAAATAGATATTATCTATAACCTGCAGTTACACCAAGTAAAAAAGATATTACCTATAACCTGCAGTTACACCAAGTAAAATAGATATTACCTGTAACCTGCATGTACACCTAGTAAAATAGATATTACCTATAACCTGCAGTTACACCTAGTAAAATATATATTACCTGCAGTTACACCAAGTAAAATAGATATTACCTGCAGTTACACCAAGTAAAATAGATATTACCTATAACCTGCAGTTACACCTAGTAAAATAGATATTACCTATAACCTGGAGTTACACCAAGTAAAATATATATTACCTATAACCTGCAGTTACACCAAGTAAAATAGATATTACCTATAACCTGCAGTTACACCAAGTAACATAGATATTACCTGTAACCTGCAGTTACACCTAGTAAAATAGATATTACCTATAACCTGCAGTTACACCTAGTAAAATAGATATTACCTGTAACCTGCAGTTACACCAAGTAAAATAGATATTACCTATAACCTGCAGTTACACCTAGTAAAATAGATATTACCTATAACCTGCAGTTACACCAAGTAAAATAGATATTACCTATAACCTGCAGTTACACCAAGTAACATAGATATTACCTGTAACCTGCAGTTACACCTAGTAAAATAGATATTACCTATAACCTGCAGTTACACCTAGTAAAATAGATATTACCTGTAACCTGCAGTTACACCAAGTAAAATAGATATTACCTATAACCTGCAGTTACACCTAGTAAAATAGATATTACCTATAACCTGCAGTTACACCAAGTAAAATAGATATTACCTGTAACCTGCAGTTACACCTAGTAAAATAGATATTACCTGCTATAACCTGCATGTACACCTAGTAAAGTAGATATTACCTATAACCTGCAGTTACACCTAGTAAAATAGATATTACCTGCTATAACCTGCAATTACACCTAGTAAAATAGATATTACCTGTAACCTGCAGTTACACCTAGTAAAATGTATATTACCTGCTATAACCTGCAGTTACACCTAGTAAAATAGATATTACCTATAACCTGCAGTTACACCAAGTAAAATAGATATTACCTGTAACCTGCAGGTACACCTAGTAAAATAGATATTACCTGTAACCTGCAATTACACCAAGTAAAATAGATATTACCTGCTATAACCTGCATGTACACCTAGTAAAGTAGATATTACCTATAACCTGCAGTTACACCTAGTAAAATAGATATTACCTGCTATAACCTGCAATTACACCTAGTAAAATAGATATTACCTGCTATAACCTGCATGTACACCTAGTAAAATAGATATTATCTATAACCTGCAGTTACACCTAGTAAAATAGATATTACCTGCTATAACCTGCAATTACACCTAGTAAAATATATATTACCTGTAACCTGCAATTACACCTAGTAAAATATATATTACCTGTAACCTGCAGTTACACCTAGTAAAATATATATTACCTGCTATAACCTGCAGTTACACCTAGTAAAATAGATATTACCTGTAACCTGCAGTTACACCAAGTAAAATAGATATTACCTATAACCTGCAGTTACACCTAGTAAAATAGATATTACCTGTAACCTGCAGTTACACCAAGTAAAATAGATATTACCTATAACCTGCAGTTACACATAGAAAAATATATATTACCTGTAACCTGCATGTACACCTAGTAAAATAGATATTACCTTTACCTGCATTTACACCTAATAAAATATATATTATCTGCTATAACCTGCATGTACACCTAGTAAAATAGATATTACCTGTAACCTGCAGTTACACCTAGTAAAATAGATATTACCTTTACCTGCAGTTACACCTAGTACAATAGATATTATCTGCTATAACCTGCATGTACACCTAGTAAAATAGATATTACCTGTAACCTGCAGTTACACCTAGTAAAATAGATATTACCTGCTATAACCTGCAATTACCTCTAGTAAAATAGATATTACATGTAACCTGCAGTTACACCTAGTAAAATAGATATTACCTGCTATAACCTGCAGTTACACCTTGTAAAATAGATATTACCTGTAACCTGCAGTTACACCTTGTGAAATTGATATTACCTATAACCTGCAGTTACACCTAGTAAAATAGATATTACCTGTAACCTGCAGTTACACCAAGTAAAATAGATATTACCTATAACCTGCAGTTACACCTAGTAAAATATATATTACCTATAACCTGCAGTTACACCAAGTAAAATATATATTACCTGTAACCTGCAGTTACACCAAGTAAAATAGATATTACCTGTAACCTGCAGTTACACCTTGTAAAATAGATATTACCTATAACCTGCAGTTACACCTAGTAAAATAGATATTACCTGTAACCTGCAGTTACACCTAGTAAAATAGATATTACCTGCTATAACCTGCATGTACACCTAGTAAAATAGATATTATCTATAACCTGCAGTTACACCAAGTAAAATAGATATTACCTATAACCTGGAGTTACACCAAGTAAAATAGATATTACCTATAACCTGGAGTTACACCTAGTAAAATAGATATAACCTATAACCTGGAGTTACACCAAGTAAAATAGATATAACCTGCTATAACCTGCATGTACACCTAGTAAAATAGATATAACCTATAACCTGCAGTTACACCAAGTAAAATAGATATTACCTATAACCTGGAGTTACACCAAGTAAAATAGATATTACCTATAACCTGGAGTTACACCAAGTAAAATAGATATTACCTATAACCTGGAGTTACACCAAGTAAAATAGATATAACCTGCTATAACCTGCATGTACACCTAGTAAAATAGATATAACCTATAACCTGCAGTTACACCAAGTAAAATAGATATTACCTGTAACCTGCATGTACACCTAGTAAAGTAGATATTACCTATAACCTGCAGTTACACCTAGTAAAATAGATATTACCTGCTATAACCTGCAATTACACCTAGTAAAATAGATATTACCTGTAACCTGCAGTTACACCTAGTAAAATAGATATTACCTGCTATAACCTGCAATTACACCTAGTAAAATAGATATTACCTGTAACCTGCACTTACACCTAGTAAAATATATATTACCTGCTATAACCTGCAGTTACACCTAGTAAAATAGATATTACCTGTAACCTGCAGTTACACCAAGTAAAATAGATATTACCTATAACCTGCAGTTACACCAAGTAAAATAGATATTACCTGTAACCTGCATTTACACCTAGTAAAATAGATATTACCTGCTATAACCTGCAATTACACAAAGTAAAATAGATATTACCTGCTATAACCTGCAGTTACACCTAGTAAAATAGATATTACCTATAACCTGCAGTTACACCTAGTAAAATAGATATTACCTGCTATAACCTGCATGTACACCTAGTAAAATAGATATTACCTGTAACCTGCAGTTACACCAAGTAAAATAGATATTACCTGTAACCTGCAGTTACACCTAGTAAAATATATATTACCTGCTATAACCTGCAATTACACAAAGTAAAATAGATATTACCTGCTATAACCTGCATGTACACCTAGTAAAATAGATATTACCTGTAACCTGCAGTTACACCTAGTAAAATAGATATTACCTGTAACCTGCAGTTACACCTAGTAAAATAGATATTACCTGTAACCTGCAGTTACACCTAGTAAAATAGATATTACCTGCTATAACCTGCAATTACACCTAGTAAAATAGATATTACCTGTAACCTGCAGTTACACCTAGTAAAATATATATTACCTGCTATAACCTGCAGTTACACCTAGTTAAAAAGATATTACCTGTAACCTGTAGTTACACCAAGTAAAATAGATATTACCTATAACCTGCAGTTACACCAAGTAAAATAGATATTACCTGCTATAACCTGCATGTACACCTAGTAAAATAGATATTACCTGTAACCTGCAGTTACACCTAGTAAAATAGATATTACCTATAACCTGCAATTACACCTAGTAAAATAGATATTACCTGTAACCTGCAGTTACACCTAGTAAAATAGATATTACCTGCTATAACCTGCAATTACATCTAGTAAAATAGATATTACCTGTAACCTGCAGTTACACCTAGTAAAATGTATATTACCTGCTATAACCTGCAGTTACACCTAGTAAAATAGATATTACCTATAACCTGCAGTTACACCAAGTAAAATAGATATTACCTGTAACCTGCATGTACACCTAGTAAAATAGATATTACCTGTAACCTGCAATTACACCAAGTAAAATAGATATTACCTGCTATAACCTGCAGTTACACCAAGTAAAATAGATATTACCTATAACCTGCAGTTACACCTAGTAAAATAGATATTACCTATAACCTGGAGTTACACCTAGTAAAATAGATATTACATGTAACCTGCAAGTACACCAAGTAAAAAAGATATTACCTATAACCTGCAGTTACACCAAGTAAAATAGATATTACCTGCTATAACCTGCATGTACACCTATTAAAATAGATATTACCTGTAACATGCAGTTACACCTAGTAAAATAGATATTACCTATAACCTGCAGTTACACCTAGTAAAATAGATATTACCTGTAACATGCAGTTACACCTAGTAAAATAGATATAACCTATAACCTGGAGTTACACCAAGTAAAATAGATATTACCTGTAACCTGGAGTTACACCAAGTAAAATAGATATTATCTATAACCTGGAGTTACACCAAGTAAAATAGATATTACCTGTAACCTGGAGTTACACCTAGTAAAATAGATATTATCTATAACCTGCAGTTACACCAAGTAAAATATATATTACCTGCTATAACCTGCATGTACACCAAGTAAAATAGATATTACCTGCTATAACCTGCATGTACACCTAGTAAAATAGATATTATCTATAACCTGCAGTTACACCTAGTAAAATAGATATTACCTGCTATAACCTGCAATTACACCTAGTAAAATATATATTACCTGTAACCTGCAGTTACACCTAGTAAAATATATATTACCTGCTATAACCTGCAGTTACACCTAGTAAAATAGATATTACCTGTAACCTGCAGTTACACCAAGTAAAATAGATATTACCTATAACCTGTAGTTACACCTAGTAAAATAGATATTACCTGTAACCTGCAGTTACACCAAGTAAAATAGATATTACCTATAACCTGCAGTTACACCTAGAAAAATATATATTACCTGTAACCTGCATGTACACCTAGTAAAATAGATATTACCTTTACCTGCATTTACACCTAATAAAATAGATATTACCTGCTATAACCTGCATGTACACCTAGTAAAATAGATATTACCTGTAACCTGCAGTTACACCTAGTAAAATAGATATTACCTGCTATAACCTGCAATTACACCTAGTAAAATAGATATAACATGTAACCTGCAGTTACACCTAGTAAAATAGATATTACCTGCTATAACCTGCAGTTACACCTTGTAAAATAGATATTACCTGTAACCTGCAGTTACACCTTGTAAAATAGATATTACCCATAACCTGCAGTTACACCTAGTAAAATAGATATTACCTGTAACCTGCAGTTACACCAAGTAAAATAGATATTACCTATAACCTGCAGTTACACCTAGTAAAATATATATTACCTATAACCTGCAGTTACACCAAGTAAAATATATATTACCTGTAACCTGCAGTTACACCTAGTAAAATAGATATAACCTGCTATAACCTGCAGTTACACCTAGTAAAATAGATATTACCTGCTATAACCTGCAATTACACCTAGTAAAATATATATTACCTATAACCTGCAGTTACACCTAGTAAAATAGATATTACCTGCTATAACCTGCAATTACACCTAGTAAAATAGATATTACCTGTAACCTGCACTTACACCTAGTAAAATATATATTACCTGCTATAACCTGCAGTTACACCTAGTAAAATAGATATTACCTGTAACCTGCAGTTACACCAAGTAAAATAGATATTACCTATAACCTGCAGTTACACCAAGTAAAATAGATATTACCTGTAACCTGCATGTACACCTAGTAAAATATATATTACCTGTAACCTGCAATTACACAAAGTAAAATAGATATTACCTGCTATAACCTGCATGTACACCTAGTAAAATATATATTACCTATAACCTGCAGTTACACCTAGTAAAATAGATATTACCTATAACCTGGAGTTACACCAAGTAAAATAGATATTACCTGTAACCTGCAATTACACAAAGTAAAATAGATATTACCTGCTATAACCTGCAGTTACACCTAGTAAAATAGATATTACCTATAACCTGCAGTTACACCTAGTAAAATAGATATAACCTATAACCTGCAGTTACACCTAGTAAAATAAATATTACCTGCTATAACCTGCAGTTACACCTAGTAAAATAGATATTACCTGCTATAACCTGCAGTTACACCAAGTAAAATAGATATTACCTGTAACATGCAGTTACACCTAGTAAAATAGATATTACCTATAACCTGCAGTTACACCTAGTAAAATAGATATTACCTGTAACCTGCAGTTACACCAAGTAAAATAGATATTACCTGCTATAACCTGCAGTTACACCTAGTAAAATAGATATTACCTGCTATAACCTGCATGTACACCTAGTAAAATAGATATTACCTGTAACCTGCAGTTACACCTAGTAAAATAGATATTACCTGCTATAACCTGCAATTACACCAAGTAAAATAGATATTACCTATAACCTGCATGTACACCTAGTAAAATAGATATTACCTTTAACCTGCAGTTACACCTTGTAAAATAGATATTACCTGTAACCTGCAGTTACACCTAGTAAAATAGATATTACCTGTAACCTGCAGTTACACCTAGTAAAATATATATTACCTGCTATAACCTGCAGTTACACCTAGTTAAAAAGATATTACCTGTAACCTGTAGTTACACCAAGTAAAATAGATATTACCTATAACCTGCATGTACACCTAGTAAAATAGATATTACCTGTAACCTGCAGTTACACCAAGTAAAATAGATATTACCTATAACCTGCAGTTACACCTAGTAAAATAGATATTACCTGCTATAACCTGCAATTACACCAAGTAAAATAGATATTACCTATAACCTGCAATTACACCTAGTAAAATAGATATTACCTGTAACCTGCAGTTACACCTAGTAAAATAGATATTACCTGCTATAACCTGCAGTTACACCAAGTAAAATAGATATTACCTATAACCTGCAATTACACCTAGTAAAATAGATATTACCTGTAACCTGCAGTTACACCTAGTAAAATATATATTACCTGCTATAACCTGCAGTTACACCTAGTTAAAAAGATATTACCTGTAACCTGTAGTTACACCAAGTAAAATAGATATTACCTATAACCTGCAGTTACACCTAGTAAAATAGATATTACCTGTAACCTGCAGTTACACCAAGTAAAATAGATATTACCTATAACCTGCAGTTACACCTAGTAAAATATATATTACCTGTAACCTGCATGTACACCTAGTAAAATAGATAGTACCTTTACCTGCAGTTACACCTAGTACAATAGATATTACCTGCTATAACCTGCATGTACACCTAGTAAAATAGATATTACCTGTAACCTGCAGTTACACCTAGTAAAATAGATATTACCTATAACCTGCAATTACACCTAGTAAAATAGATATTACCTGTAACCTGTAGTTACACCAAGTAAAATAGATATTACCTGCTATAACCTGCAGTTACACCTAGTAAAATAGATATTACCTATAACCTGCAGTTACACCAAGTAAAATAGATATTACCTATAACCTGGAGTTACACCAAGTAAAATAGATATTACCTGTAACCTGGAGTTACACCTAGTAAAATAGATATTACCTGCTATAACCTGCATGTACACCTAGTAAAATAGATATTACCTATAACCTGCAGTTACACCAAGTAAAATAGATATTACCTATAACCTGGAGTTACACCAAGTAAAATAGATATTACCTGTAACCTGGAGTTACACCTAGTAAAATAGATATTACCTGCTATAACCTGCATGTACACCTAGTAAAATAGATATTACCTATAACCTGCATGTACACCTAGTAAAATAGATATTACCTATAACCTGCAGTTACACCTAGTAAAATAGATATTACCTGCTATAACCTGCAATTACACCAAGTAAAATAGATATTACCTATAACCTGCAATTACACCTAGTAAAATAGATATTACCTGTAACCTGCAGTTACACCTAGTAAAATAGATATTACCTGCTATAACCTGCAGTTACACCAAGTAAAATAGATATTACCTATAACCTGCAATTACACCTAGTAAAATAGATATTACCTGTAACCTGCAGTTACACCTAGTAAAATATATATTACCTGCTATAACCTGCAGTTACACCTAGTTAAAAAGATATTACCTGTAACCTGTAGTTACACCAAGTAAAATAGATATTACCTATAACCTGCAGTTACACCTAGTAAAATAGATATTACCTGTAACCTGCAGTTACACCAAGTAAAATAGATATTACCTATAACCTGCAGTTACACCTAGTAAAATATATATTACCTGTAACCTGCAGTTACACCAAGTAAAATAGATATTACCTATAACCTGCAGTTACACCTAGTAAAATAGATATTACCTGTAACATGCAGTTACACCAAGTAAAATAGATATTACCTATAACCTGCAGTTACACCTAGTAAAATAGATATTACCTATAACCTGCAGTTACACCTAGTAAAATAGATATTATCTGCTATAACCTGCAGTTACACCTAGTAAAATAAATATTACCTGCTATCACCTATAATTAGACCAAGTAAAATAGATATTACCTATAACCTGCAATTACACCAAGTAAAATAGATATTATCTATAACCTGCAGTTACACTTAGTAAAATAGATATTACCTATAACCTGCAGTTACACCTAGTAAAATAGATATTACCTATAACCTGCAGTAACAACTAGTAAAATAGATATTACCTAGTTTATAACCTGCAGTTACACCTACTTAAATAGATATTACCTACAACCTGGAGTTACACCTAGTAAAATAGATATTACCTATAACCTGCAGTTACACCTAGTAAAATAGATATTACCTATAACCTGCAGTTACACCTAGTAAAATAGATATTACCTATAACCTACAGTTACACCTAGTAAAATAGATATTACCTATAACCTGCAGTTACACCTAGTAAAATAGATATAACCTATAACCTGTAGTTACACCAAGTAAAATAGATATTACCTATAACCTGCAGTTACACCAAGTAAAATAGATATTACCTACTATAACCTGCAAGTAAACCTAGTAAAATACATATTACCTGTAACCTGCAATTACAGCAAGTAAAATAGATATTACCTATAACCTGCAGTTACACCATGTAAAATAAATATTACCTGCTATAACCTGCAGTTACACCTAGTAAAATATATATTACCTGTAACCTGCAAGTACACCAAGTAAAATAGATATTACCTGTAACCTGCAAGTACACCTAGTGAAATAGATATAACCAATAACCTGCAGTTACAACAAGTAAAATATATATTACCTGTAACCTGCAGTTACACCAAGTAAAATAGATATTACCTGTAACCTGCAAGTACACCTAGTAAAATAGATATTACCTGTAACCTGCAAATACACCAAGTAAAATAGATATTACCTATAACCTGCAGTTACAACAAGTAAAATAGATATTACCTATAACCTGCAGTTACACCAAGTAAAATAGATATTACCTGTAACCTGCAAGTACACCAAGTAAAATAGATATTACCTATAACCTGCAGTTACACCTAGTAACATATATATTACCTGCTATAACCTGCAGTTACACCAAGTAAAATAGATATTACCTATAACCTGCAGTTACACCAAGTAAAATAGATATTACCTGCTATAACCTGCAGTTACACCTAGTAAAATAGATATTACCTATAACCTGCAGTTATACCTAGTAAAATAGATATAACCTATAACCTGCAGTTACACAAAGTAAAATAGATATTACCTGCTATAACCTGCAATTACACCAAGTAAAATAGATATTACCTGCTATAACCTGCAATTACACCAAGTAAAATAGATATTACCTATAACCTGCAGTTACACCAAGTAAAATAGATATTACCTATAGCCTGCAGTTACACTAAGTAAAATAGATATTACCTGCTTTAACCTGCAGTTACACCTAGTAAAATAGATATTACCTATAACCTGCAGTTACACCTAGTAAAATAAATATTACCTGTAACCTGCAATTACACCTAGTAAAATAGATATTACCTATAACCTGCAATTACACCAAGTAAAATAGATATTATCTGCTATAACCTGCAACTACACCAAGTAAAATAGATATTACCTGTAACCTGCAGTTACACCTAGTAAAATAGATATTACCTATAACCTGCAATTACACCTAGTAAAATAGATATTACCTGTAACCTGCAGTTACACCAAGTAAAATAGATATAACCTGCAATTACACCAAGTAAAATATATTTATTGAGCCTCTCCATGGGAAAAGGTATAAGGTATATATAGGATCTGACATGAGTTGTCATTTCATATATAGTTTTATTAAACAAATTTCTTGGACAAGTTTAATAAAACTGTTTATGAAATGACAACGAATGTAAGATTCTTTTTATCACATGACGAAACACAAAAAGAAAATCAGGTTTTCCAAAGCTATTTTAATTTCGTCAGTACCGTATAATAATGCCGCCAATAATTATGACAAGGTCATATTCAGCTTAGTTAATGATTTTATTAAAAGTGATAATAATAAACACTAATGAGATTTTCTATTTATCACATTTTGATAAAATGTACTTAACGTTTACAACTGTTACATTTCTAGACGAAATTTACTAGTTTTGGCGCCAAAGTGATGTTATGACGTCAAACCGCTGACGTGACGTCATTTTCATAGTAATTCAGTCATGTTATATTACACACGTTACATATAAAGAAATACGTTATGGGTATTTTAGATCAGATACATGCATTATAATGTGATGAAAGGTTATATTTCTGAGCAGACTGCACCATTGACCTTTGACCTAGGTCTCTGAAAGTTTAACCCATACAAGCTCACTTGACACTGAACTTGTGTACATATTTAGTATGCAGGAATTCAATCCACAAATAAAGGCAAACCGCTCCAAGCCCTATTGACACTGAACCTGTGTATGGAATATGAATCAGATGGTATGACAAATATTCAAACTTGGCCTACATATCATCAAGACAAACATTCTGACAAAGTTTCAATATTTTCAAGTTAAACATGCGGTAAGGTGAAGTTGGTGTCTAGTGTCTAGTATCTAGTATCGTTTATCATAAACAATACTGGCAACCAGAATCTAGTTTAAGGAACTAGATATCTAACTTTAATTTCTTCAACAGTTTCCAAAATCAATTTTCACTAAACGACACTGGCAACATATATATATATATATATAGATCGTTTAAGGTACTGGAGATATAATTAATCAGCTTTCAGACTCCAGTGTCGTTTAACACTAAACGACACTGGCAACCAGACACTAGTGTCGTTTGAGGAACTAGATATATAATTTTCAATTTTCAGACTGGCAACCAGACACTAGTATCGTTTAAGGAACTAGATATATAATTTTCAATTTTCAGGCTACAGTGTCGTTTAGCACTAAACAACACTGGCAACCATACACTAATGTCGTTTAAGGAACTAGATATATATTTTTCAATTTTCAGACTCCAGTGTCGTTTAACACTAAACGACACTGGCAACCAGACACTAGTGTCGTTTAAGGAGCAATATTTATAAATAGCAGACCCAGGGGAATTAGACAAGTGTTCCTTTTTGGGGTCTATAATTCCCCACCCTAGAGCCAATAATTTTGTCTAAATCCCCACAGTGCGAGATGCTTTGTGTACTCCGGGTACCGGGATGTAAAATCCGGCCAATGTCTATTTCCCGGGACCCGGAATCATTCGGAGTGTCAAATTCCCGTCTGTCGGGAATCGTCTTCTGTCTCAAGTCCTGTGTATACCCGCCGCTCCCGTGTATTCGGCTATAGCTATGCTGGATTGCGAGTGTTTATTAACTATGCACATTACATGTGTGCTATAACTATGCCGGATTGTGAGTGTTTAGTAACTATGCACATTACATGTATGCTATAACTATGCCGGATTGCGAGTGTTTATTAACTATGCATATTACATGTATGCTATAACTATGCCGGATTGCGAGTGTTTATTAACTATGCATATTAAATGTATGCTATAGCTATGCCAGATTGCGAGTGTTTATTAACTATGCATATTACATGTATGCTATAACTATGCCGGATTCCGAGTTGGTATTAACTATGCATATTACATGTATGCTATAACTATGCCGGATTGCGAGTGTTTATTAACTATGCACATTACATGTATGCTATAGTTATGACGGATTGCGAGTGTTTATTAACTATGCACATTACATGTATGCTATAACTATGCCGGATTGCGAGTGTTTATTAACTATGCATATTACATGTATGCTATAACTATGCCGGATTCCGAGTGTTTATTAACTATGCATATTAAATGTATGCTATAGCTATGCCAGATTGCGAGTGTTTATTAACTATGCATATTACATGTATGCTATAACTATGCCGGATTCCGAGTTGGTATTAACTATGCATATTACATGTATGCTATAGCTATGCCGGATTGTGAGTGTTTATTAACTATGCACATTACATGGCCGGATTGTGAGTATTTATTAACTATGCACATTACATGTATGCTATAGCTATGCCAGATTGCGAGTGTTTATTAACTATGCACATTACATGTATGCTATAGCTATGGCGGATTGCGAGTGTTTATTAACTATGCACATTACATGTATGCTATAGCAATGCCGGATTGTGAGTGTTTATTAACTATGCATATTACATGTATGCTATAACTATGCCGGATTGCGAGTGTTTATTAACTATGCACATTACATGTATGCTATAGCTATGGCGGATTGCGAGTGTTTATTAACTATGCACATTACATGTATGCTATAGCTATGCCAGATTGTGAGTGTTTATTAACTATGCACATTACATGTATGCTATAGCAATGCCGGATTGAGAGTGTTTATTAACTATGCATATTACATGTATCCTATAGCTATGCCGGATTGCGAGTGTTTATTAACTATGCACATTACATGTATGCTATAGCTATGCCGGATTGCGAGTGTTTATTAACTATGTACATTACATGTATGCTATAACTATGCCGGATTAAGAGTGTTTATTAACTATGCATATTACATGTATCCTATAGCTATGCCGGATTGCAGGTGTTTATTAACTATGCACATTACATGTATGCTATAGCTATACCGGATTACGAGTGTTTATTAACTATGCACATTACATTAATTTTATGCTATAGCTATGTCGGATTGCGAGTGTTTATTAACTTTGCACATTACATTGTTGCCGAGATTTCCTTCTATAATATACTATATATTTAGGAGATATCTGCCCCAATTTTGTGCAGACAATGGCACCAAAAATGGACGTCCCTCTAGATTAGAAGGGTCTTGTACGCTGCTTATACATATGTGAGGTATCCTGAAAAATGAGAGTCTGAAAAATTGAAAATTAAATATCTAGTTCCTTAAACAACACTAGTGTCTGGTTGCCAGTGTCGTTTAGTGTTATACAACACTGGAGGCTGAAAGTTGATTGATTATATATCTAATCCTTAAACGATACTAGTGTCTGGTTGCCAGTGTCGTTTAGTGTTTCATCATACTAAGGGATATGAAATGAAAAATGGTCACATGACGGTTATCATCTAAATGTTGTCTTAACCTTCAACTGATCTGGCAGAAACATGTATGCGCTCTGTACATCGCCTCAATATGGTGAACAAAAGTGGTGACTTTGCAAATTCCTTGAAAATGTTTAAATTATGGGGCAGACATTATTTGTGAGCTGTGACCTAGACCTTAAACCAAGCCTGCTGAAACAAGCTATGTCATCAACAGTGTGTCAATATGGTGAATATGTGTGGCAGGTTACTTCCAAACTTTTGATTGGTTTCAAGAGATATGGAGGGTCACAACATAAATATAGTCATAAAACCTTTTATCTCTAATTGTGACCTTGACCTTGATCTAAGCTAATTGTAACATGCACTCTGCACATCATCCTAATATGGAATTCATTTGTGGTGAATTATTTCAAAATCCTTCAAAGAGGTCATTTATGGTAGTTACGGAGTAGCCATGAAATACAGTCATATGACATTTGACCTCTAATTGCGACCTTTCCTCGAGCTAGTAACATGCACATCATCTCAATATGGTTAACATTTACAGTGAGTTATTTTTTAATCCCTCAAGTGGCACAACAGTTATGGAGCAGACACGTTATATAACCATATGACGTTTGACCTCTTATTGCGATATTGACCTTTAATATTTATGGAGAATTATTTCAAAACACTTCAAGTGGTTCATCATTTACGCAGCGGACACTAAGGTATTGTCATATGATCTCTAATTGCTACCTTGACCTTGAACCAAGTATGTTGAAAATCCTCGTTTCAATATGGTGAACACTATTTCAAAATTCTCTCCAAACGGAACAAAAGTTCGAGCAGACAAGATTTATGACGGCCAGACAGACGACCAAAAACAATATGTCTGCTCATAACATGAAGGGAGACATAATAATTGTGCAAGGTGGGGCTTTCCTGGAGCCCCCTAACTATCCAATTGTTCAGACACTTTTTATTCTCAGATGTTGTAGTAAATAGACGTGTCTGCAGCAGACGCCTTTAAAGGGACTGAATCCCATATGAGAAAAAAGCGAAAACAAAAAGAAAATTGTTAAAAATTGCTATTACCTTGATGTTTTTGCATGTAAGGCATTGAGATTTGCTGACTGATGTACTACAATATATGCACACTATTAATATTGTGGAGATTTTTCGTTATTTTGCATTGTAAAATCTACTGGGTTAGTAACCCAGTAAATCTAAAAATATCGCTGTATATTTATCACGTGATCACTACAACCGAATTGACAATCTCCTTCCCAGAGTTGTTGTTCCTTACACTCACGCATACATGAATGTAATGAGTCGATAGTGTTAGAGAATGCTGAATTGAATCCACAAATTCAAATGAGCAAGAGGAAATTCCAGGTATTTTTAAACGGGAAAACACGGAGCGCACGGTTTTTTAACTGCTTATTTCCTATGAAATAATGAAAAGCAAGACTTGGACGACCTTCTACAACATTGCGTTATATATATATCGACGTATTTTGGATTAATTAGAATAAGTATAAAATATAACGATTTTGGACCATTATGGTGTTCAGTCCCTTTAACAACATTGTTGTGAACTGTCCATCAACAGAAACTTCTTGATTTATCATACGGTTTTCAAATGTATTAAAGAATTATACTTTCATGTATAGAGATTATTCATGTCTTTGCCAATATGTTTTATAAGTCCTCTGCTGCAGAGTTGTTCTATGTGGGAAATAAATAAATTGGATTGTGGCCACCATGGTACATAATGCAATAAAAACAAGTTTTACCCATGGCATTTCTAAAATATGGACAAAACTAAAACTATCACTAAATGTGAGTAATACCCCCAAACATCGCTCTGATAGGAAATTGTAGTAAAATATATAGAAACCCCACCTAAAAATGAAAATGTTATGGAGTTATTCTTGCTTTGTTCATTTTTGGATTGTCTTTCTTAAAATTAGAAAATAAAGCTTTTTAAATTGTTGTGCAGTGCACAAGCTTACATGGCAATCAATACATTTGATAAGTATTTGAGTTATGCTGAGGGACAACATTTTAATTAAAGAGAAATGAACAAACGAGCACTTGAGAAATACAATCACACCTCCTTTGCTTCAACTCCATGTATTCATCAACTTGGTTCTTCCATGCACTTTATTAAAACTGTTATCACTGATGGCCTGTTTTATCCTCTACCATTGTATGAAGATTTATTAAATTCCATCCTTTAGTTAAGTTATTCTCCATACAAGAAAACAGTAAAAAAGGGCAATGAAAGTTATTCTACTGAACAAGAAAAAGGTAAGAAAGGGCAATAACTCTGTAAATAGCTAAAATAGAGTAATGGTTCTTGTACACTGCACGTCCTCTTATTGTGCTTTACCATTTTATGAAGTTTTATTAAATTCCATTTTGTAGTTTTAAAGAAAATTAAGAAAGTAATTAGCTAAAATAGAGTTATGATTCTTGTACTTCCTTTCATTGTGCTCTACCATTGTATGCAGTTTTATTAAATTCCATCCTTTAGTTTTAAAGTTATTCTCCAGACAAGAAAACAGTAAGAAAGGGCAATGAAAGTTATTCTCCGGACAAGAGAAAAGTAACAAAGGGCAAAAACTATGTAATTAGCTCAAATAGAGTTATGGTTCTTATGGTACATTGCATTTCCTCTCACCAGGGTCTTTCAAATACTATTTGAAAGACCCTGCTCTCACTGTGTTGTATCATTGTATGCAGTTGACTGACTGAATTAAATACATAGATACACTTGTTTACATGTAGAACTAGAAAGGTTGTTTTTATGAAAAAACATATGTCTCCCCATTGCAGTTTGTCAATGACTATTAAAATATTGAACAAGGGGAGATAACTTTGCAACGAAGTAGCCCAGAGTTATAATTCTTGCAAGGTGCACAACTTCACATTGCCATCTGTCTATATTCCAAGTTTCAATAAATTCCTTTTAGTACTTTCTTAGTTCTGCTCTGGAGAAAGTTTACACTATTAAAATATTGAACAAGGGGAGATAACTCATAATTATTGCAAGGTGCACAACTTCACATTGCCATCTATCTATGTTCCAAGTTTCAATAAATTCCTTCAAGTAGTTTCTGAGTTCTGCTCTGGACAAAGTTTACACTATTAAAATATTGAACAAGGGGGAGATAACTCATAATTATTGCAAGGTGCACAACTTCACATTGCCATCTATCTATGTTCCAAGTTTCAATAAATTCCTTCAAGTAGTTTCTGAGTTCTGCTCTAGACAAAGTTTACACTATTAAAATATTGAACAAGGGGGAGATAACTCATAATTCTTGCAAGGTGCACAACTTCACATTGCCATCTATCTATATTCCAAGTTTCAATAAATTCCTTCAAGTAGTTTCTGAGTTCTGCTCTGAACAAAGTTTACACTATTAAAATATTGAACAAGGGGGAGATAACTCTTAATTATGGCAAGGTGCACAACTTCACATTGCCATCTATCTATGTTCCAAGTTTCAATAAATTCCTTCAAGTAGTTTCTGAGTTCTGCTCTGGACAAAGTTTACACTATTAACATATTGAACAAGGGCAGATAACTTTGCAACAAAGTGGCCCAGAGTTATAATTCTTGCAAGGTGCACAACTTCACATTGCCATCTATCTATGTTCCAAGTTTCAATCAATTACTTCAAGTAGTTTCCGAGTTCTGCTCTGGACAAACAAAAGTTAAGAAGAAGAAGAAGAATAATTATAAGAATAAGAATAACTACAAATACAGCATGTCCCCCCTTTCGGAGAAGGGGAGACATAATAATCCTAAGGTCCCTGACTGTATTATACATAGACACACTTGTTTACATGTAGAAAAATACTAAGGTCCCTGACTGTATTATACATAGACACACTTGTTTACTGGTAGAATAACACTAAGGTACCCGACTGTATTATACATAGATACACTTGTTTACTGGTAGAATAACACTAAGGTCCCTGACTGTTTTATACATAGATACACTTGTTTACTTGTAGAATAACACTAAGGTCCCTGACTGTATTATACATAGATACACTTGTTTACTGCTAGAATAATCCTAAGGTCCCTGACTGTATTATACATAGACACACTTGTTTACATGTAGAATAATCCTAAGGTCCCTGACTGTATTATACATAGACACACTTGTTTACTGGTAGAATAACACTAAGGTAGCTGACTGTATTATACATAGACACACTTGTTTACATGTATAATAACACTAGTGTCCCTGACTATATTATACACAGATACCCTTGTGTACTGGTAGAATAATCCTAAGGTCTCTGACTGTATTATACATAGACACACTTGTTTACTGGTAGAATAACACTAAGGTCCCTGACTGTATTGTACATAGATACCCTTGTTTACTGGTAGAATAACACTAAGAACCCTGACTGAATTAAATACATAGATACACTTGTTTACATGTAGAATAATCCTAAGGTTCCTGACTGTATTATACATAGACACACTTGTTTACTTGTAGAATAACACTAAGGTCCCTGACTGTGTTATACATAGATACACTTGTTTTCTGGTAGAATAACACTAAGGTCCCTGACTGTTTTATACATAGATACACTTGTTTATATATAGAATAACACTAAGGTCCCTGACTGTATTATACATATATACCCTTGTTTACTGGTAGAATAATCCTAAGGTCCCTGACTGTATTATACATAGACACACTTGTTTACATGTAGAAAAATACTAAGGTCCCTGACTGCGTTATACATAGATACACTTGTTTACATGTAGAATAACACTAAGGTCCCTGACTGTATTATACATAGATACCCTTGTTTACTGGTAGAATAATCCTAAGGTCCCTGACTGTATTATACATAGACACACATGTTTACATGTAGAATAACACTAAGGTCCCTGACTGTATTATACATAGATACCCTTGTTTACATGTAGAATAACACCAAGGTCCCTGACTGTATTATACATAGATACACTTGTTTCCATGTAGAATAACACTAAGGTCCCTGACTGTATTATACATAGACACACTTGTTTACATGTAGAATAACACTAAGGTCCCTGACTGTATTATATATAGATACACTTGTTTACTGGTAGAATAACACTAAGGTCCCTGACTGTTTTATACATAGATACACTTGTTTACATGTAGAATGACACTAAGGTACCTGACTGTAGTATACATAGATACACCTGTTTAATTGTAGAATAACCCTAAGGTCCCTGACTGTTTTATACATAGATACACTTGTTTACATGTAGAATACACTAAGGTCCCTGACTGTATTATACATAGACACACTTGTTTACATGTAGAATAACCCCAAGGTCCCTGACTGTATTATACATAGATACACTTGTTTACATGTAGAATAACACTAAGGTACCTGACTGTATTATACATAGATACACTTGTTTACATGTAGAACTAGAACTATCACTGAAGATGATAAATACCCCCAAAACAGCACCTTGACTCAAAATATGGCTTCCGACCGACCAACAAAATACACCGCACTTCCTCTCAATGTGTTGTATCATCCTATGAAGTTTTTTATTAAATTCCAACAATTTGTTTTAAAGTTATGCTCTGGACAAGACTCTACGAATAAGAAAAAGTAACAAAGGGCAATAACTCTGTAATTATGTAAATTAGAGTTATGGTTCTTGTACACTGCACTTCCTCTGATTATGCTCTACCATTGTATGCAGTTTTATTAGATTCCATCTGTTAGTTATTAAGTAATTCTCCGGACAAGAAAAAGTAACAAAGGGCAATAACTCTGTATTTAGATTAAATAGAGTTATGGTTCCTGTACACTGCACTTCCTCTCAATGTGTTGTATCATCCTATGAAGTTTTAATAAATTCCTAGAATCAGTTTTAAAGTTATGCTCCGGACAAGACTCTACGAACAAGAAAAAGTAACAAAGGGCAATAACTCTGTAAATATGTAAATTAGAGTTATGGTTCTTGTACACTGCACTTCCTCTGATTATGCTCTACCATTGTATGTAGTGTTATTAGATTCCATCTGTTAGTTATTAAGTAATTCTCCGGACAAGAAAAAGTAACAAAGGGCAATAAATCTGTATTTAGGTAAAATAGAGTTATGGTTCCTGTACACCGCACTTCCTCTCAATGTGTTGTATCATCCTATGAAGTTTTATTACATTCCAACAATTTGTTTTAAAGTTATGCTCTGGACAAGACTCTACGAATAAGAACAAGAGGGCCAAGATGACCCTAAATCGATCACCTGATTGATAGTAAATTAGTAGAAATATCTGGGAAAAAGATCAAGGAGTGCAATTAGAACTTCAAGGAGTGAACACTTCTCAAGAAACAGCTTATAAGTAAAGGTCATTTATATCTTGAAATCTAACAAGAACTTCAATTAGAAATGAATTATTAAGTTTTTGTCATTTTGCACCTTTCTTGATCTGTTTTTAATATAAACCAATATGGCTTGAACAGTTTTTTTAGAGGGGCATTTAAGGATTCTTTCTACTGAATTATCTTGGAGTCTGACAAGCAGATTATGGAGGAAAAGGATTTTAAAGTTTGGTCGTTTTACTCATGTTCTGATACATGTATGGTGAGTGTAAGGAACGACAACTCTGCGAAGGAGATTGCCCTTGCATAATACTCTGCCAAGTGTTACCTCCCTTAGACCATAAATCTAATAACCATATGTCATTTGAAGCAAAAAGTTTAATTACTCCTTTTCTGATGCTGCTTGGTTGCTATGCCTTTCAACAAATCAATATGGCTTGACAAAGTATGTAGATGATCAATGAAAGAACATTTCTACAAAACTATCTTTAAATCAGACAAGCACTTTTATAAGGATGCTTTATTAAAGTATTGTCATTTTGCCCCTTTTTTGATGCCGCCTGACTGCCATGTTTTTCGACCAATCAGTATGGCTTGAACAATTTTTATAGAGGGTCACCCAAGGAACATTTCTACCAAATTATATTTGAATCTGACAGGCAGATTCGGAGGAGAAGATTTTTAAAGTTTGGACATTTTGTCCCCTTTCTGATGCCGCAGCAACCAAAGTTCTCAATGGAATTTAAATCTTTGAACAATTTTGAAAGAGGACTACCAAAGGAACATTCCTGTGATGTTTGGTGGAAATTGTTCTTGCGGTTCAGGAGGAGATGATGTTTAAAGCTAAAAGTTAACGCCGGACGACAGACGACGGACGACGGACACAGAGTGATCAGAATAGCTCACCTTGAGCCTTTGGCTCTAGGCGATCTAAAAAGTAACAAAGGGCAATAACTCTGTAATTATGTAAATTAGAGTTATGGTTCTTGTACACTGCACTTCCTCTCATTATGCTCTACCATTGTATGTAGTTTTATTAGATTTCATCTTTTAGTTATTAAGTAATTCTCCGGACAAGAAAAAGTAACAAAGGGCAATAACTCTGGATTTAGATCAAATAGAGTTATGGTTCCTGTACACCGCACTTCCTCTCAATGTGTTGTATCATCCTATGAAGTTTCGTTCAAATCATATGTTGCATTGTAAAGATATGGTCCGGACAAAATATGGCTTCCGACCGACCGACCGACACAGTGACTCCTATATACCCCCCTAAAACTTTGTTTTTTGGGGGTATAATAACACTAAGGTACCTGACTGTATTATACATAGATACACTTGTTTACTGATAGAATAATCCTAAGGTCCCTGACTGTATTATACATACACTTGTTTACTTGTAGAACAACACTAAGGGCCCTGACTCTAACCCAAGTTTCCAAACATAACAAAAACTTCCAGCAGATGACTTTGAAACATCTTCACAAAATTATTGAAAATCTCTATGAATGATTAAATAATTATTGCATAGAGTTGGAAACAATATGGCAAAGAAGAAATTGCAGATGTAGAGCCATTTCCCCTCATGCAACATTTTCAAAAGCTTTCTGCTGCAGAGGCATCAACAATTATCTGTTTGAGGGGTATCCCAGATTTTTGTTTTGTTTAATTTATCTATGCACAGTGTATTCAGTGAAGTGGGGACTACATTAAGAAAACATAAATAGCGACGTTTAACTTATCAGTAAAAATCTCCCCAGTGACGTAAAAGTGTCACGATGACCTGCGCCGCTTCCAGTACTTAAAAGGACTAATCAAATCTACATCAGGTAAAATACATCTCTCAAGAAGACCACTTTCCAGATTCCACTGCTAAAAATGGGTATATTCATGACATAATGTTTGAATAGGCATTGTTTTACCATACACCTACAACAAAAGGGCAATGATGGCCCTGGATCTCTCACCTTAATTATGCCAACCACATAGTCAATCACAATAACTCATAACTGTGAATTCCCTTCATTATTTAAACAAGCAAAGGTTATTCCGATCTTTAAGAAGGGAACTAAATCTGACACCAGTAACTACCGCCCGATTTCAATATTACCTGTATTATCAAAAATTCTAGAAAGACATGTGAGTGATCACTTGAAGACATATCTTGAAAAAAATTCTCTCATTCATAACACTCAATCTGGATTCAGATCAAACCATTCTTGTGAGACAGCGCTTACAGCAATAATTGACACATGGATTGACGCAATTAATAACAAACAAGAGGGCCATGATGGCCCTGGAATCGCTCACCTGATTTTTTTTTTCACTTTAGCTATATAAGCCCCGCCATCTGGCGGACATATTTCCGACCAATCGACTTGGCTTGAAGGAATCTGATAGAGGGTCACCCTAGGAACATTTCTACAAAATTATTTGACACTTTTGGAGGAGAAGATTTTTTAAGTTTTCACTAGCCATAAAAGGCAAAATAGCCCCGACCCCTTGTGGCCATGTTTTTTGACCAATCAACATGGCTTGAAGGAATCTGATAGAGGGTCATCCAAGGAACATTTCTACAAAATTATTTGAAAATCGGCCTGACACTTTTGGAGAAGAAGATTTTTTAAGTTTGCACTATAGCTATATAAGGCAAAATAGCCCCGCCCCCCCCCCCCCCCCCTGGCGGCCATAATTTTTGACCAATCAACATGGCTTAAAGGAATCTGATAGAGGGTCATCCAAGGAACATTTCTACAAAATTATTTGAAAATCGGCCTGACACTTTTGGAGGAGAAGATTTTTTAAGTTTTCACTATAGCCGTATAAGGCAAAAAAGCCCCGCCCCCCTGGCGGCCATGTTTTTCGACCAATCAACATGGCTTCAAGGAATCTGATAGAGAGTCACCCAAGGAACATTTCTACAAAATAAGTTCAAAATCTGCCAACCAATTTGGGAGGAGAAGAATTTTGAAGTTTTTTTCGTTTCATTGCCATGGAAACCAGAATTCTGCATGGATCCCAATAATTTGAAGGAATTCTGGTGAGGTTATTGAGAGGATGCTTTCTGTGAAGTTTCATCCCAATTGACCCACTGGTTACTGAGGAGAAGATGTTGAAGATTTTTTAAGTTTTCACTATAACCATAAAAGGCAAAATAGCCCCGCCCCCTGGCGGCCATGTTTTTCAACCAATCAACATGGCTTGAAGGAATCTGATAGAGGGTCACCCAAGAAACATTTCTACAAAATTATTTGAAAATCGGCCTGACACTTTTGGAGGAGAAGATTTTTTAAGTTTGCACTATAGCCATATAAGGCAAAATAGACCCCCCCCCCCATGGCGGCCATGTTTTTCGACCAATCAACATGGCTTGAAGGAATCTGATAGAGGGTCACCCAAGGATCATTTCTACAAAATAATTTGAAAATCGGCCTGACAGTTTTGGAGGAGAAGATTTTTTAAGAATTTTGAAGTTTTTTTCATTTCGTTGCCATGGAAACCAGAATTATGCATGGATCCCAAAAATTTTAAGGAATTCTGGTGAGGACATTGAGAGGATGCTTTCTGTGAAGTTTCATCCCAGTTGACCCACCGGTTACAGAGGAGAAAATGTTGACGGACGACGGACGACTGACGACGGACGACGGACAACGGACGCCGGACATAGGGCGATCACAATAACTCACCCTGAGCACTTCGTGCACAGGTGAGCTAAAAAGTAATAGGAACTGTATTTCTTGATTTAACCAAAGCATTTGATTTAGTAAATCATCCACTCCTTTTTAACAAATTGTTTGAATACAACATAAGAAACAAAGCCCTGGAATGGTTTAAATCCTATTTTGATGAAAGATCCCAGAAAGTGTCAGTTGCTGGTAAACTGTCATCATCTCTTCCAATTACATCAGGTGTACCACAAGGCTCAGTGCTAGGTCCTATCCTCTTCATACTCTATATAGTACCTACCAATGCAATTACACACCTCATCAACTGACTTGTTTGCAGATGACACAACTTTAAGTGCAGTTGGGCTTAATGTGAATGAAGTAATTCAGTCTCTTCAAAGTAGCCTAAATACCATAGATGAGTGGTGTCAGAAAAATTCAATGATGCCAAATCCACAAAAAACAAAAGCTATGATAATTTCACCTACTAATAATATAGAACAAGAGGCCCAAGAGGGCCAGTATCGCTCCACGGCCATAAGGCAAAAATAAAATCTCCAAACAGCCCTGCCCCCTGGTGGCTATTTTTTTACCAACCACCATGGCTTAAAGGAATCTTGTAGAGTGTCACGCAAGGAATGTTTCTGCAAAATTATTTGAAAATCGGCCTGACACTTTCGTCGGAGAGGATATTTTAAGTTTTCACTATAGCCATATAAGGCAAAATAGCCCCATCCCCTGGCAGCCATATTTTTCAACCAATCAACATGGCTTGAAGGAATCTGATAGAGGGTAAAAGCCTAGGAACATTTCTACAAAATTATTTGAATATCAGCCAAACACTTTCGGAGGAGAAGATTTTTTAAGTTTTCACTATGGTCATATAAGGCAAAATAGCCCCGCCCTCTGGCTGCCATGTTTTTCGACCAATCAACATGGCTTGAAGGAATCTGATAGAGGGTCACCCAATGAACATTTCTACAAAATTATTTGAAAATCGGCTGAACACTTTCGGAGAAGAAGATTTTTTAAGTTTTCACTATGGTCATATAAGGCAAAATAGCCCCGCCCTCTGGTGGCCATGTTTTTCGACCAATCAACATGGCTTTAAGGAATCTGATAGAGGGTCACCCAATGAACATTTCTACAAAATTATTTGAAAATCGGCTGAACACTTTCGGAGAAGAGGATTTTTTAAGTTTTCACTATAGCTATGTAAGGCAAAATAGCCCCGCCCCCCTGGCGGCCATGTTTTTCGCCGAATCAACATTTCTTGAAGGAATCTGATAAAGGGTCACCCAAGGAACATTTCTACAAAATTATTTGAAAATCAGCTGAACACTTTCGGAGAAGAAGATTTTTTAAGTTTTCACTATTGCAATATAAGGCAATATAGCCCCGCCCCCCTGGCGGCCATGTTTTTCAACCAATCGACATTTCTTGAAGGAATCTAATAAAGAGTCACCCAAGGAACATTTCTACAAAATTATTTGTAAATCGACCTCACACTTTTGGAGAAGAAGATTTTTTAAGTTCTCACTATTTTTTTCTTTCGGTTGCCATGGAAACCAGAATTTCGAATGGATCAAAAAAAATTGAAGGAATTTATTAGAGGACATTGAGAGGATGCTTCCCATGAAGTTTCAACCAAATTGGCCAAGTGGTTAGGGAGAAGAAGTCGTTTAAAGGAAAAAGTTTACGCACGCACGCACAGACGCATGACGGACAATTCGCCATGACATAAGCTCGACTGGCTTTCAGCCAGTGGAGCTAAAAATCACTTGAATTCAAAAATAGCAATAACCTTGTTCTTCACAGTCACAGCATTGTTTTCTCTGAGGTCGAAAAACTACTAGGCATACAAGTTGACCATAATCTCAACTGAAAAATCCAAGTTGAAAAAGTACTCAAAAATTGCAATTCTTTACTTTACCTTCTGCTTCGAATTAAATGCTTCCTCAATATACATGTGCAAAAACTCTTTTACAATGCCTACATTTTGCCTCATATTGATTATTGTTGTACAATTTGGGGTAACTGTAGTGACAAACTTTTAAGCAATATATATAAATTCCAAAAAAGAGCTGCACAAACTATCCTAGACAAGACATATGACACACCAAGTGAGGAACTCTTTCAGGAACTTAAATGGATGAAATTTCACGATAGAATTACATATACAAGAGGACCATGATGGTCCTATATCGCTCACCTGATTTAATCAAACTTAAAAAGTTTTCAGTGTTCTTACCCCTATATGAGACTATGAAAAACATGTGACCCCCAGGGAGGGGTAATTTTTGACCCCAGGGCTATAATTTGAACAATCTTGGTAGAGGTCCACTAGGTGATGCTACATACTAAATATCTTTTAGACAAGAAGATTTTTAAAGTTTTTTCCCTATCTATGTAAAGCAAGTGACCCCCAGGAAGCGGTCATTTTTTATCCCATGGCTATAATTGGAACATAGTTGGTAGAGGTCCACTAGATGATGCTACATACAAAATATCAAAGGCCAGGGCCCTCTCTTTTAGACAAGAAGTTTTTCCCCTAAATGAGTCTATGTAAAACATAAGGGACCCCCAGGATGGGATCATTTTTGGACCCATGGCTATAATTTGAACAATCTTGGTAGAGGTCCACTAGATGATGCTACATACCAAATATCAAAGGTTGGGCCCTCTTCTTTTAGACAAGAAGATTTTAAAAAAAAATCTCTATGAGTCTATGGAGAACAAGTGACTCCCGGGGAGGGGTCATTTTTGACCCCAGGGTTATAATTTGATCAATCTTGTTAGAGGTCAACAATGATGCTACATACCAAATATCAAAGACCTTGGCCTTCTACTTTTAGACAAAAAGATTTTTAAAGTTTTTTACGTATATGAGTCTATGAAAAACAAGTGACCCCCGGAGTTGGGTCATTTTGACCCCAGGGCTATAATTTGAACAAGCTTGGTAGAGGTCCACTAGATGATGCTACATACCAAATATCTTTTAGACAGGAAGACTTTTTAAGTTTTTCCCCATATGAGTCTATGTAAAACAAGTGACCCCTGGGGAGGGGTAAATTTTGGTAGGTACAGGTCCACTAGATGATGCTACATACAACATATCAAAGGCCTGGGGCCTCTACTTTTAAACAAGAAGATTTTTAAAGTTTTTTCTCTATATGAGTCTATGTAAAACATTAAACCCCAGGGGAGGGGTCATTTTAACCCCAAGGCAATAATTTGAACACTCTTGGTAAAGGTCCACTAGATGATGCTACATACCCAATATCAAAGGCCTGGGCTCTCTACTTTTAGACAGGAAGATTTTTTAAAGTTTTTCCCCTAAATGAGTCTATGTAAAACAAGTGACACCCGGGGAGGGGTCATTTTTGACCCCAGGGCTATAATTTGAACAATCTTGGTAGAGGTCTACTAGAAGATGCTACATACCAAATCTCAAAGGCCTGGGGCCTCTACTTTTAGACAAGAGGATTTTTTAAGATTTTTTCTGTATATGAGTCTATGTAAAACAATAGACCCCAGGGGAGGGGTCATTTTGACCCCAGGGCTATAGTTTGAACAATCTTGGTAAAGGTCCACTAGATTATGCTACATACCCAATATCAAAGGCATGGGCCCTCTACCTTTGGACAAGATGATTTTTAAAGTTCTTCCCCTCTATGAGTCTATGTAAAACAAGTGACCCCCGGGCTATAATTTGAACAATCTTAATAGAGGTTCACTAAATGATGCTACATACTGAATATCAAAGGCATGGGCCTTCTACTTTTAGACAAGAAGATTTTTAAACTTTTTCCCCTATATGAGTCTATGTTAAACAAGTGACCCCCGGGGAGCGGTCATTTTTGACCCCAGGGCTATAATTTGAACAATCTTGGTAGAGGTTCACTAAATGATGCTACATACCAAATATCAAAGGCATGGGCCTTCTACTTTTAGAAAAGAAGATTTTTAAAGTTTTTCGCCTATATGAGTCTATGCTAAACAAGTGACTCCCGGGGAGCGGTCATTTTTGACCCCAGGGCTATAATTTGAACAATCTTGGTAGAGGTTAACTAGATGATGCTACATACCAAATATCAAAGGCATTGGCCTTCTACTTTTAGACAAGAAGATTTTTAAAGGTTTTCCCCTATATGAGTCTATGTTAAACAAGTGACCCCCGGGGAGGGGTCATTTTTGACCCCAGGGCTATAATTTGAACAATCTTGGTAGAGGTTCACTAGATGATACTACATACCAAATATCAAAGGCATGGGCCTTCTACTTTCAGACAAGAAGATTTTTTAAGTTTTGGTTAATTTCCCCTTTTTTGTTGCTGTGGCAGCCAAAGTTCTGCATGGAATAGAATTTGTTTAACAAGTTTGAAAGAGATCACCCAAGGAACATTCCTGTAAAATTATTTTGAATTTGGTTAATTGGTGTAGGAGGAGAAGTCGTTTGTAGGAAAATGTGAACGGACTGACGACGACGACGACGGACGGTGAGCGATCACAAAAGCTCACCTTGCACTTCGTGCATTGGTGAGCTAAAAACAAGTGATCCCCAGGGTGGAGCCATGTTTGACACCAGGGCTATAATAATTTGACCAATCTTGGTAGAAGTCCACTCAATGAAGTTAGATTTCAAATATTAAACTTTTAGACAAGATCTTGGTAGAGGTCCACTAGATGATGCTACATACCCAATATCAAAGGTCTGGGCCCTCTACTTTTAGACTAGAAGATTTTTTAAGTTTTCCCCTATACAAGTCTATGTGAAACAAGTGACCCCCACCAGGGGAGGGGTCATTTTTGACCCCATGGCTATAATTTGAACAATCTTGGTAGAGGTCCACTAGATGATGCTACATACCAATATCAAAGGCCTGGGCCCTCTAGTTTTAGACGAGAAGATTTTTTAAGTTTTTCCCCTATATGAGTATTATGTAAAACAAGTGACCCCCAGAGCTATTATTTGAACATTCTTGGTAGAGGTCCACTAGATGATGCTACATACCAAATATTAAAAGCCTGGGCCCTCTACTCTTAGACAAGAAGATTTTTAAAGGTTTTTCCCTATATGAGTCTATGAACAAGCTCCGCCCTCTGGCGGCCATGTTTTTCAACGGATCGAAAATATTTGAACAATCTTGTCAAAGGGTGCCCCAAGGAACATTTGTGCAAAATAGTTTTCAAATAGGGCCAGTACTTTTGGACAAAGAAGATTTTTAAAGTTTTAACAATGCACATATAAGGAAAACAAGCTCCGCCCTCTGGTGGCCATGTTTTTCAACGGATCGGAAATATTTGAACAATCTTGGTTAAGGGTGCCCCAAGGAACATTTGTGTGAAATAATTTGCAAATCGGGCCGGTACTTTTGGACATGAAGATTTTTAAAGTTTTAACAATGCACATATAAGGAAAACAAGCTCCGCCCCCTGGCGGCCATGTTTTTCAACGGATTGGAAATATTTGAACAATCTTGGTAAAGGGTGCCCCAAGGAACATTTGTTCAAAATATTTCTTAAATCAGGCAAGTACTTTTGGACAAGAAGATTTTTAAAGTTTTAACAATGCACATATAAGGGAAATAAGCTCCGCCCCCTGGCGGCCATGTTTTTCAACGGATCGGAAATATTTGAACAATCTTGGTAGAGGTACCCCTAGGAACATTTGTGCAAAATAATTTTCAAATCGGGCCAGTACTTTTGGACAGGAAGATTTTTTAAGTTTTGGTTAATTTCCCCTTTTTTGTTGCCGTGGCAGCCAAAGTTCTGAATGGAATAGAATTCTTTGAACAAGTTTGAAAGAGATCAACCCAAGAAACATTCCTGTAAATTTTTTTTGAATTTGGTTAATTGGTTTAGGAGGAGAAGTCGTTTGTAGGAGAATGTGAACGGACGGACGACGACGACGGACGGTGAGCGATCACAAAAGCTCACCTTGCACTTTGTGCATAGGTGAGCTAAAAAAGGCTATACTTGTGTACAAACCCTTAAAAAAGAATTCCCAGAATACATGACTAATCTATTTACATCATCAACCAATACAAATTTAAGAACTGCCGCCCAGCATACACTTAGCATTCCTAAACCTAGGATAGAATTTTTTAGAAAATCTTTGACCTACTCAGGACCAAAAATATGGAACCAGATTCCACTACATGTCAGGAACTGTGAACATTTAAAGAAATTTAAATCCACATATTTTTCCTGGTGGCATAGTGGTGGACATCTTTTACTCAATTAAACTCTCTCCCATAACGGTGCTGGTTTCCTGTATGCAACAGTTGTCTACATGAATATGTGCATGATAGCTTATAATATTATATGTAAATATTTGTAAATGTTTTAACAGAGGCCCACAGGGAAGACTGGGCATGCCCAACTGTGCAGCCTCTATAAATAAAGTCTTTATTATTATTATTATTTTGCGGTCAGGTAAGCTAATATTAGATTGTTAACAAGAGTGTCCTTCAATTTGGCCTAGTGCCCTAGTTTTTAAAAGGAGATTTATAAGCCATATTCGAACTTGGTCTATATATCATCAAGAAAAAAGTTAAAGTTGCTGAAACTAACAATGCAGCTTCCAGAGTGTTGATAAGATTTTTTTCATTTTGGACTAGTTACCTTGTTTTTGACTGGACATGACCTATATACAAAGTTAGCCTAGATATCATCAAGAAAATTATACTAACAAAGTTTCAACATGCATTTTCTTAAATTGAAACCTCTTGAGTGTTTACAAGATTTTCCATTAATTTGTCCTTGTGACCCAGTTTATGACCTCACATGATCCAGTTTTGGATTGTTGGACTTGGCCAAGTTTTCATGGAGATGTATGTTCTGATAAACTTTCATGAAGATTTGATGCAAAATGTTGCCTGTGGTGTCTTAACAAGGTCCTACAGACAAAATGTGATCATAATAGCCCATCTTTCATTAGCACTTTGTGCTCAAAAGCATATTTATAAGATAGATAATATGACAAAATATACATATCACATATCACATAATAAACAACAAATACAGGTAAACATCTTTATTAAAGTCGAGTCCACTTAATTGCAAAACTCTACATATTTTGAGTAAAATGGTTCAGGGCTAGAAATATCTACCTGTCTGCTAACCATGGCTAGTTGCCATAGAAATTGTTTCTAGTCCTATGGTTTATCTAATTGCAAAAGACTCATTGGTAGAGCTTTAGATAAGGGGTATTTCACATGTTCTCATTTCACATGTTCTCATTTCACATGTTCTCATTTCTTTTTTGATGAGATGATTCTTTTGGTTTGGTTTAATAATAAGAAAGATAATGTGCAGAAAGGAGCTATATAATCCTCCCTATCTTGAACTCTGCTCATTTGCAAAGAGGTTGTGCAATTAAGAGGAAATCTTTGCACCACTTACACCTACAGAAACAATAAACTAGGATCATAGAAATAAATCATGCGCTTTAAATCTCTCTCTATCCTTCTGTTTAACAAGGGCAGCATCCACTTGTGAGACTGTCGGTACCCCATGTGGGAGAAGGAGAAGATCAGGTTCCCCATCCATTATCCTATTGGCCTCCTCTATTGAGTGAGTGCATGACAATGAGACAAAACATAAGATAAGACTTTCCCATATACAACAATTCTGCAGCAGACGACTTTGAAGACTTATGGAAAAGTATGGGAAGTCTCTATAAACAAAAGTATAACGATTGTGTCTGCATGTGTCACAGGAATAAACAACATGAAACACAAAAGTTTTAAAGGAGGCTCAAGGCTACTTCCTTTGATCCATATTTTTCTGAATCAATGTTTTTTAACAATTGTCTGCCTTGAAAACTAGGGCGGATAATATCATAACACCTTGAAATCTAGACATGAATAAATCATAATACAGAGATGGAATAATTGTCAGAAAATCAGTAAATGGCTAGGTATAGACCAAGGTCCCATTTTCTACTAAAATGTGTCTGCAACAAAGTCATCAAATGTCTTCTATTGAGAGAAAGTGTAGCAATATCTTAGATAGGTAATGTTGTGTATACTAATTAGTCATACCGGACAGACGGAGATTGATCACAATAGCTTACCTCAAGTGAGCGTAAAAAAACCACCTAAGAAACACACCTTTGAAATATTTTGAGAATGGTCCATTTGATATTAGGATGAGAAGCTGCTTGAAGCTGTTTTTAAGAAGAACCGATTTTCTAACCAGGGCAAGATTTATTAATTAAATGTCATTTGTAATTGCCACAATAATTTATAAATGCTAAATTAATTGATTGTTTAGTGCTTTATGCGCTTTCAATAATATTTCAGTTATATCATGGCGTTTCCTTGGTAAGTTACTAGCACTACTGGTCCATTTATTCTGACACCAGCCAGTCAGTCATAATGCTTACAATGCAACCCTGAGCGCCAAGGCGGGCAGTCATTACTGCCATTTTTAAAGTTTTTGGTATGACCAAACTGGGGATCAAACCCACAACATGCCACGCCCGAGGGGGACCCTCTACCATTACACCATCAAAGCCATTATGCTAAATTATTAAAGAGAGTTTATTGATCACATAATTATTGGTTTACATAAGATTGGAATCAGTTTGTTTAACTTAAAGACTTAATGTAAATCACAGAAACATGTGTGAGTTTACATATTCACTTGAATCATAAACCTTTCACACATGAAAACACATCTGCAGCAGTTGGTTATTGACAACATTGTGGCAATAGTAATAATTGCTAATATTTATGGGAAATTTCTCTTTTTGCCACAATATTATTTCTCATCTCTATCCAATACTCATACAAAGCACTTTCATTTGTAATTTTTTTTCCATATTTTTGTCTAGATGTTTTTCCGCAGTTGCAGATTTGTTGTTGAAAGTGTGATATAATTCTTATGAAAGTAACAATATGGTGTAATACTGAGTATAAAGACATAGAGCTCTAGATAAGTGGTATTTTTCATGTTCTTGAAGCCCTTTTTAACACTCAAACCCTATGTTGTGGGTACTCAAAAGAATCGTCTCAGTGTACCCACAATATAAAGTTTGGTTGAGAAATAAGAGAAATATAGTTGGGATAAAAGACCAGTTTACTCCCCCTTAACCTGTCCTCTGAAAGAATGATATTATTTAAGGAATAAATACACCTTTACCTTAGTATTTAGGAATGAATAGAATGACTAGCAGTAAATATTACAAGACTCTTATTCCTGATGCAGATGATTGGACGCCTTTACAGTAGACACTTTTAAAAACATTGTGTAAAACACATTATTCCTTTCCCAAATGATACTTCAAATGTTACATATATTCCATGTTTCATTACGGGTAGATGTTATCAAAGCAGATCAGACTACAAAACCCACATATCCTATAGATCTGTAAAACAGTGAACTATAGCAATGATTCCAGTACATCTGTTTGTTACATGTTAGTTTTTGTTTACATCAACACAAAGTGGTGTAGACACTGAAAGTTACCTCGGATTCTCTTCATTTTATTAAGATATGCAGCATCATACTGATAAGCCCAGACAACTGAGAGTGGTACCAAAGGAATAACTGCGGAGGGTTTCTTCTGTGTTATGCTGAAACAAAAATTCATATAGATTGTATGATTTTACCTATTCTTTGATAGATAAGTTCTTATCCTTACCCTTGCCAACATATAGACGCTTTCTGACACCTCTGGAGCTGATGACTTTTAAAAACATTGTGGAAAAAGAAGAAATTGCTCATGATGAGCCATTTTTCCTTTTGCTATAATGTTTTCAAATGTTTTTAGTAATCAAACTATCATTTATGGAAATGTTTCATGTTTATGCCAATATGATTTCAAATGTTTTTAGCAATCAAACTATCATTTAGGGAAATGTTTCATGTTTTTGCCAATCTGTTTTCAAATGTTTTTAGCAATCAAACTATCATTTATGGAAATGTTTCATGTTTTTGCCAATATGTTTTCAAAGTAGTCTGCAGCAGATTTGTTGTATGTGTGAGAGCGTTAAATCATTGCTTGGAGCACATCTCAGGAAAAACAGAGGAATCTAAAGTTGTCCATGTAAGAGAAAGGGTTAAACCTATCCCATGTACTACAAAGGGGCAACAGATTACTTTGAAAACATCTAGACAAAATATGGAAACTCTCTATATGGGTGGTTTGATTCTTGAAAAGAGTTGAATGAATTGTGGCAATAGGAGAATACATGTTACATGTTGTATATAACTGGAACATGAAGACTAGATAAGAAGGAGTAAACATGACTATATTTCTCTTATGGCTCAACCAAACCCTATGTTGTGAGAATACAAAAGAATCGTCTCACCGAGAGTGTCAAATAACGATTTGAAATTTAAAATACTCATACTTTATCTAGAGCTCTGGGAACCATATAACTCTCCTAAATAAGTTGCTGTGTCAGTTTTACTTGACATGAACAAACCTGAACTGTACAAGTGTTCCCAGACAAGTGAAATAAGGAAAGTTTTTGATGAAATAGAAACATGTATTTATTTGATGTTCATCATTATTCTGTGAACACTTAGCCTTGGTCGAAGATGTCAGTTCTCTGTGGCAGAAGACACAGAATCTCTTCAGACATACTCTTAGTTACATTTGGAAAATGTTCACCTTTTCTATACCGTTATGTGGATATGTTAGAAATGCATATTTTACAAATAACTTTTATGAAAATGAAAACAGTCTTCTTTTGTTCAGTTTGATAATAAGGTAAATGATGTTCAACAGTGATATGCATGCTGTCATTAAAGTTGGTTCTGTAACTAACAGATAAACTAACTGTTACATTTAAAAACATAATACATTTGCTTAAATACCCATAATAGGTTCAATACAACTTGAATACAGTTCAGGCCTAGAGTGTGATACGGAATCTGGTTACATCAAAGCTTTGTCATTATGCGCCACAAGGTAAGTAAACTGCATGTTCATGAGCAGTTGTTCCTTTCATCACCATGTTTTTAAAAGGCATCTGCTGTAGATGTTCAAAAGTCACTTAGTGTGTCTGAAAGTGCGAAAGAGTTAATTGATAAAGAAACAGACCCTACCCAGCAATAGCTCCTAGAACGGCAAAACTGTAAAACACTGAGTAGAAATGAAACATGTCCCTTGTTTTGGCTATCTGCATGGCCATCATTCTCTCCCTCATCTGATTCTGCACTTGTATATTACGTCCCAACTGAAACAAGATAATTTGTTGAATTGAGATCACACACATTTTTTTTTTGTAAACCATGATATACCAGTTATTGACCTAGTTTTTGACACCGCATGACCCTGTTTTGAACCTGACTTGGATTTGCTTGAGATGAAATATCTGATGAGGATTGGATGAAAAATGTGTTCAGAAGGATTTTTCCAAAATTTGACCTAGTTACAAACTTTTTGACCCCATACTTTGAACCTACTGGAGATGAAGATTGAAAGTTCAATGTTGCCTGTAGAGTGTTCACAAGGTAATTGTGATAAAACCATGATATACAGTACATAATTATACAATATAATATTAATTGTACATAACTCTGGTGGCGATCTTCGTGACACTTGTCGTCTTACAATCCTTATGGTTGTTAACATTTCCAAAACGTTTTAATCCAATCCATCAAACTAGGCGTTAGATATGGCTTCAGACAGAAAGATAACAAGGGCACCGCAAAGCGGATGCATCCCCTCGGCTTTCAATCATCACATTGAGTTCTCTTGTGATCTAAATATTTAAGTCCAATTTTTGACTTCGATCTTTGACCTAAGACCTTGAATCAATAGGCTTCAAAATATTGTCACAAACTAACTGTATGCCAAGTTTGGATAAGATCTGTCAAGGAATGGTCAGTGTAGTGGTGACAACGAAGGTTGCCACAGCTGAGATATTGTAAGTTCAATCAAGTTCAATTTTGGGCATGACCTTTGACCTATGACCTTGAAAACCAATAGGCTTCAAGACATATCATAAACTAACTGTATAATAAGTTTTATTAAGATCGGTCAATGAATGGTCAGTGTAGAGTTGTGACAAGGCTGCCACAGCTGAAAATATTGTAAGTCCAATTTTGAGTTTGACCTTTGACCTATGACCTTGAAAATGAATAGGCTTCAAGATATTATCATAAAGTAACTGTATACCAAGTTTGGTTAAAATCTGTCAAGTAATGGTCAGTGTAGAGTGGTGACAAGGTTGCCACAGCTAAAAATAGTGTAAGTGCAATTTTGGGCTTGACCTTTGACCTATGACCTTGAAAATCAATAGGCTTCAAATATTATCATAAACTAACTGTATAATAAGTTTTATAAAGATCGGTCAAGGAATGGTCAGTGTAGAGTGGTGACAAGGCTGTCACAGCTGAAAATATTGTAAGTCCAATTTTGAGCTTGACCTTTGGCCTATGACCTTGAAAATCAATAGGCTTCAAGATATTATCATAAAGTAACTTTATACCAAGTTTTGTTAAAATCCGTCAAGTAATGGTCAGTGTAGAGTGGTGACAAGGTTGCCACAGCTGAAAATAGTGTAAGTGCAATTTTGTGCTTGACCTTTGACCTATGACCTTGAAAATCAATAGGCTTCAAGATGTTACCATATACTTACTTTATACCAAGTTTGGTTAAGATCTGTCAAGAAATGGTTAGTGTAGAGTGATGACAAGGTTTGTTACGGACGGAAGGACACACATACATACATACATACATACATACGGACGGTCCCGTTACTATATCCCTTTCTCGTACCGAGGGGATAATAATATGACAGACAAATCTAATCAATATCCCATCAGCCTTTGGTGGGGGATAATAGGATAAATCAAAGCACTGATTGTACAGCGAGACGGTACGGCTGATATGAGTGAGGAAAACCTGGTCATCTGTAGCACTTTTTGGGGCAGAAAAAACACAGTTACATAATTGCAAATTATTTTAACATGCGAAGACAGAAATGCATACAGTTCAACGCATATTTAAGAAAGAGTAAACTTTTTTTCCGGAGATCTTCAATGTAATTCATGAATGGTAGACAAGATTTATATAAGCAAATTTGTTATGCGATTACACTATTTGAAGATACAGGACATATAACCCTATGATTTATTGAAAAGTCTGCAGAAGGTAGTCGCCAGGTGGGATAACAAGAGCTGTCGGAGGACAGCATGCTCAATATTTTTGTGCTTTCCAATAAAACAAAAGTTTTTTGGGCGATAGTCGAAAAAGAGTCATAATTCTTACAAAAATCTTCGCACACCAGTACTCCACACAACAATCTTCCCAAGGAACTGGCTACTTTTCCACATAGACTTAGACCATTGGTGGAAGACGAATGACGCATGTCGCAATGAATTTTGTCAAACGTCGGAAAGAAAGTTGGCCGAGCCGGAAATCGAACTCACAACCCCTGGAAAAATTTGATTTAGTATGAATAACTTAACCAAAATTATAAATCGAAAAAGGTCCATAATTCTTAAACAAAACCTGACAGAGTTATGTACACTTGTCTGTTGTTGGAGGTAATGATGATAAATAAGTAGTGTAAGTTAAAAAGCTAAATCACTTATGGTTTTGCAAAAAAAGTGGGGTGGTATGAAAAACTTAACTAAAAATCTAAGGCGAAAAATGGCCATAATTCTTACAAAAATCTTGACAGAGTTATGTACTCTCATCTGTTGATAGAAGTAATGAAAATTTGATCAAGGAGTGCAAATGAAACTGCAAGGAGTGGACACTTCTCAAGAAACAGCTTATCAGTAAAGGCCATTTATATCTTGAAATCTAACAAGAACTTTAATAAGAATGGAATTATAAAGTTTTTGTCATTTTGCACCTTTCCTGATGCCGCCTTGCTGCCCTGTTTTTCAACGAAATCAATATGGCTTCAACAGTTTATATAGAGTGTCACTTAAGGAACATTTCTACCAAATTATCTTGCAATCGCACAAGCAGATTATGGAGGAAAAGGATTTTAAAAAATTTGGGTATTTTTCTCACTTTCTGATGCCGCAGCAACCAAAGTTCTCAATGGAATTTAAATCTTTGAACAATTTTGAAAAAGGACCACCAATGGAACATTCCTGTGATGTTTTGTGGAAATTGGTCTATTGGGATGGTAGGAGTTGGTTGTCATTTGTAGCTAAAAGTTCAATTTACCCCTTGTGTGATGACGCCTGGTTGATATGATTGTGTAACCAATCAAAACGGCTGAAACAAATTAAATAGAGGATCATTACAGTAAGATTCGTATTATATTTTCTTAAAATCAGACAAACACTTTCATACAAATGGTATTTTCTAATTTTGTCATTTTGCCCCTTTTCTGATGCCGCCTGACTGCCATGTTTTTCGACCAATCAGTATGGCTTGAACAATTTTTATAGCAGGTCACCCAAGGAACATTTCTACCAAATTATATTTGAATCCGACAGGCAGATTCGGAGGAGAAGATTTTTAAAGTTTGGACATTTTGTCCACTTTCTGATGCCGCAGCAACCAAAGTTCTCAATGGAATTTTATTCTTTGAACAAATTTGAAAGAGGACCACCAAAGGAACATTCCTGTGATGTTTTGTGGAAATTGTTCTTGCGGTTCAGGAGGAGATGATGTTTAAAGCTAAAAGTTAACGACGGACGACGGACACAGAGTGATCAGAATAGCTCACCTTGAGCCTTTAGCTCTAGGTGATCTTAAAACTTAACTGAAATTCTAAGTTGAAAAAGGGACATAATTCTTAAAAAAAACCTTGACAGAGTTATGATCTCTTGTCTGTTGATGGAGTTAATGATGGTGAACAAGTGTTGTAAGTTTCGAAGCCATATCTGTAATGGTTTTGAAAATAAGTAAATTGGTACAAAAAACTTAACCAAAATTCTAAGTCGAAAAAGGGCCAAAATTCTTAAAAAAATCTTGACAAAAGTATGTCCTCTTGTCTGTTGATAGAAGTAATGATGGTGAATAAGTGTTGTAAGTTTCAAAGCAATATCTGTAATGGTTTTGAAAAAAAGTGAATTGGTACAAAAGACTTAACCAAAATTCTAAGTTGAAAAAGGGCAATAATTCTTACAAAAACCTTGACAGAGTTATGATCTCTTGTCTGTTGATGGAGGTAATGATGGTGAAAAAGTGTTGTAAGTTTCACAGCAATATCTGTAGTGGTTTTGAAAAAAAGGAAATTGGTACAAAGTAGAACTATCACTGAAGATGATAAATACCCCCTAAACAGCACCTTGACCCACATCATAACTTAATTAGTAAAAGGACCATAACTCTGTAAAATATCATGCAATTGTAACCCCTTTAGGATATGCACATCTCCTTTTGGTATAGAAGTTTCATGTAACATTTTATTGAATTCCACCTAGTAGTTTGTAAGAAATAGGCCGAACAAAATATAGCTTCTGGCCGACGGAAGGACCGACAGACAGACAGACAGACTGCCCGACACAGTGACTCCTATATACCCCCTCTTCTTCGAAGGGGGTATAAAAACTTAACCAAAATTCCAAGTCGAAAAAGGGCCATAATTCTTACAAAAATCTTGACAGAGTTATGCACTCTCGTCTGTTGATAGAAGTAATGATGGTTAATAAGTGTTGTAAGTTTCGAATCCATACAGTTAAGAACATCATGAAATTGACAATCTGAGCGGAACGTGATTGGATCGTGAGCGTGATTGGAACGAAGTTGGAACGCTTTATGAGCGGAATGGAATTTTGCGCTCTGAACGAAACAATCATAATGAACGAAACAATCCAATCACAGGAATGCTTCGCTCAATCTGAGCGGAACGGAAAAAAGCAATCACAAGCTTATGAATGAGTGAACGCTTTATGAGCGGAATGGAACGTGAGCTGAGCTGAACGGAGCGGAGCGTGAACGGTAGATTTGTCAATTTCAAGATGTTCTTACAGTTTAGAACATCATGTAATTGACAATCTGAGCGGAACGTGATTGGATCGTGAGCGTGATTGGAACGCTTTATGAGCGGAACGGAATTTTGCGCTCTGAACGAAACAATCCAATCACAGGAATGCTTCGCTCAATCTGAGCGGAACGGAAAAAAGCAATCCCAATGTTATGAATGAGTGAACGCTTTATGAGCGGAATGGAACGTGAGTGGGGCGGAACGGAACGGAATGGAACGGAGCGGAGCGTGAACGGTAAATTTGTCAACTTCAAGATGTTCTTAACTGTATCTGTAATGGTTTTGAAAAAAGTGAATTGGTACAAAAAAATTAACCAAAATTCTAAGTAAACAAGAGCTGTCGGAGGACAGCGCGCTTGACTACAGGCCGCTTATTCACATAAAGCACTATTTCATTATATTGCACTTAAGTACTATTAAATCATATTATATACTCTATATGTAAAAGCAAGTGAATAAGATATACATACATTTAAATATAATTTAAAAATAAAATTTCCTAAGTCAATCAAGGGCCATTACTCTATATTTAGGATACAACGGAGTTATCTGACCTAATTGTACGATGGTCCTTAACAAATATGTGAAGTATGAAGTGATTTGAATGATGTAACTTTAACGTTGAGCTAAATGCAAATGTTAAAACTGACCGAGTCCAAAATTAGCAAAACCTTAAAAAAAGGTTTTCCTAATGTTTGACACCATGCAAAACCTGTTTGATATGTTGAAGAATTATATTTGATAAATAAATGATCACAATTAGAAAGAAATGTAACCAAAAATTAAGAATTTATCTAAAATTCTCAAAATCAAACAAAAATCATGTTTTTTACCCCCTAAAAGTCACACTCAGCATCTTCAACATACAATGTGAAGAAAGGTATTACATGTAATTATATTCCAAATATGGAAGCCCTAACACAAGTACTTATTTAGAAAAATTTGAAAATTAAATGAAAAAGCCAACTTGCCCTAAAACTTTAACCACCCAAAAGCATGTGTTTTACCGCAAACAGAAGGTCACACTCAGCATCTTTAGCATATAATATGAAGAAATGTATTAAATGTAATTATTTTCCAAATATGAAAGCCCTTGCAAAAGTACTTATTCAGAAAAAGTTAAACAAGAGCTGTCGGAGGACAGCGCGCTCGACTATATGCCGCTTATTCACATAAAGCACTATTTAATTATATTGCACTTAAGTACTATTAACCCTTTCCCTCATACGGCAATTCTGCAGCAGACGACTTTGAACTTATTTTGTCAAAACATAGAAAATCTCCATAATTGAATGGATAACCTATGACAAAAAGTGGAAAACATTGTAGCAAAATTTTCTAAGTAATTCAAGGGCCATTACTCCATATTTAGGATGCAATGGAGTTATCTAACCTAATTGTACGATGGTCCTTAACAAATGTGTGAAGTATGAAGTGATTTGAATTATGAAACTTTAACGTTGAGCTAAACGCAAATGTTAAAACTGACCATGTCCAAAAATAGCAAAACCTCAAAAAAAGGTTTACCAAATGTTTGACATCATGCAAAACCCGTTTGATATGTTGAAGAATTATATTTGATAAATGAATGATCACAATTAGAAAGGAATGTAACCAAAAATGATGAATTTATCTAAAATTCTCAAAATCAAACAAAAATCATGTTATTTATTCTTAAAAAGTCACACTCAGCATCTTCAACATACAATGTGAACAAAGGTATTATATGTAATTATATTCCAAATATGAAAGCCCTAACACAAGTACTTATTGAGAAAAATTAAAAAATTAAATGAAAATGCCAACTTGCCCTAAAACTTTAACCACCCAAAATCATGTCTTTTGCTGCAAAAAGAAGGTCACACTCAGCATCTTCAGCATACAATATGAAGAAATGTATTGGATGTAATTATATTCCAAATATGAAAGCCCTAGCATAAGTAATTATTGAGAAAAAAAAAAAAAAAAAAGAATTCCAACTTGCCCTAAAACTTTAACCACCGAAAATCAGGTTTTTTACCCCAAAAAGACGGTCACACTCAGCATCTTCAGCATTCAATGTGAAGAAAGGTATAATATGTAACTACATTCCAAGTATTAAAGCCGTAGCACAAATACTTATTGAGAAAAATTAAAAAATTAAATGAATGCCAACTTGCCCTAAAACTTTAACCACCCAAAATCACGTCTTTTACCCCAAAAAGAAGGTCACACTCAGAATCTTCAGCATACAATATGAAGACAGGTATTAGATGTAATTATATTCCAAATATAAAAGCCCTAGCATAAGTAATTATTGAGAAAAAAAAAATAAAATAAAAAATTCCAACTTGCCCTAAAACTTTAACCACCGAAAATCATGCTTTTTACCCCAAAAAGAAGGTCACACTCAGTACCGTTAACATTCAATGTGAAGAAAGGTATAAGATGTAACTATATTCCAAATATTAAAGCCCTAGCACAAATACTTATGAATGAAAATGCCAACTTGCCCTAAAACTTTAACCGGACGCCGACGGAGACGCCGACGCCGGGGCGAGTAGTAAAGCTCTCATATTCTTCGAATAGTCGAGCTAAAAAATAAAATAAAATCCTACTTGCCCCAAAACTTTAACCACCGAAAATCATGTTTTTTACCCCAAAAAGAAGGTCACACTCAGCATCTTCAGCATTCAATGTGAAGAAAGGTATAAGATGTAACTATATTCTAAATATTAAAGCTCTAGCACAAATTCTTATAGAGAAAAATTAAAAAATTAAATGAAAATGCCAACTTGCCCTAAAACTTTAACCACCCAAAATCATGTCTTTTACCCCAAAAAGAAGGTAAAACTCAGAATCTTCAGCATACAATATAAAGAAAGGTATTAGATGTAATTATATTCCAAATATGAAAGCCCTAGCACAAGTACTTATTGAGAAAAAAAAAAAAAAAAAAATCCAACTTGCCCTAAAACTTTAACCCCCGAAAATCATGTTTTTTTTCCCAAAAGGAAGGTCACACTCAGCATCTTTAGCGTTCAATGTGAAGAAAGGTATAAGATGTAACTATATTCCAAATATGAAAGCCCTAGCACAAATAACTTATGAATGAAAATCCCAACTTGCCCTAAAACTTTAACCGGGGCGAGTAGTAAAGCTCTCATATTCTTCGAATAGTCGAGCTAAAAAAGAGCCATAATTCTTACAAAAATCTTTACAGAGTTATGTACTCTTGTCTGTTGATGGAGGTTATGATGGTGAATAAGTGTTGTAAGTTTCGAAGCCATATCTGTAATGGTTTTGACAAAAAAGAGAATTGGTATAAAAACCTTAACAATGGTGTGACAACAACGCCGACGCCGGGGCGAGTAGTATAGCTAGCCTTTTCTTCGAAAAGTCGAGCTTAAGAAGGGCTGAAATGAACAAATCCCCACAATATTATCAGTTACATGTTTGCTTATAATACCACCATGCAGATGATCAATTAAGTATCATCTTGGCCCTTTTCTTTTAACATAGCTCATTATCAATTTATTTTAAATGTTCTGAACATCTTTACTTTATTATTTTCTGTTTATAATAATAGATGACAGTAATACGAATTCCAAAATTTTTATGATCATCGACTAGTCAATTACTTTTAAAATCATTTTTTATGACCAAAGTATAATCTTTAATTTTTGTTTACGTTTTTTCATAAATAAGTATAGCGCACCTATAGATATAATATTAATATATGATGTCTCAACATGCTTTGAAAGTTGTTAAATGCCTTGTCCTTATGCTAACACATTAATTGTCGTCTTCGTAAGATTTTTAAGAACAGTTTTGATGTGCTTTGAGGCAAATATTTATTCACCTTTGAAAGCTCTTTTGAAAAATTGTGGCAAATGACGAGCAAATTCTACTATTGTTACAATGTTTTAACTATACTTTCATTTATAGATCTGTTTATATCTCACTCGACTCAAATTAATTCTTTGAGAGAGAGAGGTAATATTTCAAGACTGTTAAAGTGATATATATAATTTGCATTAAACAGGCAGTCTAGTTGAAGTTACTATCAAGTTAAATAGAGATCGTAAAAAGGTCAAGAGTTGTTGAAGACCCCAATTGTGGGACCTGTAATTTGTCTAGGAATGGTTTTAAACGTTAATGATTTCTTGAGTGTTTGAGGTTTTGCTGAACTTTTCTTGATACACATTTTTAGAGTGACGTATGTGATTTCATATTGGTAAAGTATATTCTTTTTAAAGTCTAGTATTTATTATATCGTTGAATATCTTAACCCCATGGCCAAGCCAAGAAAATATCAAATCCCTGATATACAATAAACTAGGAGGTAATTCGTAATTTACATTGTCTAGTAGAGTTGTCTTATTTCAGTGTAACCTTTCTTGCAATTATACTGATATTCCAAGATTTTTACCAGTGATAAACTTTGTTATCTTCATTGTATATTTAATTATATAAACTCATGTCATTCGAACTTGGCCTACATATCATCAAGAAAAATATTCTGATAAAGTTTCAACATGCTCAAGTTAAAAATACGGCCTCCATAATGATAACAATAATTTGACCTAGTTTTTGACCCAATATGACCCACATTCAAACTTGGCCTGGATATCATTTAGACAAACATTCTGACAAAATTTCAAGCTGCTGAACCAAAAATCAAGGCCTCTCAAGTGTTAATAAGATTTTCCCTCAATTTGACCTAGTGACGTAGTCTTTGACCCAATATCACCCATATTAGAACTTGGCCTTAGTAACTTATCATTAAGACAAACATTCTGATAAAGTATCAATATGCAGCCTCCAGAGTGTTAACAAGATTTTCCTCTAGTTTTTGACCTCATATGTCCCAAGATTTTATGTTGATGAATGTTCAAATAAACTTTCATGAACATCAGGCGCAAAATGTAGCCTGTAGAGTGTTAACAAGGCAATTGTTGACGACGCAAGGATGACGGACAAATTTTGATCACAAGAGCTAACAGCAATTATATTTTGCAATGCGTCAATGACTTCAACTATATTCCATAACTTTCCTCTCATTGAGAGATTTTCAATATTTTGTTGACTGTTTATGTGGGTAAAAGTTTAAAATTGACCAACCAGCAAATTTGATTCAACCGGTTTTACTTCTTAAAAACCCTTTTCTACAAAATCCTGTTTCCTCCATCGACTTATCAACTTTGTGGCGTTAAGCCACACCTCAACCTTAGGCTATATATATTTTAAACTTCTGTATGCGTTAAAAGACATTTTTAAATCTCCAGTGCCCGCTAAAAAGCATTTTTTCCATTGGCAACCCGTTCTCGATTAGCATTAATTACATTGATTGGGCCGTTTCAACCAATTTTTTAGTCATATCAGTACTCCACACAACACCCTTTCCAGGCAACTGGCTGCTTTTCCATCTCGATTAGCAACAACTTTTTAAGTCGTGTCACCCCGTTTAAATCGTCCCAAATCCAAAAGTCAATAATATCAACTTTCAAAACTCCAATATTTCTTGATGTTAAGGTGAAATATTCAGAGCGTCAAATCAAAATAAGAGGCCAAATGACTGTCAAGTTGTTAAGTTTGCTAAAAGGTTGAAAAGTCGATAGCGGAAACAGGTTTCCGCGCAATTTAATCAGAAATATTTAACAGACATGCTATTTTCAGAGATTAGTAACAATTATTATCTTTATAAGAAAAAAAATTCTACCTCTTGAAAATATAAAGTGTAGTAAAAATTGACTTTTAACAGATCTGGGCAAAAATGTGGAAAAAAATTTATAAATGAGAGAATCATTATTGAATAGAGTTAAATTCATTGTGTCATAAGGAGAAATGGAGAAATGCTTCAAAATGCATCTGCAAGTGGTAATTAAAAGTTTACAAGTAACTTTTACTACTATACATTCAAATCTGTACCCAACAGTCATAATAGTTCTCCTTTTACCAAAATGTTTTCAAAAATTGCTTGTTGCAGTAGCTTCAAAAGCTATAGAAAGGATCTTAATTTCTTTTTTCTATTTCTCGACTAGTAAAATTTCATTTTCAGCCTTTAAATCACAGAGTTTTCAAAGGCAAATTTCAACCTGCAAGCTTAATTAACTTTCTAACATATAGATGCTTTCTGCATGATGCCACTGCAGAATACGACTTTTAAAAACATTTTGGTAAAAGAAGAAATTGCTCATAATCCTATCCCACATTATAACAAATCTGCAGCTGATAATTTTGAAAACATCTTAGAAAAAACACGGATTTTTTTGATTTCTTTTACCACAATGTAGCAGGAACGCCAGAAAGCGTCTAAATATGGGAAAGGAATTATTACTCCGAATAATGAGAAGTTTCACAGTTGGTAAAACAGTTTTCAACTTTATTGAATAATTGTAAACGCGTTCTTTCATAAATAGAGAATTTCCATAATTATTACTGATGTTTTCAGGGACGTCTGCTGAAGATTTGTTGCATGTGGGAAAGGGTTAATATATCGATTATAATGTATAAGTCAAACAAACCTATATTAATAAACACATAAGCTACTTTGGCACTATACAATCATGTACTACACATCTAGTATAGCTTACCATAACTTCTTGGTTTTTCTCCATGAAGTCCTGCTGCTTTTTAAAATTTTCCTCCATCACTTTCCCCACAACTGAGCCCATATTCCTTGTGTAAGTTTATTTACCAGTCCTGCAAAATCCATATATAAAAACAGTTCAACCTGTCCAGAGAAACATCTAGCAAAGGCAAAGAAATACATCTGATTGAAAGACAATGTAAGAGAGAAACATCTAGCAAAGGCAAAGAAATACATCTGATTGAAAGACAATATAAGGAAAGAAAAAATTGTTCATGAGAACCTTCTCATATTGCTTCTTTCCAATAAAGTTTTAAAATATTGTCTACTGCAGATGTCTCAAATGTCATCTTTATCTGGAAATGAGAAACAAACTCATAAAAAACTGTACGAAATTAAACATCCTGTTAGACTTAAAGAGTTTGCTTTTCAAGGATACAGTACTATGTAGGAACTAAAGAAGTTATATAGGAAGTTAAAGAGTTTCCTATTCAAGGATACAGTACTTGAAGGAACTTAAACAATTTGCTAATCATGGATACAGTACTATGTAGGAACTTAAAGAGTTTGCTATTCATGGATACAGTACTATGTAGGAACTTAAAGAGTTATATTCAAGTATACAGTACTATGAAGGAACTTAAAGAGTTATATTCATGGATCAAGTACTATGTAGGAACTTAAAAGAGTTTGCTATTCATGGATACAGTACTATGTAGGAACTTAAAGAGTTTGCTATTCATGGATACAGTACTGTGTAGGAACTTAAAGTGTTATATTCATTGATACAGAACTATATGTAGGAACTTAAAGAGTTTGCTATTCATGGATACAGTACTATGTAGGAACTTAAAGAGTTTGCTATTCATGGATACAGTACTATGTAGGAACTTAAAGAGTTTGCTATTCATGGATACAGTACTATGTAGGAACTTTAACAGTTTGCTATTCATGGATACAGTACTATGTAGGAAATTTAAGTGTAATATTCATGGATACAGTACTATGAAGGAACTTAAAGAGTTATATTCGTAGATACAGTACTATGTAGGAACTAAAGTGTAATATTCATGGATACAGTACTATGTAGGAACTTAAAGAGTTATATTCAAGGATACAGTACTATGAAGGAACTTAAAGTGTTATATTCATGGATACAGTAATATGTAGAAACTTAAAGAGATTGCTATTCATAGATACAGTACTATATAGGAACTTTAACAGTTTGCTATTCATGGATACAGTACTATATAGGAACTTTAACAGTTTGCTATTCATTGATACAGTACTATGTAGGAACTTTAAGTGTAATATTCATGGATACAGTACTATGTAGGAACTTTAACAGTTTGCTATTTTTGGATACAGTACTGTGTAGGAACTTTAAGTGTAATATTCATGGATACAGTACTATGTAGGAACTTAAAGAGTTATACTCAAGGATACAGTACTATGTAGGAACTTAAAGAGTTATATTCAAGGATACAGTACTATGAAGGAACTTAAAGTGTTACATCATGGATACAGTACTATGTAGGAACTTAAAGTGTTACATCATGGATACAGTACTATGTAGGAACTTAAAGTGTTTGCTATTCATGGATACAGTACTATGTAGGAACTTAAAGTGTTTGCTATTCATGGATACAGTACTATGAAGGAACTTGAAGTGTTATATTCATGTATACAGTACTATGAAGGAACTTAAAGAGTTTGCTATTCATGGATACAGTACTATGTAGGAACTTAAAGTGTTTGCTATTCATGGATACAGTACTATGTAGGAAATTAAATAGAGGATATTACATGAGTGGTCATTCAATACGAAATTTTAGAAAACAAGTTTAATAAAATTTTGTATTGAATGAACACGAATGTTATATTCTATTTATATCATAAATTCCAATTCGACGATTATTAGCGCAAAATATATATAACGTCGCTATAAAGCGTGGTCATTTTCAATGCTTTTCATTATGACGTTACGTAGCATTGTTATTACACTAGTTGAATATGCAATTTATTCAATGGCTTTATTACACTCCCGGCGACGTCTTTTATGATATAAAGTGTTATATTCATGGATACAGTACTATGTAGGAACTTAAAGAGTTATACTCAAGGATACAGTACTATGAAGGAACTTAAAGTGTTATATTCATGGATACAGTACTATGAAGGAATTTAAAGTGTTATATTCATGGATACAGTACTATGAAGGAACTTAAAGAGTTATATTCAAGGATACAGTACTATGAAGGAACTTAAAGTGTTATATTCATGGATACAGTACTATGTAGGAACTTAAAGTGTTATATTCAAGGATACAGTACTATGAAGGAACTTAAAGTGTTATATTCATGGATACAGTACTATGTAGGAACTTGAATAGTTTGCTATTCATTAATACAGTACTATGTAGGAACTTAAAGAGTTTGCTATTCATGGATACAGTACTATATATGTAGGAACTTAAAGTGTTATATTCAAGGATATAGTACTATGTAGGAACTTGAAGTGTTATATTCATTATTATCAGGATACAGTACTATGTAGGAACTTGAATAGTTTGCTATTCATGGATACAGTACTATGTAGGAACTTAAAGTGTTACATCATGGATACAGTACTATGTAGGAACTTATAGAGTTTGCTATTCATGGATACAGTACTATGTAGGAACTTAGTGTTATATTCATGGATACAGTAATATGTAGGAACTTAAAGAGTTCGCTATTCATGGAAACAGGATTATGTAGGATCTTAAATAGTTTGCTATTCTAACAGTACTTGAAGGAACTTAAGGAGCTTGCTATTCATGGATACAGTACTACGAAGGAACTTAAAAGAGTTTGTATTCATGGATATAGTACTATGTAGGAACTTAAAGCGTTTGCTATTCATGGATATAGTATTATGTAGGAACTTAATGCGTTTGCTATTCATGGATACAGTACTATGAAGGAACTTAAAGAGTTTGCTATTCATGGATACAGTACTATGTAGGACATTAAAGTGTTATATTCATGGATACAGTACTTTGTAGGAACTTAAAGTGTTATATTCATGAATACAGTACTATGTAGGAACTTACACAGTTTGCTATTCAGGATACAGTTCTATATAGGAACTTAAAAAGTGTGCTAATCATGGATACAGTACTATGTAGGAACTTAAAGAGTCTGCTATTCATGGATACAGTACTATGTAGGAACTTAAAGAGTTTACTATTCATGGATACGGTACTATGTAGGAACTTAAAGAGTTTGCTATTCATAGATACAGTACTATGAAGGAACTTACAGAGTTTGCTTATCATGGATACAGTACTATGTAAGAACGTAAAGAGTTTGCTATTCATGGATACAGTACTATGTAGGAACTTAAAGAGTTTGCTATTCATGGATACAGTACTATGAAGGAACTTGAAGTGTTATATTCATGGATACAGTACTATGAAGGAACTTGAAGTGTTATATTCATGGATACAGTACTATGTAGGAACTTAAAGTGTTATATTCATGGATACAGTACTATGTAGGAACTTTAATTAAAGAGTTTGCAATTCATGGATACAGTACTATGAAAGAGTTTTCTATTCATGGATACAGTACTATGTAGGAACTTAAAGATTTTTGCTTTTCATGAACACTGTATAAACTATGTAGGAACTTACGCAGTTTGCTATTCATGGATACAGTACTATATAGGAACTTTAACAGTTTGCTATTCATGGATACAGTACTATGAAGGAACTTGAAGAGTTATATTCATGGATACAGTACTATGTAGGAACTTAAAGAGTTATATTCATGGATACAGTACTATGTAGGAACTTAAAGAGTTATATTCATGGATACAGTACTATGTAGGAACTTAAAGAGTTTGCTATACATGGATACAGTACTATGTAGGAACTTGAAGTGTTATATTCATGGATACAGTACTATGTAGGAACTTGAAGAGTTTGCCATTCATGGATACAGTACTATGTAGGAACTTGAAGAGTTTGCCATTCATGGATACAGTACTATGTAGGAACTTAAAGAGTTTTTTATTTATGGATACAGTACTATGTAGGAACTTAAAGATTTTTGCTCTTCATGAACACTGTATAAACTATGTAGGAACTTACGCAGTTTGCTATTCATGGATACAGTACTATATAGGAACTTAAAGTGTTTACAAAATATGGCTTACAGGAGAAGTTCAATATTCACTTTCGAGGACTAGATAAGGGGGAGTAAACTGGTCTTTCCGCACAATATCTCTCTTATTACTACCTACAAAAAGGGGTTTTAGTGTCAAAAACGATCTTTAGAACATGAGAACTATCTCTTATTTATAGATATGAACTGTATTATCATTCAATTACTTTCATATTTCATGTTGAAGACATTGTGTTTATAAATACAGCATTCAAAATACATAATATTCTAGATAACAAGACAATAATATAGGTTATTGACCCTGTACTGTGAAATCATCGTTGGACCGAGTTCTTTGGTTGACGTTGCCGAGCTTGCGAGGCTACGTTCGCCAAAGATCGAGGTCCAACGATGATTTCACAGTACAGGGTCAATAACCTTTTTATTGCATACTTTCATATTGTAAACTATTTGCTTTACGTTGTGGAGGTTATTTTTATTATCTAGAATTGATAAATCTGCTTCCGAATTAAAAACAAACTGTTTGTTTATATAAGTAGTAATTTTTGTGCAAATGCCGTTTGAATTATAACGGTGACGTAATTTTTTTTAATGACGTCATGCACGTGCATAACCAACATTTTAGACGCGCGTTTTAGACTGTTTTCATGTCAAAAACGTACTGTTAGCATGAGACAGTAAGAAATTGTCCATGATCAATATATGAGAATTTAATATTACAAAGTCCCGTGAGGTTTAACAATGATATTTAGTTCAGCTATGTTTGTTTACATAACAAAAGTAGTCCCTAGCATGTTAATTATGCAGAATTTTCGCACGTCCTTATCTACGGTCATGATCACTCCTTGACAGCAGTCATGATCGAAAAATCATGACTACTTTCTTCAATGCAAAGTGAACGGGACAATATCAAAGTATGCAATAAACAACCTTTAACAACCACTTTAATCATAATGCTTATTAACTTAAGCGCGCAATAAAAATTAAATAATTTTATCATTAAATCTTAAATAGGAGTTGCAGTATACAGCTAGTATGATGATGATGATGCTTGTGGAGTAGAAGAATTTTAAAGTTTTTTTCGTTTCATTGCCATGGAAACCAGAAGTCTGCATGGATCCCAAAAATTTGAAGGAATTCTGGTGAGGTCATTGAGAGGATGCTTTCTGTGAAGTTTCATCCAAATTGACCAACTGGTTATACTGAGGAGACGATGTTGACGGACGCAGGACGCACAAAAGGCAATCACAATAACTTAAAATACCACTGGTAAAACAAGGTCAAAATACAAACAAGAGTGCCGCAGAACGCTTGTCTGTTTTTTTTCCCCCAAAAATATTGGCATTACTGAATACTTAATAAAGCCAGAGTTGTGTGACTTGGTATATTTAGACAATTGCGTATTGTTACTATAAACATGTTTACCAAGTTCAATTTGAAAATGTTGAATGGTTTATGATTTATGAGGTAAGGTTAAAGTTTTGAGACGACGTCGCAAAGGGTATCCCAATAGCCCATTTTTTTTCTTCAAAAAAAAAGATGAGTTATAAATAATCAAATCAATCATTTCATGTGCATCCTTTTCACATTTACAATGAATTTTAACTCAATTTTATATATTCAATGCATTCTGGTGAAGGTATACACTAATTTCTATACAAACAAAGGTTTTGTTTAAGAACATTTGGCTGTAGATCAGCATGGCCACGGATGTACTAGGCGTAATTTGACCAGGAACTAAACCAAGAAAGAAACCTCTAGCATAAAACACAGGAACTCTTCAAAAAGAGCTACTTCTACTACTTCCTTTATGTGGGACAAGTATGTGGTGGTTCAAGGGCACAAGGATATCACTAAGACAAACATTCTGACAGAGTTTGAACATGTTCAAGTTTAAAATGTGACTTCCAGAGTGTTAACAAGATTTTCATTAAATTTGATCAAGTGAAGGTAAAAATGCAGCATCCAGAGTGTTTACAAGGTTTTCCTTCAATTTGACCTAGTGACCTAGTTTTTTGACTGGACATGTCCCATATTGAAACTTGACTAGTCACTTACATATCATCAATACAAACATTCTGACAAATTTCAATATTTTCAAGTTAAAAATGCAGCCTCCAGAGTGTTAACAATATTTTCCTTCAATTTGACCTAGTGACTAGTTTTAGTTTGTTACCCAATATGACCCATATTCGAACTTGGCCTAGATATCACTAAGACAAACATTCTGACAGAGTTTGAACATGTTCAAGTTTAAAATGTGACTTCCAGAGTGTTAACAAGATTTTCATTAAATTTGATCTAGTGACCTAGCTAGTTTGTGACCCAACATGACCAAGTTTTGGTCTAGATTTGATGGAGATATAAATTATGTTTGGATAAACTCTCAATCCAAAAATGTTGCTTCCAGAGTGTTTACACAATTTTCCTTAAATTTGGCCAAGTGACCTAGTTTTTGACTGGACATGTATCATATTCGAAGATAGCATCAAGACAAATATTCTGACAATGTTTCAACATGCTCAAGCCAAAAATGTGGCTTCCAGTGTCAACCAAATTTTCCTTAAATTTGGACTAGTGACCTAGTTTTTGACCCATATTCTAGTTTGTGACCCCACATGACCAAGTTTTGGCCTAGATTTGATGGAGATATATGTTCTGATAAACTTTCATGAAGATATTGGATGCAAAATGTTGCCTCTAGGGTGTTAACAAGTAAATGTTGATGACAAACAACGAACAACGGACTAAAGGCGATCACAAAAACTGACCTTGAGCACTTTGAGCACTAAATATGCGGTCTCTATAGCATTAACAATATTTTTCTACAATTTGTAAGTTTATTACCAGACATGACCCATATTCGAACTTAGCCTAGGTATCATTGAACAAATATGACCAAAATTCAAACTTGGCCAACATAACATCAAGACAAACATTCTGTTAAAGTTTAAACATGATCAAGTTAATAATGCAGTTTCAAGAGTGTTAATAAGGTTTCTCTTCAATTTGGCCTAGTGACCTTGCTTCGGGTTCAATATGACCCATATTCGAACTTGACCTAGATATCATTTAGACAAACATTCTGACAAAATTTCAATCTACTATAGCAAACATTGTGGCCTGTTAATAAGATCTTCCTTCATTTTGACCTAGTGACCTAGTTTTTTACCCAATATGACCCATATTCGAACGTGACCAAGATTTTATAGAGAGGACTGTTTTGATAAACGTTCATGAAGATTGGATGCAAAATTTAGCCTGTAGAGTATTAACAAGGCAAAAGGCGATCACAAAAACTCACTGTGAGCTTTACCCATATTCAAACTTGGCCTGCATATCATCAATACAAACATTCTGATAAAAAAATCAAACATGCTCCAAGTAAAAATGCAGCATCAAGAGTGTTTACAAGGTTTTCCTTCAATTTGACCTAGTGACCTAGTTTTTTGACTGGACATAACCCATATTGAAACTTGACTAGTCACTTACATTATCATCAATACAAACATTCTGACAAATTTCAATATTTTCAAGTTAAAAATGCAGCCTCCAGAGTGTTAACAATATTTTCCTTCAATTTGACCTAGTGACCAGTTTTAGTTTGTTACCCAATATGACCCATATTCAAACTTGACCTACATATCATTAAGACAAACATTCTGATAGTTTCAACATGCTCAAAGTAAAAGTGCTGCATCCAGAGGGTTTACAAGGTTTTCCTTCGCTTTGACTGGACATAACCAGGCCTAGAAATCAGCAAGATATACACACTGAATAAGTGTCATGAAGATTAGATGATTACAGTGGCGTCAAGAGTGTTAACAAGCACAGTGTTCACACACGTAAAATGTTAAATATTATAGGTTATTGCATTTGTATGGGAATATATTGTGTTGGACGAGTTCTTTGGCTGAGTTGCTCGAGCTTGCGAGGGCAACCTCCGCCAAAGAACGAGTCCAACACAATATATTCCCTTTCAGATGCAATAACCTCTTTATTGTATACTTTGATATTGTATTCGTGAAAATAATATAATAAATATTCCATTTCCTTCAAGTTTCAATTTAAATTAAAAACTAAATGACAAGTATTGATTTAATTTTGTTATCATTTGTACACATTTATATTCCTTTTCGTTACTTAAGAAACGGCGGAGTAATATATTCGTTGCTATGTTCACATGTAAACAAATATCAATGGCTGTCCAGCAATTTTGTCTCGCTTCAATCTGAAATATGCATTTTATAGAGATACGCGTGTCTTTATCAGTCCATTTATGTTGTAATTTGTTTACAGGAATTAAAATACATGTCACAATAGTGTCTTTCTTTTGTATTTATACTTTCTTGTGTCTGAATTGTGAGGCGACCTTACAGCTTAGACTGTTTCCATCCTTGGTCTTATCCAAGTAAAAGAAAATGAACACTGTAAACTAATCCAGACTGCATCTAAGTATAGTCTGATCTTTGTTTACACTTATCACTTCTTTTATGCATTCACATTAGATATATTGCATCATTGTGTATGGAAATTGGCATAAATCGATGCAGCACTGACAGACAAAATATTCACTACAACCTATTTTGGTGAGGCGACCTAGCTGACAGCCCAGACTGTTTCCTTCCTTGGTCTGTTCCAGGTGAAAGAAAATTAACAATGCAAACTTATTTGCATGAAAGTGTAGTCTGATCTTTGTTTACACTTATCGCTTCTCATATAAATTCACATCAGAATTATATATATATATTTTTTTTATTGCATCATTGTGTATGGAAATTGGCATAAATCTATATTCACTAGCCTACATGTAGCCTCAAAACTGAACACATTTCTTTCAATATATATTGAATTAAACTTTAACCAAGCTAAAAGAAAAGATAATAGTTCTAATTGGCAAGGAGTAATGCAAGATCATATGAATAACTGTATTTTTTAATTCAAATTATATATTGAATTTCAACATTAGATAAGTGAACATGGATATTAAATATTAAAAAAATATAGCTTACAACTTTTCAATCTCATTAAAATCATCTCCTATTAATGCTACACATAGGATCTGAGGACAACCGATAGAGGGTATCATTCGGACGACCTTTCCGCCAGCCAATCAGAACCTTGCTTTCACGTTTTTGAAAGTGAAAGTAAAAGTCTATACTTACCAAAAAAATCTATATTTAGCATGGGATCCCAATTTTCGCAGTGATTTTCACACGTGTATATAGTTCTTATGACAACCACATCATGGCTACAAATGCGGAAATGAGGCAAAACACCTATACAGTCTTTCCCTGACCATACGGCATCGAAAAGTGTTCTTTGCTCTGGTTTTAAATGGCCTATTTTAAATTTGCTCAACTTCGTCAATTGATGCCATTTTGAAGGTTAAGCCAAATGTTTGCTGAAACGAGTCCTCTGATTGGTTCAAATAACAAGAGGGCCATGATGGCCCTGGATCGCTCACCTTAATTATACAATGTACTGCAATGCAAAACACATCAAGACAATTATTCTGAATGCAACCTCCACAGTGCTAATAATATTTTCCTTCATTTGGCCTAGTGATCTATATTTTTTTTACCTGATATGACCCATATTCCAACATGGACTAGATATCATCAAGACAACATTCTGACGTTTCAACTTGCTCAAAGTAAAAATGCGGCCTCTGGAGTTTGAACAATATTTTCCTTTATTGACCTAGTTTCTGATCCAATATGACCCATATTCGAACATGACCTAGATATAATTCAGACAAACATTCTGACCAAATTTCAAGCTGCTGGAGCAAAAAATGTGGCATCCAAAGTGTTCACAAGATTTTCCTTCAATTTGATCTAGTGACCTAGTTTTTGACCCAGCATGACCCATATTCGAACTTGGCCTACATATCATCAAGAAAAACATCCTATTAAAGTTTCATCATGCTGAAATTAAAAATGCAGTATGCAGTGTTAACAAGATTACCCTTCAATTTGGCCTAGTGACCTAGTTTTTAACCCGGCATGACCCATATCCGAACTTGGCCTAGATATCATTTAGACAAACATTCTGACAAAATTTCAAGCCGCTGAAGCAAAACATGCGGCTTCTACAGAGTGAACAAGATTTTCCCTTAATTTGGCCTTGTGACCTATATATTTCTGATTCAATATGACCCATATTTAAACTTGACCTAGATATCTTTAAGACAAACATTCTGACCAAATTTCAAGCTGCTGAAGCAAAAAATGCGGCATCCAAAGTGTTAACAAGATTTTCCTTCAATTTGGCCTAGTGATCTAGTTTTTGACCCGGCATGACCCATATTAGAACTTGGCCTAGATATCATTCAGCTCAACATTCTGAACAAATTTCAAGCCGCTGAAGCAAAATATGCGGCTTCTACAGAGTAAACAAGATTTTCCCTCAATTTGGCCTAGTGACCTAGTTTCTGACCCAATGTGACCAATATTTGAACTTGACCTAGATATCTTTCAGACAAACATTCTGACCAAATTTCAAGTTGCTGAAGCAAAAAATGCGGCATCCAAATTGTTAACAAGATTTTCCTTCAATTTGACCTAGTGACCTAGTTTTTGACCCGGCATAACCCATATTCGAACTTGACCTACATATCATTAGGACAAACATTCTGATAAAGTTTCAACATGCTCAAGTTGAAAATGTGGCCTCCAGAGTGTTAACAAGATTTCCCTTCAATTCGACCTAGTGACCTAGTTTTTGACCTCATATGGCCCAGTTTCGAACTTGTCCAAGATTTTATGGAGATGAACGTTCTGATAAACTTTCATGAAGATTGGATGCAAAATGTAGCCTGTAGAGTGTTAACAAGCTCAAATGTTGACGACGCATGACGCACGGACGCCGGACAAAATGTGATCCCAATAGCTCACCTTGCACTTCGTGCATAGGTGAGCTAAAAATAGATTGGTGGATCTAAAAATAGAGATATTGGAAATCCGATGAAACAAGAAGATGAATTCGAATGGATCGCCATCAGATCTTACATTTGGTCAGATCGTGTGCTTTAGTCAGATTGACAAATTTTTATTATGAAAGAATGTGCAATTTAAGATTTTAGTACATGTCTACTTTGTTTTACTTTAAAACAGATATACCATGTTCATGTAAATAACTCTTATCTAAGTGTAATATCTGTGCATCTCAGTAAAATTGTTGTGTCATATCTGAAATTTGTCACAGGAAACATGACCGAAAAATGCCTCAAATGATTTAAGATGCAACAATTTGCATTCTAGAGGATGTATTTATATCAATAATTTCTGGCAGAATACTAAAAACTAGAACTATCACTAAAGGTGACTAATACCCCCGCCCCAACCCCTGACACATATTATATCTCACAGTATTATCTTTGACTCAGACAATTTGAATATCAGTATCAAAAAGAAATACTAAGATGATATCAAAAAGCAATATACAAATCTAATTTTAAAGAAATTTTGTCAGGAACATTTTCTAATGCATAAAATACAATCCGCATAAAGTACTATTTCCTCATGAAATAAGTTTTGATTTAGTTTTCTAGTTTCAGAAAACAAACAAACAAGAAGAAAATTAACCACATTCTTTATTCAAAGAGTAACAAGGTTTTAACTGTAAACTACTGAATATTCGCGAGGACCTATTTTCGATATTTATCATGATTTTGATATTTTGATATTTTAATTTTGAGAATAAGTAGCAGAAGTTTAAATTTCACTTCTGATCGATATATTTTCGCAAGGTATTAATTTCGCGAGGAGATTAGCTTGCGAATATAAGGGAATATAAAATCCTTACGTAATTTAGGTAGTTAACAGTAGCTATAATGTAATATAATATCATGTTCTACCTCTTGACACTAGCACGGGCTTCTTGAAGGGAACAGCACCATGCAGACACAATCAAGTGGTCACTGTAGTATGTTGGAATGACATGACGCACCAGATTAGATTTTAAGAAAAAAAATCCTACTTCAAGGTCAGAGGTGAAGGTCACAGGGACATGAAATTTGCGTCTTGCACATCTACTACTCCTGATTAACATTTATGCCAAGTATGAAGTAAATCAGGTTGAAACTGAAGGAGGAGTACAACAGATTAGAATTTAAAAAAACAAAATCCTATTTCAAGGTCAGAGGTCAAGGTCACAGGGACATGAAATTTGCGTCTTGCACATCTACTACTCCTGATTAACATTTATGCCAAGTATGAAGTAAATGAAGTTGAAACTGAAGGAGGAGTACAACAGATTAGATTTTAACAAAACAAATTCCTATTTCAAGGTCAGAGGTCAAGGTGAAGGTCACAGGGACATGAAATTTGCGTCTCGCACATCTACTACTCCTGATTAATATTTATGCCAAGTATGAAGTAAATCAGGTTGAAACTGAAGGAGGAGTACAACAGATTAGATTTTAACAACAAAAAAATCCTATTTCAAGGTCAGAGGTCAAGGTCACAGGGACATGAAGTTTGCCTCTTGCACATCTACTACTCCTGATTAACATTTATGCCAAGTATCAAGTAAATCAGGTTGAAACTGAAGGAGGAGTACAACAGATTAGATTTTAACAAAAAAAATTCCTATTTCAAGGTCAGAGGTCAAGGTGAAGGTCACAAGGACATGAAATTTGCATCTTGCACATCTACTACTCCTGATTAATATTTATGCCAAGTATGAAGTAAATCAGGTTGAAACTGAAGGAGGAGTACAACAGATAAGAATTTAACAAAAAAAAAATCCTATTTCAAGGTCACAGGGACATGAAATTTGCGTCTTGCACATCTACTACTCCTGATTAACATTTATGCCAAGTATGAAGTAAATCAGGTTGAAACTGAAGGAGGAGTACAACAGATTAGATTTTAACAAAAAAAAATCCTATTTCAAGGTCAGAGGTCAAGGTGAAGGTCACAGGGACATGACATTTGCGTCTTGCACATCTACTACTCCTGATTAACATTTATGCCAAGTATCAAGTAAATCACGTTGAAACTGAAGGAGAAGTACAACAGATTAGATTTTAACAAAAGAAAATCCTATTTCAAGGTCAGAGGTCAAGGTCAATGTCACAGGGACATGAAATTTGCATCTTGCACATCTACTACTCCTGATTAACATTTATGCCAAGTATCAAGTCAATCAGGTAGAAACTGAAGGAGGATTACAACGGAACAGATTTTGCGGACAGACGGACCGACCGACCGCATGATAGGCTGATTCCAGTATACCCCCTTCAAACTATGTTTGCGGGGATATAATTAAAAGTGCAGCTATTAAAAACACAACCACTGGGAAAACAAGGTGTCTTATTTTGGCTGATCTGATTTTCTGACTTTGATGGGATTTCTGGTTCATTTTGTGCTTGGGCTTGAGGTATGCTGTCTGCAACCTGTAATATGTCACATATATTTCTGTGGTCCTTTTCACTGAGTGCATCATCATAATGAGTAATTGATTGAATATTCCTATGTCCTGTAATCTTCATTATTTTCTGGGGGGAACACCAGCATTAGATAGAGAAGTGACTGTGGTTTTTCTGACACTGTGGTTTGTGACTTTTTTGTCAGTATTGGCCATGGAAGCTGCATCTTTCATCAACTTTCCAAGTGTGTTCTCTCCCATTGGCCTTGGAAAAAACCTGAAGATAATTTAATGATACATTACTGCTACTATCAATTGATATTTAAATGCATAGTTTCAAATAATATATTAACTAACACTATTTTCTTTCTAATTAACAACATATTTTTACCAAATTCAAATCTGCAGACACAAAATAATAGTTCCCCATTATCTTTTGTCTGGAAATGCAAATTTAATGAGGTATAAACACAATATCATTCTTTTGATACTTGGTATACACAATACATTGTATTACAGTTCATTATATCAAGTATAATCTAAGAATGAGTATAATAATAATAATAATAATAATAAAGACTTTATTTATAGAGGCTGCACAGTTGGGCATGCCCAGTCTTCCCTGTGGGCCTCTGTTAAAACATTTACATATAATATTATAAGGTATCATGCACATATTCATGTAGACAACTGTTGCATTCAGGAAACCAGCACTGTTATGGGAGAGAGTTTAATTGAGTAAAAGATGTCCACCACTATGCCACCAGGAAAGATATGCGGATTTAAATTTCTTTAAATTTTCACAGTTCCTGACTTGTAGTGGAATCTGGTTCCATATTTTTGGTCCTGAGTAGGTCAAAGATTTTCTAAAGAATTCTATCCTAGGTTTAGGAATGCTAAGTGTATGCTGGGTGGCAGATCTTAAATTTGTATTGGTTGATGATGTAAATAGATTAGTCATGTATTCTGGGAATTCTTTTTTAAGGGATTTGTACACAAGTATTACAGCCTTTTTGTATGTAATTCTATCGTGAAATTTCATCCATTTAAGTTCCTGAAAGAGTTCCTCACTTGGTGTGTCATATGTCTTGTCTAGGATAGTTTGTGCAGCTCTTTTTTGGAATTTATATATATTGCTTAAAAGTTTGTCACTACAGTTACCCCAAATTGTACAACAATAATCAATATGAGGCAAAATGTAGGCATTGTAAAAGAGTTTTCGCACATGTATATTGAGGAAGCATTTAATTCGAAGCAGAAGGTAAAGTAAAGAATTGCATTTTTTTAGTACTTTTTCAACCTGGATTTTCCAGATCAACTTGTATGCCTAGTAGTTTTTCGACTTCAGAGAAAACAATGCTGTGATTGTGAAGAACAAGCAAATTCATGAAATTTATATCCCCCGCTTGCAGGAAATATTGTAGGAAAATGTTGAGGTTAGGTTTAAACATGTCAGTAGTCTTTTTATTGAACATGTATTACAGGGTAAATTAAACGAACTTGGCCTAGGTTGTTACCAAGTTTGTGGCAGTTATTGCATGGAAACAGCAAACCGAAAGTGACAATCGAACTAGGCCTAGCCCTTAAGGCATTTAACCTTGTTACCAAGTTTGAAAAAAAACGGTTCACATTTATGGCAGTTATTGCACAGAAACAACAAGAATTTGTTAAATAAAGGGCCATAACTCCACCGAATAAAGTCCACCAAAAGTGACGATCGAACTTGGCCTAGCCCTTAAGGCATTTAACCTTGTTACCAAGTTTGAAAAAAAAAAAATCACATTTGTGGCAGTAATTGCACGGAAAGAGCAGGAAACAACATTTTTTGTTGAATAAGGGTCCATAACTCCACCGAATAAAGTCCCCCGAAAGTGACGATCAAACTTGGCCTAGCCCTTAAGGCATTTAACCTTGTTACCAAGTTTGAAAAAAAAAAAAATCACATTTGTGGCAGTTATTGCACGGAAACAGCAACAAACAACATTTTGTGTTAAATAAGGGGCCATAACTCCACTAAATAAAGTCCGCCGAAAGTGACAATCGAACTTGGCCTAGCCCTTAAGGCATTGAACCTTGTTACCAAGTTTGAAAAAAAACGGTTCACATTTGTGGCAGTTATTGCACGGAAACAGCAAGAAACGACTTTTTTTATTAAATAAAGGGCCATAACTTCACTAAATAAAGTCCGCCGAAAGTGACGATCAAACTTTTCCTAGCCCTTAAGGCATTTAACCTTGTTACTAAGTTTGAAAGAAAACGGTTTACATTTGTGGCAGTTATTGCATGGAAACAGCAAGAAACGACATTTTTTGTTAAATAAGGGGCCATAACTCCACCAAATATAGTCCGCCGAAAGTGACGATCGAACTTGGCCTAGCCCTTAAGGCATTTAACCTTGTTACCAAGTTTGAAAAAAAAAAAATCACATTTGTGGCAGTTATTGCACGGAAACAGCATGAAACGACGTTTTGTGTTAAATAAGGGGCCATAACTCCACTAAATAAAGTCCGCCGAAAGTGACGATCGAACTTGGCCTAGCCCTTAAGGCATTTAACCTTGTTACCAAGTTTGAAAAAAAACGGTTCACATTTGTGGCAGTTATTGCACGGAAACGAAGTGTGACGGACGGACGGACAGACGGACGGACAGACCGAAATTAATAACCCCCCTTTTTTTCTTCGAAAAAGCGGGGGATAACAAGGTTATTGTTATTATTGAATTCCAGTGATTTTTCTATATTATTAGTAGGTGAAATAATCATAGCTTTTGTTTTTTGTGGATTTGGCATCATTGAATTTCTCTGACACCACTCATCTATGGTATTTAGGCTACTTTGAAGAGACTGAATGACTTCATTCACATTAAGCCCAACTGCACTTAAAGTTGTGTCATCTGCAAACAAGTCAGTTGATGAGGCGTGTAATTGCATTGGTAGGTCATTAATATAGAGTATGAAGAGGATAGGACCTAGCACTGAGCCTTGTGGTACACCTGATGTAATTGGAAGAGATGATGACAGTTTGCCAGCAACTGACACTTTCTGGGATCTTTCGTCAAAATAGGATTTAAACCATTCCAGGGCTTTGTTTCTTATGTTGTATTCAAACATTTTGTTAAAAAGGAGTGGATGATTTATTAAATCAAATGCTTTGGTTAAATCAAGAAATACAGTTCCTATTACTTTTTTGTTATTAATTTCGTCAATCCATGTGTCAGTTATTGCTGTAAGCGCTGTCTCACAAGAATGATTTGATCTGAATCCAGATTGAGTGTTATGAATGAGAGAATTTTTTTCAAGATATGTCTTCAAGTGATCACTCACATGTCTTTCTAGAATTTTTGATAATACAGGTAATATTGAAATCGGACGGTAGTTACTGGTGTCAGATTAAGTTCCCTTCTTAAAGATCGCATGCTTACCAACCCTCCAGATTCAATCGTGAGTCTCACGATTTGAAGGGCGTAACCCCACCCCCACGATCGTGAGGGAGAAACTCACGATTTTCGAAAATTCTTTTTTTTAAATCAAATCATGAGGATAAATGTACTGAAAATTACTACAATCTATTTCTAACATCAACTTTTTAACATATTGTCACTGATAAAAGGCCCTTTCTTTCAACAAGTTCAAAACAATGTGTGTAGCTCAACTAAATGATTAATACATGTATGTATATTTCTTCTCCATGTGTTTTTATGCCATTGCAAAATGGTACCCATGTTTTTCATTCAAAATTATGTCTATAAATTAAAATGTTGTTAATATTTTTATTTTCTTGGATGTTATATGAAAGTCTTTGACATAACAGACAGCTTGTGTGATTTTCTAGTTAACCACAGTTAAAACATTTCTAAATATCAAAGGACAGATTTGAAAACATGCCAAAATAATACTTAAATGCTAATATACAGGTGAAAATAATCTGTTTAATAGAAAACATTCTCAAAATGAGTCTCTTTAATTATTTTCCTATATTAAATATTGAAAGTATTGTACATGTATCCCTGCATAGTTATCTAAATTCCGTTCAATTGTGAACATTTCTACTGTTAAATTCATGGCGCTACAAAATCTCCCCCTTCAAACCCCAATCCCCCGCTTTGAGATTATGAAACTCCCCCTTGAGGATGAGAAAAGGTTGGTAAGCATGAGATCGGTATAACCTTTGCTTGTTTAAATAATGAAGGGAATTCACAGTTTGATATACTTTGGTTGAAAATGTATGTAATAAGTTTTGATATGACCTTAGCACTTAATTTTAGAAATTTGGGACCTAGGCCGTCAAGTCCTGTGGATTTAGTTGCATCTAGTGTCTGAAGTTGTTTTAGTACAAAATTTTCTTTTATTGGAGGAATATGAAATTGTGTTGGATATGGCATGCGATCTTGTACAATTTTTTGTAATTTTGATTTATCAATTGGAGATAGTGCAGAAGACGGAGTATTTGGTGCATCTTTGAAAATATTAGTAAAATAAGTATTGAAAATTTCTGCTGTTAACTCCTCCATCCTCCACAGGATTTCCAGACTTGTCTGTAATGATGTTTGACTGGTGGGTTTTTGTCTTTCCCGAAATATCTTTTAGGTTTTTCCAAAGTTGTTTGGGATTTTGTTTATTTTGGTTTATTGATTTTGTATAGAAATACTTTTTTGCTTCGGATATCAGAGTTTTTGTTTTGTTGCGCCAGTATTTGAATTCACTGATCTTATTTTGTGTTTTTGCCTTATCACGTTGTCTTGATGCACATCCAATTTTTGCATTATACCAGTCTGGGAGGTTATTGTGTTTGACACGCTTTTGTTTGAGAGGTGCATGTGTGTTAAGAACATCTGTAAACATAGAGATAAAACAGTCTAGAGAATCGTCAACATCATCATAAATTACAACAATGGACCAAATCTGGTTGTTGAGACAAGTATTAAATTTGTTTTCATCAAAAGATTTAATATTTCTGTAATTTATAATATTGTGAAGAGGTCCTGAAGTATTACTGCAACTCAACTTCCGAATGAAACAGACTGGATAGTGGTCGCTGAGAGATATTTTTGGTACTTTAACATTTATAATATTACAAGGTGTATTTGTATATAAATGATCTATTATTGTTGAGGTGTGATTGGTTACTCGTGTTGGAATTTGCACAAGTTGTTTTAAATTAAATGCATCTGTAACAGCATTCCAAGATGAATTTGAACATTTTGAGTTTGAAAAGTTGAAGTTGAAATCTCCAATTAATATAATTTCTTTATTTTCAGGGTATACAGTTTCTAGTAATATTTCCATTTCATTTATCCAGTCATTGTTTGCAGATGGAGGTCTATATATATTACCAAGTATGAATGGTTTTTGTTTGGTGTTTTTGATTTCTAGCTAAATTGCCTATGTTACTCAAAAGTATATGTTATTAGTGTACATTATGTATAAATGTTTGTATTTACCATGGTTCTCCTCTATCTGTGATTCTAGTCAGGGGTATTGGGGTGAGAAAAAAGGGACTGTCAGGTGTCATCTGTGATGTTGGCCTTTTTTGCATGTAAAACTCATATAGATAAATTGGATTTCTGAAATGAAATATAAAAAACATGCTATATTGGTATCAATGGAACTATTTTCCATTAACATTTTACAGTTGTTCACTTCAATTCATTAAAAATCTTCATGGGATAATGTTTGTATTGAATCAATATCTACTTTAGTCATCACACTAATTCACTGATTTGAAATTGTGATTTAGTTATATACATATTTATGAACACGTTTTGAAAAATACATAATCATTAATGACAGAATCAATTTATTTAATTCATCAGCACTTTTAGTTTTTCAAACAGCCTAAACTATATATTGATGTGAAGCCTATACTATAATTATTCACTTGAAGAACTGTTCAAAACTATATGCATTCATTTTCTTAAATTGTTTACCTTTTATTCTCTTTTTTATGTGAGGAGTAGATTCTTGGTATTGTATCTCTGACATTCTTCAGGTTAGAACCATCCCTTGTTTTTGTGGACCTCTCATAAAATTCCAAATATTTCTCCCCATCCTTTTCCTTAAAATATATAATATGAACTTTATATAGCTTATAATGTAAGTTTTATCACTCTCCTTTTGGATCTAAACATTTAAAAATATGTACATAATAAATGTATCAAGACTTCAAATAAGTTAAATGACATCTATAATAATCATGTGTGATCCTCTTTTTAGAAAAAAAAAAATTCATTAGAAATACATAAAGAATTTATATGCAAGGCATTTTGTTAAAATTAGTTAAAACAATTGCACAGATATATACATACCTTCAACTGAATATCACCAATAGTCATCTGTCTTGCCTCATCCCTAGCTCTTAAGCCAAGCAGTTTTCCAAACATAAAAAATAATGTTGTTATCAAGCTTCTAGGGTTACTTTCACCAAGTGCTCCACAATTGAACATTTTATTTTACTCTTCTGGGGTAATATGGCAGGATTTGTTTGGTTGTCTCCCCATCCCTTGTTCCTTCAATTCAATTTTCTTTGAAGTCAAAGCTTTTAATGCCTTTTGAAACACTCTGTCTTTGAGAGAATGTTCATAGTCCTTGTCCTTGAGGTGTCTCTCTATGCTGTTTTTCATAGCCTCTAATGAAACTGGTTCATAATTTTTTCCATCACTTTTTCTAATGCATATAAACATTTCAGCCAAGAGATCATTTAAGTGGTAAGCTGGAATATTTTCAATATACCTTGGCTCTCTCTTGTTGTCAATCAACCATCTTTGTACATTCTTTAAATTTCATTCCGTACTCAGTCTTGTATAAATTTTTCTTTTTTTGATCGTCAATGAACAGATCTATGTCCACACCCTGCAGATCATGGGATTTCTTCGGCTTGAATGGCTCGAAAATTTCATCAATTTCTTTTTCTGTAAGTTCCTGGAAGACAGCGTCAGTAAGCAAAACGCCTGAATCAACGTCCATGTTTACATCGAATGACAGATGGCACGTCTCTTTGACAGCGAAAGTAGTTCCGTCCTTAGAGTCACGTGAAAAAGATTCCAGTGCAATATCAACCCGTGCAATATCACAAGATATTGCATCCTTTGTTCATATGGAAACAAGAAGGAAAAATATCAAAGTATACAATAAAACTGTACTATCGATCGACCATATACAAATTCAAATTGATATATGTTTTATCTACTCTAGACACTGTCACATATTTTCATAAAACAGTGTAACCTATTAATCTTCAAAAGAAAAAACAAACAATTTGTTGTGTATGTGTTTTAAACAAGAGCACCGCCTGCGGGTGCCTGACGCTCGTCTGATATTATCCTTTTACTGTTTATTTATTTTATATAAAAAATATTCAAATTCGGAAAGAATATTTACATATTATAATGACTGCACACAACTGCTATTTTTCAAGTATTGAAACAAGATTAGCTATGTGGAAATAAATACAAATTCATATATATGATAAGGAAGATCTTCACGTTGGATGGCTGTCACAATCAGTCAAGATCATGAGCTGAGTCTTGTGTATGCAATGGACAGGCAAATGATATTGGTATATTAAGTCAACTTTAACTAAAGATATTGAATATATTACTATTTTCCTATTTTTAGTAACTCTGATTTAAGATATTCATAATATGTTGAAGGACATTATGTTTTCATTGTTTAGGAAAAAATTTAAATCAATGTAACAAACAAGAATTACGCGTATTTAAATGTCGCGCTGTCCCCTACTTTGACAATCCATGCAAGAGTAAAAGACAAAAAGTAAAATAAGAAAACTTCAACTTTGAGCTAAACACAAAGTTCAAAAATACAAGATATTCGAAAAAAATTTTTTAGTAAAACGCAAAGTTCAAAAATACAAGAAATTAATAAAAAAAAAAAAAGAAAAGAGCTTATATAACGCAATACTCAAAAATACAAGAAATTATAAAAAAAATATATATATAATCGCATTGAAAGTTCAAAAATACAAGAAATTAAAAAAAAAAAAATTGAGCTAAACGCAAAATTTAAAAAATACATATTTCAGCTAAACGCAAAGTTCAAAAATACAAGAAATTAAAATAAAAAAAATACATAAGTTTTTCCCTTAAACCTGTTTGATATGTTGAAGTACTTTATCATGAAATTTGAAATTATTCCATCAAAGAGAAGCCGCATTGATCTTGAAACAGATATTTCTGTGGTTTAAATCTTTTTATGTCTGCATTTTGCGATGACAATTGTACTCAAAGTTAACTTAAAGCAAAGCAAATGAAAAATGTATGTGAAATTGCGATAAAAATGAAAATCTATAAATAGACTATAGATGAATGGTTACACTGTCTTTTATTTTAGCTCTTAACTTGATTCGGGAACCAGAGTCACTGCATTGCCGCTTACGACATTTACACACTAGACCAAATTGAGATCGGTTTAAAACGCGTTGGTGAATACGGATTAAATCTAAAACGTGGCCTAAATATTAAGATTTAGATTTAGACAAATATCCAAATTGAAAAGTTTAGTGAATACGGGACGATGTTTCTTCGTCTAATTACTGCGTAATATATCATAGCATGTAATTTTAAGGAACCAGACTACATTTACAAATTCAATAGAAGGGTTCTCTATTTTACTGTCTAGAGTAGATACAGTATGAATTTCGCTTAAATAAAAATGTACATACATTCAATTAATATATTGGCCTTTGTCTTTTGTTTTTAATTTGTAAAACTCATACATGTATATAGAGTGTAAAAGGGATGTTTTAAAAGTCATTACCTTAAATTAATGTACTTAGAAAGGACAAAGAAAAATCAAGATATGTGGTCATGCTGGCAGGTCTAAATATTCTCCTTGACCGAAAATTAAAAGCATCCCTACAGGAAGCCGCCTCCTGGCGGCTTCCAATAAAGAAGCTATGTCCAATTCTCAAAATCCACCAAAAATCAAGTGTTTTACCCCCCAAAAAAGGTCACACTCAGCATCTTCAGCATACAATGTGCAGAAGGGTATTAGATGTAACTATATTCCAAATATGAAAGCCCTAGTACCACTACTTATTGAGAAAAAGAAAAAAGAAAAAGAAACTTTAACGTTGAGCTAAACGCAAAGTTAAAAAATACAAAAAATGAAAAAGCAAAAAATCCAAATGTTTGACCCAAAATCCCATTTGAAATGTTGAAGTATTATTTATGAAATAATTTGTGCACAATTTGAAATAAATCTAACAAAAAATGAGGGAGCTATATATGACCAAATCTCAAAGTCAACCAAAAACCACCAAAATCATGTTTTTTACCCCAAAAAGAAGGTCAAACTCAGTATCTTTAGCATACAATGTCTAGAAGGGTATTAGATGAACAAGTTTTCCAAGTTTCAAAGTATTATGTTTGATAGTTTCCATGTAAGTGACCTAAACGCAAGCCGACGACGATCAAGTGACGACAATAGCTCGTCTTTTTTTTTCAAAAAATCAGACGAGCTAAAAATGTTTGCCTTGTTCCCACATAAATTCACTCCAGAGAGTACATGTACGACCAGAAAAAACTATCTGTGGGAACACTCAGGTCAGTTGATGAGGTCATACAGAGGGCTTTATATACATAAATGTAAAATGTAGACAATTATGAATAAGTGTTACTTCTGTTATGATTGAAAAAATTTGTTACAGTGCAGAGAATTTGATCAAACATGTGCTTCTTGTTTATCCTATTTTTTTATGAAAAATGTGCCTTCAAATTTTCATACCCCCTGAAATTAAATCTTACCCCCAGATATTCAACCCAATGGGAAAGTTTACCCTTATAAAAAAAATGTGAGTGGGAACACTGAGCAAATTGTTGACAGCGGACAAACAACGAACGACATACAAAGGGTAACAAAAACTCACCTGTGCTCTAGTGAGCTATAAAATATGAGGCATCCACATGGGAGCATAAGTGCAGCACATGACTGACAAGATGAGAAAGTTTTGTTCTGTGAAAAACCAATTTTTTTTTACAATTATACTTAATGAAGTGTTTAAATTGAATTATTGATAATGCTTGAGTTGTTTGTGGGCTATTTCAATTTTACTCATCGAGAATTGATGCAGCTTAATTTTCAATAAAGCAATTAATGCCATATGTTTAATGATCGTGGTGAATTACCACCAATCATCATTATCACAAAAACATATATTATATAAATAACACATTGCTTAATTTGAATTAGACAGTAATTTTGTCAGCCTGAGAAGAATACTGTCACCCGAGCCGCAGGCGAGGGTGACAGTATTTCTCCGAAGGATGACAATATTACAGTCCAATTCAAAGCAATTTGTTATTTATTTTATTATACCAAAAAATAATAAAATAATAAATAATAAAATATAAATAATAAAATTATAATAATTTAATGATCTGTAAAATGTTTCATAGCACAAAAGTACAACATAGAGCGCTCTACATGTCTAGTTTTAATGAGTTTCATTAACATCCTACCTGCCAGTAAACAAATTTGCATACGGCCGTGAGACAGTACAAAAACTGTCTCATGGTCTCGTGGTACATTTGTCTTGACAGTAAAAATAGCAACTTTTTGTCAATGGGAGTTTTATCATAGGGACAATGAAATTGAGGTATAATAAATATATATATATATACCACTAACACACCACCTGAACCTGTTAATGCAATATGTGATGGAATTGTATTTGATTTGACTTGGAATATCAGTTAAAAGTCGATGACTAACTGTAACTTCATTGGGATTTCAATGGTATTCCACTGGTATTCAGATGGAATTCTGTTGTGACTGAGAACTGACCCCAACCTGGCTTTATAGAGGCTGTTGGTGGTAAGGTTAGAGTTTTAAATGTCCCCCAACAATCAAAGTAATCAGGAGCACTGATAGTCTGGTTCACATGAAAAACCCAGAGATCTATTCAATAAAATCAAAGATATTGAAAGTACAATTTAAACATGGATAGTGGTGTCACTGGTGTGTGAGGGTTCCGAAAAATGATACGTATCTTCTCTATGATCCTGAATATGATCAGATATATGTTTAGGCCTACTTTGAATACCAAGCATTGGGGACATATTTTGAATACCAAGCATTTAGCAAATATTCCTGATGTTTTTACAACTCATTTAAAATCATTGTTCTTTAATTTATAATTGATGGAATAGTTTTTAGAAAGGAAAAAGTCATAAGTCGCCGGGCAGAATCCCGCGACTTCTATTTGATATAGCTTTTCGGAAATGACATGGGAGGAGAGTTATTATTAGATTTTTTTTTTTAAATGTCTTGAACATATTACAATAATTAATGTGATTATTTAAAGACACTTAGTTATGACACATCTCAAATTAAATAAATAATCCGATGTTTTAAGTATTTGCAGTTTCTTTATTTTGACTCGCATTTATGTTTTTTATGTCTTATTTGCGAAGACAAAATAGTCCATGCTAGACTTGCTGCAGACTGTTATGTGTAAATATCGAGATAAAAATCACATCAAATTCTCCTTTTAATAGCAATTTTAACTTACTGAATGTTATTTTCATGCTCAAAGAGATGTCTTGATTTATGTAGAATTCATTTAATAATGTTAATCCATGAATATCTAAAATAGGAACTGTTTCTAAGCTAAATATGTTGATCAAGTGACTACCAAATACCGACTGCGTAGATAAATCTCCTTTGCAGAGAGCCGTTCTTTACACTAACTTACAAATAGTTAATTTTATAGGTGATTTAAAATGTTTATTAGGTTCGAAACAAATGACGAAAAGAACAAACTGAGATAAAACATTTTTTAATATAAAAATTACTTTCAATGAACACTCTCTGCCTATAAAGAGTGTAAAAAACGACAATTATGGGAAGAAGAAACGAATCGGGTCTTTCGTACAAAATTATTTCGTCCTTGACAATTTTAAATGTATCCTTAGATTCCCTACAGGCATTTTGCTTGCGATCTGCATATTGTTTATGTTATGCATCATAAACACAAGGGCGCTCATCATTATATCATTTTGAAACACACTCTATGCCTATAAAGAGAGTGTAAAGAACAACAACTATGCGAAGAAGAAACGAATCGGGTCTTTCGTACAAAATCATTTCGTCCTTGACAATTTTAAATGTGTCATTTGATTCCCTACACGCATTTTTCGAACTACTATAATGCAAGTGTTCTTCATAACTGCAGTATGGATTTCTGGCAACAGTGATGCGTTGCATCAACTTTCTCTTGTAATTATTATTATATATATACTATATGGGACCACTTATCAGTGGCCCAGATATATAGGACCAAATTTTAGGGACAACAATGCAAAAGATTATTTGAGGCGACATTTTAACAACACATCATTTATCGAAAAACGCTTTCCGTAAATCAAAGACAATAAATTCATACATTTGCACGATAAATTTTGGAAAATGTGGTATGAATTTGTTTATCTATGCTTAATTTTAGTTTCTGGAAAGCAGATTTTGTGAAGATGGAGATTATCTGGAGAAAATGATGTTAATGCATCATCCTGTATATATGTCAGTTTCGGATCAGCTGATAATATTTCTTACTATTCTTCTTTTTTGTATGTGGGAAAGGGTTAAAATTATTATTTTTTAGGGGAGTGTTGCATTTGAACAAAGGTTATAAAAGGTAGTTGCATTAGCAGCATAATTTTTGGGGAGTTATTTTATTGACTTTCTTGTGATAGATATATTTTACTTTGTGTTAATATTGTGATGGACCATGGAGGTTACACAGATTATCCATAAAAGTTACTTTCATTTTAGCTTCTGTTTTAGTGGTTTGTTTCCTATATGAGCCACCTATTCTACACGATTGACAGTTTTTTTTTTTGTTTTTTTTTGACAGTTAAAATAGATTTTGAGATGCCCCATGACCTACAGCATCTCAGAAATCTATTTTTATTCAGTAACAAATCATGTGATCAAAAACACACTCACTTGATTCGGAACTACCTGAAAAACCCAAGTAAATACAATCAGTTCAGAAACAGAAATATTCATGTGTGTGAGAAACAACAAATATGCGATGAAAGGTGGGATATTATGCTGTTAAACCTCGAAAGTCTTTTTAAATTCTTACTTCATTTATTCAAACTATCACAATTTGTTTCGTTAGTGATCCAGAACTCACACACTTGTCCAGGTTTCTGTACTAGGAATGCGATTTTTTATTTTGACTGTGAGACTACTCACACACTAACTGTATAATAATAATGATAACTTTATTAGCACTAACACATTAACAATAAATGTGTATGTCCCAGCTTTTAACCTAAGTACAGGGACGTAGATCCCTGCTAAGCAGTAGAAATCGCCCGGCTTGTCAAAGGGCATTTGTAAACACGTATCCTGCATGGAAAGGGACTATTACACTTTAAATTGTTTAAAACTGGTATATGTCAGCTATATTTTGACAATATGGATAAATTAACTTGAAATACCTTCTAAATCACCTTTGACAGTTCCGCCGTATCAACTCCAAATTACTGATACCCGAGGTGTCTGAGTATAAGCTGTCTAATAAATAATATGCGGGAGACCAGGACTTGTAAACAAATATGGCTGCGCCCATTACAGAGTTCAATGTCAAGTATGATACTGATCATTAAAGCAAGTATGCAGTCTATATTTCATTTTGAAACGTTTAAAGAAATCATGAAAAACAATGAAGTTAAGCCGAAAACTGTCAAAAATATGTTTTAATTACTCCAAGACGTTTCGTAACCTGTCCGTTTCGTCGTTACGTATCGTTTAGTCCAAATAATTTAGACTTTCGGTATCTCGTTTCATCATCTGTCATTTATTGGTCAACCGAATTGGTCAGCGTATGCAGAGTAATAACAAAATGAAAAATGAGCATATGCGATGTCTTTCTTTGAAGGACCAGGGACGTAGATCTTATCTACGTCCCTGGTAGGACTTATTATAATCAGGGGGTGTAATATAGTGTCCCTGTTATAATACACTATATCTATAGGTGCTACCTATTTACGAAAAAACCGCTAGATAATTATAAACAAAAATTAAAGAGCATACTTTGGCCATAAAAAAGGATTTATAAGTAATTGACTAGACAATAATAATGTTAATGTCATGTTTCTTGCATTATCAAAACATATTTGGAATTCGTATTGCTGTCGTCCTTCTATGGCTACGATACAGTCAAATACCGGTGTCACTAAACAGAGTCTGGTAGAGTCTGGTAGAGTCCGGTAGAGTCTGGTCGTCAAATATCCCATTATATCACTGTTTTGTTGTGTTTTTGTATTGAAATGAATAAAATAAAGTGCTTTTGTATCATATAAATAAAAATATAAATGGTATTTGCCTATTTTAGCTCATTTTCGAGTGAATATAGAAATATTATATGCGTGAACACGGACACTGGTAGAGTCTGGTCATTATTAAGCAATAAATACAAAGTTTTATACGATTTTTAAGTTATAAAAAGTTTAATTTGATTTATATGTGTCATATTATATATTTATTTATTATATTATTTCAGCTGATAATCGGGAAAATAGTGGAAGATTGAGGATTTTTAACGATAACATTGTGTTTCGTAAATCAAAATGGCTGACGTGAAATTTCTGTTTATAATGCGGCAATATCGCACATCCTGAACGAGTAATACACTAAATTCTCTCTCTATTATGCGTCAACTAATTGATTAGGTGTGATCAACAGATTATAGTTATAATTATATTTTAACAATGCCAAGATTTTAAATGTATGAAAACTACTAGATTCGAATAATTTTATGTCTTATATGTCATTAACGTTAATTAAACCAAATACTTAATTAGAGAGCTATATACTTACTTAAAAGTACAATGTAATTCATATGAAATTAAAGACTACATTCCGCAAAAAATAGAATCAAACTAAACCATATTTGCATTTTTTTTTAAAAAATATGCAAAAATACTTTAACTTGAAAAATAAATATATATCCTGATATAGTTCATAAAATGCATTTTGCGAAATATTGTATTCAGGCCACAACACGTGGAGGAACTCTCTCATGGTCCAACATTTAATGTTTGGATCTATATTATATCATTTTTTGATTTTTTTTTCTATGTTTTCCATTTTAGGTTACCAAAATAGAGCCCGTGCGCCTGACGTGTACCCGGGCCGTAAATGACCCTACACAGAGCTCCATTTTTTTATTTTTTTATTCTATGATTTTGTTTCTATGTACATTCATTTGATAAAGATCAAAAGCATGGCCGAGCAGCAGCACCCAGCTACCGGCCGTGTCTGCACCACTGTTGAGCGTGCTTGCTTAGGGTGTTTAGCATGCAGACATTGGCAACATGTGAACCCGGGGCCAAGGCAACATTACCCACGAAACTCATAAGTCAATATAGAGCCCTTCCCCTGCCAACTCGCTATTAAATCGAGTGATACGCAAAGGACAAACCAGGAATTGTCCCTTAACACATTTGTCTCAACCCGAATCTCGAACAGATGTATGCCGGTTTCTTTTGTATCCTCAAGATTTATGTGTGTTTGATTCAATTCGTTTCTAATTGGTGACGTGATCTCATTTTAGGTTAACAAAAAAGACCCTACACAGAGCTCCATTTTTTGGGATTTTTATTTATTGTTTTTGGTTTATATTTTCCGCTTCTTTATGTCTGCTTCCTGGTGACATAACCAGTACTCAAATTTAAACCTGGTCCTAGCGTTAACATTTTAGACGGATATAGAGGAATTATGGTTGAAAATGTTGAATGTACAACTGACATACAGGTATTAGCGAATGATTGATAAAAAATATATTGTTGTTGGTTTGCAACTAAAATATGCAATCCTTTTAACATGAATGTGTTTCAATATAATCTGTGTTTTTTTTAATTTTCAATTGTGTATGTTTTGCAATTTTTCAGGCGTTTGCGAGTGCCGAGTTTTCGTTCAATTCTCGTAATGGAGAGTAATGTTAGTTGCTTATCTGTTGATGTGATGTTTGAAATGTGATGCGACTTAAAGTTCAATAATTTCATAAATCGCCTTGATCTCTGGTCAGGACTTAACTATGTCCATATGTAGCATGAGAAACGTGTAGCACCGACGCTTGTGTCGCCAAACAATATATTTACCCGAGTCGTGCATTGCGCCTCTCACATCAAGAGTTCGACACTGTTCAAGTTCTCGGAACTTTTCTATCATGTCGGGCAATTTCTGGACTACCCAGTTTGTCGTCCTTTTGATAACATGGTTGTACGACTCATTTGCATTATTAAACCATTGTTGTGGTAGCCAAGAATGTTTGAGTTTGGGGAGAAACATATGCTTCTCCAAATTGGTAAGTATCCCTTGTAAATATGTCAAATATGGATGTGTATTGGATATTTCTTGGTCCATTTCTGTGAATGAGGTTGCAGTTTCAGCACTTAAGATACCATTAGGACCGAAGAGTTTACTAATAATGCGGTTAACCTCAGGTTGAGGAAGACACTTACTGAGTAAATTTACCGCATTATCCTTCAAATGTTTCGCGCAAAGAACTCTTGTGGCTTATGGGAAACATATGTCAATGGCTTTACAAGTCGAAAACTCTTCGTAGGGACAAAATATTAATTTACTCTGGTCAATGTCACTCAATTTATCCTCCAATTTCATATGAATTACTTTTAAGTAAGTATATAGCTCTCTAATCATTTGGTTTAATTAATGTTTATGACATATAAAACATAAAATTATTCCAATCTAGTAGTTTTCATACATTTAAAATCTTTAATTATTTAATAATTATAACACTAATCTGTTGATCACACCTAATCAATTAGTTGGCCCATAATAGAGAGAGAATTTAGTGTATTACTCGTACAGGATGTACGATAGGGCCGCATTATAAACAGAAATTTCACGTCAGCCATTTTGATTAACGAAACACAATGTTATCGTTAAAAATCCTCAATCTTCCACTATTTTCCCGATTATCAGCTGAAATAATATAATAAATAAATATATAATATGACGCATATAAATCAAATTAAACTTTTTATAACTTAAAAATTGTATTGCTTAATAATGACCAGACTCTACCAGTGTCCGTGTTCACGCATATAATAGTTCTATATTCACTCGAAAATGAACTAAAATAGGCAAATACCTTTTATTTTTTTATTTATATGATACAATAGCACTTTATTTTATTCATTTCAATACAAAAACACAACAAAACAGTGATATAATGGGATATTTGACGACCAGACTCTACCAGACTCTACCGGACTCTACCAGACTCTGTTTAGTGATACCCGTCAAATACGATACAGGCTAATGCTGTCGGTTTTTTGACGAACAGGAAAACATATTTCATTCAGAGTTCCATTTATTCTTAACTTTTCGTACAAATGTTAATTCCGACATAACACAGCACTTTAATGATCTTAAATATCGATTTAAAAATAAATGATTAAAATCTAAGACGATAATAAATTTTCAATCCGTGTTTTTTCGTCTCATTTTATACATACCCAAAATATCGATTTAAAAAAAAAAGATTTAAAAGACCCAAAATATCGATTTAAAAAAAAAAGATTTAAAAGACGACAATAATTTTCAATCCGTGTTTTTCGTCTCATTTTATACATACCCAAAATGGCGGCCCCCATGGATTTGGCCAGTTTCATTTCAGAAAGCTTCATGGATTATTGAAAAAAATCAAAAAAAAAATCTGACACATGTTACAGGTCTATGAACGAAAACACCCATTTATGGTTTTTTTCCGTAATATGAGTATAGATGCTACCTATTTTCGGGTAAACATTTATTATATGTTGTGATCGGTGAATAATTCCCCGCGAACTGCAGTTAGCCCCTTGCTTGCAGCACGATCAGTTATTTACGTCAATTACGAGCCCTACCGACCTAAGCAAAGAAAATAAAAATCATCATCAGGTTAAACTTATATTTAACTTTAAAATATAGCCAAGATTTTACATCCATGAAAATATGATGACAGGTACAACAAATAATCAACTTGCCCTTCATAAAGTACTTCAAATAAAACGATTCCATAATTCACGGAACTACATTTGTGACAAGCCAAACTAACGTTTCTTATAATTTCTGTCGTTTTCCTTTCGGTTCATTTAGTTTAAACTTATTTATTTTACATCGATTGTGAAACAAAAAAAATAAAAAATCCCAAAGTCAGGACCCACTCATCACGGGACTCGAACCAGGGACCTTTGATACAAGAGGCCGACGCTCTACCTCTGCACCACTAATAGAATGACGTCATATTACAGGAATTTGGATTTATAACAGAATGTCAAAGGTCAAAAAACCCTTACGAGTTTTATTTGAACTCGTTTTAGAAATAGACGACGAGGGTTATTAAACAGAAATTATCTCACATAAAATTACTTGTGTCCGTTACTTTATCGAGTACGTATTATCATATTTAATTATTTCCTCTAGAAGTTTTTTTTGTTTCGATATTTTCTTTTCATCCAATCAAAACGTAGCAGAATCGTGACTGTATCGAAAAATCCACTCTGGACACAATTTTTGGAAATGAATAATGAAAGCAAAGTTTTGCAAAGTTCATACACATTACCTATTGACGGGAAACATCGCCGGCTTCGCCGTCGATTTGTTTACCCGTATTATCTTTACATTATAATATGAGTATAGGTGCTACCTATTTCGGGTAAACATTTATTAGCTCGACTATTCGAAGAATATGAGAGCTTTACTACTCGCCCCGGCGTCGGCGTCGGCGTCCGGTTAAAGTTTTAGGGCAAGTTGGCATTTTCATTCATAAGTATTTGTGCTAGGGCTTTAATATTTGGAATATAGTTACATCTTATACCTTTCTTCACATTGAATGTTAAAGGTACTGAGTGTGACCTTCTTTTTGGTGTAAAAAACATGATTTTCGGTGGTTAAAGTTTTAGGGCAAGTTGGAATTTCTTCTTTTTTTTTTTTTTTCTCAATAATTACTTATGCTAGGGCTTTTATATTTGGAATATAATTACATGTAATACCTGTCTTTATATTGTATGCTGAAGATTCTGAGTGTGACCTTCTTTTTGGGGTAAAAGACGTGATTTGGGGTGGTTAAAGTTTTAGGGCAAGTTGGCATTTTCATTTAATTTTTTAATTTTTCTCAATAAGTATTTGTGCTACGGCTTTAATACTTGGAATTTAGTTACATCTTATACCTTTCTTCACATTGAATGTTAAAGGTACTGAGTGTGACCTTCTCTTTGGGGTAAAAAACATGATTTTGGGTGGTTAAAGTTTTAGGGCAAGTTGGATTTTTTTTTTTTTTCTCAATAATTACTTATGCTAGGGCTTTTATATTTGGAACATAATTACATCTAATACCTGTCTTCATATTGTATGCTGAAGATTCTGAGTGTGACCTTCTTTTTGGGGTAAAAGACGTGATTTTGGGTGGTTAAAGTTTTAGGGCAAGTTGGCCTTTTCATTTAATTTTTTAATTTTTCTCAATAAGTATTTGTGCTACAGCTTTAATATTTGGAATGTAGTTAAATCTTTTACCTTTCTTCACATTGAATGCTGAAGATGCTGAGTGTGACCTTCTTTTTGGGGTAAAAAACATGATTTTGGGTGGTTAAAGTTTGAGGGCAAGTTGGCATTTTCATTTAATTTTTTAATTTTTCTCAATAAGTACTTGTGTTAGGGCTTTCATATTTGGAATATAATTACATATAATACCTTTGTTCACATTGTATGTTGAAGATGCTGAGTGTGACTTTTTGGAAATAAATAACATGATTTTTGTTTGATTTTAAGATAAATTCATAATTTTTGGTTACATTCCTTTCTAATTGTGATCATTCATTTATCAAATATAATTCTTCAACATATCAAACGGGTTTTGCATGATGTCAAACATTTGGTAAACCTTTTTTTAAGGTTTTGCTATTTTTGGACTCAGTTTTAACACTTGCGTTTAGCTCAACGTTAAAGTTTCATAATTCAAATCACTTCATACTTCACACATTTGTTAAGGACCATCATACAATTAGGTTAGATAACTCCATTGTATCCTAAATATGGAGTAATGGCCCTTGAATTACTTATCCATTCAATTATGGAGATTTTCTATGTTTTGACAAAATATGTTCAAAGTCGTCTGCTGCAGAATTGCCATATGAGGGAAAGGGTTAATAGTACTTAAATGAAATATAATGAAGTAGTGCTTTATGTGAATAAGCGGCATATAGTCGAGCGCGCTGTCCTCCGACAGCTCTTGTTATATGTTGTGATCGATGAATAATTCCCCGCGAACTGCAGATAGCCCCTTGCTTGCTGCACGATCAGTTATTTACGTCAATTACGAGTGCTACTGACCTAAGCAAAGAAAATAAAAAATCATCACCAGGTTATGATTATATTTAACTTTAAAATATAGCCAAGATTTTACATCCATGAAATTATGATAACAGGTACAACAAATAATCAACTTGCCCTTCATAAAGTACTTCAAATAAAACGATTCCATAATTCACGGAACTACATTTGTGACAAGTCAAACTAACGTTTCCTATAATTTCTGTCGTTTTCCTTTTGGTTCATTTAGTTTAAACTTATTTATTTTACATCGATTGTGAGACAAAAACAAGCTTTCAGCTTATATTAATAACGCTCGATGTCTGCTTCCTGGAGACTTAACCAGTACTCACGCCGTTTGTGTGAAAAAAATCCCGCTCATCACGGGACTCGAACCACGGACCTTTGATACAAGAGGCCGACGCTCTATCTCTGCACCACTAATAGAATGACGTCATATTACAGGAATTTGGATTTATAACTTCTGGAAAGTCAAAGGTCAAAGGTCAAAAAACCCTTACGAGTAATATTTGAACTCGTTTTAGAAATAGACGACGAGTGTTAATAAACGGAAATTATCACACATAACATGACTTGTGCTCGTTCCTTTATCGAGTACGTATTATCATATTTAATTATTTTCTCTAGAAGTCTTTTTTGTTTCGATATTTTCTTTTCATCCAATCAAAACGTAGCACTGTAGCAGAATCGTGACTGCATCGAAAAATCCATTCTGGACACAATTTTTGGAAAGACGGTATAGCAAAGTTTTGCAAAGTTCATACACATTACCTATTGACGGGAAACATCGCCGGCTTCGCCGTCGATTTGTTTACCCGTATAATGGCTTCCATAATTTGTGTTATTGAATACTGTATTGGAATCAGAAGTTTGCTATATACCATTTTATTTAAATCCAGACTCATCATAAATATAATATGAGTATAGGTGGTACCTATTTCGAATCAACATTTATTATGTCTCCCCCCTATATGCAGGGGAGATATATTGTTTTCGCCTTGGGGTCTGTCTGTCTGTCTGTCTGTCCTAAATCGTGTCCGCTCCATATCTCCAAGACGGCTTGAAGGATTTTCATGAAACTTGGGTCACATGTTCACCTCATCAAGGCGATGTGCAGAACCCATGTCTCGACTGTCTGTCTGTCTGTCCGTCTGTCTGTCCCAAATCGTGTCTGCTCCATATCTCCAAGACGTCTTGAAGGATTTTCATGAAACTTGGGTCACATGTTTACCTCATCAAGATGATGTGCCGAACCCATGTCTCGACTGTCTGTCTGTCTGTCCGTCTGTCTGTCCCAAATCGTGTCTGCTCCATATCTCCAAGACGTCTTGAAGGATTTTCATGAAACTTGGGTCACATGTTTACCTCATCAAGGTGATGTGCAGAACCCATGTCTCGACTGTCTGTCTGTCTGTCTGTCCGTCCGTCTGTCTGTCCGTCCGTCCGTCTGTCTGTCCCAAATTGTGTCCGCTCCATATCTCCAAGACGGCTTGAAGGATTTTCATGAAACTTGGGTCACATGTTCACCTCATCAAGGCGATGTGCAGAACCCATTGTCTGCTTTATAGGTTGGAATTGTTTTGAGAGATTTTGACAGATATTTGAGGGAGAGACATCTGTTTTTAGCTCTACTGGCCAAAGGCCAGAAGGGCTTATGTCGTGGCGATTTTTCCGTCGTCCATGCGTGCATCACTGCGTGCGTCCGTCCATAAACAATTGCTTGTTAACACGATACGGTCTTCACTTTTAAATGTATCTCAACCAAACTTATACAGTAGTTAGATATCCATGAGAGCTTGATTCCTTTCGAAAACAAGCCAGATCCGCCCCATGCATGACTGAATTATGGCCCTTGAAATTGTCAAAATTGCTATAATAGTGCTTGTTAACATGATACAGTCCTTATTTTTGATTGTATCTCAATCAAACTTATACAGTAGTTAGATATCCATGAGAGTTTGGTTCATTTCTAAAAAAACGGCCAGATCTACCCATGCATGGCTGGATTATGACCCTTGAAATTGTCAAAATTGCTATAATACAGCTTGTGAACACAATAGAGCTTCCATTTACTATCTGATCTTCACCAAACGTAGATGGTATTTGAATATTAATGACATATTGGTTCCTTTTGGTTCCTTTTGAAACAAGTCAGATCAATGCCAGTAGAGCATAGGCCCTCATGGGCCTCTTGTTTGCAAAAACAATTCTAGTTAACTTTTGTAGTCGGTAAATCATTCTTGTGAATTGCAATTTAGCCCCTTGATTGCAGCACTATCACATTCACTATCAGTGATTTGATTATAAGTTATTACAATTATTTAAAAGTCCTATCGTCCTAAGCAAATCAGCTAAACATCATCATCTAGTTAAGCGTAACGATTATAGAATGAGGTCAAATTTGGATTTGTAACATCGGGTTAGTCCAGGGGTGGCAAAATCTGATTTTGACTCACTTGTCCGTTTTTTCATAATGCTATTTTGTAGTTGTCCATACGATAGTTATATAGCAAATCCCTACAAAATTTCACTTGTCCTCACAGGTTCTGGGACAAGCTCGGCAATACGGCCAACCCTGTTACAGTTAGTAAAATGTTATCGTTTTTATTTCATTTTGAATTCATTTTAAAAGTAGACGGCGAGTGTTATTACATGCAAATTATCATATTTCAAATACATGTGTTTGTTCCTTTATCAAGTACGAATTATCATATTTAATTATTGCTTCTAGAAGTATTTTTTTTTTCGATATATCTTTTTTTCATCCAATATAAAGATAGGAGAATTAAGACTGCATAAAAAAATCCACTCTGGACACAGTCATAGCAAAGTTCATACACATTACCTATTGACTGGAAAATTGGCCGGTTTCGCCGTCGATTTGTTATCAATTTTTTTTTTATACGTATACATCACAAAAAAAGGCATGTATTCAGTCCTGTTGTGTCAGGACTCAGAAGTAACACAGAATTGATGTAACCTTAGTTTGTTCCATTTTGTTGTTTTTCCAAATTTTGGAGAAGAAGAGAGCTAGGTGGCCATTTTGGAAAGGCATGGAAAAAGAAGTTCTAGATTAAACCCTGTTGTCTAATTTAATGAATAATATTTGAAATGGAGCTAGAATGGAAATAGTTAATACAGCGGTCCAATTTTGACAATTGCCGGGATCAGGTGTAAGTTGTAGAAGTGGTTAATTGGTTTCAACTATTATTTGCACAACAATCAGTAATTCCCATCTTTTAAAGGGTAATTAGATATGATACCAAAATTGCTTGAATTAGGTAAGTGTGAAAACTAACCAATTAGAAGCAAAACATTAGTTTGTGGTAAAAATACACATCTATAGTTGACTAAAATTGGAGCAGACAGCTCACAGCAGACAGCTTTTGAATTTTCCCAATATTTGGAGAAGGATAGAGGTGGCCATTTTGGAAAGGCATGGAAAAAGAAGTTCTAGATTAAACCCTGTTGTCTAATTAAATGAATAATATTTGAAATGGAGCTAGAATGGAAATAGTTAATACAGCGGTCCAATTTTGACAACTGCCGGGATTAGGTGTTAGATGCAGAAGTGCATGGTTGATTTCAACTATTATAAATTTGCACAACAATCAGTAATTCCCATCATTTAAAGGGTAATTAGACATGATACCAAAATTGGTTCAGTTAGGTTAGTGTGAAAACTAACCAATAAGAAGCAAAACATTAGTTTGGGGTAAAAATACTCATCTATAGTCGACTTTGGAGCAGACAGCTCACAGCAGACGGCTTTTGAATTTTCCCACATACAAGTGCTTTCTGACATCTCAACAGAAGACGACTTTTGAAAACCTCGAGAAACTTGTGGGACATCATTTACGTGATAAACTATCCTTTCGGACCATTTCAGATTGCCATTTTCCATTTTGGTATTTATTCACCTTTGCATTATAATGAGGTCACCAGAATAACACACGGTGACGTTAAGGCTAAAAAAATCCTTATCAGTCAAGTATGGACTCATTTTACAAACAGAAAACTAGTGACATAAAACACAAAATATCACATAAATTTCAAATTGCTTTATTTTCATTCCTTGGTCGAGTAGGTATTATCTTGTTTTGTCATTTCCTCTAGAAATTATTTTTTGTTTTCAAATATTATTTTCTTACAATGAAAATTCAGGCATTTATCACCATTTATCTTTTGTGGACACAATTTTTGGATAAATGGTATAGCAAATTTCATGTATATATATATACACATTAGTGACATTACCTAGGGATAGGCTAAAATCGCCGGCTACACCATAGATTTGTTTAACAGTATAATAGTCACCGCAATACACAAAATGAATATATAAGGTAATATTGAATTTGTTATTTTTCTTTTCAGATCACAATAAAAAAGACAAAATACAAGCAATAAAAATAATACAGAAAAAAAAGCCATTTTTCTTTTCATTATGTTTAATTTGCTGTGCATTGTTAACAGCAATTGACTTATAAAAAGCTGATAACTGTGAAAATCAACTGTCAGTGATGGCCATCAGTAGCAAACTTCAGAACGTATCTCGACTGTTGTTCTCTCGTTATCTACTGGGAACTAATACTGTTATATGTGGAGGTCTGCTAGCTGCTGGAGATGCAGTAACCCAAACCGTTGAAATGCAAGCTGATGAAAACCAGAAGTATAATTACAGTAGAACAGGTAGGTTGATAGAAGAACAAAATGAAAACTTTGAAGAAGTAAAATATTTGATTACCACATTGAAAGGGCCAGTAATTTCTGCCCTATGAGACACCTTAGCATGTTTACTTTTAGAACCAGACAGGCATTCATTTGATACTTTTATTGTAAACAGGTCATATCACATTGAACCAGCAAACTATAATACTCTTGATGTAGACACTAGAATTGTATGCAACAAATGAATTCAGACAGTTGTCAGTTATTGATGGCTCGGTACATGATAATGTGAGATCAAACACGGGTGGCTGCATTTTTAGCTCATCAGAGCACTAATTGCTCAAGGTGAGTTTTTGTGATCACCTTTTGTGATTCGTCAGTCGTCAATAATATGATACAAGATACAAGATACAAAGATACAAAGTTTTATTTTGTAAATAAAGGCCTCCGGCCCACAATACATAACATTTTTTACAACAAATTATGTGAGTTACGTATACAATATCCATGCTATATTTGTAATTCATTTCTTTTTAAAATACAATATGTAATATGAGACTTTTCTTAATTTGGAAGTGTCCTCTTAATTTATAATTGTAGAATTTTGTAAAAATTTAAATGATCAGTTCCACCAGAGTACCAAGAAAATAGAAGTTTTTGACGTAAATCTGAGTATCTAGGGCATTCAAAAAATACATGATATTCATTTTCTAATATAAAAACGTTTTCAATAGTTTGGCAATAAGGACAGTAACGATTTTCTCGATCAATATTTTGATGTCGACCCGTTTCTAATTTTAACTTGTGACATAATTATGCTTGTTAACACTCTTGAGGTCACTATTATCATATAATCTTCATGAAACTTGTTCAGTTTGTATATATCTTGCTGATTTCTAGGTTTTTATGGGTCATGTTGGTTCAAAAACTAGGTCACTAGGCCAAATTGAAGGAAAATCTTGTTAACACTCTGGAGGATGCATTTTTTATTTCAGCTATTTGAGACTTTGTCACATGTTTTGAACTAGAAATCTCATTTCATAAATTAGGTGAGTAATCTAGGGCCATCATGGCCCCCTTGATCACTTGAGCATGTTGAAACTTTGTCAAAATAATTGCCTTGATGATATCTAGGTTAAGTTTGAAAAGGTCATGTCCAGTCAAATACGAGGTCACTACGCAGTTTTTGCTTCAGTAGCTTGAAACCTTGTCAGATTTGTTTGTCTTGATAATATCTAGCCCAAGTTTGAATTATGGTCATGTTGGGTAAAAAACTGGTCAAATTGATGGAAAATCTTGATAATACTATGGAAGCAACATTTTTAACATGAGCATGTTGAAACATTTTCAGAATAATTGCCTTGATTATATCTAATCTTATTTCATATAAAGGTCATGTCTGGTCAAAAAACAGGTCACTAGGCCAAATTTGAGACAAATCTAGGGACCGCTTTGTTTGTATCAGCGGCTTGAAACTTTGTCAGAATGTTTGTCTTGTTGATAGCTAGACCAAGTTTGAATATGGGTCATGTCAGTTTAAAAAACGTAAGTCACTAGGCCAAATTGAAGGAAAATCTTTCTAACACTGACAGCAGTATTTTTAACTAGAACATGTTGAAAAACTAAATCAGAATCGGAGTTTTGATGATATCTAGGCTATGTTGATTGTTAGTCATGTCCAGTCAAAAACTAGGTCACTAGGCCAAATTGAAGGAAAATCTTGGTCACACTCTGGAAGTTGTATTTTTAGGTCACCTAGAGCCAAAGGCTCAAGGTGAGCTATTCTGATCACTTTTTGTCCGTCGTCCGTCAATCGTCCGTCCGTCGTCTGTCATTAACATTTAGATCATCTCCTCCTTAACCCTTTCCCTCATACGACAATTCTTTGTCAAAAGATAGAAAATCTCTATAATTGAATGGATTACCTATGACTAAAAGTGGAAAACAATGTGGCAAAAGGAGAAATTGCTCATTTTTAGCAATTTCTTCTTTTGTCACTATGTTTTCAAAAAGCTGTCTGCTGCAGAGGCGTCAGAAAGCGTCTATATGAGGGAAAGGGTTAACAACATGACCAATTTCAATCAAACTTCACAGGAATGTTCCTTTGGTGGACCTCTTTCAAAATTGTTCAAAGATTTAAATTCCACCAAGAACTTTGGTTACTGCAGATTCAGAAAAGGGGAAAAATACCCAAAAGTATTGGCACAAGTATTTTGCACAAATGTTCCTTGGGGTACCCTCTACCAAGATTGTTCAAATATTTCCGATCCATTGAAAAACATGGCCGCCAGGGGGCGGAGCTTGTTTTCCTTATATGTGCATTGTTAAAAGTTTAAAAATCTACTTGTCCAAAAGTACTGGCCCGATTTGAAAATTATTTTGCACAAATGTTCCTTGGGGCACCCTTTACCAAGATTGTTCAAATATTTCAGATCTGTTGAAAAACATGGCCGCCAGGGGGGCGGAGCTTGTTTTCCTTATATATGCATTGTTAAAACTTCTTGTACAAAAGTATTAGCCCAATTTGAAAACTATTTTGCACAAATGTTCCTTGGGGCACCCTTAACCAAGATTGTTCAAATATTTCCAATCCGTTGAAAAAACATGGCCCATGGCCGCCAGAGGGCGAAGCTTGTTTTCCATATATGCATTGTTAAAACTTTAAAAATCTTCTTGTCCAAAAGTATTAGCCCGATTTGAAAATTATTTTGCACAAATGTTCCTTGGGGCACCCTCTACCAAGATTGTTCAAATAAGTCCGATCCGTTGAAAAACATGGCTGTCAGGGTTGCTGCAGCATCAGAAAGGGAGCAAAATGTCCAAACTTAAAAAATCTTCTCCTCTGAATCCGCATGTCAGATTCCAATATAGTTTGGTAGAAATGTTCCTTGTGTGAGCCTCTACAAATATTGTTCAAGGCATACTGTTTGGTTGAAAAACATGGCATTCAGGAGGCATCAGAAAAGGGTCAAAATGACAAAATTTGGAAATTCCATTTTTAGCTCACCAGAGCATGTAGTGCTCAAGGTGAGTTATTGTGATCGCTTTTTTCCGTCGTCCGTCGTCAACATTTGCTTGTTAACACTCTAGAGGCAACATTTTGCATCCAATCTTTATGAAAGTTTATCAGAACATGTATCTCCATCAACTCTAGGCCAAGTTCGAAACTTGTTAACACTCTGGAAGCTACATTTTTGGCTTGAGCATGTTGAAACTTTGTCAGAATGTTTGTCTTAGTGATTTCTATGCCAAGTTCGAAACTAGGTCATGTCTGGTTAAAAACTAGGTTACTAGGTCAAGTTTATGAAAACTCTTGTTAACACTCTGGAAGCCACAATTTTGATTTGAGCATGTTGAAACTTTGTCAGAATGTTTGTCTTAGTGATTTCTAGGCCAATAGGTTACTAGGCTTAATTAAAGGAACATCTTGTTAACACTCTAAAAGCCGCATTTTAAACATGAGCATGTTGAAACTTTATTAGAAAGTTTATCTTGATGATATCTAGGCCAAGTTCAATTATGGGTCATTTTTAGCTCGACTTTTGAAAAAAAAGAGAGCTATTGTCATGACCCTGGCGTCGTCGTCGGCGGCGGCGGCGGCGGCGTGGTTGTCCGGTTAAGGTTTTTTGTTCAGCTCAGCTTTTTTTCTGTTTTCTAACAAACTGCTACTGTTAAAGTCACTAAACTTCATAAACATAATCATAATATGTTAAATAATAAAAGTATATAGCTGGAAATCTTTATTTGTTTCACTTAAAACTTCAAAACGTAAGGTTAAGGTTTTTTGTTTAGCTCAGATTTTTGACAATTTTTTACTCATGATTTTTCATATCTTAAAAACTTTTCTTTTTTTTTGCTTGAAACTTCACAAACTTGCTGAGTGTCTTAAGTTGACCTTATATAACAAGTTTCATAACTCTGTAAATAGTATTGACAAAATTATCTCCCCATTTCGATTTAGAAAATCTACTTTGAAGGGAGAAAAATGGTGATAACTGAAACACAATTTAACCTATAGCTTTGAAACTTCCTAAACTTATTCAATGTCTTAACATAACTTGATACAACAAGTTCCATAATCCTGAACTTAATATTGACCAAATTATCCCCCCTTTTGGACTAAGAAAATCTACACTGAAGGTGTTGTCATCCGGTTATGGTTTTTTATTAGCTCGACTTTTGAAAAAACAACAGCTATTGTCATGACCCTGGCGTCGTCGTCGTCCGGTTAAGGTTTTTTGTTTAGCTCATTTTTTTTCTGTTTTCTCCCTATCAGTCGAGCGTCTGTGCCGTACGCGGTGCTCTTGTTAATCTTTGTCAGGATATTTGCCTTGAAGATATCTAGGCCAAATCAAATATGGGTTTGGTCAGGTCAAAAACTAGGTCACTAGGCAAAATTGTATAAAAATCTTGTTAACACTATAGAGATTGCATTTTTGACTGGAGCAGCTTGAAATGTTGTCTGAAAGTTTGTCTTGATGATATTGCCATTGGCGCTGAAAGAGTTAAGTCTTAAAAAGCCCATTCTCAGGTGAGCGATCCAGGGCCTCATGGCCCTCTTGTTTTAAGTTCTTGTCTGATATTAAGGAAATTGAATAGGAATCTTACTTCAGTGATCCTCTACTTAATTGTTCAAGCCGTATTGATTGGTTACAAAATCATAGCAACCTCGCGTCATCACAAAAGGGGTAAATTGAACTTTTAGCTACAAATGACAACTCCTACCATTCCACTCGACCAATTTCAACGTTACTTCACAGGAAAGTTCTTTTGATGGTCCTCTTTCAAAATTGTTCAAAGACTTGTATTCTGTGTAGAACTTTTGTTGCTGCGGCATCAGAAATTGAGAAAAATAGCCAATCTTTAAAAACCTCCATCACCATAATCCATTTGTCAGATTCCAAGATAATTTGGCAGAAATGTTTTTTTGGGTGACAAAGCGGCATCAGGAAAGGTGCAAAATGACAAAACTTTATAATTCCATTCTTATTAAAGTTCTTGTTAGATTTCAAGATACAAATGGCTTTAACTGATAAACTATTTCTTTAACTGAGTGTCCACTCCTTGCAGTTTCATTTGAACTCCTGATCAATTTTCACAGATATTTGCAGTTAAATATTTGCTTCTAATTAACTATCATTCAGGTGATTGATTTAGGGCCGTCTTGGCCCTCTTGTTAAGTTGAGCGTGTCAGAAGGATTGTCTTGATAATAATTAGGTCAAATTGTAATAGGATTCATGTATGGTCATAAACAAATTGAATAGAAATCTTGCACTAGTATTAGCTTACCTGACCTCAAAATGAGTTTGACTCGTGATCTGGAGTTCACGAGTTCGATACCCGGTTGCGGCGACATTCTTTCGGGCGATGTTTTCCATTGCCTCTCACCTCTGATCTATGTGAGAAAGTAGTCAGTGGCTTCGAAAGAATGTTGTATAAGTACTGGTGTGGGAAAGCCAGGAAAACATGGGTAGGTGCACTGACCGCCGTAATATGACCAAAGCTGTTGAAAGCGGCGTTAAACTCCAAACAAACAAAACAAACAAAATGAGTTATTGTGATTGACTATGTGTTTAGCTCTCTTGTTTGATTATTTTATTTTATTATTATTACCTAAGCTCTAGATCAGGGACATTGTGCATGTTCTAACATAAATTATGTTGTGAGTACTCAAAAGAATTGTCTCCAATGAGTACCTATATCATATGGTTTGGTTGAATAATAAGAGAAAAAAGCTGTATGCCTCTTCTAATCTGGACGTCTGTATTATTTTACTATGTATTTATACAGGTCACATGTTCTGTATGGGTTTTGTACTAGGTCCATTCAACCATCTATGGTACAAAGTGTTAGATAGATACCTCCCAGGTAAAACACCTTCTACTGTCCTCAAGAAGATACTTGCAGATCAAGCCGTGGCTGCTCCATTCTTTTGTTCATCTTTCTTTTTTGGTAAGTCAATTTTAACCCTTTCTCACAAGCAACAAATTTGCAGTAGACTTGTTTGAAAACATCTAGGTAAAAATATGAAATATCTTAATAAACCAAAGTATAGTTATTGAATTGAGTTGAAAACTCCTTTTGCCACAATGTTTTCCAAGCCTGCTGCAGAGGCTTCAGAAAGCATCTGTATATGGGAAAGGGTTAAACAACATGTATTTTAACCTATAGATACAGATCAAGATAAGCCTGCACTAATCTTCATCAAGTTTATTCGCTTCTCATTTATTGAATTGGGGCAAAAAATAGCCAGGTAACATGAAAACAGATTTTTCCATCAAATGAAAGTCCAGACCAGTTTGATCATAATTTTTATGAGCTTTGTGAACAGGATCTTCATAGAGTGCTGCCCTGTCTTACAAACATCCTTGAAACGTTGGGGGTATATAAGATGAAGACATTATACAGAGCTTCAGATAATTACTTGGGTCAAATATGTTTTACTCCCTAAAATAAGTATGAAAGAGTGAATCACTACTGGAAGAGAAGAAAAAATGAATTGTCAAAATGTTTTAACTTATATAATTTTTTTTTGCTTCTTACTTTTACATAGTTATTCATCCATTCACTTCCTGTGTATCCATGAAACAGCATGAACAGTAAATTAATAACTTTGAAGAATAACCTATCTAATAACAGCAACACTTAATCATATTATTTTTAGCACACCTGAGCTATTTTGCGTTATATGGCTATAGTGAAAACTTAAAAGATCTAAAATCTTCACCGCTGAAAGTGTCTGGCCGATTTTCAAATAGTTTTGTGGAAATGTTCCTTGGGTGACCTTTTATCAGATTCCTTCAAGCCATGTTGATTGGTCAAAAACTATGCCCGCCAGGGGGCGGGGCTATTTTGCCTTATATGGCTATATAGTGATTCCACCAAGCCATGTTGATTAGGCTGGGCTGTTAGCGTATTATTGGCTTTAGTGAAAACTTTAAAAATCTTCTCCACCCAAACTATTTGGCTGATTTTCAAATCACTTAGCGGAAATGTTTCTTGGGTGACACTCTGCAAATTCCTTCAAGCCATGGTGATTAGTCAAAAAACATGGTCGCCAAGGGGCTGTTTGGAGATTTAATATGTGCCTAATGGCAGTGGAGCGATACTGGCACTCTTGGGCCTCTTGTATTAACTTACCTGACCACAAAATGAGTTAATGTGGTTGACTGTGTGGTTAGCAAGAAAAATCACATTCCATAAGTCAGGTGAGTGATCCAGGGCCATCATGGCCCTCTTGTTATAATGTATAAACAAAACTTTATTCAAACACATTCTTTTCGTGGCAAAAAGTACAGGGCGATGCAGATTAAAATACTTTTGAGAATGACATTATCTATATTCCTGTCTAATATATTTTTCTTCATGAAAATGAAAGCATTTCAGGATTCAAGCATGAGGCAGACCAATTTTGATGGATCTTCAGCAGAAAATATTGTTTGAAAAGGACAATTTGCTCATGATAAGCATTTGCTCCTTCTCTTGCAAAGTTTGCTGCCCTATTTTGAAGTTACTAATTTCTTTAATAAAGGTTTAACTCGTGTTTTCAAATCTTGTTTATTTAACAACTTAAATATAATAATACACCTCAAGACCAATTAAATCCAAAACACTTCCTGGAATCATATATAAAGGGATTTTATATCAGTAAGAGCATCAAAAGGCTCAGATTCAATTGCCACATCATAAATAACAGTGAAATTTTGTGATTTGTTTGGAATCTATTCCATATGCAATGTCGCATAATTTAATAATTTTCTTGAAAGATTCAAAACTGTACGAAATGCTAATCTCAAACAACATGTCCTCCTAATACATTTCTCGGATATCAACCAAACTGCACAGGAATGTTCCTCAATGAGATTCCTTCCAGCCATGGTTATTGGTAAAAAAACATGGCTGGCAGGGCTGTTTTGCCTTACATGGCCAAACTGAAATAAATTGAAATCAGGTGAGCGTTCATGGTCATCATGGCCCTCTTTGCAGTTTTATTCCAACCTTAATAAAAATAAAAGTAAATACACTATGATAATATTTTTCAATTTTCATTTTTAGCTTGACTAATCAAAGAATATGAGAGCTATACTACTCACCCTGGCGTCGGCGTCCACGTGAAACTTTGGTTAAGGTTTTGCATGCAAGTACTTAAATACTACATGTATTTCATTGAAACTTTATACAACCCTACTAAACTATCACACCTATGTAGATTATCAAGTTAGATAACTCTATCCTGCATTTTATGCAAGTTATTGCCCTTTTTTGCTTACTAAGTTTAACTAAATTAAGAGTCCATATCTCTGTATTGACCTGATGCATTGCTTTGAAACTTTCTACAACCCTACCCAACTACCGAACCTCAGCCACCTGTGTAGATTATCAAGTTAGATAACTCTATCCTGCATTTTATACAAATTATGGCCCTTTTTTTACTTAGAAATTCTGGTTAAAGTTGTGCGTGCTACTAAATTAAGAGTCCATATCTTAGTATTTACTAGATGCATTGCATTGAAACTTTATACAACCCTACCCAACTATCACAGTTCTGTAGATTATCAAGTATGATAACTCTATCCTACATTTTATGCAAGTTATGGCCCTTTTTGTCTCGCCCACGATAGTGGAGTGAGACATAGCAGTCACTTTTCCGGCGACGGCTACGGCAGCCGCTTTTACAAAAAGCTATATCTCGGCGGCTACGGCAGCCGCTTTTACAAAAAGCTATATCTCGGCAACCCCTGCTTGAATTTTTCTGAAACTTTGTTAGCTGTATTGTTTGGTCATGGGACATCTGTCAACGTCAACATTTTCACGGTCAAGGTCATAATTGTGCAGAACTTGACCTTTGTTAGGTAACTTAACCTCAAAACTTAACCTTCCTTATATCTCAGCAACCCCTGCTTGAATTTTTCTGAAACATTGTCAGATGTATTGTTTGGTCATGATACATCTGTCAAAGTCATAATTTTCAGGGTCAAGGTCATAATTGTGCAGAACTTGACCCTTTCTTATATCTCGGCAACCCCTACTGGAATTTTTCTGAAACTTTGTCAGATGTATTGTTTGGTCATGGGACATCTGTCAACGTCAACATTGTTCAGGGTCAAGGTCATAATTGTGCAGAACTTGACCTTTGTTAGGTAACTTAACCTCAAAACTTAACCTTTCTTTTATCTCAGTAACCCCTGCTTGAATTTTTCTGAAACTTTGTCAGATGTATTGTTTGGTCATGGGACATCTGTCAACGTCATAATTTTTAGGGTCAAGGTCATAATTGTGCAGAACTTGACCTTTCTTATATCTCAGCAATCCCTGCTGGAATTTTTCTGAAACTTTGTCAGATGTATTGTTTGGTCATGGGACATCCATTAACGTCAAAAAAAATTCAGGGTCAAGGTCATAATTGTGCAGAACTTGACCTTTGTTAGGTAACTTAACCTCAAAACTTAAAACTTTCTTATATCTCAGCAACCCCTGCTGGAATTCTGCTGAAACTTTGTCAGATGTATTGTTTGGTCATGGGACATCCATTAACGTCAAAATGTTCAGGGTCAAGGTCATAATTGTGCAGAACTTGACCTTTGTTAGATAACATAACCTCAAAACTTAACCTTTCTTATATCTCAGCAACCCTTGCTGGAATTTTTCTGAAACTTTGTCAGATGTATTGTTTGGTCATGGGACATCTGTGTCAACATCAAAATTGTCAGGGTCAAGGTCATAATTGTGCAGAACTTGACCTTTGTTAGGTAACTTAACCTCAAAACTTAAACTTTCTTATATCTCAGCAACCCCTGCTGGAATTTTTCTGAAACTTTGTCAGATGTATTGTTAGGTCATGGGACATCCGTCAACGTCAAAATTTAATGTAGTATTATTGATCACTCTTTACTTCATGTGTGAATAAATATATTAAGATATATACACATGTAGTGAGTTTATTATTTATCATGACATGTTGATAACAATGCATTGACAGACACTTACTTTTTCACATTTTATCAACTTTATTTTCTTTTTGCATAGTGATACCATTTAATATCTGATTTTCTTAGAAGGGCGAGACACCCTCAGCCCGAGGTCTTGTTAGGTAACTTAACCTCAAAACTTAACCTTTCTTATATCTCAGCAACCTCTGCTTGAATTTTTCTGAAACTTTGTCAGATGTATTGTTTGGTCATGGGACATCTGTCAACGTCAAATTGTAAGGGTCAAGGTCATAATTGTGCAGAACTTGACCTTTGTTAGGTAACTTAACCTTAAAACTTAACCTTTCTTATATCTCAGCAACCCCTGCTTGAATTGTTCTGAAACATTGTCAGATGTATTGTTTGGTCATGATACATCTGTCAACGTCATAATTTTCAGGGTCAAGGTCATAATTGTGCAGAACTTGACCCTTTCTTATATCTCAGCAACCCCTGCTGGAATTTTTCTGAAACTTTGTCAGATGTATTGTTTGGTCATGGGACATCTGTCAACGTCAACATTTTCAGGGTCAAGGTCATAATTGTGCAGAACTTGACCTTTGTTAACCTCAAAACTTAACCTTTTTTATATCTCAGCAACCTCTGCTTGAATTTTTCTGAAACTTTGTCAGATGTATTGTTTGGTCATAATCATAGTGATTGCAATTATTTACTATTTAATGTAGTATTATTGATCACTCTTTACTTCATGTGTGAATAAATATATTAAGATATATACACATGTAGTGAGTTTATTATTTTTCATGACATGTTGATAACAATGCATTGACAGACACTTACTTTTTCACATTTGCCCGAGGTCTTGTTTTACTTAGAAATTCTGGTTAAAGTTTTGCGTGCAACTACATTAAGAGACCATATCTTATTATCTACTTGATGCATTGCATTGAAACTTTATACAACCCTTCCCAACCATCACACCTATGTAAATAATCAAGTATGATAACTCTATCCAGTATATTTTGCAATATATTGCCCTTTTTTAGCTCAAGGTGAGTTATTGTGATCGCCTTTTGTCCGGCGTCCGGCGTGTGTCGTCCGGCGTCCGTCAACTTCTCCTCAGTAACCAGTGGGTCAATTAGGATAAAACTTCACAGAAAGCATCCTCTCAATGACCACACCGGATTTCCTTCAAATATTTGGGATCTATGCAGAATTCTGGTTTCCATGGCAACGAAATGAAAAAAAAAAATATATTCTTCTTCTCCCAAAGTGTATGGCCGATTTTCAAATAATTTTGTAGAAATGTTCCTTAAGTGACCCACTATCAGATTCCTTCAAGCCATGTTGATTGGTCGAAAAGCATGGCCGCAAGTGGGCAGGGTTATTTTGCCTTATATGGCTTTAGTGAAAACTTAAAAAATCTTCTACTCCCAAACTGGTTCGATGACCCTCTATCAGATTCCTTCAAGCCAAGTTGATTGGTCAAAAAAAAAAAACGCCAGGGGGGCGGGGCTATTTTGCCTTATATGGCTATAGTGAAAAATTAAAAAATCTTCTTCTCCGAAAGTGTCGGCCGATTTTCAAATAATTTTGTAGAAATGTTCCTTAAGTGACCCACTTTCAGATTCCTTCAAGCCATGTTGATTGGTCAAAAAACATGGCCGCCAGTGGGCAGGACTATTTTGCATTATATGGCTATAGTGAAAACTTAAAAAATCTTCTCCTCCAAAAGTGTCAGGCCGATTTTCAAATGATTTTGTAGAAATGATCCTAGGGTGACCGTCTATCAGATTTCTTTAAGCCAAGTTGCTTGGCCGCCAGGGGGCGGAGCTTATATAGCTAAAGTGAAAAATAATAAATCAGGTGAGCGATTCCAGGGCCATCATGGCCCTCTTGTTTAACTAGAAATTTGGTTAAAGTTTTGCATGCAACTACATTAAGAGTTGATATCCTAGTATATACGTGATGCATTGCTTTGAAACTTTATACAACCCTACCAAACTATCACAAATATGTTGATTTTCATGTTAAATAACTCTATCCTGCATTTGATGCAAGTTATGGCCCTTTTTACTTAGAAATTCTGGTTAAAGTTTTATGAGAGCTATACTACTCACCCTGGCGTCGGCGTCGGCGTCCACGTCACACTTTGGTTAAGGTTTTGCATGCAAGTTCTAAAATACTACATGTATTGCATTGAAACTTTCTACAACCCTACCAAACTATCACACCAATGTAGATAACTCTGTCCTGCATTTTATGCAAGTTATGGCCCTTTTTTATTTAGAAATTCTGGTTAAAGTTTTGCGTGCAACTAAAGTAAGAGTCCATATCTCAGTATTTACTCGATGCATTGCATTGAAACTTTCTACAACCCTACCCAATTATCCCACCTGTGTAGTTTATCAAGTAAGATAACTCTATCCTGCATTTTATGCAAGTTATGGCCCTTTTTTTACTTAGAAATTCTGGTTAAAGTTTTGCGTGCAACTAAATTGAGAGTCCATATCTCAGTATTTACTTGATGCATTGCATTGAAACTTTTTACAACTCTACCCAACTATCACACCTGTGTAGATTATCAAGTAAGATAACTCTATCCTGCATTTTATGCAAGTTATGGCCCTTTATTTAATTCTGGTTAAAGTTTTGCGTGCAACTAAATTAAGAGTCCATATCTCAGTATATACTTGACGCATTGCATTGAACCTTTATACAACCCTACCCAACTATCACACCTATGTAGATTATCAAGTTAGATAACTCTATCCTGCATTTTATGCAAGTTATGGAACTTTTTTTACTTAGAAATTCTGGTTAAAGTTTTGCGTGCATCTAAATTAAGACTCCATATCTCAGTATTTACTTGATGCATTGCATTGAAACTTTCTACAACCCTACCCAACTATTACACCTGTGTAGATTATCAAGTATGATAACTCTATTCTGCATTTTATGCAAGTTATGGCCCTTTCTTTACTTAGAAATTCTGGTTAAAGTTTTGCGTGCAACTAAATTAAGAGTCCACGTCTCAGTAAATACTTGATGCATTGCATTGAAACTTTCTACAACCCTACCCAACTATCACACCTGTGTATATGATCAAGTATGATAAATCTATCCTGCATTTTATGCAAGTTATGGCCTTTTTGGACTTATAAATTCTGGTTAAAGTTTTGCATGCAACTACATAAAGAGACAATCTCTTAGTAACTACTTGATGCATTGCATTGAAACTTTATACAGCCCTTACCAACCATCACATCTATGTAAACAATCAAGTATGATTACTCTATCCAGCATTTTATGCAAGTTATGGACCTTTTTGGACTTAGAAATTTTGGTTAAAGTTTTGCAACTACATTTAGAGTGTAATCTCAGTTACAACTTGAAAAATTGTATTGAAACTTTATACAACCTTTCCCAATTGCACAACTATAAACACAACCAATTAAGATAACTCTATCCTGTATATGGTGCAAATTGTTGCCCTTTTTTTACTTAGAAATTATGGTTAAAGGTTTGTGTGAAACTACATTTAAGAGTCCATATCTTAGTAACTACTTGATGCATTCCATTGAAAGGTTATACAACCCTTTCTAACCATCACACCTATGAAAATAATCATGTTAAATAACACTATCCTGCATAGAATGCAAATTATCACCCACTAAGAAATTGTGGTTAATGTTTTGCATGCAACTACATTAGAGTCCATTATCTCAGTAACTTAAATAAGCGGTGGAATAGTCGAGCGCGCTGTCCTCCGACAGCTCTTGTTTTACTTAGAAATTATAGTTAAAGGTTTGCGTGCAACTACATTAAGAGTCCATATCTTAGTAACTACTTGATGCATTCCATTGAAACGTTATGCAACGCTTCCTAACCATCACACCTATTAAAATTATCAAGTTGAATAACTCTTTCCTGCATATAATGCAAATTATCACCCTTTAAGAAATTGTTGATAATGCTTTGCATGCAACTACATTAAAGTCCATTATCTCATTAACTTAAATAAGCGGTGGAATAGTCAAGCGCGCTGTCCTCCGACAGCTCTTGTTTCTTAAATTATTATTAATTATAATATTTTGAGGATCATTATTTGAGCTGATGCTATGGCCATTTGTGTGTATGCGTGAGTATCTCTGTTTGTATGTTGCCATTTTTAGCTCACCATAGAAGGTGAGTTATTGTGATTGCCTAATGTCCGGCATGCGTCATGCGTCCATCAACATCTTCTCCTCAGTAACCATTGGATCAATTGGGATGAAACTTAACAGCAAGCATCCTCTTAATGTACTCTCCAGAATTCCTTCAAATTATTTGGATCCATTCAGAATTCTGTCGACCAAACAAAAGAAATTTAAAAAATTCTTCTTCTCACAAACTGGTATGCTGATTTTTAAATAATTCTATAGAAATGTTCCTTGGGTGACACTATCAGATTTCTTAAGCCATGTTGATTGGTCAAATAACATGGCCACCAGGAGGAGGGGCTGTTTTGCTCCCAATGTGTCAGGCTGATTTTCAAATAATTTAGTAGAAATATTAAGGGTGATCTTACCAGATACCTTCAAGCCATGTTGATTGGTGGACCTTCTAAATCTATCATATTTTTTCAAGCCACGTTGATTGGTCAAAATACATGGCCACTAGGGGGTGGGGCTGTTTTGCCTTATATGGCTGTAATGAAAACTTTAAAAAATCTTCTTCTCCAAAAGTATATGTTTTCCAAATAATATTGTAGAAATGTTTCTCTGGTGACCCTCTATCAGATTCTGTCAAGCCATGTTGATAAGTTGTAAAACATGGCCGCCAGAGGGCAGGGCTGTTTTGCTATATATGTGGCTATAGTGAAAATTTTAAAAATAATTATCCAAAACCAGTTGGCCTATTTTCAAATAATTTCTCAGATAAATGTTTCTATCAGATTCCTTTTAGCCATTTTGATTGGTTGAAAAACATGGCCACCAGGAGGCAGAGGTATTCATAATTCTGCCTTATTAGTCGCCGGGCAGAAGCCCGCGACTTCTATTTTTAATAGCTTTTCGGAAATCACATGGGAGGGCGGCTTATTATTAGAAAGAAACAAATCTAGATGATTTGAACATATTACAATTGTGGTTGTTTACGAACACTAATAAATGACACATCTAAAATGAAATAAATATTCCGATTTTTTAATGTTTGCAGTTTTTTTTATTTCACTCGCATTTAAGTTTTTTGTCTTATTTACGAAGACAAAAGTGGTCCCTCCAAGACGTGAACCAACACCCCCTAATGCAGACTCTTATGTGTCATCATTGAGGTCAATTTCGGATTCTCCTTTTAATAGCAATTTTAACTTACTAAATGTTGTTTTCATGTTCAAAGAGATGTCTTGATTTGTGTAGAATTCATTTAATAATGTTAATCCATGAATATCTAAAGTAGGAACTGTTTCTAAGCTAAATATAGACCCTATTCTGTTGTGTAGGTTCGTGACCTTTAACATCTATTTTCGCGCATGCGCATTTCGATATGAAAAAGCGAGTGATATTATTTTATTTTAGACAAGTACAAGACGAATGTTTGACGCAAAGCGTCAAAGAGAAGCCGCAATATTTCGTTGTACATGTAGAAATAAGAAAAAAAGAACATTTTTAAATCCACAAACAATAGAACAATTTAAACTGTAGACTGCTGATATATTTCTCCTTTTGAAGACTTTTGTTTTCTTCAAATTACCTCCCTTTAAAGCAATACCAGGATATTTACCTTGTGATTCGAATAAGATTGACAAACATTGAAATTATATGAATGAATACTATTATTTAAATAAGTAAAAACAGCAAAATTAAATTTAAGCCAAGATAAATGTGTACACATTTCGTTAATTTTTTATAGATACCCTAATGTATAGGTGAATATAAAATTTATAAGTAAATGTTTTCATTTCAACATTCCCAATGTTTGAATAGACTAAGGAAAGTCAAGAATACATAAATAAATCAATGCAGTCTTTTCCGGCGACATTGATGCCTTGCATCAACTTTCTCTTGTATGTTATTGTAAAGGTCAAATTACGCTAAATACATCCGCGGACCCTTTGATCTACACTACTGAAGTCCCTAAATAAACCTTTGTTTGTGTAGAAATGAGTGTATACCATCACCAGTGTGTATTGAATATATGACAATGAGTTTAAATGCATTGCGAATGTGTATAGGATGCACTGGAAATGATTGATTTGATGACTTTTATTTTTTTGACCTTGTCTGAAAGTGAAAGTAGAGAATGCTAAACACCGGTTTGTCCGGGACCTTTTTTGTCGTAAATGACGGTAACCATTTTCGCCTGGTGAGTTCTTTCTTGCATAATACATGACCCCACATTTTCTTTGGATTGTTTTAAAGCTAAGAGGTAACTCTTTTCAATGATATATGGTGTTCTCTATGGGAAATGCTTAGAAAGTGTGACAATTGATGACTGAAGTTGGTCGATTTACATGGAAACAAAGAAGGAATTTATTTAGTGTATTGTGACCTAAAAACTTTAAAAAAATTCTTCTACAAACGTATCTGGCCATTTTCCAAATCATTTTGTAGATATGTTCCTTGTGACCTTCAAGCCATGTTGATAAGCCGAAATTCATGCCTACCAGAGGGCCGGGCTTTTTTTTACATAAATGGCTTTAGTAAAAACTTTTAAAATCTTCTTCTCGGAAATTATCCGGCTAATTTCCAAATAATATTTTAGAAATGTTCCTTGGGTGACCCTCAGTCAAATTCCTTCAAGCCTTGTTGATTGGACGGAAAGCATGGCTGCATTTTAAGGGTGTGGGGCTGTTTAACCTTATAAGGTTATAGTTATGCAATGTTTGCCTAATGATAGTGGAGGCCAGAAGGGCTTATGTCGTGGCGATTTGTCCGTCGTGAGTGCGTCCGTGCGTCTGTCCGTCCGTAAACAATTTCTGGTTAACACGATACAGTCTTCACTTTTGATTGTATCTCAACCAAACTTATACAGTAGTTAGATATCCATGAGAGCTTGGTTCCTTTCGAAAACCAGCCACAGATCCGCCCATGCATGACTGGATTATGGCCCTTGAAATGGTCAAAATTGCTATAAAAGAGCTTGTTAACACGATACAGTCTTCACTTTTGATTGTATCTCAACCAAACTTATACAGTAGTTAGATATTCATGAGAGCTCGGTTCCTTTCGAAAAATCTTTATTTTTTATTGTATCTCAACCAAACTTATACAGTAGTTAGATATCCATGAGAGCGATTCCTTTCGAAAACAAGCCAGATCCGCCCCATTCATGACTGAATTATGGCCCTTGAAATTGTCAAAATTGCTATAATAGGGCTTGTTAACATGATACAGACCTTATTAACCAGGTTTTCCAAAGGAAAAATCTGATTATCAGTTTGGCGAAGTCGGCGAGCGGGCCGTTGGGCGGGCGGGCATCAACTTTCCTTGTCCGGACCATAACTTTGCCATGCATAGAGATATTTTCAAATAACTTGGCACAAACATGCACCATGCACGATGTGCCAAATGCAAAAAAAAATTCTGTAGATTCAAGGTCAAGGTCACAGTGATAAGAAATAGACTTTAATTGAACTTTTCTTGTCCGGACCATAACTTTATGGATAAAAAAAAGATATTTTCAAATGGCACAAACATGCACCATATCAAGACGATGTGCCAAATGCAAATGCAAATGCAAATGTGTTTAGCTTCCAGGTCAAGGTTCAGACCATAACTTTACCATGCATATAGATATTTTCAAATAACTTCGCGCAAATATGCTCCATATTAAATAACTTGGCAATTTAAAAGAATATAACATAGATATGAGTAAGTTTCATAACCTCGGGCCCTGGATCTAGTCTGTTTGCAAAGGCATAAACGTGTTACTATCAAGTAAAGGGTTAAGGCAGATCACTGATTATCAACCTGGCATTAGGGATCCTAAAATGTGGCTGCTTACAACAAAAGGTTGCTTAATATCTGTTATCTATTATATGTTCTTAATAAATGAGGCCATCAACACATGCTTGACTGTATTGAACTGATATTTGTTAGATAAAATTGTGATATATTTAATTGACAAAGTAATTATGATTATTCATCAATAGAAATATTCCCTGTTACTTGAATTACTAGCTTTGATTAACTATTAACAGAAAGGTTTGACAGATCTGTTAATTCTTAATCAAACAAACACCTTCCATTATAGAAAACCTGGTTTCATGGAATTCCCATGTCTTGTTTTTGATTGTATCTCAATCAAACTTATACAGCTAGTAGTTAGATATCCATGAGAGTTTGGTTCATTTCTAAAAAACGGCCAGATCTACCCATGCATGGCTGGATTATGGCCCTTGAAATTGTCAAAATTGCTATAATACAGCTTGTGAACACAATAGAGCTTCCATTTACTATCTGATCTTCACCAAACTTAGATGGTATTTGAATATTGATGACATATTGGTTCCTTTTGAAACAAGCCAGATCAATGCCAGTAGAGCATAGGCCCTCATGGGCCTCTTGTTTAAAATATCTGATGACTGTTGCAAAGGGTTTAATTATTACTTTTAACTTTTCTTTGCAGGTATGTCAATCTTTGAAGGTAAAACAGTACAGGGAGGAATTGATGAAGTGAAGAAGAAATTTCTTTTTGTTTACATTGTAAGTACTACTAACCAATGGTAGCTTGGGTTTTATAGGGATCTCTAATTATTTACTGGTTCGTACTTTATCATCTGGATACTTTTGATACAGAGTAGAGAAGGAGAACATTGATTGAAGGATTATATTTAGATTAATAAAATTTCATACAGTCTTGGCCTTTTCCCTCATACATCTGCTGTATAGACAACTTTAAAAATATCTAGGCAAAATTAAATAAACTTTTTCAACAGTGGCAAAAATGGTGGCAAAAAGTTGTAAGCTGCAGAGGTGTCAGAAAAGTGTATGAAAGAGTAAAACCCGTTGAAAAAAAATCGCAAGAAACTTGACAAAGCTGCTTCAGTGTCAATGAGGTCAATAGCTATACAAAGTGCCATTAAAATCACCTAAAAGTATTCAATATTTTCAACATTGCAGCAGATGACTTTTGAAAATAATATTTTTAAGTCTGTATAGAAATTTGAAGCATTTCCATATGTGTTAATTGTTATTTCTTAGATGTTCTTAGATGTCTTCAGATAAACTGCTCCGGGAAACAAATTACTATAATCCATTTGTCACTAAAATAACTAACCTTGATGTGTGCTCATTATACCAGCTCAGTTGAAGGTCAAGATCACTCATAGAGATCAAAGGGCATATGACTTGAACTACTTGAGGGATTTTGAAATAAATGTTCACCATATTGAGACTACATGCTTGCAAGCATAGTTAAAGGTAAAGGTCAAAGGTCTTTTGATTATATTTCGTGTCGCCATTTCACGTGTACAGCTTGAAGGATTTTGAAATAACTCGCCATAAATGTTCACCATAGCACGCAAAGCACATGTTTCTGCAATCTCTGTTGAAGGTAGAGGTCACATTTATAGGTCAAAGGTTATATGACTATCATGTCTGTTTTATATTCTTCACTATATTGAGACGATGTGAAAAGCCCTGTTTCAATAATTTTGATTGAAGGTCAAGGTCGTATCATTTAATTTTTTGTCTGCTCCATATCTCTTGAAGTAGTTTGAAGCATTTTGAGTGGATGTGCAGAGGGCAAGTTTCTGCCATACTAATTTTATACGAATATCCTGTATCAGTATTACAATAACTAAAAAACTGCCATAGGATAGACAAATGTTTGTGTTTAGATAAGCCCATCTAGTTCTGTACTGAAACTAACCATTCAAAGAAGTATTTTAAGGAATTTCTTCCGACAGTGTAATTTTGATCAGTTGATAGAATGAATACACAGGGAGATGTTTATCTGCACTCATCAAAAGTAACATCAGGCTGCCTTCCTTGAGCATGGCTCATGGACTAGGAAAAAGTAGCTATGGCTATTATAAAATAATAGAACATGGTTTATTTACATGTGTACATCTGGCAATTAGGGATTTTCATGATGCCCCGCTTTGACATAATGTAAAGTTATATTGTTTAGGGTCTTCATGACACCCACCTTGACATCATGTAAAGTTATATTGTTTAGGGTCTTCATGACACACGCTTTGACATCATGTAAAGTTATATTGTTTGGGGTCTTCATGACACCCCGCTTTGCCATCATGTAAAGTTATATTGTTTAGGGTCTTCATGACAACGCTTTGACATCATGTAAAGTTGCATTGTTTGGGGTCTTCATGATGGGTCGCTTTGACATCATGTAAAGTAATATTGTTTAGGGTTTTTATGACACAAACTTTGACATCATGTACAGTTATATTGTTTAGGGTCTTCATGACACCCCACTTTGACATCATGTAGAGTTATATCGTTTGGGGTCTTCATGACACCCTACTTTCACATCATGTAAAGGTATATTGTTTGGGGTCTTTATGACACACGCTTTGACATCATGTAAAGTTATATTGTTTGGGGTTTTCATGACCCACGCTTTGATATCATGTAAAGTTATATTGTTTTGGATCTTCATGACACCCTCTTTGACATCATGTAAAGTTATATTGTTTGGGGTCTTCATGATACCCCGCTTTGACATCATGTAAAGTTATATTGTTAAGGGTCTTCATGATGGGTTGCTTTGACATCATGTAAAGATAAATTGTTTGGGGTCTTCATGATACCCTGCTTTGACATCATGTAAAGTTATATTGTTTAGGGTCTTCATGACACAAGTTTTGACATCAAGTGAAGTTATATTCGTTAGGGTCTAAATGACACACGCTTTGACATCATGTAAACTTATATTGTTTGAGGTCTTCATGACACATGCTTTGACATCATGTAAAGTTATATTGTTTTGGGGTCTTCATGATACCCCGCTTTGACATCATGTAAAGTTATATTGTTAAGGGTCTTCATGACATCATGTAAAGTTATATTGTTTGGGGTCTTCATGACACACGTTTTGACATCATGTAAAGTTATATTGTTTGGGGTCTTCATGACACACACTTTGACATCATGTAAAATTATATTGTTTGGGGTTTTCATGGCACACGCATTGACATCATGTAAAGTTATATTGTTTCGGGTCTTTATGACACCTGCTCCGACATCATGTAAAGTTATATTGTTTCGGGTCTTCATGACACAAGCTTTGACATCATGTGAAGTTATATTGTTTGGGGTCTTCATGACAGAAGCTTTGACATCATTTAAAGTTATATTGTTTCGGGTCTTCATGACACAAGCTTTGACATCATGTAAAGTTATATTGTTCGGGGTCTTCATGACACCCGCTTTGACATCATGTAAAGTTATATTGTTTGGGGTCTTAATGACACCCTGCTTTGACATCATGTAAAGTAATATTGTTTCTGGGTCTTCATGACATCATGTAAAGTTATATTGTTTGGGGTCTTCATGACACCCGCTTTGACATCATATAAAGTTATATTGTTTGGTGTTTTTATGATGGGTCGCTTTGACATCATGTAAAGTAATATTGTTTGGCGTCTTAATGACACACGTTACCTTTGACATCATGTTATGTTATACAGTTTGGGGTCTTCATGACACACACTTTGAAATCATGTAAAGTTATATTGTTAAGGGTCTTCATGACACCCCGCTTTGACATCATGTAAAGTTATATTGTTTAGGGTTGTCATGATACACGCTTTGACATCATGTAAAGTTATATTGTTTAGGGTTTTCATGACACCCCGCTTTGCCATCATGTAAAGTTATATTGTTTAGGGTCTTCATGATACCCACTTTGACATCATGTAAAGTTATATTGTTTGGGGTCTTCATGACACCCCGCTTTGACATCATGTAAAGTTATATTGCTTGGGGTTTTCATGACACCCCGCTTTGACATCATGTAAAGTTATATTGTTTGGGGTCTTCATGATGGGTCGCTTTGACATCATGTAAAGTTATATTGTTTAGGGTTTTCATGACACCTTCTTTGACATCATGTCAAGTTATATTGTTTGGGGTCTTCATGATACCCTGCTTTGACATCATGTAAAGTTATATTGTTTGGGGTCTTTATGATACACGCTTTGACATCATGTAAAGATAAATTGTTTAGGGTTTTCATGACACCCTCTTTGACATCATGTAAAGTTATATTGTTTGGGGTCTTCATGACACCCCCCTTTGACATCATGTAAAGTTATATTGTTTGGGGTCTTCATGATGGGTCGCTTTGACATCATGTAAGTTATATTGTTTAGGGTCTTCATGATACACACTTTGACATCATGTAAATATAAATTGTTTAGGGTTTTCATGACACCCTCTTTGACATCATGTAAAGTTATATTGTTTGGGGTCTTCATGACACTCCGCTTTGACATCATGTAAAGTTATATTGTTTGGGGTCTTCATGATACACGCTTTGACATCATGTAAAGATAAATTGTTTAGGGTTTTCATGACACCCTCTTTGACATCATGTAAAGTTATATTGTTTGGGGTCTTCATGACACCCCGCTTTGACATCATGTAAAGTTATATTGTTTGGGGTCTTCATGATGGGTCGCTTTGACATCATGTAAAGATAAATTGTTTAGGGTTTTCATGACACCCTCTTTGACATCATGTAAAGTTATATTGTTTGGGGTCTTCATGATGGGTCTCTTTGACATCATGTAAAGTTATATTGTTTAGGGTCTTCATGATACACGCGTTGACATCATGTAAAGTTATATTGTTTAGGGTTTTCATGACACCCTCTTTGACATCATGTAAAGTTGTATTGTTTGGGGTCTTCATGATAGGTCGCTTTGCCATCATGTAAAGTTATATTGTTAAGGGTCTTCATGATACACGCTTTGACATCATGTAAAGTTATATTGTTTGGGTTTTTCATGACACGCCGCTTTGACATCATGTAAAATTATATTGGCAATAGACTTGTGAGACTAAACTTCTAATATTTTTGTCAAATGAAGCATTTAGGTATATATGACTCTTGTGAAACTGTGTTGATGAATAGGCTTATCAGAGTCTTCATTGTATGCAGAAATGTAATTGAGAAATTGCTCATGAAGAGCTATCTTTCCTTTTGCCACAATGTCTTCAATTCTATTCAATAAATTAAATATTGCTTCAATAGATTTTCAATCTTTTGGCTTAGATTTCTTTTAAGTCATCTGTTGTGGATTTGTTGCATGAAGGAAAGAGTTAAGACCCCAAATAGCAAAATGTTATTCATATTGATTGCTGTATGTTTGGGGAAGGCACATATCCTAGCCTTGTACTGGTTTGTTTACACAGGATCATAAAAATGTAAACTGTCGCCATAATATATAATGTTGAACACGGTATAAAACCCCAATAAAGCTGTTTCCCAACAGAGCAGGATAGAAATTCAGTGGAACTTAAAAATGACAAGGAGATGAGCTTTATTGGATTAAATAGATTCTACATTTATTATTTGAGTGGTCATTCATACAACACATTCTGGGAGCATCAATCAGTTGCCCCGATTTTCTTATGGTTTGTGAAAATATTACAGCAAAAGGTGTAATTGTCATAATAAGCAGTATCTATGCAATATTTTCACTTTTATTAGCTAAGATTAATAATTAACTTTCATTTACAGAGAATATTTAGGTTTTTGCTTGTTAATTAGTTGTCTGGTACAAAGTTGCTGTATGTAGGAAGGGGTAAATGTATGTGGGAATGGGTTAATGTATGTGGGAATTGGTTAATGTATGTGGGGAGGGGTTAATGTATGTGGGAAGGGGTTAATGTATGTGGGGAGGGGTTAATGTATGTTGGAAGGGGTAATTGTATGTGGGAATGGGTTAATGTATGTGGGGAGGGGTTATTGTATGTGGGAAGGGGTTAATGTATTTGGGAAGGGTTTGCTGTATGTGGGAAGGGTTTGCTGTATGTGGGAAGGGGTTAATGTATATGGGAAGGGGTTAATGTATGTGGGAATAGGTTAATGTATGTGGGGAGGGGTTAATGTATGTAGGGAGGGGTTAATGTATGTAGGAAGGGGTAAATGTATGTGGGAAGGGGTTAATGTATGGCAGAATGGGTAAATGTATGTGGGAAGGGGTTAATGTATATGGGAAGGGGTTAATGTATGTGGGAAGGGTTTGCTGTATGTGGGAAGGGGTTAATGTATGTGGGGAGAGGTTAATGTATGTGGGAAGGGGTTTGCTGTATGTGGGAAGGGTTTGCTGTATATGGGAATGGGTTAATGTATGTGGGAAGGGGTTAATGTATGTGGGAAGGGGTTAATGTATGTGGGAAGGGTTAATGTATGTGGGAAGGGGTAAATGTATGTGGGAAGGGTTCATGTATGTGGGAAGGGTTAATGTATGTGGGAAGGGGTTAATGTATGGCAGAATGGGTAAATGTATGTGGGAAGGGATTAATGTATCTGGGAAGGGGTTAATGTATGTGGGAAGGGTTTTATGTATGTGGGAAGGGGTTAATGTATGTGGGAAGGGCTTAATGTATGTGGGATGGGGTAAATGTATGTGGGAAGGGGTTGCTGTGTATGGGAAGGGGTTAATGTATGTGGGAAGGGTTTTATGTATGTGGGAAGGGGTTAATGTATGTGGGAAGGGCTTAATGTATGTGGGATGGGGTAAATGTATGTGGGAAGGGGTTGCTGTGTATGGGAAGGGGTTAATGTATGTGGGAAGGGGTTTGCTGTGTATGGGAAGGGGTTAATGTATGGGAAGGGGTTAATGTATGTGGGAAGGGTTTGCTGTATGTGGGAAGGGGTTAATGTATGTGGGATGGGTTTGCTGTGTATGGGAAGGGGTTAATGTATGGGAAGGGGTTAATGTATGTGGGAATGGGTTAATGTATGTGGGAAGGGTTTGCTGTGTATGGGAAGGGGTTAATGTATGGGAAGGGGTTAATGTATGTGGGATGGGTTTGCTGTGTATGGGAAGGAGTTAATGTATGTGGGAATGGGTTAATGTATGTGGGAAGGGGTTAATGTATGTGGGATGGGTTTGCTGTATGTGGGAAGGGTTTGCTGTGTATGGGAAGGGGTTAATGTATGTGGGAAGGGTTTGCTGTATGAGGGAAGGGGTTAATGTATGTGGGAAGGGGTTAATGTATGTGGGAAGGGTTTGCTGTATGTGGGATGGGTTTGCTGTGTATGGGAAGGGGTTAATGTATGTGGGAATGGGTTAATGTATGTGGGAATGGGTTAATGTATGTGGGAAGGGTTTGCTGTGTATGGGAAGGGGTTAATGTATGTGGGATGGGTTTGCTGTGTATGGGAAGGGGTTAATGTATGTGGGAATGGGTTAATGTATGTGGGAAGGGGTTAATGTATGTGGGATGGGTTTGCTGTATGTGGGAAGGGGTTAATGTATGTGGGAAGGGGTTAATGTATATGGGAAGGGGTTAATGTATGTGGGAAGGGGTTTGCTGTGTATGGGAAGGGGTTAATGTATGGGAAGGGGTTAATGTATGTGGGAAGGGTTTGCTGTATGTGGGAAGGGGTTAATGTATGTGGGAAGGGGTTAATGTATGTGGGATGGGAAGGGGTTAATGTATGTGGGAATGGGTTTGCTGTGTATGGGAAGGGGTTAATGTATGGGAAGGGGTTAATGTATGTGGGATGGGTTTGCTGTGTATGGGAAGGGGTTAATGTATGTGGGATGGGTTTGCTGTGTATGGGAAGGGGTTAATGTATGTGGGAATGGGTTAATGTATGTGGGAAGGGTTTGCTGTGTATGGGAAGGGGTTAATGTATGGGAAGGGGTTAATGTATGTGGGATGGGTTTGCTGTGTATGGGAAGGAGTTAATGTATGTGGGAATGGGTTAATGTATGTGGGAAGGGTTTGCTGTGTATGGGAAGGGGTTAATGTATGTGGGATGGGTTTGCTGTGTATGGGAAGGGGTTAATGTATGTGGGAATGGGTTAATGTATGTGGGAAGGGGTTAATGTATGTGGGATGGGTTTGCTGTATGTGGGAAGGGTTTGCTGTGTATGGGAAGGGGTTAATGTATGTGGGAAGGGGTTAATGTATATGGGAAGGGGTTAATGTATGTGGGAAGGGGTTAATGTATGTGGGATGGGGTTAATGTATATTGGAAGGGGTTAATGTATGTAGGAAGGGTTAATGTATATGGGATGGGGTAAATGTATGTAGGAAGGGGTAAATGTATGTGGGAAGGGGTAAATGTATGTGGGATGGGGTTAATGTATGTGGGATGGGGTTAATGTATGTGGGAAGGGGTTAATGTATGTGGGATGGGCTTAATGTATGTGGGAAGGGTTAATTAATGTATGTGGGATGGGGTTAATGTATGTGGGACGGGGTAAATGTATGTGGGATGGGGTTAATGTATGTGGGATGGGGTTAATGTATGTAGGAAGGGTTAATGTATGTGGGATGGGGTTAATGTATGTGGGATGGGGTTAATGTATGTAGGAAGGGTTAATGTATGTGGGATGGGGTTAATGTATTTGGGAAGGGTTTGCTGTATGTGGGAAGGGTTTGCTGTGTATGGGAAGGGGGTAAATGTATATGGGAAGGGTTTGCTGTATGTGGGAAGGGGTAAATGTATGTGGGAAGGGTTTGCTGTATGTGGGAATGGGTTAATGTATGTGGGAAGGGGAAATGTATGTGGGAAGGGTTTGCTGTATGTGGGAAGGGGTTAATGTATGTGGGAATGGATTAATGTATGTGGGAAGGGGTTAATGTATGTGGGAAGGAGTTAATGTATGTGGGAAGGGGTTAATGTATGTGGGAAGGGTTTAATGTATTTGGGAAGAGTTTGCTGTATATGGGAAGGGGTAAATGTATGTGGGAAGGGGTTATTGTATGTGGGAAGGGGTTAATGTATTTGGGAAGGGTTTGCTGTATATGGGAATGGGTTAATGTATTTGGGATGGGGTTAATGTATGTGGGAAGGGGTTAATGTATTTGGGAAGGGTTTGCTGTATATGGGAAGGCGTTAATGTATGTGGGAAGGGGTAAATGTATGTGGGAAGGGTTAATGTATGTGGGAAGGGGTAAATGTATGTGGGAAGGGTTAATGTATGTGGGAAGGGGTTAATGTATGTAGGAAGGGGTAAATGTATGTGGGAATGGTTAATGTATGTGGGAAGGGGTTAATGTATGTAGGAAGGGGTAAATGTATCTGGGAAGGGTTAATGTATGTGGGAAGGGGTAAATGTATGTGGGAAGGGGTTAATGTATGTGGGAAGGGGTTAATGTATGTAGGAAGGGGTAAATGTATGTGGGAATGGTTAATGTATGTGGGAAGGGGTTAATGTATGTAGGAAGGGGTAAATGTATGTGGGAAGGGTTAATGTATGTGGGAAGGGGTAAATGTATGTGGGAAGGGGTTAATGTATATGGGAAGGGGTTAATGTATGTGGGAATGGGTTAATGTATGTGGGAGGGGTTAATTAATGTATGTGGGAAGGGGTTAATGTATGTGGGAATGGGTTAATGTATGTGGGAGGGGTTAATTAATGTATGTGGGAAGGGGTTAATTAATGTATGTGGGAAGGGGTTAATTAATGTATGTGGGAAGGGGTTAATTAATGTATGTGGGAAGGGGTTAATTAATGTATGTGGGAAGGGGTTAATGTTTGTGGGAAGGGGTTAATGTATGTGGGAAGGGGTTAATGTATGTGGGAAGAAGTTGCTGTATGTTGGAAGGCGTTAATGCAGACTCAAATACATGAACAGTATTATTATTACAGGTTGACTGGTTCATTTGGCCTCCAGCACAGTTTATTAATTTTTATTTCCTGCCCCCACATTTACGTGTAGCATATGTGTCAACTATAACATTATTTTGGAATACCCTAGCATCTTGGATAAAACACAGAGTAAGTATTGACTAGCTACTTTTACACCTTCATTGACTCAACCCTTTCTCACATAAACCAATATTGATGCATCTGCAGGAGATGACTTATAATGAGCAATTTCTCCTTTCATCAAAATATTTTTTTTATTCTATTTAATAATCATACTTTTATTTTTAGCTTTACTGGCCAAAGGCCAGAAGAGCTTATGCCGTGGTGTGGTGTCCGTCGTCTGTGCGTGCGTGTGTCCGTCCGTAAACAATTGCTTGTGAACGCGATACAGTCTTCAGTTTTGATTGTATCTCAATCAAACTTATACAGTAGTTAGATATTAATGAGAGCTCGATTTCTTTCGCAAACCAGCCAGATCCGCCCATGCAAGACTGGATTATGGCCCTTGGAATTGTCAAAATTGCTATAATAGAGCTTGTGAACACAATAGAGGCTCCATTTACAATCTGATCTTCACCAAACTTACACAGTAGTTAGGTATTCATGAGAGCTTGGTTCCTTTTGTAAACCAGCCAGATCCGCCCATGCAAGACTGGATTATGGCCCTTGAAATTGTCAAAATGGCTATAATTGAGCTTGTGAACACAATATAGGCTCCATTTACTGACTAATCTTCACTAAACTCAGATAGTAGTTAGGTATTCATGAGAGCTCGGTTCTTTTCGAAAACCAGCCAGATGTGCCCTTGCATGACTGGATTATGGCCCTTGAAATTGTCAAAATTGCTATAATACAGCTTGTGAACACAATAGAGCCTCCATTTACTATCTGATCTTCACCAAACTTAGATAGTAGTTAAATATTGATGAGAGCTTGGTTCCTTTTGAAAACCAGCCAGATGTGCCCTTGCATGACTGGATTATGGCCCGTGAAATTGTCAAAATTGCTATAATACAGCTTGTGAACACAATAGAGCCTCGATTTACTATCCGATCTTCACCAAACTTTGATAGTAGTTGAATATTGATGAGAGCTCGGTTCCTTTCGCAAACCAGCCAGATCCGCCAATGCAAGACTGGATTATAGCCCTTGAAATTGTCAAAATTGCTATAATACAGCTTGTGAACACAATAGAGGCTCAATTTACAATCTGATCTTCACCAAACTTACACAGTAGTTAGGTATCCATGAGAGCTTGGTTCCTCCTTTTGTAAACCAGCCAGATCCGGCCATGCAAGACTGGATTATGGCCCTTGAAATTGTCAGAATTGCTATTATAGAGCTTGTGAACGCGATAAAGTCTTCAGTTTTAATTGTATCTCAATCAAACTTATACAGTAGTTAGATATCCATGAGAGCTTGGTTCCTTTCGCAAACCAGCCAGATCCGCCCATGCAAGACTGGATTATGGCCCTTGAAATTGTCAAAATGGCTATAATTGAGCTTGTGAACACAATATAGGCTCCATTTACTAACTAATCTTCACTAAACTCAGATAGTAGTTAAATATTGATGAAAGCTCGTTTCTTTTCGAAAACCAGCCAGATGTGCCCTTGCATGACTGGATTATGGCCCTTGAAATTGTCAAAATTGCTATAATACAGCTTGTGAACACAATAGAGCCTCCATTTACTATCAGTTCTTCACCAAACTTAGATAGTAGTTAAATATTGATGAGAGCTTTGTTCCATTTGAAAACCAGCCAGATGTGCCCTTGCATGACTGGATTATGGCCCTTGAAATTGTCAAAATTGCTATTATACAGCTTGTGAACACAATAGAGCCTCGATTTACTATCCGATCTTCACCAAACTTTGATAGGAGTTGAATATTGATGAGACCTCGGTTCCTTTCGCAAACCAGCCAGATCCGCCAATGCAAGACTGGATTATGGCCCTTGAAATTGTCAAAATTGCTATAATACAGCTTGTGAACACAAAAGAGCCTCCATTTACTATCCGATCTTCACCAAACATACATGCTCTGGATTGAAAATGACCAAAGAACCATACCCAGTAGCATAGGCCCTCATGGGCCTCTTGTTTAAGATTTTCCATAGTTTTCTTAGATATTTTCAAAGTTGTCTGCTACAGATGTGTCGTATGTAGGCATTTATCACAGTTTAAATCTGCTTGTATTAAAGCCACTTGTAGGGCCATTTTAACAGCACCTGAGCCAAATGCTCATGAGGATCTATTGAGATTACTCTGTCCATTTTCTCCTTGTCGTTTTGCCTTTCGTCATTACCTTTTAGCTTCAAACAACATATCTTGCTTTGTATTTAGCGTTGGGGATTTGAAACTGGTGGTCATAGCACATTTCCTAGCCTAGTACTGGGTTGTTTACCAAGGAATCATCAATAATTGGGAAACTGAACTATTGTTGAAAATGGCATAAAACCCCAATCAAATATAATAAATAAATCACTTGGCTAATTTCAACCTGACTGCACAGGATTGTTCCTCCGGTGGTCCTCTTTGAAATTGTCCAAATATTAAAATGTTATGTACAATGCGGTTGCTGTGGCATCAGAAAGTGGAAACTGAGAAAACTTATTCCCAACTTAATCTGCTTGTATGAATCCAAGATTATATTTATAGAAACTCCCTACAAAAATTGCTCAGGTGATTTTGATGATTGGTTAAAAACAAGAGAACTAGGCAGCATCAGAAATGGGATAAAATGACAAAACATAAAATTCTTTTGCTATGAAAGTGCTTGTCTAATTTTAAGATAATTATCCCCTCGGTTACGAAGTAAGAGAGAAAGGGATATAGTAACGGGACCGTCCGTATGTATGTATGTATGTATGTATGTATGTATGTGTGTCCTTCCGTAACAAACCTTGTCATCACTCTACACTAACCATTTCTTGACAGATCTTAACCAAACTTGGTATAAAGTAAGTATATGGTAACATCTTGAAGCCTATTGATTTTCAAGGTCATAGGTCAAAGGTCAAGCCCAAAATTGGACTTGCAATATTTTCAGCTGTGGCAACCTTGTCACCACTCTACACTGACCATTACTTGACGGATTTTAACAAAACTTGGTATAAAGTTACTTTATGATAATATCTTGAAGCCTATTGATTTTCAAGGTCATAGGTCAAAGGTCAAGCTCAAAATTGGACTTACAATATTTTCAGCTGTGACAGCCTTGTCACCATTCTACACTGACCATTCCTTGACCGATCTTTATAAAACTTATTATACAGTTAGTTTATGATAATATTTGAAGCCTATTGATTTTCAAGGTCATAGGTCAAAGGTCAAGCCCAAAATTGCACTTACACTATTTTCAGCTGTGGCAACCTTGTCACCACTCTACACTGACCATTACTTGACAGATTTTAACCAAACTTGGTATACAGTTACTTTATGATAATATCTTGAAGCCTATTGATTTTCAAGGTCATAGGTCAAAGGTCAAACTCAAAATTGGACTTACAATATTTTCAGCTGTGGCAGCCTTGTCACAACTCTACACTGACCATTCATTGACCGATCTTAATAAAACTTATTATACAGTTAGTTTATGATATGTCTTGAAGCCTATTGGTTTTCAAGGTCATAGGTCAAAGGTCATGCCCAAAATTGAACTTGATTGAACTTACAATATATCTCAGCTGTGGCAACCTTGTCACCACTCTACACTGACCATTCCTTGACAGATCTTATCCAAACTTGGCATACAGTTAGTTTGTGACAATATTTTGAAGCCTATTGATTCAAGGTCATAGGTCAAAGATCGAAGTCAAAAATTGGACTTAAATATTTAGATCACAAGAGAACTCAATGTGAAAATGGAAAGCCGAGGGGATGCATCCGCTTTGCGGTGCCCTTGTTTTGTTTAAACCTATCACACATTTAAATAGAATTTGTTTTGCCTTATATTGCTAAAGTGAAATTTTGAAAATCTTCTCCTCCATAAGTATCTGTCTGTTTTCCAAATAAGGTTGTAGAAATATTCCTTAAGTGACCCTCTTTCAGATTCCTTTAAACCATGTTGTGTCAAAAAACATGACTGCCAGAGGGCTGTTTTGCCGGATATGGCTATAGTGAAAACTTTAAAAATCATCTTCTCTGAAAGAATCTGGACGCTTTCCAAATAAATTTGTAGAAATGATTCTTGTGTGACCTTTTAACTGATTCCTTAAAGCCATGATGATTAGTGGGAAAATGTGGTTGGCAGGTGTTTTGCCTTATATGACTGTATTGAAATCTTCTCCTCCGAAAGTGTCTGGCCAATTTTCAAATAGTTTTTAGCTCGACTTTTGAAAAAAACGAGAGCTATTGTCATGACCCTGGCGTCGTCGTCGGTGTCGGCGGCGGCGTGGGCGTCCGGTTAAGGTTTTTTGTTTAGCTCATTTTTTTTTTTTCTCCCTATCAGTCGAGCGTCTGTGCCGTTCGCGGTGCTCTTGTTTTGAAATGTTCTTTTGGTGACCCTCTATCAGATTTCAACAAGATTTGTTGAATGTTCCAAAAACATGCCCACCAAGGGTTGGGACTGTTTTGCCTCAAAAGTGAAAAATTAAAAATCTTCTTCGCCAAAAGTATCTGGCCAAATATCGAATAACTTTGTTGAAGTGTTCCTTTGATGACCCTCTATGATATTCATTCAAGCAATTTTGATTGGTCATAAAACATGGCCACCAATGGGCCGGGCTGTTTTGCCTCATATGGCTTTAGTGATTTAATTTTTGCCCAATGAAAGTGAAGCAGAACTGGCCCTCTTGGACCTCTTCTTTTGTTCCATTTCCATGGCAACTAGTTTTAACCACATCACAATCAGAATCCTATTCACTACCAATAGTTATGTTTTCATGAGCATCATCAGAGTTCTTAATAGAGTTAACCCTTACCCACATACAACAAATTTGCAGCAGACAACATTGAAAAGATCTGGGAAATAATTATGAAAAAATTATAAGCAATTTCTCCTTGTTTTCAAACATTATCTCCTGCAGAGGCATCAGAAATGGTTTGTTTGTAGGAAACTGTTATAGACTTCATGAGTAGAGCCCAGTTTTCCAACTACTTTCTATGCTTTCATTATTTCCCATACAGATTTTTATAATGATAATGATAATATTAACAATCTTATTTAATGAGACAACCATTTGGGGAGTCACAATCCTCCAAGGGGTTTCAGTATTTTCACTTCTGTGATTTATGCAGTCAAGCTTGTGATAGCAGTCAGTTCTGTTAAGCAGCACACAACAGCCATATGTTAACTCTCTCCTCTTCTTAAGACAAGTATATCTTTATGTCTTTACACTCATGTTACAGTAGATATGTTATTATATATATGTATTTACACTCATGTTACAGTAGATATGTTATTATATATATGTATTTACACTCATGTTACAGTAGATATGTTGTTATATATATATGTATTTACACTCATGTTACAGTAGATATGTTATTATATATATGTATTTACATTAGTGTTACAGTAGATATGTTATTATGTCTCCCCCATTACATGGGGGTGACATATTGTTTTTGCCCGTTCCGTCCGTCCTTCCGTCCGTCCTTCCGTCTGTCACACTTGTTTCCGCTCAATAACTGAAGAACGCTTGGGCGTAGGAACTTCATACTTGGTATGCAGGTTGGTCATGACCAGTAGCTAACCCCTATTGATTTTGATAACAAAAGGTCAAAGGTCAAGGTCATGGTGACCTTGTGAGGTAAAAAATGGTTTCCGCTCAATAACTGAAGAACGCTTTGGCTGAGGAACTCCATACTTGGTATGCAGGTTGGCCATGCCTAGTAGAAGATCCCTATTGATTTTGAGGTCAGTACGTCTAAAGTCAAGGTCACAGTGACCATGAGCTTGAAAGGTCACAGTGACAATGAGCTGATAAATAGTTTTTGCTTGGGCCCAGGAACTTCATACTAGATGTGCAGGTTGGTCACCACCAGCAAATGACCCCTATTAATTTTAAGGTCAAAGGTCAAGGTCACAGTGGTCAAGGTCACATCCGTCACACTTGTTTCCGCTCAATAACTGAAGAACGCTTGGGCATAGGATCTTCATACTTGGTATGCAGGTTGGTCATGACCAGTAGATGACTCCTATTGATTTTGATGTCAGAAGGTCAAAGGTCAAGGTCATGGTGACCTTGTGAGGTAATAAATGGTTTCTGCTCAATAACTGAAGAACGCTTGGGCCGAGGAACTCCATACTTGGTATGCAGGTTGGCCATGCTCAGTAGAAGACCCTATTAATTTTGAGGTCAAAGTCAAGGTCACAGTGACCTTGAGCTGAAAGGTCACAGTGACAATGAGCTGAAACATCGTTTTTGCTTAATAACTGTAGAATGCTTTGGCCATGGAAGTTAATACTTGGTTTGCAGGTTGATCACCACCAGTAGATGACCCCTATTGATTTTGAGGTCACTAGCTTAAAGGTCAAGGTCATGGTAACCTTCAGCTGAAAAATGGTTTCCTCTCAATAACTAAAGAATGCTTATGTTGAAGAACTTCATACCTGGTGTGCAGGTTGGTCCTAACCAGTAAATGACCTTTATTGAATTTGTTTGATTTTGAGGTCACAAGGTCAAATGTCGAAGGTCACGGTAACCTTCAGCTGAAAAATGTGTTTTACTCAATAACTCAAGAACGCTTATACCCAGGAACTTCATACTTGGTGTGCAGCTTGGTCCTAACCTGTAGATGACCCCTATTGATTTTGATGTCAGTAGGTCAAAGGTCAAGGTTGCGATGACCTTTGGCTGAAAAATGATTTCCGCTCAATAACTGAAGATTGCTTGGGCCCAGGAACTTCATACGTGGTGTGCAGGTTGGTCACCAGCAGCAAATTACCCCTATTGATTTTGAGGTCACTAGGTCAAAGACCAAGGTCATGGCAACCCTCAGCTGAAAAATGGTTTCCGCTCAATAACTGAGGATTGTCAGTGTTGCTTCATCTCCAGTCCAAAACTAAAAAATTCATCTCCATCATTTCTTTTCCTCCCCTACGACCACACAAATGGGGAGACAAGCGCTTTTTCAAAAAAGCAATCTCTAGTTATATATATGTATTTACACTCATGTTACAGTAGATATGTTATTATTATATATATATATATATATATATATATGTCTTTACACTCATGTTACAGTAGATATGTTGTTATATATTTATTTTTTTACCCTCATGTTACAGTAGATATGTTATTATAAATATGTCTTTACACTCATGTTACAGTATATATGTTGTTATGTACATGTCTTTACACTCATGTTAAAGTAGATATGTTATTATATATATGTATTTACACTAATGTTACAGTAGATATGTTGTTATTTATATATATATGTCTTTACACTCATGTTACAGTAGATATGTTGTGTTATATATATTTATTACATTTCTATCCATCAAAGATAAGGTTATCTCGGTGAAAGAAAATTCATAATCGTTGATTTACATTTAATTAACACCTGTGAATTAAACTACCTATAATCTCGTACACAATTGCGCATGCGTGCCCCTTCCTTTTTCCACGTACTATTTTAAGACTGACGTCATGCAGGTAGACTCCTCCCACTTTTCTCCTAACAAAACAACAACAATGTCGGACTTCCTACTTAAATTGGAATGGGATGAAATTTCCAACTTACTGGATGACTAAGACAAATGGAAAACTCTCATTCAGTCTCAACTTCAAAAATGCCCATAATTATTGCTTGAAAGTGGGCGTCTGTTTGACATAAATAAATACAAACAATAAACAGCAAATGTAAATGGTCTCCGTAGCGCAGTTGGTAGGGACACGGCATTGCGTGCGAGAGTACTCTGGTTTGATTCCCATCACAGGCAAAACTTTTTTTTTTATTTTTTTTTTTTCAAACTACAAGACAAACACTTATTTCTAAAACTAAACAGGTGATAAAATAAAACATAATTATTAATTAATCAGAGACTCCCTTCAAAGAGTTGCTGTACACAACACACGTTACACAAACTCATAACACTCAACATTAACCGCCATTTTGAATTCCACAAAGAAGTAAATTAGGCAACGCCTCATCCGAAAATAATGTGCAAAGTAGGTAAAAATATAAAAAATAATCCCCAGTAAACATAAAATATGGTGGAAGACGCGTAATGAAAAATTTAATGTATTACAACAAATAACAATGAAATGTAATAAACAGACTCATGACTCCTCCCATTCACAAGAGGCTCGTGAATTATTTTCTTATCTTTGAAAAAATAAGTTGAATAATCTCTATATATATGTATGTCTTTACACTCATGTTACAGTGGATGTGTTGTTATATATATATGTATTTACACTCATGTTACATTAGATATGTTATTATATGTATTTACACTCATGTTACAGTAGATATGTTGTTATGTATATTTCTTTACACTCATGTTACAGTATATATGTTATTTATATATATATATATATGTCTTTACACTCATGTTAGTGCACATGTATTATGCTATCTTCTCTAGTCATGTGTCATACTGTAACGTGAGTGTAAAGACATATATATATATATATATAATAAGATATCTACTGTAACAGGGTTCACGCTTGGCTTCGCAGGGGTTTGACAAACAGCCCCAATCTAACTACATGGTGGGGGTGAAGGGTGTTGGATTAAACACCCTTTGCTGGACTGTTGCCATTTGCGCCCATGAATGTGGATGAGTGCTGTGAAGTGTGAGGGGGGTTAAACTCGCAAACCCTTCGCTGTACCCTTTACTCATACCTGTGCAATGTAGTACGGGGCTCCTGATTGGGCGAGACCATGCGCGTCATAATATGGCAGGCGTCGTCTCGCCCAATGGGGAGGTCTGTACTATAACATCTAGAAAAAGAATATAGTAATATTATCTAGATTAATATCAGATATAGATATACCCGGAGGTATCTCAAACACCTATGTATCGTAAATATTTTTATCTTTTTAAATGGTGGCCCTGGTACTTGTAGACAGCAGAGATACCGGTGTATTTTGTTTTTATTATTTTTTCTATGTTCTTATTCTGTTTTATACCTCCAGGAGATATAGCATATAGCATACTACATTGGTAAACAACATAGTTTACAACTGTATAGTAACAAAATATAGACTTTATATGTACTCAATATTACATCAATATAATGGAAATCAAATAAGCCCATGGTCCTTGGTCCAATACAATATATATGTTATTTTTTAAAAATATGGATAAAACAAAGACAATAGCTGCTCGCCAAATAGTTAATTCTGCATGGCGAGGGTAAATAAAACCAAAATTGTTGTTGTTACAGTAGATATGTTATTATCTCACCTGTGCACGAAGTGCTCAAGGTGAGTTATTGTGATCGCCCTATGTCCGGCGTGCGTCGTCCATCGTGCGTCGTCCATCGTCCGTCAACATTTTCTCCTCTGTAACCAGTAGGTCAACTGGGATGAAACTTCACAGAAAGCATCCTCTCAATGTCCTCACCAGAATTCCTTAAAACATTTGGGATCCATGCAAAATTCTGGTTTCCATGGCAACGAAATGAAAAAAACTTCAAAATTCTTCTTCTCCAAAACTGGTTGGCAGATTTTTAAATAATTTTGTAGAAATGTTCCTTGGATGACCCTCTATCAGATTCCTTCAATCCATGTTAATTGGTCGAAAAACATGGCCACCAGGGGGGTTGGGGCTATAGTGATAACTTAAAAAATCTTCTCCTCCAAAAGTGTCAGGCCGATTTTCATATAATTTGGAGAAATGTTCCTAGATTGACCCTCTATCAGATTCCTTTAATCCAAGTTGATTAGTTGGAAACTATGGACGCCAGGGGGCGGGGCTTATATAGCTAAAGTGAAGAAAAAAATCAGGTGAGCGATCCAGGGGCCATCATGGCCCTCTTGTTAAAAATATTTGTACTGCTATGCCCAAAGTTAATTTTGGATTGATGTTTAATGGGAGAGTGTTTATTTCCTGGGCAAACGTCACAAGCTGAGCTTGGGTAGAGTTGAGAAAAAAAATTACATATTGATCATCCACGAGGGTGAAGGTCAATCTGACATTGGCTTTTGTTGAAAAAGAATTTAAATCTTAATGAGCTTATATATTATGATAAGTAGGCAGTTCTTAATTGGGATAATTAAAAGTTACATTGGCATACTTGCGGGGATACACTTTTATTTTTTGGTCAGAAGATTGAGATCGGTTCACAAAACATATCGGCATACAGAGAATGTTTTCCTGAGTCATGACTGTAAGCAGATTCCTTTAGACCCCAATGCCAGATTCAGCTCAATTAAATTGTTACCTGAAGATCATAACAACATATCAAAATCAGATAGGATTAACAAAGGACATCTTCATTCCTGCTCAGAAAGCAAATCATTGCTTTAGTTTGATTTGGTGGTAAATGTATTGTGTATTGGATCAAATTAGATTGATGACTGTGGATTTCTATTGAACAGTGTTGGAATATGCATTTTTCTTCAACCTGGACAAAATGGACAGGCTTTTTGTGAGAGAAGCAGTGATGATAACTTGAAACTGTCATTCATATGGAATTGTAATGTTATTATCTTGACTTAATTGACTATAATTTCACAGTAATGTTCCTTCTTGTGCCCTCGACTAAATAAAAGTCAAAGTGTACAGCTCTTCTGTACAAGAAATCTAAAAGAGCTAAACAAAGAAAAATCTTTAAACAACATCCCTTCCTAAACCATTGGCCTAATTGTTAAATGTTTCCACATGAATGTTCCTTAATTAGCCTTCTACCAAACTTGTATAAGCTGTTCTGCTACACTGCACAAGATGACTGCAAGAGTTTAGATGCACAAAATGGCCACCAGATCTAGATGTAGAACAATCTTTAAATAACATTGCCTTCTAAACCACTGCCCCAATTTCATTATAATTTCACACATTTTCCTCAAGTGACCCACTTACAGAATTGTTCAGACTGTTCAGCTTCACTACACATTAGCCGCATATTGTTTTTCTTTCTCAGATAAGCAATACAAGACAAGCATTTTTATTACTTGTGTTTAATTGTCAATAAAAGTCCAATCGGAAGAGCTATGCTGTTATGCAATAACTGTTGTTGTTGTTTATTTTGTTGTTTATTTTGACAATGTTTTACTTTTTTCGATTACAACTTTTGCTGTTATATCATTTATTTATTTATTTTCTTATCAAGAAATTGGTTTGGGTAATTATTATAAGTGCATCATTTTCTCCTCCTAATTAATGTAATATTCTGTATGGAAACTTTTATTTATACCATTGCCTTTTGATTTCTTCTATTGTATACTTAAGTTAGAGTTCAAGTTTCCATTCAGAAAAAGTTCAATTAATAATGATATGGGTTTTAAGTTTGTTCTGTTAACCCTTTTCCTCATATAGACGCTTTCTGATGCCTCTGCAGCAGACGGCTTTTTGAAAACATTTTGAGCAATTTCTCCTTTTACCACAATGTTTTCCGCTTTTAGTCATAGGTTATCCATTCAATTATAGAGATTTTCTATATTTTGACAAAATATGTTCAAAGTCATCTGCTGCAGAATTGTTGTATGAGGGAAAGTGTTAAAACCTTTTCAAAATGCATAATCATTTTGAGGCATCTGCAACAAACAACTTTCGAAAACATTGTAGCAAAGAGAGAAATTGCTCTTTATGGACAATGTCTCCCTTGTCTAGAATATTGTCCACTATATGTAATAACTATACGAATGTATTTAGTCTTTTGCTTACTGGAACATGTATACAGTTTTGCCTTGATGTTTTTAAAGTTGTTTTCTGCAGAATATTTGAATATTGGAAAGGGTTCATGGATGTGTTGTAAAATTACAGATTGATAAATTGTGAAATTAATTTAAAAAGGATTATAGTATTCTGTATTTCATTTTATGATAGTTTTTTAGACTGGTCAAAAAACTATAGCTGCCAGGGGGCGGGACTTATATGGCTAAAGTGAGAAAAAAAAATCAGGTGAGCGATTCCAGGGCCATCATGGCCCTCTTGTTATATTAATGTCACTGAAAATATAAAAGCGCCCTTTAAGTGATATTATTTGTGAATACAGCTATTTGTTACTGAATCATTAAGCTGGAAACATATTTGCAATCCATATTTCAGGAAATGTACATGAAATCTCTTGAAAGTCAAATTTGATTTTACGAGTTTACACTTTTACCTCATACGACAATTCTGCAGCAGACGACTTTGAACATATTTTGTCAAAAAATAGAAGATCTCTATAATTGAATGGATAATCTATGACTAAAAGTGGAAAACATTGTGGCAAAATGCTCATTTTGAGCAATTTCTTCTTTTGTCACTATGTTTTCGAAAAGCCGTCTGCTGCAGAGGCGTCAAAAAGCGTCTATATGAGGGAAAGGGTTAAAACTAAAGTTTAAATTTGGTAGAAGTTTGATTTTTCAGGAATAGACTGTATAGCTGAAATGTTTAATTAAAACACTTTCCTTTTTCTCTTTCATAGGAATCGGTGCCTTTGTTTGGTAAATGAGTGAATGTGTTCAACAGACTGTGCTCTCTATCTTGGATGGCGTAAACAAACGGCAATGTGATATTCATGGATTTTTACTGATGTTCCAGATAAAACAGTGGCAACCCTTTACCTGACACAAGTGGACTAGATGAGGAGGAATACACTGAACTTTTGCCCCGCAATATCTCTTTTGTTAATCCTGGATCAAACTTTATGTTTTTTTTAGTACCCACAACAGTTTGAGTGTCCAAAAAAGAATTTAGAACATGAAAAATACCCCTTATCTAGAGCTCTGTGATATAGACACCTGTTGAAGAATTTTTCCATCCAGCATGTGCTACCAGCCATTCATTATCATACAGAAATCCATAGACGTTTTAACTTTAAATTGCTATAACGCTTTTGTCTTGCCCTAGAATGTAAAGTTAAACATAGCAGTCACTTTTTAGCTCACCTATGCACAAAGTGTTAGGTGAGCTTTTGTGATCGCTCACCGTCCGTCGTCGTCGTCGTCGTCATCCGTCCGTTCACATTTTCCTTCAAACGACTTCTCCTCCTAAACCAATTAACCAAATTCAAACTTGTTCAAAGAATTCTATTCCATGCAGAACTTTGGCTGCCACGGCAACAAAAAAGGGGAAATTAACCAAAACTTAAAAAATCTTCTTGTCCAAAAGTACTGGCCCGATTTAAAAATTATTTTGCACAACTGTTCCTTGGGGTACTCTCTACCAAGATTGTTCAAATATTTCCGATCCGTTGGAAAACATGGCCGCCAGGGGGCGGAGCTTGTTTTCCTTATATGTGCATTGTTAAAACTTTAAAAATCTTCTTGTCCAAAAGTACTGGCCCGATTTGAAAATTATTTTTCACAAATGTTCCTTGGGGCACCCTTAACCAAGATTGTTAAAATATTTCCGATCCGTTAAAAAAACATGGCCGCCAGGGGGCGGAGCTTGTTTTCCTTATATATCCATTGTTAAAACTTTAAAAATCTTCTTGTCCAAAAGTACTGGTCCGATTTGAAAGTTATTTTGCACAAATGTTCCTTGGGGCACCCTTTACCAAGATTGTTCAAATATTTCCGATCCGTTGAAAAACATGGCTGCCAGGGGGCGGAGCTTGTTCATAGACTCATATAGGGAAAAAAACTTTAACATTTTTCTTGTCTAAGAGTAGAGGGCCCAGGCCTTTAATATTTGGTATGTAGCATCATCTAGTGGACCTCTACCAAGATTGTTCAAATTATAGCCCTGGGGTCTAAAATGACCCCTCCCCTGGGGTCACTTGTTTCACATAGATTTGTATAGGGGAAAAACTTAAAAAATCTTCTTGTCTAAAAGTAGAGGGCCCAGGCCTTTGATATTGGGTATGTACCATCATCTAGTGGACCTCTACCAAGAGTGTTCAAATTATTATAGCCCTGGTGTCAAACATGGTTCCACGCTGGGGATCACTTGTTTTACATAGACTTGTTAAGGTAAATACTTTAAAAATATTCTTGTCCATTTGCCATGAATGTTCTTTGGGTGCCCCTCTACTAAGACTTCAAATTATTTTGATAGGATGATAAACATAGCCACCAAGGGGTGTTGCTTGTTTTCCGTATATATATGTATAGACAAAAGAACAATGAAGTTTGATTAAATCAGGTGAGCGATATTGGACCATCATGTCTTTTGTCCGGCGTCCGTCGTGCATCGTGCGTCAACTTCTTCTCCTCAGTAACCAGTGGGTCAATTGGGATGAAACTTCACAGAAAGCATCCTCTCAATGACCTCACCAGATTTCCTTCAAATTTTTTAGATCCATGTAGAATTCTGGTTTCCATGGCAACGAAATGAAAAAAACTTCAAAATTCTTCTTCTCCCAAACTGGTTGGCCGATTTTCAAATAATTTTGTAGAAATGTTCCTTGGATGACCCTCTATTAGATTCCTTCAAGCCATGTTGATTGGTCGAAAAACATGGCCGCCAGGGGGCAGGGCTATTTTGCCTTATATGGCTATAGTGAAAACTTAAAAAATCTTCTTCTCCGAAAGTGTCAGGCCGATTTTCAAATAATTTTGTAGAAATGTTCCTTAAGTGACTCACTTTCAGATTCCTTCAAGCCATGTTGATTGGTGAAAAACATTGCCGCCAGTGGGCAGGGCTACTTTGCATTATATGGCTAAAGTGAAAACTTAAAAAATCTTCTCCTCCAAAAGTGTCAGGCCGATTTTCAAATAATTTTGTAGAAATGTTCCTAGGGTGACCCTCTATCAGATTCCTTCAAGCCTAGTTGATTGGTTGGAAACATTGGCCGCCAGGGGGGGCGGGGCTAATATAGCTTAAGTGAACAAAAAAAATCAGGTGAGCGATCCAGGGCCATCATGGCCCTCTTGTTTAATTTACTATTACATTGCTAGAATTTTTCTGAAACTTTGTCAGATGTATTGCTTGGTCAATGGCCTTGGCCAATTGGGATGAAACTTCATAAGAAGCATCTTCTCAATGTCCTTAGGTCTAAAGTCTTTCAAAATGTCCATAGCAACCTAATGAAAAAACATTGAACAATTTCTCCTCTGAAACTGGTAGGCCGATTTCTGTAAAAATGTTCCTTTCAAGCAATGATGAGTGGTAGATAAACTTATTATGCCTTATATTGATTTTGTGAAATTTTCTTTTGTGGAGTCTTCATCTCCGAAAATGTGTGGCTGATATATATAGCTCACCTGAGTTATTGTGATCGCCTTTTGTCTGTCGTTCGTCGTGCGTCGTGCATCAACATCTTCTCCTCAGTAACCAGTGGGTCAATTGAGATGAACTTTACAGAAAGCATCCTCTCAATGACCTCACCAGAATTCCTTTAAATTGTTGGGATCCATGCAGAATTCTGGTTTCCATGGCAACGAAACAAAACAACTTCAAAATTCTTCTTCTCCCAAACTGGTTGGCAGATTTTCAAATAATTTTGTAGAAATGTTCCGTGGATGACCCTCTATAAAATTCCCTCAAGCCATGTTGATTGGTCAAAAAACATGGCCATCAGGGGTGGGGGAGGATGGGGGGGGGGGGGCTATGTTGCCTTATTAGTCGCCGGGCAGAAGCCCGCGACTTCTATTTTCAATAGGTTTTCGGAAATCACATGGGAGGGGGGGTTATTATTAGATATTTTTTGTTTTAAATGTCTTGAACATATTACAATTGCGTTTGTTTAAAAACACTAAGTTATGACACATCTAAAATGAAATAAATATTCCGATGTTTTAAGTATGTGCAGTTTCTTTATTTTGACTGGCATTTACGTTTTTGTGTTTTATTTACGAAGACAAAACAGTCCCTATTAGCTAGACTGCGATACTTTATTTTCATAAACTATGTAATCAAAAGGCGATAACTACAAACCTTTACGTCGCACAGTCTATAATTTGTTTACATACGCGCACCTGCTTGCGATATCGATATGAAAAATCACGTCGAATTCTCCTTTTAATAGATAAGTATCAACATAAACTGGTAACAGAAACAAAAATAAGAAATAATTTGTGAAAATATGTCTCAAATATAAGCCTGTTTATCGGTCGTGAACGTCGAAACGCCTTTTTCTCAGTTCGTGACCTAGTTTCATATTGCCAAAATGTAAACAAAGCGAAGTAACCGGAAGTAAAATGTAAACTTAGAAAAGTGACTTGGTTATGCAGACAAAAAATTGTCGCACGACAAATTGATTTTTCTTAAACGTCACGAAACGAGTGCATGGGTCAAATGTAGGAGAAAGAGATAATATAGAAATGCTTTTCTCTCTCGAATGCAGTGGAATAAAACATGCACTAAAGCTTTGCCTGATTTTTTATTCACTTTCTTCGATGTCTGACACTACGACTCGATGAAGCCTGACACCAGGGTAAACATTTCGAAAGAATGCTCAAACACCTTATTACAGATAGATAGCTAATATTACACACTTAAATGATTAAATATATGTGATATTAAATGTTGAAACAAATTAAGAGAAGAACAAACTCTGATAAACAATAGATTTAGAAATAAAGAAAATCTGCTCTTTCGCACCCAATTAATTTCATACTTGCCACATATATTGTATGCATCAACGATTTAGATAAACAATTTAGCTGATATATTGTTACAAGTGTGGTCTACTTGTGAAATAATTAGTATTAAAAAGGAGGAAGTTCGTGTCTTCAGCAATTTAACCGTTTTCTCAATGTTTTAAGCGATTAAAGGTTTTCATTGTTGCTTCAGACATGGAAAGGGTTTAATAGCTTTTTATTGCATGTAGATTTAAATCCCAAAATGTATTAATTTGTTGTTGTTTTTTGACAAATACAAAACATCCAAAATCCTGACCAAAAGAAATCCTGAAATTTGTAGATCTATGTGGAATTTCAAAAATCCTGGAATTAGTCCTTATGAAAACATTATGTGTATGTTTAGACTAATGAAAGTCAAGAATACATGTGTGTTAAAAAATAAATCAATGCAGTCTTTTCCGGCGACATTGATGCCTTGCATCAACTTTCTCTTGTATGGCTATAGTAAAAAACATAAAAAATCTTCTCCTCCGAAAGTGTCGGGCCAATTTTACAAATAATTTTGTAGAAATGTTCCTTAAGTGACCCAATAACAAATTCCTTCAAGACATGTTGATTGGTCGAAAAACATGGCCGCCAGGGGCCGAGGCTATTTTGCCTTATACGGCTATAGTGAAAACTTTAAATCTTCTCCTCCAAAAGAGCCAGTTTTCAAATAATTTTGTAGAAATGTTCCTTAAGTGACCCCCTATCAGATTCCTTCGAGCCAAGTTGATTGGTCCAAAAACATGGCCGCGAGGGGGTGGGGCTGTTTTGCCTTATATGGCTAAAGTGAAAACTTCTTCTCATCCGAAAGTATGAAGCCCATTTTCAAAATAATTGTAGAAATGTTCCTTGGGTGACCCTCACCAGAATTCCTTCAATTTTTTGGGATCGATGCAGAATTCTGATTTCCATGGCAACAAAACGAAAAAAACTTCAAAATTCTTCTTCTCCCACACTGGTTGGCAGATTTTCAAATAATTTTGTAGAAATGTTCCTTGGATGACCCTCTATCAGATTCCTTCAAGCCATGTTGATTGGTCGAAAAACATGACTGCCAGGGGGGAAGGGGGCTATTTTGTCTTATATGGATATAGTGTAAACTTAAACAATCTTTTCCTCCGAAAGTGTCAGGCCGATTTTCAAATAATTTTGTTGAAATGTTCCTTAAGTGACCCTATATCAGATTCCTTCAAGCCATGTTGATTGGTCAAAAAACATGACTGCTGGGTCGGGGGCGGGGCTATTTTGCCTTATATGGCTAAAGTGACAACTTAAAAAAACTTCTCCTCCAAAAGAGTCAGGCCGATTTTCAAAGAATTTTGTAGAAATCTTCCTAGGGTGACCCTTTATCAGATTCCTTCAAGCCATGTTGATTGGTCGAAAGCTATAGCCGCCAGAGGGGCGGGGCTTATATGGTTCAAGTGAAAAAAAATGAAAAATCAGTTGAGCTATTCTAGGGCCATCATGGCCCTCTTGTTGTCCCCCGCTTTAGCGAAAGCGTGGGGACTATTAGTTCTCGTCCGTCAGTCCCTCCGTCACGCTGTCACAAAAACTTTAACCTTGGTCATAACTTCTGAACCGTAATAGGTACTGCTTTCATATTTCACATGTGTATTCCTTGTGACAACCCCTTTCCATCAATACCAATTGTTTTGACCTTGTGACCTTGACCCTGGCGGGGGACCATAATTCTCTGAATTTGCTTGTTAAATATTGTTATAGGACTGTTCCTTTGGTGAACCTCTAATAGATTATTTCAAGCCATGATGATTCGTTGAAAAACATGGCTACCAGGGGTCAGGATTTGTTTGCCTTATATGGCTATAGTGATTAATCTTAATCCTTATGGCAGTTGAACAATACAGGCACTCTTGTTTCAAATGTCGTCTCCTGCAGAGGTCTCAGAAAGCATCTATATGTGGAGAAGGGTTAAAAATGTTGATTGAGATCAAACTGCACATTAACATACAACCTCCATATCTACTTATTAGCTCACCTGAGCATAAAGTGCTTGAGGCGAGTTTTTGTGATCGCCCTGTGTCTAGCGTCCATTGTGCGTCGTCCGTCATTCATTAATTCATATCTTCTCCTCTGTAACCAGTAGATCAATCGAGAGGAAACTTCACAGAAAGCATCCCCTGTCAATGTCCTCACCAAAACATTTATATGGCTGTAAGTACTTGGCCTATTTCCAAATAATTTTGTAGAAATGCTCCTCTATCAGATTACTTCAATCCCTACTGATTGGTCGAAAAACATGGCAACAGATTGCAGGGTCATTTTGCCTTGTCTGGCTATAGTGAAAACTTTAAAAATCTTCTCCTCCAAACAAATCTGCCTGATTTCCTTATAATTTTGTAGAAACAATCCATTGGGAACCCTTTATCATATTCATTCAAGCCATGTTGATTGGTTGACAAATATGGCCATCAGTGGGGGGCTGTTCTGTCTTAGTTGGATATATAATTATAGTGAAAATCTCATTCTCAGAAAGAATCTTGCCTATTTTCTAATAATTATGTCTCCCCCTGTATACAGGGGAAATATATTGTTTTTGTCCTGGGCGTCTGTCTGTCTGTCTGTCCGTCTGTCCGAAATCGTGTCCGCTCCATATCTCCAAGACGGCTTGAAGGATTTTCATGAAACTTGTGTCAGATGTTCACCTCATGAAGGCGATGTGCAGAACCCATGTCCCGACCATACAGGTTCAATGTCAAGGTCAGACTTGAAGGTCAAAGGTTTGAGCCTTAATTTCGTGTCCGCTCCATATCTCCAAAACGGCTTGAAGAATTTTCATGAAACTTGTGTCAGATGTTCACCTCACGAAGGCGATGTGCAGAACCCATGTTCCGACCATACCGGTTCAAGGTCAAGGTCAGGCTTGAAGGTCAAAGGTTTGAGCCTGTTGTTCGTGTCCGCTCCATATCTCCAAAACGGCTTGAAGGATTTTCATGAAACTTGTGTCAGATGTTCACCTCATCAAGGTGATGTGCAGAACCCATTGTCTGCTTTATAGGTTGGAATGTTTTGAGAGATTTTGACAGATATTTGAGGGGGAGACATCTGTTTTTTCAAAAACAATTCTAGTTTTGTAGAGATGTTACTTGGGTGACCCTCTTTCAGACTACTTCAAGCCATATTCATAGTTTAAAAAACAAAACCTTCAGAGGGTGGCATTGTTTGCCTCCCTAGAATATAGTGAAAACTTTGAAGATATTCTGTTACGAAATTTTGGAGACTTAATCCTTGGGTAACCCTCTACTAGAATCCTTCAAGCCAAAAGACAATTGGTCAAAAGACATGGCCACCAGGAAACAGGGCTGTTTTACCCTTTATGCCCAGATTGTAAGATTAAGCCAATTATGTCCTAAAAAATAAATGTCTGATTATGAAATAATGGTACATAAACACTTCTTTGGTGACCTTCTAAGTCATAAAAATTTGACAAAAGACAGACAACATAGAGTGTGGATTATTTCGCTTTGTGGCAGAAATCTAATTGATGTCAGAAATTTTTGTCATTATCAATGATGAACACAGATCTGAAAATTACTTATTTAATAGGGAATATAGCCATCTACATAATAGCGAAATTTTGAGGAAATGCTTCAAAAGATGAAGAAAAGGGAGCCCTTTTCCGCGAACTGTTTGAACATCCCTCATACATTGACACCCAAGTATCCCTTAATGCTCATAATCTTGTGGAGCGTGCTTTAAATGATCAGTGAATACAGCTGGTAGATTGTCAATTGTATTTTACTGCAGATCAATATAAAATTTGCAGCCAACATTCGTCTTGTGCATACATGTACAAATGATTACTGAGGACTGAGGTACAACTTTCATTTTGGCATACATCGACTTTTTAATGCTATAAGCTAGACCCTCAGTTGTTTTATTGTTAGCTCCCCTCTAGGATAAGCATAAAATGCTCAAGATGGGCTATTATGAGCGCTTGTCTGTCTTTTCGTCCATCATTAGTCGTTTGTCAACAATGTCTTTTTTAACACTGAAGTCACGGTATTTAGTCGAGCTTATGTCATGGCGAATTGTCCGTCTTGCGTCCGTTAACTTTTTGCTTCTAACGACTTCTCCTCCCTAACCACTTGGCCAATTCGGATGAAACTTCATAGGAAGCATCCTCTCAATGACCTCTAAATTCTTTTGGATCCTTGCAAAATTCTGGTTTCCATGGCAACCGAAAGAAAAAAATAGTGTAAACTCAAAAAATCTTCTCCTCCAAAAGTGTCAGGCCGATTTCCAAATAATATTGAAGAAATGTTCCTTGGGTGACCCTCTATCAGATTCCTTCAAGCCATGTTGATTGGTCGAAAAACATGGCCGCCAGTGGGCGGGGATTTTTTGCCTTATATGGCTGTTTGGAGATTTAATTTTTGCCTAATGGTCTTGGAGCAATACTGGCCCTCTTGATGGTATATATGCCAATTTCTATATATTTGGTCAAAATCTGGGTCACCACTAGGCTAATTTAAAGTAAAATATTGTGAACTCTCTAGAGGCTACACTTTTGACTCCAAACATGTTGAAACTGTCAGAATGTTTGTCTTTGTGATATCTAGGCTAGTCAGGTTAAACACTAGGTCACTGGGCTTAATTTAAGAAACATCTTGTGGATTCTTTAGAGGCCGCTTCTTAGACTGAAACTTTATCATAATGTTTTGCTTAATGGTATCTAGACTGATGTCAAGGAAAGATCATGTGGAGTCAAAAACTAAGTACATGTAACTAGTCTGTCTTTAATAAAAATCTTTAAGCAACTCGAGAGGCTTGAATTTTTACTTGTTAGCTCACCTAAGCACGAAGTGCGAGGTGAGCTTATGTGATCACTCACCGTCCAACGTCCGTCATCTGTATGTCCGTATGTTAACAATTTCCTACAAATGACATTCTCCTACTAAACCAATGGACTGATTTCAAAACAACTTCACAGGAATGTTTCTTAGGTGGTCCCTCTGTTAAAGTTGTTCAAAGAACTTAATTCCAAGTTAGACTTTGGTTGCTGCGGCATCAGAAAAAGGGGAAAATTTCCAAAAACTTTGTTAAAACTTTGAAAATGCTCTTTTTCAAAGAACTGGCCTGATTTAAAGATAATTTTGTACAAATGTTCCTTGGTTGACCCTCCACCAAGATTGTTGAAATTATTTCGATCCTTTTAAAAGCTTGCTGTAGGTGGCGGGGCTTGTTTTTAGTTCACCTTGTGCACGAAGTGCTCAAGGTGAGTTATAATTGTTATCGCCCTATGTCCGGCGTCCATCAACATTTTCTCCTCTGTAACCGTGGGTCAACTGGGATGAAACTTCACAGAAAGCATCCTCTCAATGTCCTCACCAGAATTCCTTAACATTTTTGGGATCCATGCAGAATTCTGGTTTCCATGGCAACGAAATGAAAAACACTTCAAAATTCTTCTTCTCGCAAACTGGTTGGCAGATTTTCAAATAATTTTGTAGAAATATTCCTTGGATGACCCTCTATCAGATTCCTTCCAAGCCATGTTGATTGGTCGAAAAACATTGGCCGCCAGGGGGGGCGGGGCTATTTTGCCTTATATGGCTATAGTGAAAACTTAAAAAATCTTCTCCTCCGAAAGTGTCAGGCTGATTTTCAAATAATTTTGTAGAAATGTTCCTAGGGTGACCCTCTATCAGATTCCTTCAAGCCATGTTGATTGGTCGAAAAAACATGGCGGCCAGGGGGGGGGGGGGGGCGGGGCTATTTTGCCTTTATGGCTAAAGTGCAAACTTAAAAAATCTTCTCCTCCAAAAGTGTCAGGCCGATTTTCATATAATTTTGTAGAAATGTTCCTTGGGTGATCCTCTATCAGATTCCTTCAAGCCATGTTGATTGGTCGAAAAACATGGCCGCCAGGGGGGCGGGGCTATTTTGCCTTATATGGCTATTAGTGAAAACTTAAAAAATCTTCTCCTCCGAAAGTGTCAGGCTGATTTTCAAATAATTTTGTAGAAATGTTCCTAGGGTGACCCTCTATCAGATTCCTTCAAGCCATGTTGATTGGTCTGAAAAACATGGCGGCCAGGGGGGGGGGGGGGGGGGGGGGGCGGGGCTATTTTGCCTTATATGGCTATAGTGCAAACTTAAAAAATCTTCTCCTCCAAAAGTGTCAGGCCGATTTTCATATAATTTTGTAGAAATGTTCCTTGGGTTGATCCTCTATCAGATTACTTCAAGTCATGTTGATTGGTCAAAAACATGGCCGCCAGGGGGCGGGGCTATTTTGCCTTTTATGGCTATAGTGAAAACTTCAAAAATCTTCTCCTCCATAAGTGTCAGGCAGATTTTCAAATAATTTTTTAGAAATGTTCCTTGGGTGATCCTCTATCAGATTCCTTCAAGTCATGTTGATTGGTCAAAAACATGGCCGCCAGGGGGCGGGGCTATTTTGCCTTTTATGGCTATAGTGAAAACTTAAAAAATCTTCTCCTCCATATACTCTAGTAGCTCATGGTGGTGTTGTATGCAATTTATGTCCAGAGCTAAACTCTTCAAGAATCCACTAATTGAAGGTCCAGGAACAATAATTGGTTGGTAACACATTTCCCACTGAAGGCGAAATGGCCATGCCCCTTTTTTTAGGGCCACGCCCTTTTTGAGCGAAATACTACCATCCGCCGTGACTGTATCTACAGAACCGTTGGACCTAGCAGGATGCCCGACCACTCAAAATGTGCGCAATGGCCGCATTATGGGGGGTCAGTCATACATTTTCATATCCAAAAGTCAATAGTTTTTAAGATAATTGTCAAAAACCGATTTCAGCATGTTACGCACTACAATTGTATAATACCACCAAGGCCACAACATATGTATGACACTTTATCATATTACCTGTTGTACCTTTTGCATATTGTTCATATTTTGGAATTTTATTATTTGGATTTCTACTTTTTGCATTTACTACAGCCACAAAACGTCACACATTTTATGTTCATTTCTCTGCAAGTGCATGTTTTGGTACTCATACATGGGCATTGGCATGGAGGGGGCAGGTCATCGGGCCTGCACGATACTAGCAGTATCACTGGTGTTATGCCAACATCTGTTGCTTCATACCCATACTAGAGTGGATCTGGTTTGGTGACTGCAGGAGTTGGGCTTGAAACCACATCTTATACTGCAGATATGCTCGCTTTATGTGTTCTCGTAGCGTTGATGAACAGCACGCGAGCTAGTTGAAGTCCAGTTCCTTCTTGGAGTTGTGGTACTGCTCCCATCGATATTCATCGAAAGTGGAAGAGTCGGTCTTCTTTAATCCAGACACAAGGAACTTTTCAGCATTGCTTGTTATCTGTGGTGACAGTTCTTCTACACCAAACCCTTCCAGTAGGGAGATATCCATGGATGCTTTCAGGCCAGACAGCTTTGGACCCACCTTGTTGGTACTGTCGCAACCGCTGAAAGCATGAATGGTTGGGAGACACGACACCAAACCGTTGTCCAGTTGATCAACCAAAAACCTCCCGGTGTATGTCAGCTCCAGTCGAGATGTTCTGAAGTCTGATTCCAGCGCCGAACGGATTGTTGATGGATTTTATGTAATCCAGAAGCGTCTTTGCACGAACATGGCCAATCTTCGTAGAACTTGGATTGAACTCATGCATGGTGTAGGCTCACTTCACTGTCATCTTTGTCTCCCAAGTAACACCATTCCAGCAGCTGTGCCACATGAAGATCTGTCTCATGCTTTAGGAGATTCCATAAGGCTACTGCTTCTTTCTGTCTAGTCATCCCAATGATACCTCCAGCAATCGCGGGTTTATTGTAACACTTCTCGAGTGCCATGTCAAATCCTACTGCACTGCCTTGTCAGAGAGTGTGGTACATCACCCATCCATCATCTGTAAAGCATCTGTAGATACCCGGGAACTTCCTTTGTATGTCCAGGCAATCTTCAAGGAACAGCGTACCCCATCTGCTATAGTTTGTCCGGCCAAACCCGAAGAACAAAGGCATGCACCTCCGCACAGCTGAAACGAAAAGATTCCAATCGCCTTGCCGAATAGAGTGTGTAAGATCTCTCAGGATAGGATACAGCTCATCCAGAAACAAGCTCCAGTACCTCACATTCTCATTACAGGCTGTTTCATTCCATTCTTGCTTTCTTCCCAAATCTCTCTGAATTATGTACGGTCAACATCTAAAGCCTGCTGCATCTTAGTTTCCATTGTCTCTATTTGCTGGTCTAATTCACAACTAGTTCTGTCCTGGTCAGGTTGAAACTTCTCAAACATAAGAACTGTCATCATCTCTGATACAAGACTCATCGCCTCCTTGCATTTGCAATAGTGACCTCCAGTCATGACACTATTCTCTACAACAAGCTTGCCAAAGGCTTCAGTCTCAATCAAAGCCAGATTAATACCGATACAGCCTAAAAACTTCCCAAGGCAAGCGATGACAATCTTCTCCATGTGAAATGGTCCCATTCCAAGGAATATGTTACCAAACTGATCTGGCTTCAACAGCTGGATTTCCTTGACGATTGCATACACCCCTTCATCAGACCACAATGCCCCTGACACGGCATTCTTTTGCTTCAAGACATCCTGAAAGTTAATCAAGGATGTAAATATTGTGTCCATTTCGGTTGCAACATATGGAAGGATGGGGACAAATGACGTCTTTGTAACATCAAACTTCAGTGAATCCTGAAGTGCACTCATTGTTGCTGTGAAGCTAGGAAAAGAGCCCTCCTCACGATCTGTGTACTTCTGTCTTGCCATGCACCAAAGGAAATAATCATCATCAACACTGTGCTTTTGATTATCGTTGTAGAGTGTAGTTGAAAATGTCTCCGGTATATCACCAGTGCCTTTGACAAGGTGTGACTTCTCAATGACCTGGCATGGCAGCACATCAGCAAACTTTCTCTTTCCTAGTGGTGTTGAGCAGCTTGTCATGCTTAAATCGGTTTTTGGCAATTATCTTAAAAACCATTGACGTTTGGATATGAAGATGTATTACTGACCCCCCATAATGTGGCCATTGCGCTTATTTTGAGTGGTCAGGCAACCTCCTAGGTCCAACAGGTCTGTAGATACAGTCACGGCGGATGGTAGTATTTCGCTCAAAAAGGGCGTGGCCATTTCGCCTTCAGTGGGAAATGTGTTACCAACCAAATATTGTTCCTGGACCTTCAATTAGTGGATTCTTGAAGAGTTTAGCTCTGGACATAAATTGCATACACCACCACCATGAGCTACTCTAGTAATAAGTGTCAGGCCGATTTTCAAATAATTTTGTCGAAATGTTCCTAGGGTGACCCTCTATCAGATTCCTTCAAGCCAAGTTGATTGGTTGGAAACTATGCCCGCCAGATGGCGGGGCTTATATAGCTAAAGTGAAAAATAAATCAGGTGAGCGATTCCAGGGCCATCATGTCCGTCTTGATCTAATATGTACAGTGAACTCGACAGTTCCGTGTCATCAACAATTCCGGGTCACATTTGGAAAAAAATGTTTAGTATTCGAGAATGATACCGTATTTTGACATTTTGATTATCAAGTCATATTTCCCATTAGCTTGTCTTGTTTCACTTTTGATTTCGGTCGGTGTCATTTCAAGAACAGACGTCGTTATCACGAAACGCTTGAGTGCATTGATTCTCGCGAAAGCAAAATCTCAAAATATTTGTTTACCCATCACAGCGAATATTGCTGATTGTAGCCATTATAATAGTAATACATGTATGTATTGCACATAAATTTGTAGGTAATTTACCATTGAACAGTTTTTATCAAAATTATTAACTTATCAAAGTTGTTTATGCCAAATTAGCAGATAATTTGACCTAGTTCACATACAACACTTTCAGGTCAGCCAAAGGGAATTTTTCAAAACTATCAATTTATTAGTAAAGCTATTTTGATAATTTTTTAAAATAATTTAATGATTATAAGGTGATATATCAATGGGTTTTTAGCTTACCTATACTTACCTATGCATGAAGTGCAAGGTGAGCTTTTGTGATTGCTCACCATCCTTCGTCGTCGTCGTACGTCCGTTCACATTTTCCTACAAACGACTTCTCCTCCTAAACCAATGAACCAAATACAAAATAATTTTACAGGAATGTTCCTTGGGTCGATCTCTTTCAAACTTGTTCAAAGAATTCTATTCCATGCATAACTCTGGTTGCCACGGCAACAAAAAAGGGGAAATTAACCAAAACTTAAAAAAATATCTTCTTGTCTGAAAGTAGAAGGCCCATGCCTTTGATATTTGATATGCAGCATCATCTAGTGAACCTCTACCAAGATTATTCAAAATATAGCCCTGGGGTCAAAAATGACCCCTCCCCGGGGGTCACTTGTTAAACATAGACTCATATAGGGGAAAAACTTTAAAAATCTTCTTGTCTAAAAGTAGAAGGCCAATGCCTTTGATATTTGGTATGTAGCTTCATCTAGTGAACCTCTACCAAGATTGTTCAATTTATAGTCCTGGGTTCAAAGATGACCCCTCCCCGGGGGTCACTTGTTTTACATAGAATCATTTTGGGGAAAAACTTTAAAAGTCTTCTTGTCTAAAAGTAGAGGGTCCAGGCCTTTGATATTGGGTATGTAGCATCATCGAGTGGACCTTTACCAAGATTGTTCAAATTATAGCTGGGGTCTAATTCTTTTACCTAGACTCATATAGAGAAAAAATTTAAAAAATCTTCTTGTCTAAAAGTAGAGGCCCCAGGCCTTTGATATTTGGTATGTAGCATCATCTAGTAGACCACTACCAAGATTGTTCAAATAATAGCCCTGGGGTCAAAAATGACCCCATCCCGGGGGTCACTTGTTTTACATAGACTCATATAGGGGAACAACTTAAAAAATATTCTTGTCTAAAAAAAGAGGCCCCAGGCCTTTGATATTTGGTATGTGGCATCATCTAGTAGACTTCTACCAAGATTGTTCAAATTATAGCCCTGGGGTCAAAAATAACCCCTCCCCGGGGGTCACTTGTTTGACATAGATAGGGAAAAAACTTTAAAAATCTTCTTGTCTCAAAGAAGAAGGCCCAGGCGTTTGATATTTGGTATGTAGCATCATTTAGTGGACCTCTACCTAGATTGTTCAAATTTTAGCCCTGGGGTCAAAATTTTCCCCTTCCCCCAGGGATCACTTGTTTTACATAGACTCATATAGAGAAAAAACTTAAAAAGTCTTCTTGTCTAAAAGATATTTGGTATGTAGCATCATCTAGTGGACCTCTACCAAGCTTGTTCAGATTATAGCCCTGGGGTAAAAAAATCTTCTCGTCTAAAAGTAGAAGGCCTTAGATATTTGGTATGTAGCATCATTGTGGACCTCTACCAAGATTGTTCAAATTATAGCCCTGGGGTAAAAAATGACCCCTCCCCATAGATTCATAGAGATATTTTTTTAAAAATCTTCTTGTCTAAAAGAAGAGGGCCCAATCTTTGATATTTGGTATGTAGCATCATCTAGAAGACCTCTACCAAGATTGTTCAAATTATAGCCATGGGGTCAAAAATGACCCCCATCCCGGGGGTCCCTTGTTTTACATAGACTCAATTAGGGGAAAAACTTTAAAAATCTTCTTGTCTAAAAGTAGAGGGCCCTGGCCTTTGCTATTTGGTATGTAGCATCATCTAGTGGCACTCTACCAACTATGTTCCAATTATAGCCATGGGATAAAAAAGTACCCCTCCGCGGGGGTCACTTATTTTACATAGATAGGGAAAAAACTTTAAAAATCTTCCTGTCTAAAAGATATTTGGGATCTAGTTGACCTCTACCAAGATTGTTCAAATTATAGCCCTGGGGTCAAAAATGACCCCTCCCCGGGGTCACTCGTTTTTCATAGACTCATATAGGGGAAAGAACACTGAAAACTTTTTAAGTTTTATTAAATCAGGTGAGCGATATAGGACCATCATGGTCCTCTTGTTAGCTCGACTATTAGAAAAATAAGAGCTATTATACTCACCCTGGCGTCCGCGTCGCACCTTGGTTAAGGTTTTGCATGCACGTACTTAAATACCACATGTGTTGCATTGAAACGTTATACAACCCTACCAATCTATCACACCTATGTAGATTATCAAATTAGATAACTCTATCCTGCATTTAATGCAAGTCATGACCCTTTTTATGCCCCCGCGGAATCTCCGATTCGGGGGGCATATAGTTTTTGGCCTGTCTGTCTGTTGGTCTGTCTGTTGGTCTGTCTGTCTGTCTGCACAAAAAAAACTTTAACCTTGACCACAACTTTTGAACCATAACAGGTACGGCTACCATATTTCACATGTGTATTCCTTGTGACATGACCTTTCTGTCAGTACCAAAATGTTTGACCTTGCGACCTTAACCTTTGACCTAGATGTAGTTTTTGGCCTGTCTGCACGAAAAAAACTTTAACCTTGACCACTACTTTTGAACCATAATAGGTACGGCTACCATATTTCACATGTGTATTCCTTGTGACATTACCTTTCTGTCAGTACCAAAATGTTTGACCTTGCGACCTTGACCTTTGACCTAGATGTTGCCATTCTCGAAAAAAACTTTAACCTTGGCCATTACCTTTGAACCATAACAGGTACGGCTACCATATTTCACATGTGTATTTCTTGTGACATGACCTTTCTGTCAGTACCAACATTTTTGACCTTGCGACCTTGACCTTTGACCTAGATGTAGTTTTTGGCCTGTCTGCACGAAAACAACTTTAACCTTGACCACTACTTTTGAACCATAACAGGTACGGCTACCATATTTCACATGTGTATTCCTTGTGACATTACCTTTCTATCAGTACCAAAATGTTTGACCTTGCGACCTTGACCTAGATGTTGCCATTCTCGAAAAAAACTTTAACCTTGGCCATTCCTTTTGAACCATAACAGGTACGGCTACCATATTTCACATGTGTATTCCTTGTGACATGACCTTTCTTTCAGTACCAACATTTTTGACCTTGCGACCTTGACCACCTTTGACCTAGATGTTGCCATTCTCGAAAAAAACTTTAACCTTGGCCATTACTTTTGAACCATAACAGGTACGGCTACCATATTTCACATGTGTATTCCTTGTGACATGACCTTTCTGTCAGTACCAACATTTTTGACCTTGCGACCTTGACCTTTGACCTAGATGTTGCCATTCTCGAAAAAAAAAAATAACCTTGGCCATTACTTTTGAACCATAACAGATACGGCTACCATATTTCACATGTGTATTCCTTGTGACATGACCTTTCTGTCAGTACCAACATTTTTGACCTTGACCTTTGACCTAGATGTTGCCATTCTCAATTTTTTTTTAACCTTCCCCACTACTTTTGAACCATAACAGGTAAGGCTACCATATTTCACATGTGTATACCTTGTGACATGACCTTTCTGTCAGTACCAAAATGTTTCACCTTGACCTTTGACCTAGATGTTGCCATTCTCGAAAAAAACTTTAACCTTGACCACTACTTTTGAACCATAACAGGTACGGCTACCATATTTCACATGTGTATTCCTTGTGACATGACCTTTCTGTCAGTACCAACATTTTTGACCTGGCGACCTTGACCTTTGACCTAGATGTTGCCATTGGGGGGCATCAGTGTTTCACAAACACATCTTGTTTTACTTAGAAATTCTGGTTAAAGTTTTGGGTGCAACTAAATTAAGAGTTCATATCTCAGTATTTACTGGATGCATTGCATTTAAACTTATACAGCCCTACCCAACTATCACACCTATGTAGATTATCAAGTTATATAACTCTATCCTGTATTTTATGTAAGTTATGGCCCTTTTTTAACTTAGAAATTCTGGTTAAATTGCGTGCAACTAAATTCAAGTCCATATCTCAGTATTTACTTGATGCATTGTATTGAAACTTTATACAACCCTACCCAACTATCACACGTATGGAGATTATCAAGTAAGATAACTCTATCCTGCATTTTATGCAAGTTATGGCACTTTTTAGCTCACCTATGCACGAAGTGCAAGGTGAGCTATTGTGATCACATTTTGTCCGGTGTCCGTGCGCCATGCGCAATCCTCATGAAAGTTTATCAGAACATTCATCTCCATCAAATCTTGGACAAGTTCGAAACTGGGCCATATGAGGTCAAAAACTAGGTCACTAGGTCAAATTGAAGGGAAATCTTGTTAACACTCTGGAGGCCACATTTTCAAATTGAGCATATTGAAACTTTATCAGAATGTTTGTCTTGATGATATGCAGGTCAAGTTCGAACATGGGTCATGTCGGGTCAAAAAGTAGGTCACCAGGTCAAATTGAAGGAAAATCTTCTTAACACTTCAAAGGCGGCAATTTTTGCTTCAGCAGTTTGAAATTTTGTCACAATGTTTGTCTTAAACATTTCTAGGTCAAGTTCGAATATGGGTCATATTGGGTCAGAAACTAGGTCACTAGGCCAAATTGAAGGGAAATCTTGTTAACACTGTATAAGCCACATTTTTTGCTTCAGCAGCTTGAAATTTGGTCAGAATGTTGAGCTGAATGATATCTCCGCAAAGTTGAAGGGTAATCTTGTTAACCCTCTAGAGGCCATATTTTCAACTTGAGCATGTTAAAACGATATCAGAATGTTTGTCTTGATGAAATGTAGGTCAAGTTCAAACATGGGTCATGTTGGGTCAAAAAGTAGGTCACAAGGTCAAATTGAAGGAAAATCTTGTAAACACCCTAAGAGGCCGCAATTTTTGTTTCAGCATGTTGACATTTTGTCAGAATATTTGTCTTAAAGATATCAAGTTCAAGATTGAATATGGGTCAAATTGAACGGTAATCTTGTTAACACTCTAGAGGCCACATTTTCAACTTGAGCATGTTCAAACGTTATCAGAATGTTTGTCTTGATTATATGTAAGTTAAGTTCTAACATGGGTCATGTTGGGTCAAAAAGTAGGTCACAAGGTCAAATTGAAGGAAAATCTTGTTAAAACTCTAGAGGCCACACATTTTGTCAGAATGTTGAGCTGAATGATATCTAGGTCAAGTTCGAATATGGGTTATATTGGGTCAGAAACAAGGTCAATGAAGGAAAATATTGTTCAAACTCCGGAGGCCGCATTTTTTACTTTGAGCAAGTTGAAACTTTGTCAGAATGTTGTCTTGATGATATCTAGTCCATGATGGAATAAGGGTCATATCAGGTAAAAAAATATAGATCACTAGGCCAAATGAAGGAAAATCTTGTTAACACTGTGGAGGTTGCATTCAGAATAATTGTCTTGATGTGTTTTTCATTGCAGTACATTGTATAATTAAGGTGAGCGATCTTTGTTATCAATAATGACTTATGCAACAGTTTTCATGCATGAAAGTGTGTACAGTAAAGGCTGACACATCACTGGCAAGATTAGAGGCATGAGAGGCGTATCTGTGGGACACCAATTCTATAACTTCGGTATCTGGCCAAGCTGGAGGCATTTGTCGCATTACTGCGACAGCTCTTGATGGAAACTTTTTGTCACGTGACCCGAAAATGTCAAATTAACAGCTTGCAATTGCAGACACTACGAACACATTTTTACACATTTATATAATTGTTGAAGTAAATCATGGTGTGGAGGAAGTATTTGCTGAACATTTTATGTAGTTTTGTTTCTCTCAACTTTCCTTTCAAAGAGACAAGATTCGTTAATTTGGTTACTGACCCAGAACTGTCGAGTTCATTGATATATAGGGAAAAACTTTGAAAATCTTCTTGTCTGAAACTGAGTGGCATAGAGCTTAGATATTTGGTGTATAGCATAAATTTAGTAGGACCTCTACAAAGACTGTTCAAATTATGCCCCTGGGTTCAAAATGGGACGCGCCCTGGGGGCCACCTGTTTTTCAATGAGATATATAGGGAAAATCTTTGAAAATATTTGTGTCTGAAACAGAAAGGCCTAAAACTTAGACATTTGGTGTGTAGCAAAATCTAGTAAACCTCTACGAAGATTGTTTAAATTATGCCCCTGGGGTCACTTGTTTTACATAGAGATATATAGGGAAAACTTTGAAAATCTTCTTGTCTGAAACTGAAAGGCCTAGAGCTTCGATATTAAATGTGTAGCAGGTCCTCTACAAATATTGTTAAAATTATGCCCCTGGAATCCAACTTGGCTCCGCCCCGGGTGTCACCAGTGTTACATAGAAATATATAGGGAAAAAACATTGAAAATCAACCTGTCTGAAACCAAAAGGTCTAGAGCTTAGATATTTGGTTTCTATCATTTTCTAGAAGTCCTTATCCTGGATGTTGTAAAAGTCGTCTGCTACTGATTTGTTGTATTGGGAAATTGAGACAGTTCACTTATTAATGATCCCTGGGTAAACAAACCAGTACTAAGCAAGGTAATGTGCCTTGTACAAGAGCACTCCACCATGACCACCGGGCTGCAAAGGGGATTGAACCAAGGACGCCCAGTTCTAAATACCCGACCCTGACCACTAGGCCATGGCGGATTCCATGAAGATATGAGGCATATCAGTTTTATTGTTTAAGCAAACAGTGAACTTTCATGGAAAGTGCCACCGTAGTGTTCACTGGAGTCGGTCATGTTCAAGTGTTCACTGTCCTTCTGGGGTCAGTCATGTTCAAGTGTGCACTGTCCTTATGGGGTCAGTCATGTTCAAGTGTTCACTGTCCTTCTGGGGTCTTTCATGTTCAAGTGTTCACAGTCCTTATGGGGTCAGTCATGTTCAAGTGTTCACTGTCCTTCTGGGGTCTTTCATGTTCAAGTTTCACTGTCCTTCTGGGGTCTTTCATGTTCAAGTTTCACTGTCCTTCTGGGGTCATTCATGTTGGAGTGTTCACTGTCCTTCTGGGGTCAGTCATGTTCAAGTGTTCTCAGTCCTTATGGGGTCTTTCATGTTCAAGTGTTCACTGTCCTTCTGGGGTCAGTCATGTTCAAGTGTTCACTGTCCTTCTGGGGTCTTTCATGTTGGAGTGTTCACTGTCATTGTGGGGTCAGTCATGTTCAAGTGTTCACTGTCCTTCTGGGGTCTTTCATGTTGGAGTGTTCACTGTCATTGTGGGGTCAGTCATGTTCAAGTGTTCACTGGGGTCAGTCATGTTCAAGTGTTCACTGTCCTTCTGGGGTCATTCATGTTGGAGTTTTCACTGTCCTTCTGGGGTCTTTCATGTTCAAGTTTCACTGTCCTTCTGGGGTCATTCATGTTGGAGTGTTCACTGTCCGTCTGTTCTCATTAATGTTCGATGTGTCCATTGTCCTTGTGGGGTCAATCATGTTGGTGAGTTCACTGTCCTACTGGGGTCATGGTCAGACATGTTGGAGTGTTCATTGTCTTCCTTGGGTCATTCATATTGGAGTGTTCACTGTCCTTCTGGGGTCATTCATGTTGAAGTGTTCACTGTCCGTCTGGGGTCATTGGGGTTTCCTTGGACATTTTCTAAACTTGAGCTGGTTAGTTACTAAGTAATCTCCTATATAACTGGTCGGTTATTGCACGAGTGGCATACATGTATGACTATGATACTGATTCGGTTATTGCATGAGTAACATACATGTATGCCTATAAACATGGGCGGTTATTGCACAAGTGGTATACATGTATGACTGTAAAACTGGTCGGTTATTGCACGAGTGGTATAAATTTATGACAATATAAAAAATGGTCGATATGCACGAGTGGTATACATGTATGACTATAAACCTGGTCTGTTACTGCACGAGTGGTATACATGTATGCCTACTGGTCTGTTATTGCACGAGTGGTATACATGTATGACTATAAAACTGGTCTGTTATTGCACGAGTGGTATACATGTATGACTATGAACTGGTCTGTTATTGCACGAGTGGTATACATGTATGCCTATAAAACTGGTCTGTTATTGCACGAGTGGTATACATGTATGACTATAAAACTGGTCTGTTATTGCACGAGTGGTATACATGTATGACTATAAAACTGGTCGGCTATTGCACGAGTGGTATACATGTATGACTATAAAACTGGTCTGTTATTGCACGAGTGGTATACATGTATGACTATAAAACTGGTCTGTTATTGCGCGAGTGGTATACATGTATGACTATAAAACTGGTCGGTTATTGCACGAGTGGTATACATGTATGACTATAAAACTGGTCTGTTATTGCACGAGTGGTATACATGTATGACTATAAAACTGGTCGGTTATTGCACGAGTGGTATACATGTATGCCTATAAAACTGGTCTGGTATTGCACGAGTGGTATACATGTACGACTATAAAACTGGTCTGTTATTGCACGAGTGGTATATATGTATGCCTCTAAAACTGATCGGTTATTGCACGAGTGGTATACATGTACGACTATAAAACTGGTCGGTTATTGCACGAGTGGTATACGTGTATGCCTATAAAACTGGTCTGTTATTGCACGAGTGGTATACATGTATGACTATAAAACTGGTCGGCTATTGCACGAGTGGTATACATGTATGCCTATAAAACTGGTCTGTTATTGCACGAGTGGTATACATGTATGACTATAAAACTGGTCGGTTATTGCACGAGTGGTATACATGTATGACTATAAAACTGGTCTGTTATTGCGCGAGTGGTATACATGTATGACTATAAAACTGGTCTGTTATTGCACGAGTGGTATACATGTATGACTATAAAACTGGTCTGTTATTGCGCGAGTGGTATACATGTATGACTATAAAACTGGTCGGTTATTGCACGAGTGGTATACATGTATGACTATAAAACTGGTCTGTTATTGCACGAGTGGTATACATGTATGACTATAAAACTGGTCTGTTATTGCGCGAGTGGTATACATGTATGACTATAAAACTGGTCTGTTATTGCACGAGTGGTATACATGTATGACTATAAAACTGGTCGGTTATTGCACGAGTGGTATACATGTATGACTATAAAACTGGTCTGTTATTGCACGAGTGGTATACATGTATGACTAAAACTGCTCTGTTATTGCACGAGTGGTATACATGTATGACTATAAAACTGGTCGGTTATTGCACGAGTGGTATACATGTATGACTATAAAACTGGTCTGTTATTGCACGAGTGGTATACATGTATGACTATAAAACTGGTCGGTTATTGCACGAGTGGTATACATGTATGACTATAAAACTGGTCGGTTATTGCATGAGTGGTATACATGTACGACTATAAAACTGGTCGGCTATTGCACGAGTGGTATGCCTATAAAACTGGTCGGTTATTGCATGAGTGGTATACATGTATGACTCTAAAACTGGTCGGTTATTGCACGAGTGGTATACATGTACGACTATAAAACTGGTCTGTTATTGCACGAGTGGTATACATGTATGACTATAAAACTGGTCGGCTATTGATTGCACGAGTGTTATACATGTATGACTATAAAACTGGTCGGTTATTGCACGAGTGGTATACGTGTATGACTATCAAACTGGTCGGTTACTGCACGTGTGGTATACATGTATGACTATAAAAACTGGTCGGTTGTGGCATACATGTATGTCTATAAAACCCGCGACTTCCCTGATAGAAAGCCGTATTTGATACAACTCGGCCAGACTTGATAATGCAATTAACATTTTCCAATTTGCAGACGACTTTTGAAAACATTTTTAGTTTTCCTAGATTTTTTAGAATTAATCTGCTGCAGATTTGTTGTATGTGGAAATGAATTAAGATACATTTACACAGATACAGAAATACAACGAAACGAGTATTGATAGAGTCAATCAAGACGCTTTCATTTTCCTACCGTAGTATGTGTGGTGAACTACCATAACCAAATAGGAATTCTAATTCTGTTTTAGGTCTTTATTGGCTGTTATAACAAAGCGAAATAAAAAACAGACAAAAGAAGTAATCAGCCATGTGAAATGTACTAAACGGTTTTTAAGCACTGCTAGTGCAAGTAATAAGGTTTGAACACGGTAACAAATAAAGACTTTAAATCAATACGTGTTAACCTGTGTATTATTTACAATCGAAATAGCATTCGTATAGTTTAAGGTGTATTAAGTAAATACATGTATACTTCGTGTGTGTTTTTGAGTACATCAATAAAAAACATTAGACAGAGTTTGGAAATGACAATTTAATTACTTCTGTGTGTTAGGTGTATGCTTCGAATATTCTTTCCGGGTTTATGTAAGAGTCTCGGGGCAACACACTATGGGGAAGAAAAGAGTCAAGTTCAACCTTAAGACAGCACATTGTGGCCCATGTCTACGCAAGGCGGAGACCGACGTCAAAGCAGCAAGTGCATTTTGTAAATCATGCCACGATTTCTTGTGTGTCGAGTGCATCAAACCGCACCGTCGACTAATCACGACGGATAACCACCAACTTGTCAATCGAGACCACGTTATTGCTCATTCGACTATTCACAATTCAATTGCACACTCTTTGGACGAGATACTAGAGAAACATAAAGCGAAGATAGCAGAAGAAATAGCGAAACTAAATCCAGATGTCATAGAGAAATATGAAGAATTTCGAAAGCTTACAATGGAGTCGATAAAGAAAGACGAATCTTACGAGAAAGACTCATTTGATGTGGACATCGTGTTGCCACCAGTCTGCAACTTTACTGAACTCTGTTTCCACCATTCAGATGAGTTTATTAAATACTATTGTTACAGCCATAATAAACTGTGTTGCGACATTTGTAAAATCATCGATCATAGGCACTGTCTATCAAAAATAAAGTTTATACCCGACGAAGTTGCAGAATCAGATGGTCAATATAAAAAGGATCCTTTTAAAAGAATAAACGAACAAATTATCGAGTTTAAAGAATACGATAAAAACTTGCAGAACGATATACGTGAACTTAAACGATCTAAAGAGGCGTTCCTTCATGACATACAAGTGAAAAAACGCGAAAGTTTGAACTGGCTGAACCTTATGGAAGTTCGTGCTGTTAAAAGACTTGAAACTGTTTTCGGTAGATGTAAACATGATTTAGAAACTAAACGTAAGAAATCAAAGGAATCGATGGAAGAGTTGAGAGCGGAGTCTTATTTTCTAAAGGAAATCATTGCAAATGATAATACTAACGACATGTACAAGTTTATTCAATCAAAAAGTGCCGAACATGTCGTAAGTAAGTGTGCTAGCAAGAGAGGTCATCGTAAGTTTACCAATACCAGATTTTCCATGAAAATAAATGCCGACTTTGAGAAACTGAAGGATGGGATTAACCAGTTGTACGAACTTGAGTTTGAAATAAAAGGGGAGGATAAATACAGCGTGAGATTAAGGGATGATAAGTTTGTATCTAACATAACAGGATGCACATTTCTCTCAAACGGGAACATAGTTCTAGCAGATAGTAACAATTCCAAAATCAAACAGTTCAGTCCCAACTTCAGACAGCTTTCAAATATCGTAATGCCCAACGGAGTATTTGACACCTGTACCGTAAGTCCAAATGCAGTCGTTGCTTCTTCACCAGCTAAGTCAAATCTTCATATCCTTGAATTTCAAGCAGAGATAAAAGTTGCTAAAACAATAGATGTTGGACCTGGACAATGTTGGGGCGTCAAACATCACGATGGCGTATTCGTTGTGAACATCACCTCCGACAAGTCCAATGTCATCCGTGTAATCGATTTAAATGGACAAGTACTATTCAACACTGATGCTTTAGTGAATTACTACTCGACTTTTCAAATAGGCCACAGAGAAAATATACAGCCAACTATTGAATACACCATTGTAACTGTGACCTCGTTTGTTGAAGGAAATAACATGGACATTGAAAGAGTGGAAGAGAAGTCCAACTCTGAAAGCTCAATAACATTAAGGCAGTATAACTATCTGAATCATCTACACACGAAAGGGGTAGAATTAGATGGGCACGATAACGTAGTGGTTTGTTGTCCGGACGTTGATCATATTTATACGATCTCGAAAACTGGAGAAGAGGCGGAGCTAATGTTGGCGGATAGTGATGGACTATGTAAACCACAGAGCTTGACTTATAATATAGATAAAAGTACGCTACTGGTCGCCTCAGAAAACACAAACTTTGTACAGTTGTTTAAATTTGATAATCCAGCATATATCTAATGTGATAAATCAATTGACACTATATGATAATCCAGCATATATTTAATGTGATAAATCAATTGACACTATATGATAATCCAGCATATATTTAATGTGATAAATCAATTGACACTATATGATAATCCAGCACATATTTAATTTGATAACTCAATTGACACTATATGATAATCCAGCATATATTTAATGTGATAAATCAATTGACACTATATGATAATCCAGCACATATTTAATGTGATAAATCAATTGACACTATATGATAATCCAGCATTTATTTAATGTGATAAATCAATTGACACTATGTGATAATCCAGCATATATTTAATGTGATAAACCAATTGACACTATATGATAATCCAGCACATATTTAATGAGATAAATCAATTGATACTATGTGATAATCCAGCATATATTTAATGTGATAAATCAATTGACACTATATGATAATCCAGCATATATTTAATGTGATAAATCAATTGACACTATATGGTAATCCATATATTTAATGTGATAAATCAATTGACACTATATGATAATCCAGCATATATTTAATGTGATAAATCAATTGACACTATATGATAATCCAGCACATATTTAATGTGATAAATCAATTGACACTATGTGATAATCCAGCATATATTTAATGTGATAAATCAATTGACACTATATGATAATCCAGCATATATTTAATGTGATAAATCAATTGACACTATATGATAATCCAGCATAAATTTAATGTGATAAAACAATTGACACTATATGATAATCCAGCATATATTTAATGCGATAACTCAATTGACACTATATGATAATCCAGCATATATTTAATGTGATAACTCAATTGACACTATATGATACTCTAAGAATCATCTGCTCTGGACTCGCGTAAAGAATACTATAATGTTGATGAAAAGCTGTAAACGTTGTGGAAAGAGGGAGACTATCTCGTTGTTTTCTCAAGTTCTGTTTTGTCTAGGTAAGCATAAGGCATTTGTATGAGATAAAGAGATGAGCATCTGACAACCTGGTCAAAAGACACAAAGAGATATAGGTTTAAGCTATACTCTAGAAACCCGTAATGCACAGTCCAGTAGTGTAGCTCTAGATCAATCTGCGCAGACTGACAGGACTCTAAGCAATTGGTAAATTAGTCTTAAAATATACTAGCTTTTGATCAACAATTTACATTTAGATCGGATAGCATGGTCTTTAACCCTTCCCAAAATACAAAAAAATCCGGACGCATCTGCAGCAGACGACTTTTAAAAACATGGTGGATAAATGGTGTGACGGTCTAGGCAACTATTTACCTTTACTTGTCACGAGTGATCGATGGTGTTTTGTACTGGAACACTACGGCGTTATTATTTTGATCGCTAATTAAACATAAAGAGACACAAAATAAGTTTTACTTTAAACTAAAATGACTTCTTAAGATATAGCTGAAAAACCCTTTTTGAAAAAATATATTATGAGTATTTCATTTTTTCAAATAATATCTCCTGGTAGAATCTACGCGGTTTAAAACTTAAGATGTTTAACGGATTCCAGAGAAACATAATATATCTTGTTTTCACACACTAACACATCTTTTTCAAACTCGTAGTTCAACATTTTCGTCTACATTATGTCTTAAGATTTGAACTGTTTCTCAAGGGATCTGTTTTGAAAAGACTATTAAAGAACTCTGAATAACCCTACTTTCATGTTGTACAACACACATTTATTAAAATATAAAGCGTTGTCAGTGTTGAAATTGTGCTACAGACAGGTCGCACATATTTATTAAAATATAAAGCGTTGTCAGTGTTGGTGTTGCGCTACAGATAGGTCGCTCAAATTGGATTCGTATTTGATACTTTCAACAATACACCACATCTCCGGATCTAAACTCAGGAGACGACCCGGCTTGTATTTAGCTTTTCCTAGATATTGCTGTAACTTGGTTATACCGGACATAACACGTTGAACCGTTTCCACGGTGATCGGAATCGGTGGTAGTGGAGCCCCGTAGATAGACCAAATGGCCCGACTGAGAATTTTGGCGCGCTCCGATGCGGAAAGTTTTAAACAGTTCATTTTACCAGTATGTTTTGATTTATTGATTTTCTCCTCCAAATCTTCGATAGAGGATGCCGGTTTCATGTATCCTGTCACTTTACGTTTAATTTTGGCAATCATTTGATCGACGTCACCGTAGCAATCATCTGGCCATGCAGAACACGGGTATACATCGGTACCATATATTTTATTGCAAACGACGATTTCTTTTCCAAAGTCTTTAGGTTTTGATTGACCGATTCCCATGTTGATCGCTTTTGAATTTTCACTTTGAATGCGCTTCTTTCTTCTGAGTCGCTTGCCTTTTCGCTTCCTTTGCTTGGTTTTCAGTGTCGAATTCTCATAAGCGGAGAATCCCGATGTAGATGGTATCTGGTCATCAACAACACATTTTAAATTCTTTGAAGTCGGTCTTATCTCTGTGATAGACAAAACGTCGATTGATACCGCATCCACATCCTCCTCATATGTCTTTGGAAGATGGACATTCATGATGACTGACTTCTGTTTTGGTATCTTTAAATCAGATTGATGCATTTCCTCTGATTCAGCTGTCGACTCTGAGTCAAAATATACAGTTCTAGTGTGCCCGTCTTCTCCACATCTCCGTGCCGCAACTGTATTCTCATTAAACGCATCAGCCGCGGGTGTTACTGGTCTCACTTCACCTGCAAGCTGATCAATTCGCCTGTATTTACTACCTTTGCCCTTTCTGTGTGTACAACGATCTTTGCCTTTCGGGTTCGTTCGATGCTCATCGTTCTGTTGTTTGTCGTAATTATACAATGGTTCGTCTGTAATAAGACGCCCTAGCAACTTTAACATTGTTTCATCTTGACAGTCTCTAGCATAATCAAAGGCGGAAGTAGCGTCCATGTTCATAACATATGGATCTAACCTTATTTGTCGGCTACAGCTGGCATCGACAATGGTTTCCACCGCCTCAGTCTTCCCCATTGCACATGCGTACATCATGGCAGTGTTTCCCTCGAAATCTTGAACATTACATTGTAATCTTGGCTGAAAACAAACATGATTTATATTGAAGTTAATAGACGTTCATGCCATATTGAAAGTGTAAGACAAGGGACAAACGTGTTATGCGATACATATCGGTATGCTTGTCCGCCCTGTAATTTTCACTTCGACTGTGAAATTCAAATTAGAGAAAAATATTTTTAGTCAGACTTTTTGGGATTTTACGCCGTTTTTAACATTATTTCAGTTATATTACGGCGACAACTCACTTAAAATCCCTGGGTAAACAAACCAGTACTACACAGGTACACCTAGTGTTTTATCAACAGGCACATATATTGTATAAACCAACAGGTACACATATTGTATCAACCAGCAGCTACACATATTGTATTAACCAGCAGGTACTACTATTTTATTGACCAAAAGGTACAAATACTGTATTAACCAGCAGGTTCACATGTTGGACTAACCAACAGGTACACCTATTGTATTAACTAACAGGTACACATATTGTATTAACTTACAGGTGCACACATTGTATTAACTAACAGGTACATATATTGTATTAACCAACAGGAACACATGTTGGACTAACCAACAGGTACACCTATTATATTAACTAACAGGTACATATATTGTATTAACCAACAGGAACACATGTTGGACTAACCAACAGGTGCACCTATTGTATTAACTAACAGGTACACTTATTGTATTAACTAACAGGTACACCTATTGTATTAATCAACAGGTACATATATTGTATTAACCAGCAGGTACACATGTTGGACTAACCAACAGGTACACATATTGTATTAACTTACAGGTGCACACATTGTATTAACTAACAAGTACATATAGTGTATTAACCAACAGGAACACATGTTGGACTAACCAACAGGTACACCTATTATATTAACTAACAGGTACACCTATTGTTTTAATCAACAGGTACACATATTGTATTAACTAACAGGTACACATATTGTATCAACCAACAGGTACACCTATTGTATTAACCAACAGGTACACATATTGTTTTAATCAACAGGTACACATATTGTATTAACCAACAGGAACACATATTGTATTAATATACAGGTAACCTATTGTATTAATCAACAGGTACATATATTGTATTAACTAACAGGTGCACATATTGTATTAACTTACAGGTGCACACATTGTATTAACTAACAGGTACACATATTGTATTAACTAACAGGTACACATATTGTATTAACTAACAGGTACACATATTGTATCAACCAACAGGTACACCTATTGTATTAACCAACAGGTACACATATTGTTTTAATCAACAGGTACACATATTGTATTAACCAACAGGAACACATATTGTATTAATATACAGGTAACCTATTGTATTAATCAACAGGTACATATATTGTATTAACTAACAGGTGCACATATTGTATTAACTTACAGGTGCACACATTGTATTAACTAACAGGTAAATATATTGTATTAACCAACAGGTACACATACTCGACTAACCAACAGATACACCTATTGTATTACATAAAAGGTACACATATTGTATTAACCAAAAGGTATTCATATTGTATTTATGAACAGGTACATATATTGTTTAAATCAACAGGTACAACTATTGTCTTAACCAACAGGTATACATATATTGTATTAACAAACAGGTACACATATTATGTTAACTAACAGGTACACATATTGTATTAATCAACAGGTGCACATATTGTATTAACTAACAGGTGCACATATTGTTTTAACTAACAGGTACACATATTGTATTAACCAACAGGAACACATATTGTATACAAACAGGTACCCATATTGTATTAACCAAAGAGTATTAATAGTGTATTTATGAACAGGTACATATATTGTATTAACTAACAGGTGCACATATTGTATTAACTAACAGGTGCACACATTGTATTAACTAACAGGTACACCTATTGTATTAACTAACAGGTACACCTATTGTATTAATTAACAGGTACACCTATTGTATTAACCAACAGGTACACATATTGTATTAACTAACAGGTACACATATTGTATTAACTAACAGGTACACCTATTATATTAACTAACAGGTACACATATTGTATTAACTAACAGGTGCACACATTGTATTAACTAACAGGTACACCTATTGTATTAACTAACAGGTACACATATTGTATTAATCAACAGGTACACATATTGTATTAACTAACAGGTACACATATTGTATTAACTAACAGGTACACATATTGTATTAACCAACAGGTACACATATTGTATTAACCAACAGGTACACATATTGTATTAACCAACAGGTACACATATTGTATTAACTAACAGGTACACATATTGTATTAACTAACAGGTACACCTATTATATTAACTAACAGGTACACCTATTGTATTAATTAACAGGTACACATATTGTATTAACCAACAGGAACACATATTGTATTAATTAACAGGTACACCTATTGTATTAACCAACAGGTACACATATTGTATTAACTAACAGGTACACATATTGTATTAACTAACAGGTACACATATTGTATTAACTAACAGGTGCCCATATTGTATTAACCAACAGGTACACCTATTGTATTAACTAACAGGTACACATATTGTATTAGCCAACAGGAACACATATTAACCAACAGGAACATATATTGTATTAACAAACAGGTACACATATTGTATTAACCAACAGGTACACATAGTGTATTAACCAACAGGGACAAATATTGTATTAACCAACAGGAACACATATTATATTAACAAACAGGTACCCATATTGTATTAACCAAAGAGTATTCATATTGTATTAATCAACAGGTACACCTATTGTATTAACTAACAGGTACACATATTGTATTAACTTACAGGTGCACACATTGTATTAACTAACAGGTACACATATTGTATTAACTTACAGGTGCACACATTGTATTAACTAACAAGTACATATATTGTATTAACCAACAGGAACACATATTGTATACAAACAGGTACACATATTGTATCAACCAAAGAGTATTCATATTGTATTTATGAACAGGTACATATATTGTATTAACTAACAGGTGGACATATTGTATTAACTAACAGGTGCACACATTGTATTGACTAACAGGTACACCTATTGTATTAACTAACAGGTACACCTATTATATTAACTAACAGGTACACCTATTGTATTAACTAACAGGTACACCTATTGTATTAACCAATATTGTTTTAATCAACAGGTACACATATTGTATTAACCAACAGGAACACATATTGTATTAATCAACAGGGAACCTATTGTATTAATCAACAGGTACATATATTGTATTAACAAACAGGTGCACACATTGTATTAACTAACAGGTACACATATTGTATTAACTAACAGGTACACATATTGTATTAACTAACAGGTACACATATTGTATTAACTAACAGGTGCCCATATTGTATTAACTAACAGGAATACATATTGTATTAACTAACAGGTACACATATTGTATTAACTAACAGGTGCCCATATTGTATTAACTAACAGGTACACATATTGTATCAACCAACAGGTACACATATTGTATTAACTAACAGGTACACATATTGTATTAACCAACAGGAATACATATTGTATTAACAAACAGGTACACATATTGTATTAACCAAAGAGTATTCATATTGTATTCATGAACAGGTACATATATTATTTAAATCAACAGGTACACCTATTGTATTAACCAACAGGTATACATATATTGTATTAACAAACAGGTACACATATTGTTTTAATAAACAGGTACACATATTGGATTAACCAAAAGGTACATATACTGTATTAACCAACAGGTACACATATTACATGTATGCGAACAATGAACATTTATCCATGTCGATTCGGACTAAAAACGAATTTTCAAAACCATTCACATCCGTTAAATTATTGATTCCTATAAGGAAGCATTTTTTCATATTACAACATTGTTTGAGAACAATTATTCATGTGTCACCGTCAATCTCACCTACATGTAAGTAGCTGAATAACGATCAACAGGCACAATAATATACTTTCACTACTGATTACAACCTATAAATCATGTGTTTTTCCAAAAGCTTGTTTGCAACATTTACTGCTAAGTAATTAACACTCGTATATTTAAGCATTCAATCAGAATGTTGAACTGTTTTACAACATGCGTACACTTATTTGACGGTTAATTTCCGGTGAAATGAGCTCGATCGGTAAAGTCGGCTATAATTGACTCGCAATTGAAACAGAGTGAAAGTCGACAATGATAGTAAAATTCATATTTTCAAACTCATGAGTAACCTCTTCCACATGCATACGTTTTCTGACGCCCCTGCAGTCGAAGACGTTTGAAAACATTGTGGAAAAAGGAGAATTTTGCAATTATGAGCAATTTCTTATTTTGCTACAACTCTAAATCAAGAATTGCATAGAGATTAAAAGTCGTATGCTGCTGCTGCGGATTTGCTGTATGTGGGAAAGGTATAAAGCAAACTTGCAATTGTTCCAGAATAGGCTATTCTTTCTCCAGACATTGATACATTCGAAGAATTTCAGAAAATTTATGATACTACCTCATTCAATAGAATCTTTAACTCCCTCGTGAGATTGAGGATGCACGTGTACATCAGCGGCGTTTGACCTCGCATATTCTGGCAGTTGACATTGGCATTGTATTCAATAAAAAGTAACAAAGTCTTCTCTCTTTTCATTGGATCGTGGATATTCAACATGGCCGCCATCAGTGGTGTTTCCTGTCTGTCGTTTCGGCATTCTAAATTCGTCTCAGACTCAAGCACTAACTGAAGCTAATGAGAAATAGAACCAGGCATCAATTAAGATACAATACAAAAGACTTGACGAATCATAAAAAACGAAACATGCACCAGTCCAGGTAATGAGTTATTACATGATTATTGTCAACACCTTAACGCTTCCTCTAAACAATGTAGTATCGATTTCAGATCGAAACGGTGATTGTTCAAACCGGTACAATGCATTAAAACCAGTTAAAATATTCTGTTGTATATTTTTAATCTTAATAAAGACCAAGTAGTGGGAAATTCGATTATTGAAGAGTCTTAAAATGTTCATGATATAAAGAGAGAGAGAGAGAGCGGGTCAGTCGCTATGCTAAGCCCACAACCCTGAGCGCCAATGAGGACTACCAAGCCATTACTACCACTATTCATTTGCAAAACTTGCTTTTCTGATCGTATAACTTGATAAACAGCAGAGGAGAGAGAGAGATATCTCGTGACATGAACCACAACTAAATTTATATTTCACTTGTATATATGCCAAATTGAACTGAGTGTGTTTTTATACAAGTTATGTACATTTTATCTCACAACGGTTTGTATATGACACCGAACCTTTAAATAGGTCTAATATAGTTGTGTTTACGATTCTAACCGACATAATGCGATACATTTCCGGAATGAAAATGTACATAAACGGCTTCCTTTTTAGAATCCTAAACATTTTGAGAAAAGTATTATTCGTGAGAGAGTGCTCTTGTGTAACATGTTTGTGGTTAATCCAAAACCCATTCATTCAGATTCTTATTTTTAGAAAAATCGATTTGAACTTTTTATACATGAATTTCTTCCCTCTGGATAGAAATGTCACTTTAAGATAACCTGTTAATGTTGTACAAAATGTTAACATGATATCTCGCGACAGTAACACACCACCTTATTTAACACTTTTTGCTTTGGATATTCTTTGAATCAAATGACTCTAAAATGTCATATTAGGTAAATGGATTTAAAATAAAATAAAAATTAGACCTTACCTGCCGCACCGTTGCGCCTTGTTTGATCAGGTCAAACAGACGGCAAGTCATGTCGGTGGACCTGGTTTGGTTTATCACTATCTTCTGTTGTATATCAATATATTCTAATTTATCATAATTCTTTAGTTTCCGTCCATTTCTCTTCAATTCCCATGCCTTGTTCGCTGTAACGTATAGCACGTCGTTGCTTGGGACAACTGACGTTGATGCCGTGTTTATATGCAACGTCAAAAACGTTGTTTTTGTTATCAATTGACGTCAACAACGTGTATGTTGTTGACGTCATTTCATATCAAACCCTTACAGTGAACTCGACAGTTCCGGGTCAGTAACCAAATTAACGAATCTTGTCTCTTTTAAAGATAAGTTGAGAGAAACAAAACTACATAAAATGTTTAACAAATACTTCCTCCCCGCCATGATATAATTCAACAATTATATAAATTTATTAAAATGTTTCTTTAGTGTCTGCAATTGCAAGCTGTAATTTGACAGTTTCTGGTCGAAATTGCCATTTCCGGGTCACGTGACAAATGTTTATTTCTGTTATCTCAAACAATGTTATATTCAACAAAATAGCGGTTCTTTTAATAACAAGATATTTATTTCACATTTTTATCAAACTAAAATATATCCCTTGCAATTCGCCTATTTCATAAAAAAACAGAAGAGTGATGGGGGCCAACTTTACTGTACACATGTTCATGCCCGAAACTATTCAAAACACAGTTTATCATAAAAGTGTCAGAGTAACAGTATTAAAGGATGCCCTAAAAAAGAAGGAAGGACTGAAGGAGAAGGAGAGGGCAGTACCCACAAGGGAGGGAAAGTGGCAGTGAAGGGAATGAGACTGTGCCTCTCCTGTTCAGCCATAAATGCACCAAGAACTAAGTTATAGCGGTAGTGTGCAAACGCCAACCTCTCCATCAACCGGGCGACCCGATTGCGCTGTGAAGGTGCCCGCAAACGATGTGGAGGTATCAACGGCATTCTCTTCAGAATGTTTGTCTTAATGATATCTAAGTCAAGTTCGAGTTTAGGTCATATTTGGTCAGAAACTAGGCCGCTAGGCCAAATTGAAGGGAAATCTTGTTAACACTCTGGAGGCTGCATGTTTAACTTGAGCATGTTGAAACTGCATCATAATGTTTGTCTTGATATGGTGTAGGCCAAGTTTGAATATTGGTCATGCCTGTTCAAAAACTAGGTCACTAGGCCAAATTGAAGGAAATCTTTCTTTTAAATTAATATTGACATATTGACATATTTCTCAATATAATAAGGCAGAAACTTCGAAATATTCTGCCTAAACGTGCTGTCAAATTTTCCTTTGATTATTCATGTCTTAAATGTGTATACTTGTGAGCTCTTGTTTTTAAATTGGCAGTTTCATAATATTTACTACTTTTGATATGATCTTTCAACTTCTTGACAATAAATACATAAACATAAGCTATAATTGTTATTTCCTTTCACATGTTCCCTACTTATCCAATCTTCCTGCATCCTCCAGGCCGTCAGCACTTCAGTGCTTTGATTAAAGTACGGATTAGACAATTTCACATAGAAAAATGGAATTCACAATATATTACACAGAAAACAGATACATTCAGAGAACAGAACACTTATGTAAGGTCCCTGGGTTACTGGCTTATTACTGACTTATTACTGGCATTAATTATTGTTCTCTTTATTTACAAGTTCCAGTGTCCTGTAGCTGAAGTGTAGTCCTTCCGTCATGTCCATGAACTTTTATCCACATACAGCAAATATGTAGCAGACGGCGTTGAAAACATCTCATTAAATGATACATATTGAAAAGTTAAAACATTGTGACAAAATACATTGATAGAGGGTCACCCAAGGAACATTTCTACAAAATTATTTGGAAATCGGAAAGATTCTTTTTGAGAAGAAGTTTTCACTATAGCCATATAAGTCAAAATAGCCCAGCCCCCCTGGCGGCCATGTTTTTCGATCAATCAACATGGTTTTACGGAATCTGATAGAGAGTCCCCCGAGGAACATTTCTACACAATTATTTGAAAATCGACCGACCGGTTTGGGAGGAGATTGTTTTTGATGTTGTCATGGAAACCAGAATTATGCATGGATCAAACAAATTTGAAGGGGTTTTGATGATGACATTGAGAGGATGCTTTATGTGAAGTTACATCCCGATTGACCCACTGGGTACAAAAGAGAATATCTTAACACACGACGGCCAGATGTTGATCCCAATAACACGCATTGAGCACTTCGTTCTCGGGTGAGCTATAAAACGATTCGATCCGCCATATCTGTGTCCGTTACGATTAATGAAGGCTGATTTTCCAGTCCCAACGTGGTCATGCAGTGTTACCAACCAAAGGCGTTTTTACATGGGACAATCGTCTTCATCCATGGGATTAAATGTGTGTGTCGGTAAATAAGTACGTCTGGCATGAACCAACAATGGCGACTAGATCGGTCACCTACCCTTATATAAATATATCCAATTTATAGTAAATTGCTAGAAATACAACTGATTTGCATCAACTATACATTGTACCATTCTAACTTAAACACCATTCTGCACACGTTAAAAATCAAAGCACTGACAGTTAGGGGCTAACTGCAGATTATATTTGGACACGAAAGTCTAACAAGTCTAACAAGAACACTTTACATTTCAACTTTGCTATGTCCATATAGTGAATATATAGGAATTGAACGCATACCGTTATACACAAATTGGACAAAAACTACCTCACTTAATTATGCACATCTGCTATCTTGGTAGTTCCTGTTTAGCACACCTACTGGTTTGCAATGGAGTTTAGTCGTTATATTTTGTATGCAATTAACAAATAAACATGTCACATCAAAATAAAATGAAGGTCTCTGTCTAACAATGAGAGTCCAATTCTAATATCAAAGCAGAAATAAATTCCTGTGTATTCTAAATATTTTCTACGGCTTGACGTAAGTGAATGAATGAATGTATATTGTTTTATGGCGCATCGACAGCTAAGGTCATTTAGCGCGCAATTAAATTTAATTATTCATGATCCCTGGGTAAACAAACCAGTACTAGGCTAGAAAATGTGCCTTGCCCAAGGGCACTCCACCATGACCGTAGTGCCGCTACTGGGGATCGAACCCGGGACACCCGGTTTCGAAATCCCCGACGCTAACCACTCGACCACAGCGGATTCCGGATTGACGTAAGTAAAATATTGTAACGTGTACCGGAGTTAAGTCATCGCGGGTCTGTATAAGTGATAGTAATACCTAGTCTTAGCTACACTTCTTTCATACCCATATAAACAACAACAACAACAACAACAACAACATTGTTAGCATGTACCAGGCAGGCTTTATTAGTACAGGACTGAGATACAAATACTCATTAACAGATTATTCTGATCAAGTCTTAGATCAACATTAGTTATAAAAACCCAGATCTATAAACAATATGAGCTTATTTAATGCGGTTGACTGGCCCAGGAAAAAACAGAGATAAAAACATCTTTTTGATGAAATAACTCTGGAAACCTGTGTCCGGGCGTCAAATGCCATACCGCGAAGTGCCGGACCTTACTTTGCTCTAGACAAATGCAATACGCACTCCTTTAGTGCGCAGTAATATCTTTAGTGGTACATGGTGACTTAACCAAATATAAATATTGTCCCTTTCAACTCTCAAAGGACTTCAATTATTGAAAATAATCGACTTTCATCTAAAGTAATGTATAAAGAAATAACGAAATCATTAATGTAATTAAAATTGAACACGTCTTGCCTGTACGTGACTGACTGGTAGAATGATTTGCTTACACAAACTGCGCACGGGTTCACCCGTGCGTAAATAACATACCCACAATTCAAATCACATGTAGCTAAGACAACATTTTCTCTCTATACTTCGCACCGCGAGAAAATACTAGTCTTCTCTACACTAACATATAACACAACAACATATATATGCGATGCCAGACGAGCGCTATGAGCAAGACGAGCTCTATCCGTGTTTAATGAAGTACAGAGCAGTATGACATAAACAGTGTAACAAGCAATGATATAAGGAATTTTTTACGTACATCTTAAAGTAATGTTCCTTGTCATGAAGCTATGCATGTAACCTTGATTTGCTGACGCGAACTGACTCGCCCAGGAAAAACACAGAGATCAAAACATCATGTTTTCAAAGGGTGGATGAAATTGCTCTGAGAAACCTGTGTCCATTTGTCACCTGTCAGATCGCTATGAATGTTGGACCTCATTCGATTTTCACACATACATGACAAGAAATTTATATCATTAGAAACATTAGAAAGTAAGTTGATTTGATAGCAAATGGGAATTTACCCTTATTAACAAATATTTCACCGAAAGACAAAAATTTAACTTGCTCGGTGTCGTCTGGTAGAATGACCAAAACCTGGACTGAATATACACACATGTACATGTGTCTGCACGAGATACCCCATACAGGGAATATCCATTATTTCACTACTGTGAACCATGTACGCGTTATTTCTTACACGTAACGCTTAAGACAAATATTTCACTCTATACTAGCGAAACGCGTGAAATAGATAGTCTTCTCTACACTAACATATAACACAACAACATATATATGCGATGCCAGACGAGCGCTATAGAAACACAAAAAGAGCGGGCTGGACTGACTGATCCGAGCTATCCGAGTATGACGCTAGAGCGACAGTACTGCAGACGTATCAAAGCACCCAGTACACCCATCCATGTATGCCCGACGTTTTAAATAACGTATTTATCATTAATGCGCATCTTAAACGGCAGACTAAGATTGAGTTAAGGGTTATACCCTTCATGGATGCTTTTCCACATACTATTAATTTCATTTTAAAATGCTAGTGATTTTGAAACAGAAAGTCTCCTCTCCAAAGAGTCAGAAATATATCCATCTTTACTATTCTCTCCTTTCCACCTACCATGCTTTTTCCAACAACGGTCATTTACACCAGCATTTGCTGCTGCTGTAGCACCGCCAGGTCGCAAGGAGTGAAGACCTATGTTTAAATCCGTGACCACCTCTCTCAACCTAGATAACAGAGTCTCTCTAGTGCGGGTATAACTTAGTGATTTGTTTTTGCTGATAAGCCCACACCTTTCCTTTGAACGAAAGCCGGGTCTAAACATAAACATATCCTCTGAAGTGCTTAACTTTGCTACATCGAGATAGCGTTTAAGCATGTTATAAGGACAGGCGATGGTGCTACCTTTTGCAATAACGATCTCATGACCCTGTCGGTATTGGTCTGTTTTGCTTTTTCTAATAAGGAGAGAGTAGTGGTCGCTGAAAAAAGTGACGTCATTACAATGTAAGTTTACAAGCTCATCAAAACGTAAAAAACCTGTAAATGCTGTTAAAATCATGCATAAGTCACGAACTATCAGAACGTCTGTGGATGTACTGTACTTGCTGCACAGCGTAAATATAACTTCTACGGATATTGGATCCTTTTTCCGTACTGGTTTGGCTAACACACGCTTCGATGCCTCCATTAAGTTTTTGACGAATGAATTATCTGTTGGATCAGGTAAATTTCTGAGTGAATGTGCCCATTTTATACTATACACTGTCGTTAATACAACGGAGCTGGATACACGTTTGTCTATGAGCTCTGTTAGATACAACGCTATATGAATCGGGGATGCTGGAATTGCTAATCCCCCTTTTTCAGAAATGAACTGTTCCCACTTTTTGAAATAAGCCCAGTACTTAACGTTTGTGCTGTCACTTCTTGCCAAAACAAGGAAATCCGCCATCTTGGTCGAGAGCTCTCCAAACCGATCGCTATCTACACCACTACTCTGTACTTCTGCATCTATACTTTCCTTCAGACTCAGACCTGTCAAAAAAATATAACCATTATTTATCGATTTCCATATACCTCGCCCCCTCGAACCGTAATGCTATGAACCCAAATTTCAATTCTCTTCCATCGAATATGCCATTTAGACCTTTTCCTCTCACTGTTAACCTACCGGGAGGAAACAGTACTGTATCATGTATAAACTTTGCTCTTTTATTGCTTTCTGGAAACAGAACTGGCCAATATGGCGACGACCTCCATATTGGAACAAGTAATGTACATTTGCATCTTTCATTCATAATTTTGCTCAAACACTGAGTGATCAAACGTGGTGGAGGAACTAACCAACCATTTTCTCGAGCCCAATTGCAGTTAAAAGCATTTACACCTGCTGTACCTGGACACCAGTACTTTGAAAAGAATCTGTTGCATTTTGTATTGTAATTACAAGCGAATAAATCGCAACTATATGGACCCCAAAGTCTGTTTAATGTATCAAAAACATGCGTTTTTACTGACCAGTCGTCGCTATCTGTGCATCTACTGAGAAAATCTGCTTCTATATTTTCCTTTCGTGGAACCCATTTCAAATCTAAATGGATCTTGTTTTGCTTGCAAACATTATCAACACTGACCGCAATAGACTGCAAATGCGCCTTTTTGCTACCAATATTTAAAATACTTGCCACGTTTTTATTATCTGTATGCACCAGTACTCTTTGACCTTTTAAACGTTCCAAAGAACTGTTCAATACTCTATGTACAGCCTCCAGCTCTCTCCATGTGGAGCTTAATCCACATTTAGTATCGGACCAACAACCTATGACGTCACTGTCCTCATTGTTTTCAATGTATCCTCCAAATCCAGCTCCACTGGCGTCGCAAAAGACGAACGTCTGCGCTTTTTGTGCGGACTCTACATATAAATGATGATAACTAAGCTCGGCTCCGTTTAAAGCCCTAATATTTTCCCGCCAAAAATCAATCTCATCTAATGCCTGCGAACTTACCATAACCGGTGCCGTCCAACTAGCCCTGCTAGTGACACAACTATACAGAGACCTTGTTCTGAAACGAGCTACTTTTCCTACTGCGCTTTGCATTGAAATCAACTGACCAACTAAACATGCAATTTTTCTGACAGGAAATAGCAATTGCCCTGAAATTATTTCCATTAACAAATCTTCTATCAACAGCATTGATCGCTCTATACGATCTTCAGTTACTGATAGTGTACCTTTAAGTGTATCCCAATTATAACCCAGCCAGGTAATAAGTTGACAAGGAGTCCAAATGCATTTATCCTCTGCAACTATGAATCCAAACTCGGATAAATCTTTGTGCATATAATCTGACAGTTGTAATGCTGTTTCAAAAGTACGAGCGCCCCCTAAGCCATCGTCAAGAAACATGACTATTCTTGAACCCTTCGTTCTCCATTTAGTAACCACTACTCTCAGTAGTTTTGTAAATATGTAACCAGCCGTAGAAATTCCGAATGGAAGCGTTCTGAAAACGAAATAACGCGTCTCATTTTCCGATGGCCAGGAAAATCCTAAGTATGTGGTATGTTCAGGATAAATCATAATATGGTGGTAAGCACTTCTTATATCAAACGAAAAGAGAAAATCACCGGCTCCAAACATTTGCCGAGCCACAGACTGGTCTTCAAAACAACATCTATATTTGAATAACTCCGGATTAATATGACGACAATCTAAAACCAGTCTCGGTTTCCCGGATTTACCATAAGCCACTGTTAAAGGGTTGACTACTTTAGGTACATGCTCCACTTCTGAAATACACCCTTTACCCAAAAGACTCAATTTCGCTAAGTACAAAAACGGGATTATCCCGAGCAGACTTGTTATTTTTTAATATAACTGACTCTGGAATATTTCTGAAAGGTAGCTTATAACCTTTATTTGCCACTTCTAAAACATATTCGTTAGCACCCGCCTTTTCCCAATGTTTTAAACAATGTTTTAACCTATTTACTGGTGTAGCAGACGCCTCTTTTAAGGTTGCACTCTCGTTTACCCTCTCCAAAGGTTTAAGACAAATAGTACTTATCTGTTTCTCGTTATTTAGAGCACCATAACCCTCAGTACCAGCCTTGCATTCCTGCCTCCAGTGTCCCGGTCTGCCACACCGGAAACATAGCCCAGGTCTTCTTACAATCGCATGTGTCGTTGGTAGTTGGTTCCGCCCGCTTGGTGTTGAAGACGTCGAAGGCGACGTGCTGCCTGGTGTGTAGGGAGCAAAACGACGTGTTCTGACCTTCTTCTCCTGTTTGAGCTTACGCTCGGTCTTTATCTGAGCTCTGTTGATCTTTTTCTCATCATCGGAGTCGTCCGCTAAGGGGTGAGCCTCGTATTCATGGACTACGCGCCATCCGCCTTCGGATGAGTCGGCCAATTTAATAAGTTTCTGACGGTGAGAAATAAGATCAATACCTTCTGCGAGCTTCTTCTGAGCCGTAAGCACAGCTTCCTGGGAACCGGTATCTATCGCCTCCGCAAGGTATCCGTGGGACTCTTGCATTTTTCCCAAGACGTTTTTGTTTAATCTGTGCTGTTCTTCATTCCCTTTCTTACACGTAACGCTTAAGACAAATATTTCACTCTATACTAGCGAAACGCGTGAAATAGATATACCCCGTTCCCGTTACATTTCTCCCTCTTTCTCTTGACTACGAGTAGGAGTATGAGGAAGAGGAGGAGGAGGAGGAGGAGGAGGAGAAGAAGAAGAAGAAGAAGAAGAAGAAGAAGAAGAAGAAGAAGAAGAAGAAGAAGAAGAAGAAGAAGAAGAAGAAGAAGAAGAAGAAGAAGAAGAAGAAGAAGAAGAAGAAGAAGAAGAAGAAGAAGAAGAAGAAGAAGAAGAAGAAGAAGAAGAAGAAGAGAGAGAGTCAGTTACATTTGTATATGTTAATACACGAAAAGGTACATACTGAATTATAACTCCTGCACACAGAACTGTCACACGTATATAATGCTAAGGAAGGGTTGCTTTATCTAAGTACAAAGTACCCACGTGACACAGTAGGCACATGTCTGTAACACCACTTTGTGAAGGAGGAACAATATACATGCAGTTCCCAACTTCAAGCAAATGCCCGAAACGAAATGAAAAGCGCTCAATTAGGATGGATGAATGCAAGCGTAACTATATACATGAATATTATATGACAAAAGAATATACAACAAGAGCTGTCAGAGGACAGCATGTTCGACTTTTTTGTGCTTGCCAATAAAACGTAAAAAGATTTTTGTAAGTGTTTAAGGTATATCTCTAATTGTTTTGAAAACGTTTAATTTGGTATGAATAACTTAACCAAAATTATAAAGCTAAATCACTAATGAATTTTGAAAAAAAGTGGGGTGGTATGATAAACTTAACCAAATTTCCAAGGCGAAAAATGGCCATAATTCTTACAAAAACATTGACAGAGTTGACTCTTGTCTGTTGCTGGAGGTAATGATGGTAAAGAAAGTGTTTTTTCAAAGCAATATCTGTACTGGTTTTGAAAGAAGTAAATTAGTACAAAAAACTTAACTGAAATTCTAAGTCGTGAAAGGGCCATAATTCTTACAAAAAATCTTCACAGAGTTATGTACTCTTGTCTGTTGATGGAGGTAATGATGGTGAACAAGTGTTATTAGTTTCGAAGCCATATCTGTAATGGTTTTGAAAATAAGTAAATTGGTACAAAAAACTTACCAAAATTCTAAGTCGAAAAAGGACCATAATTCTTACAAAAATCTTGACAGAGTTATGTACTCTTGTCTGTTGATAGAAGTTATGATGGTGAAAAAGTGTTGTATGTTTCAAAGCAATATTTGTAGTGGTTTTGAAAAAAAGTAAATTGGTACAACAAACTTAACCAAAATTCTAAGTAAAAAAAGGGCCATAATTCTTACAAAAACCTCGACAGAGTTATGTACTCTTGTCTGTTGATGGAGGTAATGATGGTGAATAAGTGTTGTAAGTTTCAAAGCAATATCTGTAATGGTTTTGACAAAAAAGGGGATTGGTACAAAAATCAAGGTGTAACACCAACGCCGACGCCGACGCCGGCGTCGGGCCGAGTAGTATAGTAAGCCTTTTCTTCGTAAAGTCGAGCTAAAAAACAAACAAACAAAACCGCATATGAACATATGTAAATACGTCTATGACGCCATACACGAATATTTTATAAGTTTTTTCATAACCTATTGTGTATGACAAAACCTCCGCTAAATTGTAACCCCACCCCCTATTTCATTCAGAAATCGATATCTTATTTATTATTTAACAATGTATTTCTAACATGTCCATATCGCAACATATACAACGCAACATGTTTGTAAATTGTACTTTTTTATACTTCTTTGTCTAAGATCGGGTTAAAACCGAAAAAAGCAGCAACATAATCACTGTCTTTCAATGATAATGATAAATTGAAAATGTTTCTACCAAACTTCAATAAAGTTCTGTTTTGAAACAAGACAGTACACGATCGCCCACTTGTACAGTTAATCAAGATATGTTCCGTCAAATTTGTTTTAATATCGCTACAGCTATAACGTGTACACTGAGGACAATCGGTATAAGCCGTGTATGCACGTAGTTGGGCGATGGAAAAACAATCACGCAACATATCCGGATATCGTTTAGCATAATCCCATATTGGACAAACTGAGAATCGTAGCTGTAATTGATTATACAACTGAGTAAATTGCTGTAAGGGAGTTCTTACATTCCATTCGTTTATATAGTAATTTGACACTTTCGTATCAACGCAATGTTTCTAAATGTATTTACTAGGAAAAACACCGAAATCTACGTAATCTTTATATTTACGTCAAAGAATAACACTATATTGAACAAAACACGATACCGGGCGTAACATTTACAACAGACGCGTAATAGAAACAATCGTTTTGTTGTACAGTCCCTCTTGTAACGACACAGTTGACCAAGTTTTCTGTTCTCTATTTCAGCCGCAATAGGAAGAGTACATATTTGGCCAAGGACTTTTAATATCTGTTCTTGACCTAATCTGTAACCCCCGGATTTGTCTTAACAGTGTGAACTGTCTATGATCAACATATCTCGATTAGAGAGTGACTGTATCAATTCACATCCGAAAAGAGCTCTGGGGATATCGATCGATTTATAACCGGTTAAAGGATAAAGCCCATTTATATGTAGCCCGTCTTTAATGAGCCCAAAGAAAGAAAAAAACCTATTTGTTTGATAATGATCGAAGTGTTACTATAATTGTTACATACTATACCTAAATGATTATATTCATCTATTTCAAGAATAACATCATTACCAACAACACAGGGCCGAGAATTGCGTTTGAATACCCGTTTGGATTCATTGGAAGTGACCACGGCACACTTGTCGGGGTTGTTTGGATATCACCATAGACATATAACACATATTTATCATTTCCTGTAAGGCGTTACTAGACAAAGAGAGAAGGGTCAGGGTCATGTCGTATGCAAAGACGGCGCACAAAAACCCGACCCTTCTATCTGAAAGCCTAAATTACTACTCACTCACTGTTCAATAAGTGAGTCTATATACATAAGATATACAAATGCGGACCAGACCCCACCTTGCCTGGTACCCTGCAAAACAGGAAACCAGTCAGAGAAGTTACCTTTTTACACGATAAAACTGTACATGTTAAAGAGCATGTATATACCAGATTTAAGAAGTTTAAGATCAACACCTAATTCACGTAATGTGTAGAAGAGACTGTCATGCCATACCCGATCAAATGTTTGACGCGCATCTAAAAAGCTAGAAAACAATTTACTTCTGGCTTCTTTACAGTGCTGTATACTTTCTTTCAACACGAAAGAAGTCATTGAACTACACTGAAAACCGCCCTGTAATGAATGTAACGGTTTATCAATTGACACGTGCAGTCGTCTAAGTAAAACCTTTGCATAATATTTCAACAAAGACGAAGAAAGGGTAATGTCTCGATATCTGTTTGTGTTATTTTTTGGTTTACCCCCACCTTTATATAAGGTCAAAATCATCCCCTGTTTAAGAGCTGTAGGAACATAAACATAACATCATCAAATGAAATAAAAACAAGAAACGCTGAAGACGCTAAGGCCGGATTGTCGGCAATTTGACCTTGAAAATCGACAAACCAAGGTCAAGGTCAAAGTAACCACAGAAATCAATAGAATTTGTTACTGGTTACCTTCAGGCAAAGTTTCAAGTTTGTAACCCTTTCCTGTGCTGAGATTTTGCCTCAACCTGAAACTTTAACCAACATGTTGACGGACAGACATACAGACAGACAGACAGACAGACATCGCCAATCTATAGACCGGAATTGCTAGAGCAATCCGGTCAATGATACGCAATGTTTTAACAATAGCCCACCGTGGATAAGATGTTCGTTGTAAACATTGTCATAACCACCCATTTTGCCAGTTTTTAATGATGAAACGGCAGATTCATCTTGTAAAATGTGATCTCCGACCGCAACAATGGACACTTCCTTAATGTTATTTACACAATATGTAACAGACTCATAGAACAATCGGTCATAATGTGTGCATTCAATATCTGAGTAAAGGTTTACAAATTGACGCACCCATTCACATCAAATCTTTACAGGGTCACGGAAAAGAACATCATCACATTTAATTCCATTAGAACTGTTTATTTGCTCGAGTTAAGGATAAATTAATTGATTGGTTGATTGGTGCAATTTGTCATAATAGGTGTATTTACCCCAATCCCGTTCGTTTTAATGTATACATCAATTATATTACATTAATTTCAGGTGTCTTTCGGTTTTTCCACGGAGCACATTTTAATGCCTAAAATGGTCGGTTTTAACTTATTTCAGTTCGTATAGACAGAAGAATGCACGTACATAATTGATGTTTATATCGCGAAGATGGAACGGTGTTTAAAACAGTATTGCTGATACAACTCGCATTAAATCAATTCCTCTTACGATTCTGTTCAAATATGTATCTATAGACAAAGGGCGACACAAGAATTTCGCTGTAACGAATAACAATACCTGTCGGAGGAGAGCGCGCTAGACTATTCCACCGCATATTAGTTACCGAGATATGGACTCTAATGTAGTTGCATTAACCAATCTGACTAAAGTACACGATCTCACCAAATGTAAGCGTATGCGTAGCGTTAGTAGGAGATGATTTTAATGAGATTGTTGCATTAACCAACATTTCTTAAAGGGTGATAATTTGCATTATATGCTGAATAGAGTAATCTAGCTTGCTTATGTTCATAAGTGTGATGGTTGGGAAGGGTAGTATAACGTTTCAATCGAATGCATCAAGTAGTTACTAAGATATGGACTATTAATGTAGTTGCACGCAAAACCTTAACCATAATTTCTAAGTATAAAAAGGGCAACAATTTGCATCATATGCAGGATAGAGTAATCTTAATTGGTTGTGTATATAGTTGAGCAATTAGGAAGGGTTGTATAAAGTTGAGAAATTGGGAAGGGTTGTATAAAGTTGAGAAATTGGGAAGGGTTGTATAAAGTTGAGAAATTGGGAACTTCAACCATAACTTTTTAGTAAAGAAAGGGCCATAACTTGCATAAAATGCAAGATAGAGTTATCTAACTTGATAATCTACATAGGTGTGATAGTTTGGTAGGGGTGTAGAAAGTATTAATGCTATACATGTAGTGTATAAGTACTTGTATGCAAAACCTTAACCAATGTGTGACGTGGATGCCGACGCCAGGTTGACAAGTATAGCTCTCGTAGTCTTCGAATAGGCGAGCTAAAAAGGGGTATAACTTGCAGTTCATGTAGTATATTTTATAAGTCTTAGTAAAGAAAAGGGCCATAACTTGCATAAAATGCAGGATAGAGTTATCTTACTTGAGAATCTACATAGATGTGATGGTTGGGTAGGGTTGTATAAAGTTTCAATGCAATGCATCATGTAAATACTGAGATTCGGACTCTTAATTTAGTTTAACGCAAAACTTTAACCAGAATTTCTAAGTAAAGAAAGACAATAATTTGCATTGTAGAAAGTTTCAATGTAATGCATCAAGTAAATAATGAGATATGGACACTTAATTTAGTTGCAAGCAAAACTTTAACCAGAATGTCCAAGTTAAAAAAGAGCCATAACTTGCAGGATAGAGTTATCTAACTTGATAATCTACATAGGTGTGATAGTTGGGTAGGGTTGTATAAAGTTGCAATGCAATGCATCAAGTAAATACTGAGATATGGAATCTTAATTTAGTTAAACACAAAACTTTAACCAGAATTTCTATGTAAAAAAAGGGCCATAAAACTTGCATAAAATGAAGGATAGAGTTATCTAACTTGATAATCTACATAGGTGTGATAGATGTGTGTGAAGTTAGCCGGAGTAGCCGGAACTCCGGCTGTATTAATCATCCGGGACTCCGACTGTTTTAACCAGCCGGAATAGGCGGAACTCTGGTTGTATTACCAATCCGGAACAGCCGGAACTCTGGCAACTTCGACTGTATTAACCAGTCGGAACAGCCGGAACTCCGGCTGTATTAACAATCCGGAACAGCCGGCAACTCCGGCTGTATTAACAATCCGGAACAGCCGGCAACTCCGGCTGTATTAACAATCCGGAACAGCCGGCAACTCCGACTGTATTAACCAGCCGGAACTCCGGCTACTCCGGTTGTGTAAACCAGCCGGAACAGCTGGAACTCTGTCTTTACCGACTGTATTAACAAACCGGAACAGTCGGACATCCAGCTACGTTGGCTGTATTAACCAGCCGGAAAAGAGGGAATTCCGGTTACATAAGCTGTATTAACCAGCCGAATCAAGCGGAACTCCTGCAACTCCGACTGTATTAACCAGTCGAAATAGGCGGAACTCTGGCTAGGCATGGCAGACGGCTGACAAGGGTCTGTCGGTCCAACTCCGGCGTGGTTTTGAAGTCAGCTTCCATACATCCTGGTGGAATTCGGCTAGCGTGACTGGGAGCCAGAGAGTGTCACTTTCATCTGGCGTATGCCAGGATGCTAGTTAAATTCTCTAATTAGAGCAATATACAGTTGGGCTGTAGACTTGGTAAAAATGCCAACTTCATCGGAACATTGCAGCCAGCTGCGATAAATCCGGGTGGAATCTGGCTAGGACGACTCGAAGCCAGAGTGTGGCACTTACATCTGGCAAAATGCCAGTTAAGCTCTCTAATTCAAACAGGACGGGTGCGAAGTGGGGACTTTGTCGGGAAATCCCAACTCCGGCTGTGCATGGCAGCCGGCTGACGCAACTTGGCGAAACAGGACCCCATGCAACAGGATGTCAGTTTGAGGCGCTTTCACCTGGCATGCACCGCCCAATCCATCTATCTCGAACAATAGGCACGCCAAAACGAGGGTGGGAGCCACTCTGTCTGCAATAAATCCGAGTGGAATCCGGCTAGCGTGTCTGGGAGCCAGAGTGTGTCATTTTCACCTGAGATATATTTCAGGATGCCAGTTAAACTCTCTAATATCGAGCAATACTAGTATACAGCCGGATTTAGCTGGAGTTGGGCTGTAGACTTGCTAACTTCATATGTGAACATTGCAGCCAGCTGCGATAAATCCGGGTGGAATCCAGCTAGTGCAACTCGGAGCCAGAGTGAAGCACTTTCACCTGACACATGTCATGATGTCAGTTAAGTTCTCTAATTCGAACAAGACGGGTGCAAAGTCGAGAATTTGTCGGGAAATCCCAACTCCGGCTGTGCATTGCAGCCGGCTTACGCAACTTGGCGATACAGGATTTCAGTTTGAGGCGCTTTAACCTGGCATGCATCAATCCACCGTACAATCTCTCTATCTCGAACGATAGGCACGCCAAAACGAGGTTGGCAGCCATTTTATCCGGCTAGCGTGTCTGGGAGCCAGAGTGTGTTACTTTCACCTGACATATATGTCAGGATGCCAGTTAAATTCTCTAATATCGAGCAATATACAGCCGGAGTTGGGCTGTAGACTTGCCAACTTCATATGAACATTGCAACCAGCTGCGACTCGGAGCAATTTACACAATGCCACAATATACGTCCCTGATTTGACTATCTGTAAAAATAATGTTTGAGCAGAATCGAAAATCTGCTTCGACTCGATGTATATCCAAGAATTATTTTGTGGACAGCATAGAAATACTTTTTTCATTTTCATTTCTGTAATTCTTATATTTTAACAGCACATTTCTTTGTAAATCTAGTTCTTTCTATTGCGTCAGACATGTCAAATCAAATCCACTGGCTGTTGTTTTCCCACCAAGTTAACGAATTTTGTAATTCTAGCGACAGATTGTTTTGCGGTATGATACTGTACACATGGATTGTTCTCTTAAATGTGAGCTAGATATCAATTAGACACCCATTTTAACAAACTTTCAACATGCTCAAGTAAAGAAATGTCGCTTTCAATTTGTTAAGAAGATTATCCTTCATTTTGGCGTACCAACCTGATCCATACTCAAACTTGGCTAGATAACATGAAAGACAAACATTCTTACAAAACAGTTATAGGGCTATAAACTACAGCCTGTTCCAGGAGAAATTACAACCGTTTGCATATAACCATAGAGTCCAAACTTCTTTCCATAGAACTTTAAAACCCGTGTCTTCACCTCTCTGTGAATTACACCCACTTTTAATAAACTTCGTCAATGCAATAACTTTTGACGCATTTTCAGCAGACAGCTTTTGAAAATATTGTCAGAAAAGGAGAAACATGTATCGTCCTATTTAATTCATGCATCATACGCATAATTATATTAATGCTATCAAACTCCTGTGTTTGTTTTACTTTTAACTAATCATTTTTTGAAAACATTGAAAGATTAATTTATCGGACAAATGTGTTTAAAGGGTTGAATGCATGGTAGCTAGAACACCGACATCGACAAAACCCTATGTTCGAGATTCGCGCTTTTATTTTTTATAGATTAAAACAAATATTAAGAAATTTGGACTAGTTAGTTTGTTTGGCTTATTTGGATTTATAAACTCAGGTTTGTGCATTATTGTGGCGATTGGTTTGACAATCGCCACAATGCTAACAGAAACAACAACAACGAAAAATATTTACATTGTCGGTTTTGAACAATCGGTTGATATTTTTTTTCCTTACTGCAAACTAATTTACTCACATCCGTTATAGTTCCATCCTTGATGCAGAGACGTGATTAATAATAATTATGTCAGTGCTACTTTGGTACCGGATTGTTACTAATAAGTGAGTATTATCGAGACATTATCTACATAGAGTTAAAATATGTAAATATTATCTTCGTCATGATTGGGCAGATAATAAATATCATTGCGCGTTCTATCTGCCTTGCAAATAACTCTGATGATACTCAAATCTGGAAATTCCAAAAGGTTCTATAAATAGCTCGCGAGACTGGTTATCTCAATATTATAAACGCTTTATTGTGTAATTGTTTAAATATATGAAAGCGTCTAGATGATAAGACTGGTTTACAAAGGTTCAAAGGACACACGATGTTAGTGTGTACACACGTTATGTTCTGCACGTTCTAGAGTCAATTAGCAATCAATGCTGAAAGTGTAGACTAATTTAGTTTGGAGATCGAGCATTATAATATATGCCTATATTTTTATAAATTGAACAGTTTGGAAAATAGTGAAATTGTGCTGTTTGAGCATGTTTTGTGTTTGTTTTTGCACTCACATTATTCGAAGCAGTTTAACAACCTCAGAGACATATAAATACACTGTGTAAAAAAGGTGTGCATCAGAAACAGGTTATCATCATGGCCTGTATTCATTCTGAAGTAGTCTGCATCAGAAACAGGTTATCAGCAGGGCATGTATTTATTCTGAAGTAGCGTGCATCAGAAACAGGTTATCATCAGGGTCTGTATTCATTCTGAAGAAATGTGCATCAGAAACAGGTTATCATCGGGGCCTGTATTCATTCTGAAATAGTCTGCATCATAAACAGGTTATCATCAGGGCCTGTATTCATTCTGAAGTAGCGTCCATCAGAAAAAGGTTATCATCAGGGCCTGTATTCATTCTAAAGTAGCGTCCATCAGAAACAGGTTATCATCAGGGCCTGTATTCATTCTGAAGTAGCGTGCATCAGAAACAGGTTATCATCAGGGTCTGTATTCATTCTGAAGAAATGTGCATCAGAAACAGGTTATCATCGGGGCCTGTATTCATTCTGAGTATTTGTCGTATTTGTTTGACATGAATATTCATTCTGAAGTAGTGTGCATCAGAAACAGGTTATCATCAGGGCCTGTATTCATTCTGAAGTGGTGTGCATCAGAAACAGGTTATCATCATGGCCTGTATTCATTCTGAAGTAGTCTGCATCAGAAACAGGTTATCAGCAGGGTCTGTATTCATTCTGAAGTAGCGTCCATCAGAAACAGGTTATCATTAGGGCCTGTATTCATTCTGAAGTAGCGTCCATCAGAAACAGGTTATCATTAGGGTCTGTATTCATTCTGAAGTGGCGTGCATCAGAAATAGGTTATCATTAGGGTTTGTATTCATTCTGAAGTAGCGTCCATCAGAAACAGGTTATCATTAGGACCTGTATTCATTCTGAAGTAGCGTCCATCAGAAACAGGTTATCATTAGGGTCTGTATTCATTCTGAAGTAGCGTCCATCAGAAACAGGTTATCATTAGGGTCTGTATTCATTCTGAAGTAGCGTCCATCAGAAACAGGTTATCATTAGGACCTGTATTCATTCTGAAGTAGCGTCCATCAGAAACAGGTTATCATCAGGACCTGTATTCATTCTGAAGTAGTTTGCATCAGAAACAGGTTATCATTAGGACCTGTATTCATTCTGAAGTAGTTTGCATCAGAAACAGGTTATCATTATGGTCTGTATTCATTCTGAAGTAGCGTCCATCAGAAAAAGGTTATCATCAGGGCCTGTATTCATTCTGTAGTAGCGTCCATCAGAAACAGGTTATCATCAGGACCTGTATTCATTCTGAAGTAGCGTCCATCAGAAAAAGGTTATCAGCAGGGCCTGTATTCATTCTGAAGTAGCGTCCATCAGATACAGGTTATCATCAGGGCCTGTATTCATTCAGAAGTAATGTGCATTAGGACCTGTATTCATTCAGAAGTAATGTGCATTAGAAACAGGTTATCACCAGGGCCTGTATTCATTCAGAAGTAATGTGCATTAGAAACAGGTTATCATTAGGACTTGTATTCATTCTGAAGTAGTTTGCATCAGAAACAGGTTGTTATTAGGGCCTGTATTCATTATGAAGTAGCGTGCACCAGAAACAGGTTACCATCAGGGCCTGTTTTCATTCAGAAGTAGTGTGCATCAGAAACAGGTTAGCAGCAGGGTATGTATTAATGTGTATCAGAAACAGGTTATCATCAGGGCCTGTATTCATTCAGAAGTAATGTGCATTAGACACAGGTTATCATCAGGGCCTGTATTCATTCAGAAGTAATGTGCATTAGAAACAGGTTATCATTAGGACCTGTATTCATTTTGAAGTAGTTTGCATCAGAAACAGGTTATTATTAGGGCCTGTATTCATTCAGAAGTAATGTGCATCAGAAACAGGTTACCATCAGGGCCTGTTTTCATAAGTAATGTGCATTAGAAACAGGTTATCATCAGGGCCTGTATTCATTCAGAAGTAATGTGCATTAGAAACAGGTTATCATTAGGACTTGTATTCATTCTGAAGTAGTTTGCATCAGAAACAGGTTATTATTAGGGCCTGTATTCATTATGAAGTAGCGTGCACCAGAAACAGGTTACCATCAGGGCCTGTTTTCATTCAGAAGTAGTGTGCATCAGAAACAGGTTAGCAGCAGGGTCTGTATTAATGTGTATCAGAAACAGGTTATCATCAAGGCCTGTATTCATTCAGAAGTAATGTGCATTAGAAACAGGTTATCATCAGGGCCTGTATTCATTCAGAAGTAATGTGCATTAGAAACAGGTTATCACCAGGGCCTGTATTCATTCAGAAGTAATGTGCATTAGAAACTGGTTATCACCAGGGCCTGTTTTCATTCTGAAGTAGTGTGCATCAGAAACCGTATATCAGTAGGGTCTGTTTTCATTCTGAAGTAGTGTGCATCATTAATAGGTTATCAGTAGGACATGTATTTATTTTGAAGTAACGTGTATCAGAAACAGGTTATCATCAGGGCTTGTATTCAATCTGAAGTAGTGTGCATCAGAAACAGGTTATCAGTAGGCTTGTATTCATTATGAAGTAGTCTGCATCAGAAACAGGTTATCATCAGGGCCTGTATTCATTCTGAAGTGGTCTGCATCAGAAACAGGTTATCATCAGGGCCTGTATTCATTCTGAAGTAGTCTGCATCAGAAACAGGTTATCATCAGGGCCTGTATTCATTCTGAACAGGGTCTTTCAAATAGTATGGTCTAGAAACGCCCTATATAAACGTCTTATCGTACTGGATATCTCGTCTCGGTTATCGATTTTTACCTGGAAGTGTTTATCACGCCGTGTATTTATCACGCTTAGTGAATTAACCGGTATTTTGGAAGAGCATTTTTACCAATAATTGATATCTAAGAAATGATTATATAAACTAAAAAAAAAAAATCTAATTCATAACATATGAAAAACAACCCTTAATTTACATTTCAATTACTAATTTTCCATCATTTGACCCTTAAAACACATTGAAAAACTGTTTCCAAATATCACCGTATCGTGCATATAAAACGCCATGTTTTTAGATTTTTGAGATTTTGAACTGATCTACCCTTCTAAGAAAACAAAAATACGGGTGAAATATGAAAATCTAAGACATAACATGAGTGAATTAGGCTTAAATCAAAGAGAAAAAGCAGCTATATTAGCCCCATGAACATCATGCAAGTAGGAAAGTAACGACAAAATGAGATCGGGTTTTCAGCTTTCGGCCATTTGTAAACCAAAGTCGTTCGTATGAAGTCAACTTTCCACTAATACGAAAATCCACCTAAAAAGAAACATCGGGACAAAATATGGAATACTGATATTGCATTAAGGATGACATCGAGATATATACGCAGTTTTAAAACTTGATAATTTTCTTCAGTTTTCAAAATGGCGGGTTCCCCGGATGTTGGTCACGTGATGCGAGGCAGCTTATTTCGAGAACTACGCTCGTTTCCGAACCATACTATTTGAAAGACCCTGTTCTGAAGTAGTCTGCATCAGAAACAGGTTACCATCAGGGCCTGTATTCATTCTGAAGTGGTGTGCAACAGAAACAGGTTATCATCAGGGCCTGCAATCTCATTAAAATCATCTCCTATTAACGCTACGTATTTACATTTGGTCAGATCGTGTACTTTAGTCAGATTGCAGGGCCTGTATCCATTGATTAATTAAAGCCTTTCCTACAAATGAGACAAATCTGAAGCAGACAACATTGGAAAGATTTAGGTACACATTTGGAAAAGCATTGTAAATGATAAATTAATCATCCTATTGAGTTGGAAATACTGTGTGAAGGGAAGAAATTGCTCATCATGAACTCATGTTTTCAAAGGTTGTCTGCTGCAGTGGCTTCAAAATGCATCTATATGTGTGAAAGGGTTAAACAATAATCTCTTTACAGAGTTAATTTAAACACACATTTTATCTATCTTTCAATGACTGAAAAAAGTGCTTAAAAAGTATAGTTACCCTTACTCTTACAACCAATTTGAAGCAGGGGACTTTAACATCGTCTATGCAAAACTACGGAAAATCTCTATTAATCAAAGTTGAATTATTTATAGGAGCTGAAAACTTTGTGGCAAAATGCTCATCCCGATGGGATTAACAAAACCATGGAGCTTTGGTTCAATAAACTGCCAAACAGAGTCACTATCTCTAATTAAAAGTCGATGACTAACCTGGTAATTAGTTTAAACATATTTTTATTGAGAAAAAGTCGCACATCAGTATATACGTAATACATGTCACGTACATATGATTGGAAAACAAGCGTCATAGGCACTTATACAAATTCCTTTCCTCAGACAAATTTGTATCATATTTAAAATTGCATGGCGTATTGATAGTGCGTTTGCATAATATATGATAATTGAAATTTGATTATAATATTGTCTCAATAGATCTTACTTTAGATAACAAGTTTATTTATAATACCATGACTGTTATGTCACACCCAGAGTCCCAAGCAGCAAACAACATGTACATGACAGCCCTGATTCATATTAAATATCTTAGTTGCATCAATATATTTCTGGACATTAAGAAAGATTGCCTTATATGTTTCAAATGATAAACGCTCGTCGCCAAAGAGAAGGCAGTTGATAGTAGGTGGACATGGAAGACTGGAGCAAAATGTGTTGCGGGCAGTACAATATGATGGACAGTGAAGAGAGACATAAGTTGATCAAACCTGCATTTCCACCCTCTTCAAATTTAATCATTTTCCTGATACAGATGACACTTGAAAACATAGTGGGAAAAGCAGAAATTCTTCCTACAATGTTTTCAAATTTCCAGTGACATTTTCAGCTGTCCAACTTCTTGAAAGTTTCTGACGAAAAAATATGGAACATCATAACAAGAGGCCCAAGAGCGCCAGTATCGCTCCACCGCCATTAGGCAAAAATTTAATCTCCTAACAGCCCCGCCCCCTGATGGCCATGTTTTTTTACCAATCAACATGGCTTGAAGGAATCTGATAGAGGGTCAGGGTCACCCTAGGAACATTTCTGCAAAATTATTTGAAAATCAGCCCGACACTTTCGGAGAAGAAGATTTTTCAACATAGCTATATAAGGCAAAATAGCTCCGGCCCCTGGCAGCCATAGTTTTCAACCAATCAACATGGCTTGAAGGACTCTGATAGAGGGTCACCCTAGGAACATTTCTACAAAATTATTTGAAAATCGGCCTGACACTTTCGGAGGAGATTTTTTTTTAAGTTTTCACTATTTTTTTTCTTTCAGTTGCCATGGAGAAGAAGATTTTTTAAGTTTTCAATATAGCTATATAAGGCAAAATAGCCAATCAACATGGCTTGAAGGAGTCTGATAGAGGGTCTCCCAAGGAACATTTCTACAAAATTATTTGAAAATCGGCCTGACACTTTCGGAGGAGAATTGTTGCATGGATCTAAAAGTTTTAAAGGAATTTAGAATAGGACATTGAGAGGATGTTTCCTATGAAGTTTCATCCGAATTGGCCAAGTAGTTAGGGAGGAGAAGTCATTTGAAGCAAAATGTTAACGCATGCGCAACGGACAATTCGTCATTACATAAGCTCGACTGGCTCGCCAGTGGAGCTAAAAATTAATCATTTAAACACATTTTGAACAAGATGTGTTTGTGAAACACTGATGCCCCCGAATGACAACATCTAGGTCATGTCACAAGGAATACACATGTGAAATATGGTAGCCGTACCTGTTATGATTCAAAAGTAGTGGTCAAGGTTAAAGGTTTTTTCGACAGATGGGGGCATCTAGGTCAAAGGTCAAGGTCGCAAGGTGAAAACTTGTTGGTACTGACAGAAAGGTCATGTCACAAAGAATACACATGTGAAATATGGTAGCCGTACCTGTTATGGTTCAAAAGAAGTGGTCAAGGTTAAAGGTTTTGTTGACAGATGGGGGCATCTAGGTCAAAGGTCAAGGTCGCAAGGTCGAACATTTGGTACTGACAGACAGGTCATGTCACAAGGAATACACATGTGAAATATGGTAGCCGTACCTGTTATGGTTCAAAAGTAGTGGTCAAGGTTAAAGTTTTTTTTGACAGATGGGGGCATTTAGGTCAAAGGTCAAGGTCGCAGGGTCAAACATTTTGGTACTGACAGAAAGGTCATGTCACAAGGAATACACATGTGAAATATGGTAGCCGTACCTGTTATGGTTCAAAAGAAGTGGTCAAGGTTAAAGGTTTTGTTGACAGATGGGGGCATCTAGGTCAAAGGTCAAGGTCGCAAGGTCGAACATTTGGTACTGACAGACAGGTCATGTCACAAGAAATACACATGTGAAATATGGTAGCCGTACCTGTTATGCTTCAAAAGTAGTGGTCAAGGTTAAAGTTTTTTTCGACAGACAGACAAAGAGACAGACAGACAGACAGGCCAAAAACTAGATGCCCACGAATCGGTGATTCCGGGGGCATAAAAATGTCTTCTTTTTCCATCCTGTTTTCAGAAGTTGCTTCTTGCATTAAACATCAGAAGTCCTCCATATATGAGTTAAAGCAGATAATTATTTGTCATTTCACATAATAAATATGAAATTGAACAAGAGGGCCAAGATATCCCTAAATCGATCACCTGAGTGATAGTGAATTAGTAGCAAATATTTAACTGCATATATATCTGGACAAATTTGATCAGGAGTGCAAATGAAACTGCAAGGAGTGGACACTGTTAAAGAAATAGTAAAATGGCTATCAATTATCAATTAAGTCCATTTGTATCTTGAAATCTTAAAAGAACTTTAATAAGAATGGAATTATAAAAGTTGTCATTTTGCATCTTTCCTGATGCCGCCTTGCTGCCCTGTTTTTCAAGGAAAGCAATAAGGCTTGGACAGTTTTTGTAGCGGGTCACTCAAAGAACATTACTACCAAATTATCTTGGAATCGGACAAGCAGATTATGGAGGAAAAGATTTTAAAGTTTGGGTATTTTTCTCACTTTCTGATGTCGCAACAACCAGAGTTCTTTCTACACAGAATGTAAGTCTTTGAACAATTTTGAAAGAAGACCAACAAAGGACATTCCTGTGAAGCTAAGTTGAAATTGGTCCAGTGGAATGGTTGGAGTTTTCATTTGTAGCTTAAAGTTCAATTTACCCCTTTTGTGCTGACGCCTGGTTGCTAAGATTTTGTAACCAATCAATACCACTTGAACAAGACAAGTAGAAGATCACTGAAGTAAGATTCCTATTTAATTTTCTTAAAATCAGACAAGCACTTTAATAAAAATGGAATTTTCAAATTGTGTAAATTTGCCCCTTTTTTTAATCCCCCTGACTGCCATGTTTTTCAATTTGTGAAGAGTTGACACCCAAGGAATATTTATTTCAAATTATATTGGAATCTGACAAGCAGATTCAGAGGAGGAGATGTTTAAAGTTTGGACATTTTGCCCGCTTTCTGATGCCGCAGCAACCAAAGTTCTCAATGGAATTTAAATCTTTGAATTTAAATCTTTGAACGATTTGGAAAGAGGGCCATGGTGGAGTTTGGTTGAAATTGGTCCTGTGGTTAAGGAGGAGATAATGTTTAAAGCTAAAAGTTAACAACGGACAACGCACAGAGAGTGATCAGAATAGATCAGCTTAAGAAATGGCTTCTTCAACTTTCCCATAATGCAGACAGTATTTTAAGCCTTTGCAGCTGACAATTGTTTTTAGATATTACGATAAAAGGAGAAAGTAGTCATGGAACTATAAAGTTTTCTATTTTTCCCAAGCATGATGCTTGAATTTTAATGTACAGTGTATATCACACATCTTGAGCAAATCTTTTTCAACGTTTCCATTTGAAAGTGACCCAAATCTTCTATCTGGTAAACAATTAATACAGGCAAGCTTAAATACAACAAGAGTGGACACTGTTAGATAAATAGCTTATCAGTAAAGGCCGTTTGTATCTCGAAATCTAACAAGAACTTAAATAAGAATGTAATTCTTAAGTTTGGCAATTTGCGCGTTCCTGATACTGCCTTGCTGCCCTGTTTTCAACAAAATCAATATAGCTTGAACAGCTTTTGTAGAGGGTCACTTAAGGAACATTTCTACCAAATTATCTTGGAATCTGACAAGAAGATTATGGAAGAAAAGGATTTTCAAGTTTAGGTATTTTTTTCACTTTAGATGCCGCAGCAACCAAAGTTCTACACAAATTTTAAGTCTTTGAACAATTTTGAAAGAGGACCAACAAAGGAACATTCCTGTGAAGTTAAATTGATATTGGTCCAATGGAATGGAACATTTCTACAAATTATCTTGAAATCAGACAAGCACTTTCATAATGACGGATTATTGAAGTTTTGTAATTTTGCCCCGTTTCTGATGCGGCCTGGTTGCCATGCTTTTCAACCAATCAATATGGCTTAAACAATTTTTTAGAGGGTCACCCAAGGAACATTTCAACTAAATTATATTGGAATCTTACATGCAGATTTGGAGGATAAGAATTTTAAAATGTGGACATTTTGCCCACTTTCTGATGCCACAGCAACCAAAATTCTACTTGGAATTTAAATCTCTGAACAACTTTGTAAGAGGACAACCAAAGAAACATTCCTGTGAAGTTTGGCTGAAATTGGTCCTGTGATTTAGGAGGAGATGATGGTTAAAGCTTAAAGTTAACAACGGACAGAGAGTGATCATAATAGATCACCTTGAGCCTTGAAGGAATTCTGGTGAGGTCATTGAGAGGATGCTTTCTGTGAAGTTTCATCCCAATTGACCAATGGTTACTGAGGAGAAGAAGTTGACACATGATGCACGCCGGACAAAAGGCGATCACAATAACTCACCTTGAGCAAAGCTCAGGTGAGCTAAAAACTATAAAGATGCCACTTGACTAAAAATCTGAAGTTTGACAACTTTCTGGTAGATCTTTAATGCTGGTCCTAGCTTTAATCCCAGTCCAGTCAGCACATCATTTCTCTGCATAAGTAACAATGAACGGCCATCAACTTCCTATAAAAGAAATTAAGTTATCTATTACATTTCTATCAATGAAATACGGTGATTTAACAGTGTTATTTATTATATCTTTCACAGACAGTGAATATCGTCACAAGTGATGCCAAAATTACTTTTATTAGTATTTTCCTCATTAATGGCTTTCACCTTTTCTTTTTTTTAAAGAAATGTGTATCTCCAAATAAAATGCCATGCATATAGTTGTATGAATAGCCTATTTTTTAATAATTATTGAAAACAAGATATTGGTTGAACCAAAGTACAGCTAGGAGACAGGAATGGGGACTGGATGGGCATAGGAAAGAAAAGAGCAATAATTCTGAGAACTGACAATACGATGACTATATGCTCCCATTTTCTTTTTCGAGGATCAAAATAAATCAAGCTATATGTACATAAAACAAAAATCCAGAGCTTAAGTTCTGAGTAAGACCATGTGCACCATGCATACAAACAGAACGCCGACGTCATGCATATCAAATTAATTAACGGGAGATAATTAACGGGAGATCTTATGTTGCATGATTATAAACAGCTTCAAATATTCATGTGTGTCTGCAAAGATATGGGGCATCATGCTTTCTTAATTTCTCTTGAACTGAAGCTCAGCAGTCGGGTATATAATAACAAGAAGGCCCTGGATCGCTCACCTATTTTTTTTCTTTTCAATTGAGTCATATAAGCCCCGCCCCCTGGCGGCCATAGTTTTCGACCACTCAACATTGCTTGAAGAAATCTGAGAGAGGGTCACCCTAGGAACACTTTAACAAAATTATTTGAAAATCGTCCCGACACTTTCGGAGGAGAAGATTTTCTTAAGTTTTCACTATGGCCAGATAAGGCAAAAAAGTCCTGCCCTGTGGCGGCCATGCTTTTAAACCAATCCACATGGCTTAAAGGAATCTGATAGGGGGTCACTTAAGGAACATTTCTGCAAAATTATTTGAAAATCAGCCTTACTTTTTTTAAGTTTTCACTATAGCCATATAAGGCAAAATAGCCCCGACCCCCTTGCGGCCATTCTTTTCGACCAATCAACATGGCTTGAAGGAATCTGATAGAGGGTCATCCAAGGAACATTTCTACAAATTTATTTGAAAATCGGCCTGACACTTTCGGAGGAGAAGATTTTTTAAGTTTTCACTATAGCCATATAAGGCAAAATACCCCCCCCCCCCCCCCCCCCCTGGCGGCCATGTTTTTCGACCAATCAACATGGCTTGAAGGAATCTAATAGTGGGTCATCCAAGAAACATTTCTTCAAAATTATTTGAAAATCTGCCAACCAGTTTGGGAGGAGAAGAATTTTGAAGTTTTTTTCAATTTGTTGCCATGGAAACCAGAATTCTGCATGGATCCCAAAAATTTGAAGGAAATCTGGTGAGGTCATTGAGAGGATGCTTTCTGTGAAGTTTCATCCCAATTGACCTACTGGTTACTGAGGAGAAGAAGTTGACGCACGATGGACGATGCACGCCGGACGCCGGACAAAAGGCAATCACAATAACTCACCTTGAGCAAAGCTCAGGTGAGCTAAAAAGCTGATGTCTATATATAATCCAATATTAATATTCTTGAGGAATCCATAGTGTTATAATTTAACCCCCTTTCCATCATGCAGAGAACTTTGAAGGCAAAACTATTGAAAATCTCTACAAGGGAAAGTTTGATCATTGAATAGAGTTGAAAACATTGTGGCAAAAGGAGAAATGGCTGAAGATGAGCTGTTTCTCCATTTGCCATTGTGTTTTCAAAATCCGTCTGCTGCAGAGGGAGTCAGAAAGAGTATGTTTGTGGGAAAGTGTCAGGAAAAAAGCAGGTGTGTGAGAAGAACTAAGATATATCTGATCATTATTGCACAACAGGTGATCAGCTTTCCACCAGGTTATATACTCCAGTGAACCCTTCCCTCATACAATAATTCTGCAGCAGACGACTTTGAACATATTTTGTAAAAAAAAAGAAAATCTCTATAATTGAATGGATAACGTTACTATGACTAAAAGTGGAAAACATTGTGGCAAAAGGAAAAATTGCTCGTTTTGAGCAATTTCTTCTTTTGTCACTAGGTTTACAAAACGCCGTCCAGAAAGCATCTACATGAGGGAAAGAGTTACCACTTTCCCACATTTAACAATTCTACAGCAGACAACTTTTATTGATTGACTTATTGTTTGGTGTTTTACCCCACTTTCAACATATGTTCAGTTATATCACGACATTTCCTGGGTAAGTTACCAGTACTACTGCTCCATTTATCCTGACACCAGCCAGTAAGTCATAATGCTAACCCTGCAACCCCAGAGCGCCAAGGAGGGCAGCCATAATACTACCATTTTTAAGGTGCAGACGACTTGAAGCATCATGGCAAATGGAGAAATTGCTCTTTATTAGTTCATTATATATGAGAAATTTCTCCTTTTGCAAACAATGTTTTCATTCTAACCTTGTCTGCTGCAGATGCGTCAAAATGTGTCTGCAAATTGGGAAGGGTAAAAAGAAACTGGTAATTATATGTCCAGATTTATTCATGAATATATTCACCACTATTGATTCACTATAGTTAATCGTTAATGATTAGAGTAGAAAACATTGTGGCAAACATCATATTGCTCATAAATGAGCAAATTGTCACCTTATGCCAAAAATAATCAACTCTTTTTTAAAAATCGTACTGTCATTCATTGACAATTTTCATATTTATGTGTTCAAAGTCGTCTGATGCAGATTTGTTTTATGTTGGTTTAGGGGTCAAAGTCCGAAAGGAAAGTTTTCATGTGATATTGGACTATATGAGCTGTCCCGCAAGAAAATCGACCCAGATCAGCATATAAGCATGCCGCACAGATAGACACTTTTCACCTCCTGTGGATTTTCTGTTTCAGTAATCATTTCTCTATACATCTATCCCCCTGAGACGGAATGTGTCAGCCCGGATTAGCCTGATCTGGATCGATACATTATGCAGTGGCCATAATGTTGGTTTTCTCGTTTGGCAGCTCATGTATTACATCAGCAATTTCTCCTTTTGACAAAATGATTTCAACTCATTTCAAAGTCGTCTGCTGTAGATTTGTTTTATGCGGGAGAGGGTCAAAGTTCCAAAGGACAGTGCTCATGTGACAATAGTGTTATTGTCCAACTTCATCTACATAATTGTCTGTTCAATGTTTAGTTATTAATAATTCACCAACGTATTAACGTACAACCAAATTGTACATCAAAATATCCTTCAATGGGTTAAAGCCTTACCAACATACAACAAATCTGCAGCAGACGACTTTGAAAACATCTAGGCAAAAAGTTATAAAAGTATTATAATAACTAAATAGAGTTAATAAATCACCAACGTATTTACATACATCCAAATTGTACATCAAAATATCCTTCAATTAGAACTGTCCAAAACTTCTGACTTATGAAATCTTACTTTGAAATAGTAAACCAAGATCAGAATGTATTATTAAAAGACTACTGTCTGATCTTGGGTCAACACGGGACAGAATTCCTCAATGTGTCATGACATTTTATCGTACTTAATAATGAAATGGCTGTACAAATTGGTGAACCTGATAATAATGATGGATATGAAGTGGGTTATAACTATATTGCAGAATATGAAAAGCAAAATAATTTCATATTTGAAAATCCAGCTGGATTTACTATTATTGATTAATGAAATGGCTATTAAACCCTTTCCCTCATACGACAATTCTGCAGCAGACGACTTTGAACATATTTTGTCAATAAATAGAAAATCTCTATAATTGAATGGATATATATAGCCTATGACTAAAAGTGGAAAACATAGTGGCAAAAGGAGTAATTGCTGGTTTTGAGCAATTTCTTCTTTTGTCACTATGTTTTCAAAAGGTCGTCTTTATGAGGCGTTAGAAAGCGTCTTTATGAGGGAAAGGGTTAAAGCCATACCAGCATACAACAAATCTGCAGCAAACTACAGGACTGGCAAAAAGTTAAAGAGGTATAATAACTAAAAAGAGTTGAAAACATTGTGGCTTAAATGGAGAAATACATCATTAATGAGCAATAAGTTTCCCCGCCATTTTTTTCAAAAGTAATCTGCTGCAGATGCATTAAAATGTCCCTGCATGTTGGAAAGTGTGGGAAAGAGATAATACGAAAATATGGTTGCATCAAGAATTAAGCCACTATGAAATAGTAATGCAATCCTTCCAAATGAATATTAAATATATTGTTACAATTCAAACCATTTATGTGACCTCTACTCCTATTAATAACTGGACAATTTTCACACACAATCTAAAAAATTTGCATGAAAAGAAGCATTTACTCATGTACCACAGCCCCTTTCTACAAAACACCATTGGATTTATCCCAAAACTTTGATTTTTCTAGCACTTTCAATGTTATTTTCACTTAAAATCACACTGTTACAAAAATCCACTTCTACACCATTAATTATATGAAAAAAACTAAATGAAACCCTTCACTGACTAAAACACTAGTTATTTACCCTTTCCCACTTGTAAGACACATTTTGACACATCTGCAGCAGACGACTTTTGAAAACATTGTGGCAAAAGAAGAAATCACTCAAGACGAGCGATTTCCCCTTTTGGCACAATGTTTTCAACTCTTTCTTAATAATAACCGTATATCTGCGGCCATAAGTCGACTTTGGCCATTAGTCGAGGGTCCAGTTATTATTTATTTCGATTTTTCCCGTTTTTGTCAATATGTTTTGAAATTCTTCTGCTGCAGAATTGGTTACCTCTTTTCCCTGACAAAAAACAAAACATGCAGTCCATTTTGAAAACATCTGGGCGGGAAATATATAGATAAATCCTCTACAAAATTAAAGTATACAATATTATTGAATAGAGTTGAAAACATTGTGGCAAAGTAGTAACTGCTGCATTGCATGTGTGTCAAAATGAGTCTGCATGTGGGAAATGGTAAATATGCATTTGCCATTGAGGTCATCGGCAAACTTTCAAATCATTTTTGGAACATGGAGAAATAGCAAAAAATGTGATTTATTTAAACTTGCCTGAAAAGTTAAAACATTCAAAACTTTCCCAGACTTTCTGATATTTTTTCAAAAAGCTTTCAATTTTTTTTTACATCTGGTCACCGAGGTTAAAGGTCATTCAAACAAAAACAAAGAAACACACCACATCCATCTAAAACACTTAATTCCTTGGTTTATTTTTCACTAAAGCAATTTTTTTTAACACACAAAGTAACCAACAGAATCCAATTAACCACGGAGAAACACCGCCCACTAATTTCATAAATCATACATGCATGCGGCATAAGACAAAATCTCTGATATTTATTTAGGGACCATTCGGGATGTATCAGATTTTACCTCATTTATATCTCTCAGGCTTTATCCCTTTCCCTCATACGACAATTCTGCAGAAGACGACTTTGAACATATTTTGTCAAAACATAGAAAATCTCTATAATTGAATGGATAACCTATCACTAAAAGTGGAAAACATTGTGGCAAAAGGAGAAATTTCTCGTTTTCAAAAAAGCTGTCTGCTGCAGAGGCGTCAGAAAGTGTCTATATGAGGGAAAGGGTTATAGCTCTTTCCAACATTAAACAAGAGGCCCATGAGGGCCTATGCTCTACTGGTATGGTTCTTTGGTCATTTTCAATCCAGAGCATGTATGTATGGTGAAGATCGGATAGTAAATGGAGGCTCTTTTGTGTTCACAAGCTGTATTATAGCAATTTTTACAATTTCATGGACCATAATCCAGTCTTGCATGGGCGGATCTGGCTGATTTTCAAAAGCAACCAAGCTCTCATCAATGTTTAACTACTATCTAAGTTTGGTGAAGATCAGATAGTAAATGGAGCCTCTATTGTGTTCACATGCTCAATTATAGCAATTTGGACAATTCCAAGGGCCATAATCCAGTCTTGCATGGGCGGATCTGGCTGGTTTACGAAAGGAACTGAGCTCTCATGGATATCTAACTACTGTATAAGTTTGGTTGAGATACAATCCAAAGTGAAGACTGTATCGTGTTAACAAGCTCTTTTATAGCAATTTTGACCATTTCAAGGGCCATAATCCAGTCATGCATGGGCGGATCTGGCTGGTTTACGAAAGGAACCGAGTTCTCATAGATATCTAACTACTGTATAAGTTTGGTTGAGATACAATCCAAAGTGAAGACTGTATCGTGTACACAAGCTCTTTTATAGCAATTTTGACCATTTCAAGGGCCATAATCCAGTCATGCATGGGCGGATCTGGCTGGTTTTCGAAAGGAACCGAGCTCTCATGGATATCTAACTACTGTATAAGTTTGGTTGAGATACAATCAAAAGTGAAGACTGTATCGTGTTAACAAGCTCTTTTATAGCAATTTTGACCATTTCAAGGGCCATAATCCAGTCATGCATGGGCGGATCTGGCTGGTTTTCGAAAGGAACCGAGCTCTCATGGATATCTAACTACTGTATAAGTTTGGTTGAGATACAATAAAAAAAGAAGACTGTATCGTGTTAACAAGCTCTTTTATAGCAATTTTGACCATTTCAAGGGCCATAATCCAGTCATGCATGGGCGGATCTGGCTGGTTTTCCAAAGGAACCGAGCTCTCATGGATATCTAACTACTGTATAAGTTTAGTTGAGATACAATCAAAAGTGAAGACTGTATCGTGTTAACAAGAAATTGTTTACGGACGCACGGACGACGGACAAATCGCCACGACATAAGCCCTTCTGGCCTTTGGCCAGTAGAGCTAAAAACTCTACAGCAGATGACTTTTGTTTCTTGAAGTCCATTGATGGATGATCAACTAAGGACCAAGATAAAGAGTATGAACCCTTTCCCACATACAACGAATCTGCAGCAGACAACTTTGAAAACATAGTGACACAAAACCTGAACAAGAGGGCCATGATGGCCCTGGATCGCTCACCTTAATTATACAATGTACTGCAATGCAAAACACATCAAGACAATTATTCTGAATGCAACCTCCACAGTGTTAACAATATTTTCCTTCATTTGGCCTAGTGATCTATATTTTTTTATCTGATATGACCCATATTCCAGCATAGATTTTCCTTTATAGACCTAGTTTCTGATCCAATATGACCCATATTCGAACTTGACCTAGATATAATTCAGACAAACATTCTGACAAAATTTCAAGCTGCTGAAGCAAAAAATGCGGCATCCAAAGTGTTCACAAGATTTTCCTTCAATTTGATCTAGTGACCTAGTTTCTGACCCAGAATGACCCATATTCGAACTTGGCCTACATATCATCAAGAAAAACATTCTGATAAAGTTTCATCATGCTGAAATTTAAAATGCAGTATCAAGAGTGTTAACAAGATTACCCTTCAATTTGGCCTAGTGACCTAGTTTTTAACCCGGCATGACTCATATCCGAACTTGGCCTAGATATCATTTAGACAAACATTCTGACCAAATTTCAAGCTGCTGAAGCAAAAAATGTGGCATCCAAAGTGTTAACAAGATTTTCGTTCAATTTGACCTAGTGACCTAGTTTTTGACCCGGCATGACCCATATTTGAACTTGCCCTAGATATCATTCAGCTCAACATTCTGACCAAAGCTGCTGAAGCAAAACATGCGGCTTCTACAGAGTTAACAAGATTTTCCCTCAATTTGGCCTAGTGACCTAGTTTCTGATCCAATATGACCCATATTTGAACTTGACCTAGATATCTTTAAGACAAACATTTTGACACAATTTCAAGCTGCTGAAGCATAAAATGCGGCATCCAGTGTTAACAAGATTTTCCTTCAATTTGACCTAGTGACCTACTTTATGACCCGACGTGACCCATGTTCGAACTTGACCTACATATCATCAAGAAAAACGTTCTGATAAAAGTTTCAACATTCTCAAGTTGAAAATGTGGCCTCCAGAGTGTTAACAAGATTTCCATTCAATTTGACCTAGTGACCTAGTTTTTGACCTCATATGGCCCAGTTTCGAACTTGTCCAAGATTTTATGGAGATGAACGTTCTGATAAACTTTCATGAAGATTGGATGCAAAATGTAGCCCGTAGAGTGTTAACAAGCTCAAATGTTGACGACGCACGACGGACGGACAAAGGACAAAATGTGATCCCAATAGCTCACCTTGCACTTCGTACATAGGTGAGCTAAAAAAAACGGTTAACATTTGTGGCAGTTATTGTACGGAAACGAAGTGTGACAGACAGACAGACAGACAGACGGACAAACCAAAATTAATAACCCCCCTTGTTTCTTCGAAAAAGCGGGGGATAATAAATAGTACTAGAACTGAGAGTGAACTCCCCCCTATACAAGTATTATATATAATAAACAGAACTAGAACTGAGAGTGAACTCCCATAATACAAGTATTATATATAATAAATATAACTAGAACTGAGAGTGAACTCCCACAATACAAGTATTATATATAATAAACAGAACTAGAACTGAGAGTCAACTCCCCCAATACATGTATTATATATAATAAATAGAACTAGAACTGAGAGTGAACTCCCCCTATACAAGTTTTATATATAATAAATAGAACTAGAACTGAGAGTCAACTCCCTCTATACAAGTATTATATATAATAAATATAACTAGAACTGAGAGTCAACTCCCACAATACAAGTATGATATATAATAAACAGAACTAGAGATTGCTTTTTTGAAAAAGTGCTTGTCTCCCCATTTGTGTGGTTGTAGGGGAGGAAAAGAAATGATGGAGATGAATTTTTTAGTTTTGGACTGGAGATGAAGCAACAGTGATAATCCTCAGTTATTGAGCGGAAACCATTTTTCAGCTGAGGGTTACCATGTCCTTGATCTTTGACCTAGTGACCTCAAAATCAATAGGGGTCATTTGCTGCTGGTTACCAACCTGCACACCAAGTATGAAGTTCCTGGGCCTAAGTAATCTTCAGTTATTGAGCGGAAACCATTTTTCAGCCAAAGGTCACCGCGACCTTGACCTTTGACCTACTGACATCAAAATCAATAGGGGTCATCTACAGGTTAGGACTAAACTGCACACCAAGTAGGAAGTTCCTGGGTATAAGCGTTCTTGAGTTATTGAGTAAAACACATTTTTCATCTGAAGGTTACCATGACCTTCGACATTTGACCTTGTGACCTCAAAATCAAACAAATTCAATAAAGGTCATTTACTGGTTAGGACCAACCTGCACACCAGGTATGAAGTTCCTCAACATAAGCATTCTTTAGTTATTGAGAGGAAACCATTTTTCAGCTGAAGGTTATCATGACCTTGACCTTTAAGCTAGTGACCTCAAAATCAATAGGGGTCATCTACTGGTGGTGACCAACCTGCACACCAAGTATTAACTTCCATGGCCAAAGCATTCTATAGTTATTAAGCAAAAACAATGTTTCAGCTCATTGTCACTGTGAACTTTCAGCTCAAGGTCACTGTGACCTTGACCTCAAAATTAATAGGGTCTTCTACTAGGCATGGCCAACCTGCATACCAAGTATGGAGTTCCTCGGCCCAAGCGTTCTTCAGTTATTGAGCGGAAACCATTTTTTACCTCACACGGTCACCATGACCTTGACCTTTGACCTTCTGACATCAAAATCAATAGGAGTCATCTACTGGTCATGACCAACCTGCATACACAGTATGAAGATCCTATGCCCAAGCGTTCTTCAGTTATTGAGCGGAAACAAGTGTGACGGATGTGACCTTGACCACTGTGACCTTGACCTTTGACCTAGTGACCTTAAAATTAATAGGGGTCATTTGCTGGTGGTGACCAACCTGCACATCAAGTATGAAGTTCCTTGGCCCAAGCAAAAACTATTTATCAGCTCATTGTCACTGTGACCTTTTAAGCTCATGGTCACTGTTACCTTGACTTTAGACGTACTGACCTCAAAATCAATAGGGGTCTTCTACTAGGCATGGCCAACCTGCATACCAAGTATGGAGTTCCTCAGCCAAAGTGTTCTTCAGTTATTGAGCGGAAACCATTTTTTACCTCAGAAGATCACCATGACCTTGACCTTTGACCTTCTGTTATCAAAATTAATAGGGGTCAGCTACTGGTCATGACCAACCTGCATACCAAGTATGAAGTTCCTACGCCAAAGCGTTCTTTAGTTATTGAGCGGAAACAAGTGTGACAGACGGAAGGACAGACGGAACGGGCAAAAACAATATGTCACCCCCAAGTAATGGGGGAGACATAACTAGAACTGAGAGTCAACTCCCCCAATACAAGTATTATATATAATAAACAGAACTAGAACTGAGAGTCAACTCCCCCTATACAAGTATTATATATAATAAATATAACTAGAACTGAGAGTGAACTCCCACAATACAAGTATTATATATAATAAATAGAACTAAAACTAGAACTGAGAGTGAACTCCCCCTATACAAGTATTATATATAATAAATAGAACTAGAACTTAGAGTGAACTCCCATAATACAAGTATTATATATAATAAATAGAACTAGAACTGAGAGTGAACTCTCCCAATATTAGTATTATATATAATAAATAGAACTAGAACTGAGAGTGAACTCTCACAATACAAGTATTATATATAATAACTAGAGACTGCTTTTTTGAAAAAGCGCTTGTCTCCCCATTTGTGTGGTCGTAGGTGAGGAAAAGAAATGATGGAGATGAATTTCGTAGTTTTTGACTGGAGATGAAGCAACAGTGACAATCCTCAGTTATTGAGCTGAAACCATTTTTCAGCTAAAGGTTACCTTGGCCTTTGACCTAGTGACCTCAAAATCAATAGGGGTCATTTGCTGGTGGTGACCAACCTGCACACCAAGTATGAAGTTCCTGGGCCCCAAGGAATCTTTAGTTATTGAGCGGAAACCATTTTTCAGTCAAAGATCACCGCAATCTTGACCTTTGACCTCCTGACACCAAAATCAATAGGGGTCATCTGCTGGTGGTGACCAACCTTCACACCAAGTATTAACTTCCATGGCCAAAGCATTCTACAGTTATTAAGCAAAAACAATTTTTCAGCTCATTGTTACTGTGACCTTGACCTTTGACCTTGTGACCTCAAAATCAAACAAAATCAATAAGGGTCATCTATTGGTTAGGACCAACCTGCACACCAGGTATGAAGTTCCTCGACATAAGCATTCTTTAGTTATTGAGTGGAAACCATTTTTCAGCTGAAGGCAACCATGACCTTGACCTTTGACATAGTGACCTCAAAATCAATGGGGGTCATCTGCTGGTGGTGACCAACCTGCACACCAAGTATTAACTTCCATGGCCAAATAATTCTACAGTTATTAAGCAAAAACAATTGTTCAGCTCATTGTCAGTAACCTTTCAGCTCAAGGTCATTGTGACCTTGACTTTGACCTCAAAATCAAACAATATAAATAGAGGTCTTCTACTGGGCATGGCCAACCTGCATACCAAGTATGGAGTTCCTCGGCCTAAGCATTCTTCAGTTATTGAGCGGAAATCTTTTTTTACCTCACACGGTCACCATGACCTTGAACTTTGACCTTCTGACATCAAAATCAATAGGGGTCATCTACTGGTCATGACCAACCTGCATACCAAGTATGAAGTACCTATGCCCAAGCGTTCTTCAGTTATTGAGCGGAAACAAGTGTGATGGACCTGACCTTGACCAATGTGACCTTGACCTTTAACCTAGTGACCTAAAAATTATTAGGGGTCATTTGCTGGTGGGGACCAACCTGCATACCAAGTTCCTGGGCCCAAGCAAAAACAATTTTTCAGCTCATTGTCACTGTGACCTTTCAGCTCAAGGTCACTGTGACCTTGACTTTAGACATACTGGCCAGCCTGCATACCAAGTATGGAATTCCTCAGCCCAAGCATTCTTCAGATATTGAGCAGAAACCATTTTTTACCTCACAAGGTCACCATGACCTTGACCTTTAACCTTCTGACATCAAAATCAATAGGGGTCAGCTACTGGTCATGACCAACCTGCATACCAAGTATGAAGTTCCTACACCCAAGCGTTCTTCAGTTATTGAGCGGAAACAAGTGTGACAGACGGAAGGACGGATGGAAGGACGGAACGGGCAAAAACAATATGTCACCCCCATGTATGGGGGAGACATAAATATAACTAGAACTGAGAGTGATAAATAGTACTAGAACTGAGAGTGAACTCCCCCAATATTAATATTATATATAATAAATAGAACTAGAACTTAGAGTGAACTCCCCCTATACAAGTATTATATATAATAAATAGAACTAGAACTGAGAGTGAACTCCCACAATACAAGTATTATAAATAATAAATTGAACTAGAACTGAGAGTGAACTCCCACAATACAAGTATTATATATAATAAATAGAACTAGAACTGAGAGTGAACTCCCACAATACAAGTATTATATATAATAAATATAACTAGAACGTAGAGTGAACTCCCCCTATACAAGTATTATATATAATAAATATAACTAGAACTGAGAGTGAACTCCCACAATACAAGTATTATATATAATAAATAGAACTAGAACTGAGAGTCAACTCCCCCAATACAAGTATTATATATAATAAATAGAACTAGAACTGAGAGTGAACTCTCACAATACAAGTATTATATATAATAAATAGAACTAGAACTTAGAGTGAACTCCCACAATACAAGTATTATATATAATACATAGAACTAGAACTTAGAGTGAACTCCCACAATACAATTATTATATAATAAACAGAACTAGAACTGAGAGTGAACTCCCCCAATACAAGTATTATATATAACAAGTAACTGGATTGCAAGCAATACCATAGTCCCCTACCGGTTTGCACTAAGTCCAAAAAGGGGCATAACTCATTAAAAAATTGACGAAATCCCAGGAAACGCGAACTTGATCTGTGACACATGATTACAAAGGCATATACAAAATTTCAGCTCAATACCTCAAAGCATGTAGAAAAAAAGTGCGGAAAACGAATATTCTAAGTCCAAAAAGGGGCATAACTCATTAAAAAATTGACGAAATCCCAGGAAACGCGAACTTGATCTGTGACACATGATTACAAAGGCATATACAAAATTTCAGCTCAATACCTCAAAGCATGTAGAAAAAAAGTGCGGAAAACTGATTTGCCGGACTGACTGACTGACGGACTGACGGACTGACTGACGGACGGAGTGCAAACCTAAGAGTCCCCTTCGGCACGCCGGTAGGGGACTAATAAACAGAACTAGAACTGAGAGTCAACTCCCCCAATATTAGTATTATATATAATAAATAGAACTAGAACTGAGAGTGAACTCCCCCTATACAAGTATTATATATAATAAACAGAACTAGAACTGAGAGTCAACTCCCCCAATACAAGTATTATATATAATAAACAGAACTAGAACTGAGAGTGAACTCCCCCTATACAAGTATTATATATAATAAATAGAACTAGAACTGAGAGTGAACTCCCCCAATATTAGTATTATATATAATAAATAGAACTAGAACTGAGAGTCAACTCCCCCAATACAAGTATTATATATAATAAATACAACTAGAACTGAGAGTGAACTCTCACAATACTAGTAGAACTGAGAGTCCTCTAGAAGACAGAGTAAGCCATATCAAATTAATATTAATATAACTTTATCCTATCCCAAATATAAATGCTATTTGGCGCCTCTGAAGCAGAGACATAAAGAGCAATTTCTCCTTTTGCCACAATGTTGTCACCTCTATTCAATGATTAAACTTTCATTTACGGAAGCTTATCATATTTTTAACCAGATGTTTTCTAAGTGGTCTGGTGAAGATGTGTGTTAATGTGGGAAAGGGTTAACCAAAACCTTTTTAACTTCCAACATTTCCAAAGATTAAATTAAAATCTATCATCTCTTATTTAATATAAAGGACAAGGATAATCTTCCTTCATGCACATCCTCAGGTATTCAATTTCTTCTTCAACTGTGTGAAGTTTCATCAAAATCCATTCATTAGTTTAGTAGGAGTTGCGCTTATTGTACAACTTATTGTATACAGTAATTTGATAGTGTGTTTTCTAATGCATTATCTGTTGATTCAATGTATTTTAACTGAACAATGAAACCACTGAAACAAATTGTGTAAAGAACACTTTAGTATTGCAAATCTATGTGTTTTTTTTTTTTTTCCCCCAAGATATTTATGTTTCATGGGATTCAGGACTTCATCAAACCACCCATATACATGCACTAGCATCTGATTATTTTTTTGAGAAAATAAGGAAAATATCCACACAAGACCGCGTAAAACTACAACAAAATAATCTCGATATATGGTTAATATTCAACAAGTTAATCTCGTATTGCAAGCAATACAAAAGCCAGTGACCTACCAATAATTGTGTAGTTATATCAAAATCCATTCAAGCATGTGTGTCCTTGACATTTGAGGTACATGCCTGGGTCTTGTGCGCGACACGCCACCTCACCATGGTGAACATGTGTGCTCAGTAAATTGAGAATCCTATGATGCATGGCCAGACAAGATAGTCCTATCAAACAGTACGCATTTTGACCTTTAACCTCTCAGTGTGACCTCAACCTTTGAGTTACAAGACACCTCATCATGGTGAACATATGTGTCCAGTAACTTGAGAATCCTAAGATGCATGTTTGAGATGCGGGCCGGACAAGGTAGTCCTATCAAACAGTACTCATTTTGACCTTTGACAACTAAGTGTGACCTTGACATTTGAGGTACAGGCCTGGGTCTTGTGCATGATACGCCACCTCATCATGGTGAACATTTGTACCAAGTTGCTTTGAGATCCTATGATTCATGGCAACTGTGGGCTGCACAAGGTACAGTCCTATGACCTTTGACCTCTGAGTGTGACCTTGACCTGTGAGGTACAAGCCACCTCATCATGGTGAACATGCGTGTCCAGTAACTTGAGAATCCTAAGAAGAATGGTTGAGATGCGGGCCAGACAAGGTAGTCCTATCAAACTCATTTTGACCTTTGACCTCTAAGTATGACCTTGACATTTGAGGTACAGGCCTGAGTCTTGTATGTGACACGCTGCCTCATCATGTACATGTGTACTGAGTAACTTGGAAATCCTATGATGCATGGTTGAGATGTGGGCCAGACAAGGTAGTCCTATCAAACAGTACTCATTTTGACCTTTGACCTCTAAGTGTGTCCTTGACATTTGAGTCAAAGGCCTAGGTCTTGTGCGCAAAACGCCACCTCCTCATGATGTTTGTGTCAAGTTTCTTTGAAATCCTATGATGCATGGTTGAAATGTGGGCCGGACAAGGTACAGTTCTATCAAATAGTACTCATTTTAACCTTTGACAACTAAGTGTGACCTTGATATTTGAGGTACAGGCCTGGGTCTTGAGACGACACGCCACCTCATCATGGTGAACGTTTGTGTCAAGTTTCTTTGAAATCCTATGACGCATGGTTGAGATGCAGGTCGGACAAGGTAATCCTATCAAACAGTACTCATTTTGACCTTTGACCTCTAAGTGTGACATTGACATTTGAGTTACAGGCCTGGGTCTTGAGAGCGACACGCCACCTCATCATGTACATGTGTACTGAGTTACTTGAGAATCCTTTGATGCATGGTTGAGATGCGGGGCGGACAAGGTAGTCCTATCAAACAGTACTCATTTTGACTTTTGACATCTAAGTGTGACCTTGACATTTGAGGTACAGGCCTGGGTCTTGTGCACGATACGCCACCTCATCATGGTGAACGTTTGTACCAAGTTGCTTTGAGATCCTATGATGCATGGCAAATGTGGGCTGGACAAGGTACAGTCCTATGACCTTTGAGTGTGACCTTGACCTTTGAGGTACAAGCCACCTCATCATGGTGAACATGCGTGTCCAGTAACTTGAGAATCCTAAGAAGAATGGTTGAGATGCGGACCAGACAAGGTAGTCTATCAAACTCATTTTGACCTTTGACCTCTAAGTATGACCTTGAAATTTGAGGTACAGGCCTGAGTCTTGTATGTGACATGCTGCCTCATCATGTACATGTGTACTGAGTAACTTGGAAATCCTATGATGCATGGTTGAGATGTGGGCCAGACAAGGTAGTCCTATCAAACAGTACTCATTTTGACCTTGGACCTCTAAGTGTGTCCTTGACATTTGAGTCAAAGGCCTAGGTCTTGTGCGCAAAACGCCCCCTCCTCATGATGTTTGTGTCAAGTTTCTTTGAAATCCTATGATGCATGGTTGAAATGTGGGCCAGACAAGGTACAGTTCTATCAAATAGTACTCATTTTAACCTTTGACATCTAAGTGTGACCTTTATATTTGAGGTACAGGCCTGGGTCTTGTGCATGACACGCCGCCTCATCATGGTGAACGTTTGTGTCAAGTTTCTTTGAAATCCTATGATGCATGGTTGAGATGCAGGCCGGACGAGGTAATCCTATCAAACAGTACTCATTTTGACCTTTGACCTCTAAGTGTGACATTGACATTTGAGTTACAGGCCTGGGTCTTGTGCGCGACACGCCGCCTCATCATGGTGAACCTTTATGCCAAGTTTCTTTCAAATCCTATGATGCATGGTTAAGATGCGGGCTGGACAAGGTTAGATGTGACTGACAGACGGACAGACAGACACTCATTTTGACCTCTAAGTGTGACCTTGACATTTGAGGTACAGGCCTGGGTCTTGTGCGCGACAAGCCACCTCAACATGGTGAACGTTTGTGCCAAGTTTCTTTCAAATCATATGATGCATGGTTAAGATGCGGGCCAGACAAGGTGAGATGGGACCGACAGAAGGACAGAAGGAATTAACCAAACCTATAGTCCCTAAACCGTTCTTCGACCAGTAGGGGACTAATATTAACAAGTTATTGTCGTATTGCAAACAATACAAGAGTCCCCTACCGGACCGTTGACCTTCTAGTGTGACCTTGACCTTTGAGGTACAATCCTGTGTCTTGTATGCCACATGTCACCTCATTATGGTGAACATGTGTGTCCAGTAACTTGGGAATCCTATCTTGCATGGTCAAGATATAAGCCGGACAAGGTAGTCCTATCAAATGGTACTTATTTTGACCTTTGACCTCCAAGTGTGACTTTTGACCTTTGAGGTACAGGCCCGTGTCTTGTGTGCCACATATCACCTCATCATGGTGAACATGTGTTCCCAGTAACTTTGGAATCCCATGATGCATGGTTGAGATGCGAGTCAGACAAGGTACTGTCCTATAAAACGGTACTCATTTTGACATTTGACCTCTAAATGTGACCTTGACCTTTGAGGTTCAGGCCTGGGTCTTGTGTGTGACAGGCCACCTAATCATGTTGAACATGTTTACCTTGTATTTTGGAATCCTACGATGCTGGGTTGAGATGCGAGCCAGACAAGATACAGTCCTATCAAACAGTACTTATTTTGACCTTTGACCTCTAAGTGTGATCTTGACCTTTGAGGTACAGGACTGGGTCTTGCGCGTGACATGCCACCTAATCATGGTGAACATGTGTGCTTTGTAACTTGGGAGTCCTATGATGCATGGTTGAGATGTGGGCCGGACAAGTGGAACGTTTCATCTCATGGAAATCCTATGATGGATGGTTAAGATGCAGGCCGGACAAGATACAGGCCTGGGTCTTGTGCGTGACACGCTGCCTAATTATGGAATGAATGAATGAATGTATATTGTTTTATGGCGCATCGACAGCTTAGGTCATTTAGCGCGCAATTAAATTTAATTATTCATGATCCCTGGGTAAAAAACCAGTACAAGGCTAGAAAATGTGCCTTGCCCAAGGGCACTCCACCATGACCGTAGTGCCGCGACTGGGGATCGAACCCGGGACACCCGGTTTCAAATCCCCGACGCTAACCACTCGACCACAGCGGATTCCTGCCTAATTATGGAGAACGTTTGTGCCCAGTTTCTTTGAAATCCTATGATGCATGGTTGAAATGTGGGCCGGACAAGATACAGTCCTATTTGAGGTACAGGCCTGGGTCTTGAGCATGACACGCCGCCTCATCATGGTGAACGTTTGTGCTATGTTTCTTGGAAATCCTATGATGCATGGATGAGATGCGGGCCGGTCATGGTAATCCTATCAAACAGAACTCATTTTGACCTCTAAATGTGACCTTGACATTTGAGGTACAGGCCTTGGTCTTGTGCGCAACACGCCACCTTATTATGGTGAACGATTGTGCCAAGTTTCTTTCAAATCCTATGATGCATGGATGAGATGCGAGCCGGACAAGGTTAAGTGGGACTGACAGACAGACAGACAGACAGAAGGACGTACTAATGAAGTGTATTTGTGGGGTTATTTCCTTTGATATTTTTTTGTGGGGTGCACCCCATCCCACAAGTATGCAATTCATTCCGTAATAATTTCCCTTTTATGGAATGAATAACATTAATATGCAGATGAGATACCCGTTATATTTTTTTTTAAAAAACTATTTATCTAAGTGTCTTTATAAGGACGTTGGGTGGGTGGGCTTTAGGAGGACACCACATCCCACAAGTACTCGGCCACCAGTACGGACAGACCTATAGTCCCTAAACCGGTCTTCTCTTGTTTGAGTTAATTTGTAAAATCCCACACAGGACAGTGTTACTATAAATAGTCCTTCTATATGGTTCATATACTATAATAATAATGATTTTTTATATTTGCTTCACTCCAGTTCATAGGCAGACCGCAGCTTGTTCAATAAGAATATATTATTGTATACTTTGATATTGTTCCTTCTTGTTTCCATATGAACAAAGGATGCAATATCATTTGATATTGCACGGGTTGATATTGCACTGGAATCTTTTTCACGTGACGCTAAGGACGGAACTATTTCCGTACACTAACGTTACAAAAGCTCTCTCATCCAACCTTTCATGATTTAGAGACTAGCTAACTTCTACTTCTACTTTGTTACTGTCAGGGCTTAGTGCATCGCAGGCAAGTGAAGCCATTAAAATGGTTAAAACAACTAATTAGGCATATTTACAAATATAAATGAAATAAAAAAACATCTTTGTTGTTTAGGCTGTGTATCAATGTAGACGGGACTTGAATCAGTTTACAGATGCGATCTGCTCAAGGTTCGACTCTCTGATAGTCCTAGGAAAAAGCTGTGCTTATACGGTTTGTAGTACAATGTTTGGTACATCTTTATAGATGACACGTGCGATAGACATACACAAAACCCAATCTGGTCTATTTATAGCATTAGCTATGCTAGTAAATACGTACGTAGTTTCCGACGTAATAATGTGACGTGTGACTCTCTATCGACTTGAGCAATATGGCTAGTTACCGAACTTGTCCAAGATATTACGCCAATACACATTCTGACTGAATTTGGTGATGATTGGACAAAAGCTCCCAAAGTTATTGAGCTGACAAGACCAATTTTGGGTAATTTCTATAATTAAAGGACGATAACTCTTGATTGACTTGAGCGATATGGCTAGTTATCGAACTTGTCCGAGATATTATCCCAATACACATTCTGACTAAATATGGTGATGATTGGACAAAGGCTTCTTAAGTTATTGAGCTGACAAGACCAATTTTGGGTAATTTCTATAATTAAAGGACGATAACTCTTGATTGACTTGAGCGATATGGCTAGTTATCAAACTTGTCCGAGATATTATCCCAATACACATTCTGACTAAATATGGTGATGATTGGACAAAGGCTTCTTAAGTTATTGAGCTGACAAGACCAATTTTGGGTAATTTCTATAATAAAAGGGCAATAACTCTTGATTGACTAAAGCGATATGACTAGTTATCGAACTTGTCCGAGATATTAGCCCAATACACATTCTGACCAAATTTGGTGATCAATAGACATAGGCTTCTAAAGTTATTGAGCTGACAAGACCAATTTGGGGTAATTTCTATAATTAAAGGGCGATAACTCTTGATTGACTAAAGCGATATGGCTAGTTATCGAACTTGTCCGAGATATTATCCCAATACACATTCTGACTTAATTTGGTGATGATTGGACAAAGGCTTCTAAAGTTATTGAGCTGACAACATACTGGACGCCGCCGCCCACCAACCCGCCCGCCCGTACGCCGCAGGTAAAACTATAATACGATCCGTTTTTTTCAAAACGGGCGTATAAAAAGGTTATTGCATGATTATGGGAATCTATTGTGTTGGGACTTCGTTCCTCGTCCAACACAATATTTTTCCATATTGATGCAATAACCTATATTATGAAGACAAGATACTACTGTGTGTGTAAATGTCATTGTATTGTATAGTGACTAGCTATACTGACTAGAACATATTTAACACATCATACAAGTAGCAATAAAATGATGTCTAGACAATTTCTGATTGAAGGCGGGTTACACAAACCTGCCACACTATGCCCACCCAACACGCGAGTTCGGGATTAGGAGTGTGGGTTAAACCGAATCTTAGATTATTGCAGTCACGTGATTGACCAAATGCAATCAACTCTTAAGCGCCGGGTCATCATAGGTCAATTGAATATATTATACCATATAGAGAGACTATTTATAGCAACACGGTCTTGTGTGGATTTTTTCAAAGTTTTCTCAAATGAAAATTCAGACACCTGTGGTACAGGTACCCATAATATATGGTTTGGTTGGGTCTAAGAGAACATAGATCGGGAAAGACTAGTTTACCCCTCCTTATCAAGTTTATAGCGTTTGGTTGAGTCTAAGAGAAACATAGGTCCTTACCCCCACCTTACCTAGTGCGATGTTTAACTGATCATTATCTATGAAGTCTCTCTGCATCATTGGAGTAACCTCCCTTGAAATATGAAGGTAAACCTAATTCATTAATTTTAATATTTGCTGCTTCAATGCAGGGTCTTAAAAAATCAGATATCTTAAGTGTCTCCGAGTGGAACCAATAGATCCTTTTTTATTATTCAGCGGTTTGACTTATTTAAAATGAAAGCCTTCTGTAGATATAAATTTTAATCTTTGCTGCAATCAAGAGTATGTTTACATTCAAGAGCCGCCAACAAACAGAGAGGTATCATCTGATCACAATCTTGTATTTGGGAAATATTGGTTTCTCTGTAATTATCAATATACAAATTATTTCAGTTAGGTTTGAAATCCTACGGGATCCCAGTAATGACAGTTAGGTTTGAAAGTGTACAGGATCCCAGTAATGACAGTTGGGTTTGGAAGTGTACGGGATCCCAGTAATGACAGTTAGGTTTGAAAGTGTATGGGATCCCAGTAATGACAGTTAGGTTTGAAAGTGTACGGGATCCCAGTAATGACAGTTGGGTTTGAAAGTGTACGGGATCCCAGAAATGACAGTTGGGTTTGAAAGTGTACGGGATCCCAGTAATGACAGTTAGGTTTGAAAGTGTACGGGATCCAAGTATTGACAGTTAGGTTTGAAAGTGTACGGGATCCAAGTATTGATAGTTAGGTTTGAAAGTGTATGGGATCCCAGTAATGACAGTTAGGTTTGAAAGTGTACAGGATCCAGTAATGACAGTTGGGTTTGGAAGTGTACGGGATCCCAGTGATGACAGTTAGAGTTGAAAGTGTACGGGATCCAAGTAATTACAGTTGTGTTTGAAAGTGTACGGGATCCCAGTAATGACAGTTAGGTTTGAAAGTGTACGGGATCCAAGTATTGGCAGTTAGGTTTGACAGTGTACGGGATCCCAGTAATGACAGTTAGGTTTGAAAATGTACTGGATCCCAGTAATGACAGTTAGGTTTGAAAGTGTACGGGATTCAAGTAATGACAGTTAGGTTTGAAAGCGTACGGGATCCAAGTATTGACAGTTAGGTTTGAAAGTGTGCGGTATCCCAGTAATGACAGTTAGGTTTGAAAGTGTACGGGATCCCAGTAATGACAGTTAGGTTTGAAAGTGTACGGGATCCCAGTAATGACAGTTAGGTTTGAAAATGTGCGGTATCCCAGTAATGAGTTAGGTTTGAAAGTGTACGGGATCCCAGTAATGACAGTTAGGTTTGAAAGTGTGCGGTATCCCAGTAATGACAGTTAGGTTTGAAAGTGTGCGGTATCCCAGTAATGACAGTTAGGTTTGAAAGTGTACGGGATCCCAGTAATGACAGTTAGGTTTGAAAGTGTACGGGATCCCAGTAATGACAGTTAGGTTTGAAAGTGTACGGGATCCCAGTAATTACAGTTTGGTTTGAAAGTGTACGGGATCCCAGTAATGACAGTTGGGTTTGGAAGTGTACGGGATCCCAGTGATGACAGTTAGAGTTGAAAGTGTACGGGATCCAAGTAATGACAGTTAGGTTTGAAAGTGTACGGGATCCAAGTATTGACATTAAGGTTTGAAAGTGTACGGGATCCCAGTAATGACAGTTAGGTTTGAAAGTGTGCGGTATCCCAGTAATGACAGTTAGGTTTGAAAGTGTACGGGATCCCAGTAATGACAGTTAAGTTTGAAAGTGTACGGGATCCCAGTAATGACAGTTAGGTTTGAAAGTGTACAGGATCTCAGTAATGACAGTTAGGTTTGAAATGTTTGAAAGTGTACAGGATCCCAGTAATGACAGTTAGGTTTGAAATGTTTGAAAGTGTACAGGATCCCAGTAATGATTTGTCATCTTCTTAAAAGACAGATTAATCACCCAGTTTACTCCTCCATATCTATTCCACTGTTTACCTGATCTTTAAAAGCTTGAGCATTTTCTTTGAAACCACAATCTTCAAAAAATTTCACGACATCATCTGTCTTCCAGTTTGTAGCATCTGTGTAGGTTGTACTATCGTAAATAATTGAGACCGGAAAACCCATCTGAGACATCTTCATTTCATAACTGGGAAAATAAATAAATTGCAATTTCATGTTAATATCTACATTCACTTTGAAGGATGCATTTAAAGTGCATTAACCCCTTGTTCCAACATACAGAAGACTTTTCAAACAATGTGTTAAAAGGAGAAATTTTTATACTTGCATTTCTCATATTTTTGCATAGATGTCAAAGTCATCTGCTGCATACTTGTTGCATGTGGGAAAGAGGTTAAAAATTACTTTATATGAAGTATGTCTTAAGTTATGTGCAGTAAGAACACATTTTGTTTTTATATAATATTTGGACATTTTATTTTGAGAATTCACTTTGGAGTTTTTCTTTTCCACAATATTTCCAAATTGTCTGCTGCAGAGGCATCAAGTATTGTAAAGGAAAAGGTTCATAAAAGGTAAATAAATAGATGTTTTTTTAACAAAACCATATATCCTCCATGGCTTTATTTCAGTAATTGTAATACTGATACATGAGGTTTTAATAAACCTTCAAGCAGTACAAGAGTTGTTGAGCTGACATAATCCTTCAAGCAGTACAAGAGATGTTTAGCTTACAGAAACCTTCAATCAGTACAAGATATGTGGAGCTTACAGAAACATTCAATCAGTACAAGATATGTGGAGCTTACAGAAACATTCAAGCAGTACAAGGGATGTTTAGCTTACAGAAACCTTCAAGCAGTACAAGAGATGTGGAGCTGACAGAATCTGTCAAGCAGTACAAGAGATGTGGAGCTTACAGAATCTGTCAAGCAGTTCAAGAGATGTAGAGCTGACAGAATCTGTCAAGCAGTCCAAGAGATGTAGAGCTGACATAATCTGTCAAGCAGTACAAGAGATGTGGAGCTTACAGAATCTGTCAAGCAGTACAAGAGATATGGAGCTGACAGAATATGTCAAGCAGTACAAGAGATGTGGAGCTGACAGAATCTGTCAAGCAGTACAAGAGATGTGGAGCTGACAGAATCTGTCAAGCAGTTCAAGAGATGTAGAGCTGACAGAATATGTCAAGAAGTACAATAGATGTGGAGCTTACATAATCTGTCAAGCAGTACAATAGATGTGGAGCTGACAGAATTTGTCAAGCAGCACAAGAGATGTGGAGCTTACAGAATCTGTCAAGCAGTATAGATAGATACATATTCTATTTCGTAATTTAGGCCACCGGCCCATTATACAACATAATTTATAAGTATATACAACAGGGAGTGATGAAATACATTATAACACTGACATTTGAAGCTGGAAAAATAATTAAGATATTGAAAGAGTCTCACTTCTTAGTTTGAATGCACTCTGAATGTATTTTACAGCATTGTATACTTCAGACTGGATAATTGTATTTAATATTGCATAAAATTTGTCAAGAGTCTTGTTGTTTATCCAGGATACGTTAAAATAAATGTCTCTTAAATCGTCATATGTAGGACATTCGAAAAAGAAGTGAAACTCATCTTCAATAATGTACATATTTTTATCAAGACATAAAGGGCAAAAACGGTCATTTCTTGCAATCGATAGGCGTCTAAGAGATGTATGTGACAGAATCTGTCAAGCAGTACAAGAGATATAGAGCTGACAGAATCTGTCAAGCAGTACAAGAGATATAGAGCTGACAGAATATGTCAAGCAGTACAAGAGATGTAGGTGACAAAATCTGTCAAGCAGTACAAGAGATGTAGAGCTGACAGAATCCTTCAAGCAGTACAAGAGATGTAGAGCTGACAGAATATGTCAAGCAGTACAAGAGATGTAGGTGACAGAATATGTCAAGCAGTTCAAGAGATGTAGAGCTGACAGAATATGTCAAGCAGTACAAGAGATGTAGGTGACAGAATCTGTCAAGCAGTTCAAGAGATGTAGAGCTGACAGAATATGTCAAGCAGTTCAAGAGATGTAGAGCTGACAGATTCCTGCAAGCAGTACAAGAGGTGTGGAGCTGACAGAAACCTTCAAGAAGTCCAAGAGATGTGGAGCTGACAGAAACCTTCAAGAAGTACAAGAGGTGTTGACCTGACAAAAACCTTCAAGCAGTACAAGAGATGTGGAGCTGACAGAAACCTTCAAGAAGTACAAGAGGTGTTGAGCTGACATAAACCTTCAAGCAGTACAAGAGATGTGGAGCTGACAGAAACCTTCAAGCAGTACAAGAGATGTGGAGCTTACATATTCCTTCAAGCAGTACAAGAGATGTTTAGCTTACAGAAACCTTCAAGCAGTACAAGAGATGTGGAGCTTACATATTCCTTCAAGCAGTACAAGAGATGTTAAGCTTACATAAACCTTCAAGCAGTACACGAGATGTGGAGCTGACAGAAACTTTCAAGCAGTACAAGAGATGTGGAGCTGACAGAATCCTTCAAGCAATACAAGAGATGTTAAGCTGGCAGAATCCTTCAAGCAGTACAAAAGATGTGGAGCTTACAGAATCCTTCAAGCAGTAAAAGAGTTGCAGAGCTGACACAAACTTTTGACTTTGATTGTGACCTTGACATTCAACTTAGCTGTCAGAAATATTCGCTCTGCACCCGGGCTCAAGACCTGATACCATGATTATGTATAACAACATAACGCTCGACTGATAGGGAGAAAACAGAAAAAAAAGCTGAGCTAAACAAAAAACCTTAACCAGACGACCAGGCCGCCGCCCCCACCATCGACGCCGCCGCCGCCGACGCCAGGGTCATGACAATAGCTCTCGTTTTTTCAAAAGTCGAGCTAAAAAGTATCCACAGTCTATTCAGTAATACATTGTACCAAATAGTTGTCCACCCGCATCATACATATGATTTTTGTTTGTGCTTGTAAATAAGACAAAGATACACTTCTCATATTTACTGTGCGACTTTTTGGGTAAAAAAAATAAATCGTCTTTGAATGGAAATAAGATTCTAAAGCAGGGTATAACTTTGTGTGTTTTCCTCGTGCAGTCGCATAAATCTCATTTTTAGTGAGAATTACTGTTGATGTATTGCATAATATTGGTTTGCATGCTATGTCAATTTCTGAGATATATAAGTGGGTGGGGTAATTTGCTATGAAAACTGAGTTTGATTTTTTTTTATATTAGATGTCTAAATATTGTACTGAATTTTGTTGGTAAAAGAAGGCATAAAATAAAAAATATATAATTATAGACTAATTTTACGCAAAAGATGTACTCATTTAAAAGTTGATGAAATTTATTCATATTCATTGCACATATTGAAAATATATTGTCATTTATAAAGACATTATATATTTGAGATCAGACTCTCAAACAAAGAGTTATCTGCCCCTAAATAAGCCAATATCTAGTATTTAAACAGTCTTAGAACTATAACTTAACAATTTATAATTTGATTTTCAAACACCTTGCCACAATTGTTAATCACTTTGAGACAAAACGTCAAATACAAATTTCACTGTAGTCAAAGGTCAAGGTCACAATTCAAGATCAGAGGTTAAAAAGGGGTTTAAAAGAGATATATTTTATGAATTGTTCGTTGAATGTTCAAATAACTTGGCTCATTTGTTCACCTTGGTGAGACAGTCTATGGTTTTAAAGATTTGTGGCTATAGTTCACAGGTCAAAAGTCTTAAACTTACTTACAAATATATCGATGAATTTTATAATAACCAGGCATATTTGGTCATCTTAGTGAGATGATGTGTCATGTGAAAGATTCAGGACTGAAGCATAAAAATGCACAGTTGTTAAGTAATGGCTAATATAATATATTTTATTCCAGTGTTTGGACCATTGACCTGAATTTTGACCTTGACCTTTATGCTACAATTGTGGATTTTTATATGCTACACCTTTTCATACAGACAAACAATTATGGCAAGTGGCCAGTTTTTTGAAAATCAACTGATTAATTGTAAAGTTATAGCTCGGATTAGCTCTATTGAACCCATTTTTGACCTTTTACCTGGACTTGTGACCTTGACCTTTGATAAACATTTATGGATTTTTATGTGACAATATGTGGATTTATCTTATCAAGATAAACAATTGTGTAAGGTTATCTCAAAATCTAATCATGCATGTTAAAGTTGTAGTTCTGATGAGCTCAGACAGCATGCACATACAAATGCACACATGTGCAAATGAACACTATTACACTGAATTGACATTGGGGTGACTTTTGGACATCACTTTCGCCAAATGTTTAAATGTTCAAGCCAAATTTGCAATTCTGGAGCCACTTTTGGAGCCACATATCTGGCCAATACTTACTTTTTGAATAATAGTACATGTAGTATGAGCAATTTCTTCTCTTGCCATATTGTTTCAACAGAATACAAAGATTATACTTTAATTTTAAGATAAAAGCATAGATGTTTTCAAAGTTGGTTGCTTCAGATGTGTTGTATGTGGGAAAGGGTTAAGGAAGAATGACAACTAACAATGATCTTACTACACAATATACATGTTCTTTATTGATCTTTATGATTCATGATAATACACATAATTTACAAAGTTGGTTAAGAGATGGAACCAAAGATAATGGCATATCATGCAGCAAAGTATACATTCTTCAAAGCTGATGTAACAAAAACCTCATGTTTACTGACTGCAGTTTCTTGAGCAGTAACCATATGCTGAGACTAAGGCAACAACAATGTCATGGTCTGAAAATATATCACAAACCTACAACAGTGTTTAGTAACAAAATGAAATTTAGATTTTATGAAATAAGGCAGATGAAAAAAATAATAGATTGACAAATAAAAATAAGACAATCGTATCAATTATATTTACCTTAGCAAATTATTTGACCAAATAGTTAATTTATAAATCATAATTTAAAACTATTACTTAAGCATGTAATTTATTAATTATCTTTTCCTTTGTTTGATGCATGTTTTCTTTCACTTGACACATGGGTCACTAAACATTAATTTCTAAGATGTCTGATAATGAAGCAAACTATTTCAAATTTTCCAGCTTTCTTTTAAATGTTCTGAATGAGATTTAATCAACAATGAGATTTAATCAACAATTTAATATTTTTGATGCAGGTGTCTGATAAAAAGTGTCCAAAGTATCTAACAAGCGTTTAGGAACCATTTTTACAACTGGCTAAGTTGCTCAAAAGTCTTTCCATTTTATACAACAAGAGGACCATGATGGCCCTGGATTGCTCAATTGACTTATGCAAAGTGATTTGTCATGCCAACCACACAGTCAACCACATTAGCTCATTTTGTGGTCAGGTAAGTTAATACAAGAGGCCAAAGAGGGCCAGTATCACTCCACTGCCATTAGGCAAAAATAAAATCTCCAAACAGCCCCGCTCTCTGGTGGCCATGCTTTTGACCTATCAACAGTGCTTGATGGAATCTGATAGAATGTCACCCAAGGAAAAAATATTAAGTTTTCACTATAGCCATATAATGCAAAATAGCACCCCCTCTGGCGGCCATGTTTTTTTTACCAATCAACATGGCTTAATGGAATCTGATACATGGTCACCCTAGGAACATTTCTACAAAATTATTTGAAAATCGGCCTGGTACTTTCGAGGGGGACATTTTTAAGATTTCACTATAGCCATATAATGTAAAATAGCCCCGTCCCCTGGTCAGCCACATTGTTTAGGAGGAGAATATTTTAGCTTTTTCTTTCGGTTGCCATGGAAACCAGAATTTTGCATTGATCCAAAAAATTGGAAGGAATTTAGGAGAGGGCATTGAGAGGATGCTTCCTATGACGTTTCATCCGAATTGGCCAAGTGGTTATGGAGGAGAAGTCATTTGAAGCAAAAAAGTGACTCAAGCACGACAGACAATTCGCCATGACATAAGCTTGAATGGCTTTCAGCCAGTGGATTTAAAAACTGTAGAATTATAAGAATACTTCATTTCTAATGGTTTACCTGTATTACATGTGTTTGTATGGGGCTTGGGAGTATATGGTTAACTTGTCATACATATATGTTTGTCATACATATATGTTTGTACGGAGCTTGGGGGTACATGGTTTACTTGTCTAACACATGGTTTTCCTGTATTACATGTATTTGTACAGATGTAGTTTACGTAGAATAGTTTACCTGTCTTACATGTGTTTGTACAGGGCTTGGGGGTACATGGTTAACCTGTATTACATGTGTTTGTATGGGGCTTGGGAGTATATGGTTAACCTGTATTCCATGTGTTTGTACGGGGCTTGGGGGTATATGGTTAACCTGTATTAGATGTGTTTGTACGGGGCTTGGGGGTACATGGTTTACCTTTCTTGCATGTCTTACATGTGTTTCTACGGAGCAAGGGGGTACATGGTTTTACCTGTCTAACATGTGTTTGTACAGAGCTTTGGGGTACATGGTTTACCTTTCTTACATGTCTTACATGTGTTTCTACGGAGCAAGGGGGTACATGGTTAACCTGTATAACATGTGTTTGTACGGGGCTTGGGGGTATATGGTTAACCTGTATTACATGTGTTTCTACGGAGCAAGGGGGTACATGGTTTACCTGTCTAACATGTGTTTGTACAGAGCTTGGGGGTACATGGTTTACCTTTCTTACATGTATTACATGTGTTTGTACAGAGCTTGGGGGTACATGGTTAACCTGTATTACATGTGTTTGTACAGAGCTTGGGGGTATATGGTTAACCTGTATTCCATGTGTTTGTACGGGGCTTGGGGGTATATGGTTAACCTGTATTACATGTGCTTGTACAGAGCTTGGGGGGTACATGGTTAACCTGTATTACATGTGTTTGTACAGAGCTTGGGGGAATATGGTTAACCTGTATTCCATGTGTTTGTACGGGGCTTGGGGGTATATGGTTAACCTGTATTACATGTGTTTGTACGGGGCTTGGGGGTATATGGTTAACCTGTATTACATGTGCTTGTACAGAGCTTGGGGGGTACATGGTTAACCTGTATTACATGTGTTTGTACAGAGCTTGGGGGAATATGGTTAACCTGTATTCCATGTGTTTGTACGGGGCTTGGGGGTACATGGTTAACCTGTATTACATGTGTTTGTACGGGGCTTGGGGGTATATGGTTAACCTGTATTACATGTGCTTGTACGGGGCAAGGGGGTATATGGTTAACCTGTATTACATGTGCTTGTACAGAGCTTGGCGGTACATGGTTAACCTGTATTACATGTGTTTGTACGGGGCTTGGGGGTATATGGTTAACCTGTATTACATGTGTTTGTACGGGGCAAGGGGGTATATGGTTAACCTGTATTACATGTGCTTGTACAGAGCTTGGCGGTACATGGTTAACCTGTATTACATGTGTTTGTACGGGGCTTGGGGGTATATGGTTAACCTGTATTACATGTGTTTGTACGGGGCAAGGGGGTATATGGTTAACCTGTATTACATGTGCTTGTACAGAGCTTGGCGGTACATGGTTAACCTGTATTACATGTGTTTGTACGGGGCTTGGGGGTATATGGTTAACCTGTATTACATGTATTTGTACAGAGCTTGGGGGTACTTGGTTAACATGTCTAACATGTGTTTATATGGGGCTTGGGGGTACATGGTTTTCCTGTCTAACATGTGTTTGTACAGAGTTTGGGGGTATATGGTTAACCTGTATTACATGTGTTTGTACGTGGCTTGGGGGTATATGGTTAACCTGTATTACATGTCTTACATGTGTTTCTACGGAGCAAGGGGGTACATGGTTTACCTGTCTAACATGTGTTTGTACAGAGCTTGGGGGTACATCGTAACATGGTTCACCTGTATTACATGTGTGTGTACAGAGCTTGGGGGTACATGGTTAACCTGTATTACATGTGTTTGTACAGAGCTTAGGGGTATATGGTTAACCTGTATTACATGTGTTTGTACGGGGCTTGGGGGTATATGGTTAACCTGTATTACATGTGTTTGTACGGGGCTTGGGGGTATATGGTTAACCTGTATTACATGTGCTTGTACAGAGCTTGGGGGGTACATGGTTAACCTGTATTACATATGTTTGTACAGAGCTTGGGGGTATATGGTTAACCTGTATTACATGTGTTTGTACAGAGCTTGGCGGTACATGGTTAACCTGTATTACATGTGCTTGTACAGAGCTTGGGGGTATAATCGGTATATGGTTAACCTGTATTACATGTGTTTGTACGGGGCTTGGGGGTATATGGTTTTACCTGTCTAACATGTGTTTGTACAGAGCTTGGGGGTATATGGTTAACCTGTATTACATGCGTTTGTACGGGACTTGGGGATACATGGTTTACCTTTCTTACATGTGCTTCTACGGAGCTTGGGGGTACATGGTTTACCTGTCTAACATGTGTTTGTACAGAGCTTGGGGGTATATGGTTTACCTGTATTACATGTGTTTGTACGGGGCTTGGGGGTATATGGTTAACCTGTATTACATGTGTTTGTACAGAGCTTGGGGGTACATGGTTTACCTGTCTAACATGTGTTTGTACAGAGCTTGGGGGTATATGGTTAATCTGTATTACATGTGTTTGTACAGGACTTGCGGATACATGGTTTACCTTTCTTACATGTCTTACATGTGTTTCTACGGAGCTTGGGAGTACATGGTTTACCTGTCTAACATGTGTTTGTACAGAGCTTGGGGGTACATGGTTAACCTCTATTACATGTGTTTGTACGGGGCTTGGGGGAGGGTTACATGGTTAACCTGTATTACATGTGTTTGTATGGGGCTTGGGGGTATATGGTTAACCTGTATTACATGTGTTTGTACGGGGCTTGGGGGTATATGGTTAACCTGTATTACATGTGTTTGTACGGGGTTTGGGGGGGGGTACATGGTTAACCTGTATTACATATGTTTGTACAGAGCTTGGGGGTATATGGTTAACCTGTATTACATGTGTTTGTACAGAGCTTGGGGGTATAATCGGTATATGGTTAACCTGTATTACATGTGTTTGTACGGGGCTTGGGGGGTACATGATTGACCTGTCTTACATGTGCTTGTACGGAGCTTGAGGGTACATGGTTTACTTGTCTAACACATGGTTTTCCTGTATTACATGTATTTGTACAGATGTAGTTTATGTAGAATGGTTTACCTGATTGTTAACCGGTCTAACATGTGTTTGTACAGAGCTGGGATTTACATGTCTTAAGTGAAGTGTGATGTTATAGTCATATTGGTTGATGTAAATAGTGAGACTTGATTACATCTATTGATATTCCAGTGCATTCATCGAGATATTGTATTCAGATATATTGGGGGGGGGCTCAATTACTGATGACAATTAATATCTAAAGAATAAATAAAACAGAAATTTATGGAATCCATCAATAAATTCCATAAATTTCTAAAAAGAAAATCTTTTTGTTTCCTAATGAACAATTATTCTGACAAATATCTGAAATGCTCAAGTTTAAAATGGGGCTTCTAGAGTTACCAATATTTTCCTTCAATTTGGCCTAGTGACCTAGATTTTGACCTGACATGACCCATATTCAAAATTGGCCTAGATATTATCAAGAAAAACATTCTGACTAAGTTTCAAGCTGCTGTAGCAAAGAATGGGGTCTCAAGAGTGTTGGCAATATTTTGCTTCAATTTGCTCATGTTAAAAATGTGGCCTCTAAAGTGTTAACAAGATTTTGCTTCAATTTGACCATGTGACTTAGTTTTTGACATTACATGGCCCAGTTTCTATCTTGGCCAAGATTTGAAGGATATTTAGGTTCTGAAAAAACTTTCATGAAGATTACCGGTAGTTGCAATTTGTTGCCTTTAACGTGGCAAACAAGGCAGTTTGATCAACAAAAGGTGAGAACAATAGCTCACCTTGAGCATTTCGTGCACAGGTGAGCTACAAAACATTCATGTAAATGTTCAAAGACAATACATTTGACATGTTATTGTAAAGTTTATCAATCGGTTTCTTTAATTACCGAAATTGGTCTAAACCAACATTTCGAGTTGTTGCACATCATCTCAATATGGTTAACTTCTAGCATTTCAAGAGATATTGAGCGGACATGAAAGAAAGGCAAATGACTTTGACACAACTGGCAACAGGCACTCTACACATCATCTCATTACGGTGAAGATCTCTGGAGTTATTTCGAAATCCTTGAAGACATGTGGAGATGACATGACATATAATAAAATGACTGTTGACATTTTCCTTCAACTGAGCTGACAGAAACATGCACTCTTCTCAATATGTTGAACAATTGTTGTGAGTTTTTGCAAAATCCTTCAAGCCATTCAAGAGATATTGAGCACTCACACAATTCAGCCAAAATTGTGATTAGGATCATTTCATAATAGATGTAAAATATATATCAACTCTTTTCCATAATGTTGACATTTTATGACATATCAGCAGCAGACCGCTTTTAAAAACCTTTCCTATATACAACAAATGTGTCTGCTGCTGATTTGTTATATGTTAGAAAGAGTATATAGGACAAGAGGGCCATGATGGCCCTGGATCACTCACCTGAGTCATGAAATGTGATTTGTCATGCCAACCACAATAACTCATTTTGCAGTCAGGTAAGTTTTCCCTATATATATCTCAATGTCAAACAAGTGACCCCAGGGGGAGTCAATTTTGACCCATGGGATATAATTTGAACAATCTTCGTAGAGAACTACTAGATTTTGCTACAAACCAAATATCTAAGCTCTAGGTTTCAGACAAGAACTTTTTTAAAGTTTTTCCCTATATAATCTCATTTAAAAACAGGTGACCCCAAGGGCGGGGTCAATTTTGACCCCAGGGGCATAATTTGAACAATCTTTGTAGAGGACTACTAGATTTTGCTACACACCAAATATCTAAGCTGTAGGCCTTTCAGTTTCAGACAAGAACTTTTTCAAAGTTTTTCCCTATATAATCTCATTTAAAAACAGGTGACCCCAAGGGCGGGGCCAATTTGACCCCAGGGGCATAATTTGAACAATCTTTGTAGAGGAATACTAGATTTTGCTACACACCAAATATCTAAGCTGTAGGCATTTCAGTTTCAGACAAGAAGATTTTCAAAGATTTTCCCTATATATCTCTAGGTAAAACAGGTGATCCCTGGGGCGGGCATAATTTTAACAATCTTTGTAGAGGACTACTTGACACCAAATATCGAGGCTCTAGGCCTTTTGGTTTCAGACAAGAAGATTTTTGAAGTTTTCACTATATATACATATGGGCACCGCTCCAGGAAAACCAGGTTTAATGACAACATTTTCGAAATTTGTTTTTTTGCAAAATAATATCTCTCATTCATTTCTAGACCAATAACCGAAAACCGTTTAACGATATCGCCAATAGTTTTCTTTTTGCAACTATTTAACTGAAGGAGATAATAAACACAGTTTTAGTATTTTGACGTCGTCATAACGTCACAATTTAATAAATGCCGTTAACGTCATAATTTAGTAAATATTAGATAAACTAGAAACCATACGTAACATAATCGTAAAAAACAAGAAGTTAATATAGTCAACAGACTTCACAAAAACTCGAAGAAAGGTTACTGATTAGGCAGAGCCGGACACAAGGACTCTTGAAAAAATGGCCTAACAAATGGACAGACAGTTTTAAATAAATAGGCTTGTCTCTGTTGTGATAGTCCTCTCGGTTCAATTACTTCAGGCAGTTCGTCACGAGTAAAATGAACGCCAGCACGGATTCCTTGGATGTTGATCTCGTCTGCATCCCTATCTGTCTTGACAAAAATAACACCGGGATTCATCCGGAAGTACTGGTATTTCCTAGTGATAAAGATAAACAATTACAACATAAAAATAATTGACGCTGAAGAAAAATCAACCGTCTGACATTTTAGTATCCGTGTAGATTCAGATTTATCTACATTATCTGATAGTTAAATCTGTATGTGCACTGTTTGCCAATTAATCATGAGAGCTTTCAAGAATATTCTGACATTTGCATTTGGAGCCATTACAAACACCCTTCACAAATACCATCATGTTGATTTTACGAAAGCAGGTTGTGTCATGTACAAACGTTACATTATAATAGTGAAATATGTAAGTTATCCCATTTGGATCAATTTTCAAATAATATTTGTGAATGATAAATAGAGAATAACTAACTGCATGTTTTTGATATAGAATTTATGTCACAAGGGAAAAAAGGGGTAATTTTACACCAAATTACCCCTTTGTTCCCGAGTGACATAAATTCGATATCAAAAACATGCAGTTAGTTATTCTATTTATTATATATCTGGAATAAATCTCCCCTTTATTTTAAAGAAACATATAAAAAAAAAAATGACTTGGCCTAAGGCATATGAATGTTACGTAACCAAATACTGCTGCTTCTATTTGGCGCCAAATGACTAGCGTTATGACGTCAAAACCGCTGACGTGACGTCATTTTCCTAGTATTCGGTCTCAGTTTTTTTAAAATTCCTAGTATTAAACCCACTTTAAATTCCAAAGATGTTCCAAATCTAAAAAAAGTAGTTCCGGCAAAAATGATATCATCACTAGTGATGATATAAAAAAAACTAAAAGTGTTATCGTCACAGTGTTAGTTATCATTTTTTTAAAAATTGATATTGATTCTATGTCACTTAAATTTCAATGCAAAATTTGGATAGGTATGTAATAAATGCCATTTATATATCTATCTTGGTAAATAATTTAATGGTAAATTGATTTTGATAACTACACTGGCACCCCTCTATAACACTCTCCGTTTTAAAGCGGATCCCGTTATAACACTGGTCTTGCTTGGCTCCCAAAATTTATTGCATGAAATATTTGGGAATAGAATTATAAATTTTCAAAAACCTAACGTTTGAAACACCAAAATAGTATACGATCCGAGTAATTGATCTCCACTGCAGTTAATCCACATGTTTGCATAACGCTTTGTTCAACATTACAACAACAATAGACAGGTAAAAAAAATCGATATCGTTATCGACCGGCTTTCAATATTACAACAATACAGATAAAAAAATCGATATCGGTGTAATTATTGTTTGGATGTCATCTATTTCTTCTACAAATACAACTTGGACAAACCCAAAATACACGTGACTGTTCCAGCCAATCGTATTTGCGATATGTAAAACTATCACTATTGAGCGTTTTCGGCTTCTGCAATCCAGTTACTAGAGTAGAAGATCTGCACATGTGTGCAGTACACCACACGAGTAACCATTCACGAAGTCTTGTGTTGTTTACAAAATGGCAACCTTTAGTGCATCTTTGATCTCGTGTTACCCGTCAAATAGTGGGTGTCGTACGTCGAGTAGATTAGTTTGCTTACTTTCAACTCTCGTTATGCGAGTTAAGAAGTCGAAAACGCTCATTGGGGCCGTTGAAAAGGCATGCGCACGAGACATGTATCCATTGTAAACTTCCGCAAATATTGCAAAACTGAAAGTACTCCAGCCACTCGGTAAATCTCGAAAGATCACTGCAATTACCGCGAATTGTCAAAGAAATAACCCTGTTAAAGATCGACGATTAGACAGTGCTTGCACTAACTTTTTGAAACAGGAAGTCCTGACTTCCTGGGTCTGAATTTTGGAAGTCCTGCTCATAATTCTTGGAAGTCCCAGGTGGCACGCTGGCTTTTTTCGCATATTGCACATTATATTGTGTTTCCCTTTGTTTTATTTTTAAATACATTATTGGAAAAGAAGCTAATTAATACAGAAAATGGATATTGCTCCTTTGTCAACAATGTTATTGTTGGTTCTATCAAAACACTTTTAAACCAGTAGGTTTTTATGTGATATAGAATGCTTTTTTCCAGTCATGTGTCAAAAGCTATCCAGCATAAAATTCATCAAAAGATTGGCATGGCCATGATTCATTACATTCACATTAAACATGAATTATGTTCTTAAATCACATTCAGTATGGCAAAAGGAATGATTTCTGTTAATGAGTTATTGATTTTATTTTAAACACCAGTAAATAAAGTGTTCTGCAGTGAGACATATTACAAACACACATTAAGGGCACTAATTTTTCATAATAGTCAACTTTAAAACAAATAAGAATGAGTGTGAGTAATACTTTCTTGAATGACATTTCCGATTTCCAAAATGCAGAAAATGCACGAAAACCCATTACAAATTTACAATATGTATTTTCACCTCCAGACTTCAGTTTCTTTTATATTTTAAAAAATTAATGAACTAAAATGGACTTATATGCAATTTATTTCATAAGCAAGTCCTTTTTGACAGCTGGCTGTGATTTTGATAGATCTTCATGTCAACTTTGTTTTTAAAAAATCGGCAATTAAAAAGTGTTTCCTATGGATTAAGGCAAACAAAATAATAATCTTTAAACAGTTCAATTAATATAGGGACATTCTTTTATAATATCCTAGAATGTTTTTACATGGGTTATTGAAATTAATTACCCCTACGCTGTTTATAATGAAAAATAGAATTGATTGGTATGAAGTCGTTATCAAGTGTCAAATCTGGGGGTGGGTGGGGTACGCATTCTCGATCGTGATTGGCTTAAATCTACCAATTGATAACTCCCACTGTCCATAATTGACATTTCATAAAACACAATACACAGTGTCTTTAGATAATTACCCACAATTTCTAGTGGACATATATACGTCCTGTGTTTTGATTGTCGGCGTATACCCTTAATTCCTGGACGTACTTGGACGTCTCCCTTGTCAATTTTGGGCGTACGGGATCGATTTTCGGGCGTAAAAACGCCCAATACGTCCATTAACGTGAGCGCTGATTAGAAATGCGTATTATTTGGTCCAAAAATAACTTTCAAGCTTGTTTTAGCCAGAGACATATAACACTCTCTCTTTGCAATTGAATTAGTGTATGCGTTATAGGTGGGTGGGTGGAGTAATGATTTTTGGAACAGCGTTATAACTTTAACCCCGCTTATAGCACTGTGCGAGACCATGGCTCCCAAGTACAGTGTTATAGAGGAGTGCCAGTGTACTACTAATTTAATGGTAATTTTTTTTTTTTTTTATAACTACTACAGATTTCTAATATATAGATGTGCATACAAAATGCTTTATTCAACTTATTAAATTCAGATTTATCATTTTTGCACAGCCTTGTTGTATAATGTTTTGAAGACAAAAGACTGTTTCAAATAATTCTACCTACCTTATTCCGGTCACTGGTCTGATGACTGGTTCCAAAAAGGTTTTCTAGTCCCTCCACTGCCAAGTTGGGTAACAAACAGCCTCGTTTGTCGAAGATGACTTGTTTACCACCTCTTCTAGCTGTTCTATGGAGTCACAATCAGTTCGCCTGTAGAGCTTCTTCAATGAGGCAAAACCACTGTCCACCGAACAAAGAGCGTGACCTGCATCATGACCCGTCATCACGCGCCAAGACAAGTAGCCCATCACATACTTATTTTCTATTTTAACCTGAAACAAATGATAACTTGTAAATGTTTTCAAACATAATAGAATAGCTAGACTGACACAATTATCCATAGCAGTAATTGTTAACACATTTATGTCCACATTTGATAAGAAGCTACTATTTACTAAAACATATATTTCAAACGACTACATTGTCGATTTGTAAGCATCAGGGTTTGGTACTGGGCGTCCTGTGTTCGATCCAAAGGCGCAGCGGTCAGGGTGGTGTGCGCTTGGGCAATGCAAATTTTCTCGCCTAGTACTGGTTTGTTTACCCAAAGATCATGACTAAATGAACTGTCACCGTAATATAAATTAAATAATGTTAAACATTATAGATCAATCACCTGAGTGATAGTAAATTAGCAGCTAATATTTAACTGCAAATATTTTGGAAAATTTGATCAGGAGTGCAAATAAAACTGCAAGGAGTGGACACTGTTAAATAAATAGCTTATCAGTAAAGGCCAATTGTATCTTGAAATCTAACAACAACTTTAATAAGAATGGAATTATAAAGTTTTGTCATTTTTCCCCTTTCCTGATGCTGCTTCGCTGCCCTGTTTTTCAACAAAATCAATATGGTTTGAACAGTTTTTGCAGAGGGCCGGTCATTAAAAGAACATTTCTACCAAATTATCTTGCAATCGAACAAGAAGATTCGGAGGAGAATTTTTTTAAAACTTGGACATTTTGCCCCCTTTCTGATGCCGCAGCAACCAAAGATCTCAATCGAATTTAAATCCTTGAACAATTGAAAGAGGACTACAAGGAACATTCCTGTGATGTTTTGTGGAAATTGTTCCTGCGGTTTAGGAGGAGATGATGTTTAAAGATTAAAGTTAACAACGGACGACGACGGCAGAGAGTGATCAGAATAGATTACATTGAGTCTTCGGCTCAGGTGATCTAAAAAACATTAAAACTAGATTAAAAATATAAAACTGAACGCACGCATTAACTGATTAAATATTACAGTTTTTAGCGTTACAAGAGTACTGTAAAAACATTTAAAGAGGGAAAATGGATGCATAGCTTTGATATGCTTGTGAGCATTACAGAGAAGCATCTATAAACATAAGCACTCCCTGCTTCGTTTACGATGTATTTGACATTGTATTCGTACTTCCGTCAACTTTGTTAAGATGTATTACACTACTGTCCGGTTGCAAGAAAATAAAAAGTTAATATATATGTTAAGATGCCAGAAGAAGTTAAGCATACCTGGACAGTTATCGCCGGTATGGTATGTCTCCATAGCCCAGTGTATCATCGAAATCACAGGGTTTGGGCCATGCGTTAATGTGCCGTCTGATCCTATTGTTTCATGCTCGTCAATAAGAAAATTCAATTGCCGTGGTACTCCATCAATTCGGAAACCGAAAACATGCACCTTTCTTAAAGTAGCAAAGTAGGCTGGTTCCATTTGTCTGAAATGATGGGGTAGACAAACATTCTGGCTGAAGTCAAACGTATAATGGACGTAAGGATCAGCCTCTCCGCTGCCTCGTGACTCCTTTGCGCGCTTAATACAGGCATTGTAATTCTCCCTTTCCTTCTGAGCAGTGAGGACATGTTCCTTCAGGCAATAAGCAGATTCAAGCTTTTCTTCCTCAGTTACGGAATCCAGCACCTTTTTTCTCAATTTCTCACAGGTGGCACATACGTCATCACGTGGAGTCGCAATTCTAATATGTGCTAATGAATGTCTCCAAATAATGTTGAATGTGGAGTATTTGACAGCACGACACGGAGGATCTGATGCTGCACAACTGTCAACATATGTCTTGTGCAATATAACCTTAGTCGCATCACTTGGAAGATACACAGGTGCAGTATTGTCACGTCCACGTGGGGCAGCGGGCTGTTGTATGCCAAACTCATCTGCATAATTTGAAACAAACTGCACAATCTGCCTTATGTCCTCAAAGTGAAGCGACTTAGATGGTCGTTTGTTAGTATTACCATGACAACGGGGAACAACACCATTCTCGCTCACATGCTTCATTAAACTTTGCAGGCTGTGTTTGCCGACGTCAAAGAGGAGCATACATGACTCCCTCGAAAATTGAAATCGTGGCTAAGCCTCTGCCTCTTCTTACCCCGTTTTGTTTTCTCTTTATCATTATTGTCTGTAAAGGATGACATTGCATACATTTCTTTCTCCGACCTGCTCATTTCACGAATGTTCAGCACATGTGTATAGATTTCACTTTCAGAGAGAACTGAGATACAGTTTCTATGGCAGCCACAACCAGAAAATTTCATAGTACGAAAAGTATTTAAATCTGGATCTAGCGTTAAAACATCATCATCATTAATGTAGTCATCCTAGTCGTGGATTGTTTCCATGAACCTTCGCGCCCGTATGTCCACATCATCTGCTATAGAGTTCTGCTGTGGTTCCTCTTCCTCATCCAGAATAATCTCGTCCTCAGCTTGTTCTGTACATCCACTGGCCTGTGACGCTGTTGGTGTTCGCCCAAAATGCTCAGAGAACAGACTCTCAACAGTGATACATATAGTTACACACACAAACTAGAACTTAATTATTCCTTAAGCTGAGACTATTCTGACATTTCAATAATTGCATATTAATTTAAACAAGAGGGCCATGATGGCCCTTGAATCGCTCACCTGATTTTTTATTTTGTTTTTCACTTTAGCTATATAAGCCTCGCCCCCTGGCAGCCATAGTTTCCGACCAATCAACTTGGCTTGAAGGAATCTGATAGAGGGTCACCCTAGGAAAATTTCTACAAAATTATTTGAAAATCGGCCAGATACTTTTGGAGGAGAAGATTTTTTAAGTTTTCACTATAGCCATATAATGCAAAATAGCCCTGCCTACTGGCGGCCATGTTTTTTGACCAATCAACATGGCTTGAAGGAATCTGAAAGTGGGTCATCCAAGGAACATTTCTACAAAATTATTTGAAAATCGGGCCGACACTTTTGGAGAAGAAGATTTTTTAAGTTTGCACTATAGCCATATAAGGCAAAATAGCCCCGCCCCCCCCCCTCACCCCCCTGGCGGCCATGTTTTTCGACCAATCAACATGGCTTGAAGGAATCTGATAGAGGGTCACCCAAGGAACATTTCTACAAAATCATTAGAAAATCAGCCTGACACTTTCGGAGGAGAAGATTTTTTAAGTTTTCACTATAGCCATATAAGGCAAAATAGCCCCGCCCCCCTGGCGGCCGTGTTTTTTGACCAATCAACATGGCTTGAAGGAATCTGGTAGAGGGTCATCCAAGGAACATTTCTACAAAATTATTTGAAAATCTGCCAACCAGTTTGGGAGAAGAAGAATTTTGAAGTTTTTTTCGTTTCGTTGCCATGGAAACCAGAATTCTGCATGGATCCCTAAAATTTGAAGGAATTCTGGTGAGGTCATTAAGAGGATGCTCTCTGTGAAGTTTCATCCCAATTGACCCACTGGTTACTGAGGAGAAGATGTTGAAGATTTTTTAAGTTTTCACTTTGGCCATATAAGGCAAAATAGCCCCCGCCCCCTGGCGGCCATGTTTTTTGACCAATCAACATTGCTTGAAGGAATCTGATAGAGGGTCACCCAAGGAACATTTCTACAAAATTATTTGAAAATCGGCCTGACACTTATGGAGGAAAGATTTTTTAAGTTTTCACTATAGCCATAAAAGGCAAAATAGCCCCGCCCCCTGGCGGCCATGTTTTTTGACCAATCAACATGGCTTGAAGGAATCTGATAGAGGATCACCCAAGGAACATTTCTACAAAATTATTTGAAAATCGGCCTGACACTTTTGGAGGAGAAGATTTTTTAAGTTTGCACTATAGCCATATAAAGCAAAATAGCCCCGCCCCCCCTGGCGGCCATGTTTTTGACCAATCAACATGGCTTGAAGGAATCTGATAGAGGGTCACCCAAGGAACATTTCTACAAAATTATTTGAAAATCGGCCTTACACTTTTGGAGGAGAAGATTTTTTAAGTTTTCACTATAGCCATATAAGGCAAAATAGCCCCGCCCCCCCTGGCGGCCATGTTTTTCGACCAATCAACACGGCTTGAAGGAATCTGATAGAGGGTCATCCAAGGGACATTTCTACAAAATTATTTGAAAATCTGCCAACCAATTTGGGAGAAGAAGAATTTTGAAGTTTTTTCGGTTTCGTTGCCATGGAAACCAGAATTTTGCATGGATCCCAAAAATTTGAAGGAATTCTGGTGAGGTCATTGAGAGGATGCTTTTTGTGAAGTTTCATCCAAATTGACCCACTGGTTACTGAGGAGAAGAAGTTGATGCACGACGCACGCCGGACGCCGGACAAAAGGCGATCACAATAACTCACCTTGAGCAATGCTCAGGTGAGCTAAAAATACTTAATTCATGAATTATAATATAAAATACTTAATTCATGAATTAAAATGAACTCATGTGCCCCTGTTTCCAGGTCATGTAGAAGAAAAAAAAAAAAAAAAGAGGTCCTCTGATATACAAACTCGGATCGTACGCTTCATGTTCCACCATCTTAACCACTGGACTAACGTCACAATGCACATATAAAGCTTCACTGTAATCGTATTTAACATTGCGTGTACACCACAGATAACAATGATTTAAACAAAAATGCGGTGTTTTACATTATAAAAATACATTTCAGTGCATGTCAATTGTAAAGGTAATGATATAGTTGTTTTATAATATTAAAATTATCCATTTGAATAAAAATGAAAAATTTATAATGTGTGAAGCCTATAGTGGGTGGGTAGTAGTAGCATCCATAACAACCAATTCTGACATGTTCTGTGTTTCCAGTAAGGGAAATATGTTAATGGATCAATAACTGTAGTTGGCTAATTTAAACATGTTACATGTAAATACAATGTCAACACGGGTGTCTATCAAATAAAATAGGTAAATTGTCGGCTTGACCTGTTCGCAACATGAAGCAAATAAACACTCAAATGTATTGATACATAAATACAAAGTGTTAAATTTAAATGTTTAACTTACCTCTAAATCACTATCAGGTTCCATGGCAGCTATCTTTGTCCAAGTTATGTGTTTTAAGACAAAAAATCCGTTTTTTTGTTATTTCCTTGTTTGTTTAAAAAAATCCGGCAAATTATTTGCTATGTGACGTCATTTAATCGCATTTTCTCAACGTCATCAATAATGTCATTAAGCCCGGTTTTCCTGGAGCGGTGCTCATATATATAAGGAAAACAAGCCCCGCCCCCTGACAGCCATGTTTTTCAAAGGATTGGAATAATTTCAACAATCTTTGTAGAGGGTGACCCAAGGATTATTTGTGCTAAATTAGTTTTAAATCGGGTCATTGCTTTTGGACAAGAAGTTTTTTTTTAAGTTTTGACAATTTTCCCTTTGAGTTCTACTTGGAATTAAATTCTTTGAACAACTTTAAAAGAAGACCACCTAAGGAACATTCCTGTGAAGTTATTTTGAAATCCGTCCATTGGTTTAGTAGGTGAAGTCATTTGTAGGAAATTGTTAACAAACATACATACAACCGACGATGGCGACGGACGTTGAGTGATCACAAAAGCTCTACTCGCACTTCGTGCTTAGGTGAGCTAAAAACAAGAATCAAACTTACTCAAATGTATCACTTGCTCTTGGAGATGCACTGGGTGTTGGCAAACAGGAAGCACCAGATGTACCATCTGTAATTAACAAAATATTGTCAAAATGTAAACCAAGTGGGTCAAATAGAAGTGAGACACATTAAAACCATGATTTGTTTGTTTGTATTGTGTTATACGCTGCTTTCAACAATTTTTCAGTTATATCACACATTTCCTGTGTAAGTTACAAGACATTCAGGTTCATTGATCCTGACACCAGAAAATCAGTCATAATACTAACCCAATAATGCTGAGCGCCAATGAGGGAAAGCCATTAGTAGTATTTGGTATGACATGGCCGGGGATCACACCTGAAACCTCCCACACCCCAGGCGAGCACACTACAAAAATCATTACCACCAAGGCAGTCTGCAGCCTAGTGGTAATGTTTTTCAACTAATCAATACAGCTTTGGCCCTTTTTGTAGAGGGTCCCCTGAGAAACATTTCAACTAATCAATACGGCTTGGGCACTTTTTGTAGAGGGTCCCCTGAGAAACATTTCAACCAATCAATACAGCTTGGGCACTTTTTGCAAAGGATCCCTTGAGAAACATTTCTACCAATAAATATGGCTAGGGCAATTTTTGTCGAGGGTCCCCTGATAAACATTTCAACCAATCAATAGGGCTAGGGCACTTTTTGTAGAGGGTCCCCTGAGAAACATTTCAAATAATCAATACAGCTTGGGCAATTTTTGTAGAGGGTCCCCTGAAAAACATTTCAACCAATCAATACGGCTTGGGCACTTTTTGAAGAGGGTCCAGTCCCCTGAGAAACATTTTAACTAAATAATCTTGATATGAAATGTCACTTTTAGAGATGAAAATTGTTAACATTTTGTAATTATTCTTTGTCTGATACAGCTGGGCAGTCTTGTTTTCCAGTCAACCTATATATGGCTGAAACAATTTTTGTATTGGTCACTTCAGGAAAAGCACCACAAAATTAACTTGAATTCAGACGATAGATTTACAAAATTTTGTCATTAAATCTCCTATTTGTTGCCCAGGAAACCAGACTTACATAGAAGGTTCTGCTTTGAAAGAAGACCACTAAAAGAACATTTTTATGAAGTTAGGTTGAATTGATTGATTGGAGTTTAATGCCGTTTTTAACAATTTCTCAGTTATATCACGGCGACCAGTTCGCCTACTCATGCATTTCCTGGTTTTCTCACACCAGTACTCCACACAATAATCTTCCCAAGCAAGAAGTTAGGTTGAAATTGGCCCAGTTGTTTCAGACCAAATGTAGTTCTAGCCTTTCCCAAATGTGCAGCAGAATACTTTAAAAACATCAAGATTTCAATCAACAAGATCCCATAAATAAAAGCATAATAAAGGCGTAGAATTGTAAACATTGTAGCAAAAGGATAAAATTGCTTATAATGAGCAATTTCTCCTTTTGCCACAATATTTTTACAAGTCATCTCCTGCAGATGCATCAAAATTTATCTATATTCTGAAAAAGGTTAAGAGCAAATGTAGTTTAAAGAAATTTTTGATGATGCATACAACATATAACGAATACATGCTTATCGTTGATGATGCAGACACCATATAACGAAAACAGGCTGATTGTTGATGATGCAGACAACATATAACGAATACAGGCTGATTGTTCATGATGCAGACAACATATAACGAATACAGGCTGACTGTTCATGATGCAGACAACATATAATGATACAGGCTGATTGTTCATGATGCAGACAACATATAACGAATACAGGCTGATTGTTGATGATGCAGACAACATATAACGAATACAGGCTGATTGTTGATGATGCAGACAACATATAACGAATACAGACTGATTGTTGATGATGCAGACAACATATAACGAATACAGGCTTATTGTTGATGATGCAGACAACATATAATGAATACAGGCTGATTGTTGATGATGCAGACAACATATAACGAATACAGGCTTATTGTTGATGATGCAGACAACATATAACGAATTCAGGCTGATTGTTGATGATGCTGACAACATATAACGAAAACAGGCCGATTGTTGATGATGCAGACAACATATAACGAATACAGGCTTATTGTTGATGATGCAGACAACATATAACGAATACAGGCTGATTGTTGATGATGCAGACAACATATAACGAATACAGGCTGATTGTTCATGATGCAGACAACATATAACGAATACAGGCTGATTGTTGATGATGCAGACAACATATAACGAATACAGGCTTATTGTTGATGATGCAGACAACATATAAGAATACAGGCTCATTGTTCATGATGCAGACAACATATAACAAATACAGGCTGATTGTTCATGATGCAGACAACATATAACGAATACAGGCTGATTGTTGATGATGCAGACAACAATTTATGAATACAGTGATGAGCAGTTTTTGCCTTGAGTATATCCTCCTAAACAGCATGAGTACTGGTTATGTCTCCAAGAAGCAGACATAGATTTCAGCAAAATAGATCTTTGGTTCAGCCTTTGGTATGTATCCACACAAATGGCTTGATTACTATTTAAGTCTCCAGGAAGCAGACATCGAGCGTCCATGATATTTTCCATATTGTTGCTTAAATATTTTCAAATTGGTCTGGTTGCAGATTTGATGTATTAATGATTAATCTTGAAGGGTAAATGACAAAGTATACAATACCTGGATAATCTTCATAGGTAGGTTTGTTTGTACACACTGTGGAAGTATCGTCTGGACATGGCGATGTTTTCACCCACTTTGGTAAAGTAGCTGATTTTTCTCTGCTTAGTTTCCTCTTCTTGCCTATTCTGAAAGATTCCAATGTTCACAAGGCTCTGAGATTAGTTTTGTAAACAAGAGGCCAAAGAGGGCCAGTACTGCCATTAGGCAAAAAATTAAATCTCCCCTGGTGGCCATATTGTTAGACCAATCATCATGGCTTGAAGGAATCATGTACAGTGTCACCAAAGGAACATATTTCTGTAAAATTATTTGAAAAATCAGCCAAATAGTTTGGGTGGAGATGATTTTTAAAGTTTTCACCGCCCCCCTGGCAGAAATATTTTAAGACCAAACAACATAGATAAAGGGTCACCCTAGGAACATTTCTACAAAATTATTCAAAAATCGGCCTTTCGAGGAGAGGATTTTTTTAAGTTTTAACTATAGCAATACGCAATACAAGGCAAAATTAGCCAAGCCCCCTGGCTGCCATGTTTTTTTAACAATCAACATGGCCTGAAGGATTTCTGATAGAGGGTCATCCAAGGAACATTTCTACAAAATTATTTAAAATCGGCTTACCAGTTTAGGAGAAGACATTTAAAGTTTTTTCGTTCAGTTGCCATGGAAACCAGAATTTTGCATGGATCCAAAAGATTTGAAAGAATTTAGGAGAGGACATTGAGAGGATGCTTCCTATGAAGTATCATCGCAATTGGAAATGTTGTTAGGGAGAAGAAGTCGTTTGCAGCAAGAAGTTGAAGCACGGACGCATAACGGCAATTTGCCATGACATAAGCTCGACTGGCTTTCAGCCAGTGGAGCTAAAAATGAAGAAGCTATGACCAATTCTCAAAATAAAATACATCAAAATTCATGTTTTAAACCCCCAATAAAGGTCACACTAAGCATCTTTAGCATACAATGTGAAGAAGGGTATTACATGAACAAGCTTTCAAAGTGATAGCTTTGATAGTTTCCATGATTACGACGATCAGATAATGACAACAGCTCAAACAAAAGCTGTTTAAAGCATGCTCGACTCCTATTACGCTTGTAAGTTACTGAGATAATGTAGTTGCATGCAAAACATTAACCATAATTTCTTAAAGAGTGGTAATTTGCATTATATGCAGGATAGAGTTTTCCAACTTCTTATTTTCATGCGTGTGAAGTTTAGGAAGGGTTGTATAAAGTTTAAATGCTATGCAACAAGTAGTTACTAAGATATGAACTCTTAATGTAGTTGCACACAGAACTTTAACCAGAATTTTCTAACTAAACAAGTGGACCATAATGGTCCTATATCGCTCACCTGATTCAATATAACTGAAAAGTTTTCAATGCTCTTATAAAATAAGTCCCACCCACTAGCAGCCATGTTTTTCAACGGATCCAAATAATTTCAACAAGCTTCATAGTGCTCAAGTAACATTTTTGCTATTTTTTTTAAAATCGAGCCAGTTCTTTTGGACAAGAAGATTTTTAAAAGTCTTTAAAATACACATATAAGGAAAACAAGCTCCGCCCCCTGGTGGCCATATTTTTTCAATGGATCAGAATAATCTGAATAATCTTGATAGGGGGTCACCCAAGGAACATTCATGCCAAATTTATTTTTTAAATCAGGCCAGTACTTTTGGACAAGAAGATTTTCAAAGCTTTCACTATATATTAGGGATGGCAATGGTTACCGATATTACTAACCGGTTACTCGGTTAACCGTATAGATTCATAGACAATAAATCCGAGTTTTGTTATTGTTGTTGTTCTTTAACTCGAATTTCCTGGTCGTGTATAAATCAGACTAGAACGTTGTTATCAGAACATTTTCGTTCGTGTCAACCACCTTTTAAATTTCATTTTTTTAATTTATAGTTGAGAAAATAATCGGGTTTTTTGATGAAGTGACCGTTATACGATTTATAATATGTTGAATGAAAGAGATGCATTGCTGCATATCTATAAATACCAACTCAGGGGGAAATATGTTAGAAAACTACTCTTTAAATCTTCTAATCCTGTTGGTAAATAATTTCCAAATACAACAATTCGAATTTATCAAATTCATTCCAATAACATTAATAAGACCGTATCATATATTTCTAGCCTTGTATTAGACATCAAAGATTTTTTTAAAAGAAACAAACTGTCCTGTAATTTATCGTTTGATCAGCCACAATTATTCGAAATCAAACGGTCATCAATTCAATCGAGTGCGGCCGTTTTCACAGTTATGTAAACATTCCCGATCGAGGTGTGAATAACTAACTTCTGGTCAGATACGTGTAACAAATTAAAAAGAACAAAAGGTGAAATACAACTGTGTATATATTTTATCTATTTTTCTGAGTACTCGGTTACTTGAATTACTAACCGATTAATCGAAAAACATACGGTTAACCGGGTAGCCGATTAATCGTTGACATCCCTTCTATATATACACATATAAGGAAAACAAACCAAGCCCCTCTGGTGGGCAAGTTTTTCAACGAATCGCAATTCTTTGACCAAACATTTGTGCCAAATTATCTTTAAATTGGGCCAGTTATTTTGGCATAGAAGATTTTAAAATATACATATTAGGGAAACATATTTTTCAATGGATAAGAATATTCTGAATAATCTTGATAGGGGTTCAACAAAGGAACATTCCTCACAAATTATTTTCAAATCAGGCCAGTACTTTTGGACAAGATGATTTTCAAAGCTTTCACTATATAAACATACAGTCAAACTTGCGATCAGCAGCCACCCAAGGGATATGATGAAACTGGCTGCTTAAGACAGGTGGCTGCTGATCACAAATGTCATGACTTGGTCGGTTTTTTCCAAGTCAGTTGACATAATATTATATATGTAACTGTTAAAAATAGTCATTACATTACAAATAGTTAATTGTCTTTATAAACTTGTATTTAAACATTGATATGAAGATTTGTAGCTTTTTTCTATCAAATATTTCATTGTGCTATCTATTATTTAGTTTAAAGCGCCGTTTACAACTAACTTGACTATCAAATATTTTATTATTTCACTTTGAAATTCGCCGAATAACATATCCGGAAAAAATATCGTCCGAACCTACGTTTACTTCTTGCAGAAAGTTTTACTCGATAATCTTTATATTTAAAATGGAAATGGCAATATAAATTGACTTGGGGCTTCAAGTGGACATTAACTTTCGTTTTAACATATATATGTACTGTCTTTCGGTCTAAATCGCTCATAAATATCTTTTTCAATTTATCAATTTTGCCCCACATCGTAAACAGAAAATAAACCAAAATCGCAACTTCTTGTTGATGAATCATACAACTATCATTCGGCACACGTCGGCTGTTTTCGGTAACCTAGATCTAACATGTAAACAGATTAAGCGTATGAAAAAACCCGATAATGTGATTGTCACAGTATGCTTTATTACCTGTATGTATTAAACACCGATCATTTAACACCTTGCAAATCCAAGTCGTGTGTTGGTTGATTGACTGTTGAACACAATAAGATTACAGTTAATCTCGACCAATTAGTGTGGGCGCTGGCCGCGTTTCAAAGGGGACCGCTGATCAAGGCAGTTTATAGAGTATATTTGGTTGGGAGGGATTTAAAGTGACCGTTTAACGCCGGTGACCGTTGATCGCATGTGACCGCTTACACAAGTTTGACTGTATAAGGAAAACAAGCCCAGCCCCTCTGGTAGCCAAGTTTTTCAACGAATCGCAATTCTTTCACCAATCTTGGTATTGCGTCGCCCAATTATCTTTAAATCGGGCCGGTACTTTAGACAAGAAGGTTTTTACAATGCACATATAAGGAAAACAAGCTTTGCCCCCTAAGGCCATGTTTTTCAACGGATAGGAATAATTTGAACAATCTTTGAAGGAACATTTGTGCAAGATTATTTTTAAATCGGACCAGTCCTTTTTGACAAGAAGATTTTTTAAAATTTGGCAGTTTTCCCCTTTTCTGTTTCCGCAGCATCCAAAGTTCTACATTATTTTGAAAGCAGGCCATTGGTTTAGGAGAAGTTGTTTGTAGGAAAAAGTAAACAGGCAGATGGACAACAAGCGATCCCAAGACTTTTCTTAATATTGGCCTAATGACCTAATTTTTGACCGGACATAACCGATATTCCACCTTAGTCTTGTTATCATCAAGACAAACATTCTGACAAAATTTCAACATGTTCAATCAAAAAGTGTGGTTTCTAGTGTTAACAACATTTTTGACCAATTTGACCTAGTGACCTAGTTTTGACCCAATACAACCCACATTCGAACTTGACCTAGATATCATTAAGACAAACATTCTGACAAAATGTCAAGCTGCTGAAGCAAAAATTGAGGCCTCTCGAGTGTGAACATGACTTTCCGTCATTTTGGCCTAGTGACCTACTTTTTTACCTGACATGACCCATATTCGAACTTGGCCTACATATTGTCAAACATTGGGATAAAGTTTCAACATGCTAGAGTGAAAAAATGCGGCCTCCAGAGTGTTAACAAGATTTTCCTTCAATTTGACCCTTACATGACCCATATTCGAACTTGGCCTAGAATTCAACATAATAAATGAAAATACAAACTTGCCCAAAAACTTTAACCACACCAAATCATGTTTTTTACCCCAAAATGAAGGTCACACTCCGCATCTTCAGCCTTCAATGTGAAAAAAGGTATTAGATGTTATTTTATTCCAAATATAAAAGCCCTAGCAGAATTTACTTATGAAAGAAAAATGCCAACTTGCCCTAAAACTTTAACCAGACGCCGACGCTGGGGCCAGAAGTAAAGCTCTCATTATTCTTCATATAGTCAAGTTAAAAGGGCCAAAACTTGCATTAAATGCAAGATAGAGTTATCAAACTTGATTATTTACATAGATGTGGTAGCTGGGAATCACTGTAGAAAGTGTCAATGCAATACATCTAGTAGTCACTGAGCTATGATGAAATATATGTACTTGCATGCAAACGCCGACGCCAGGGTGAGTAGAATAGCTCTCTTTTCCTACAAAAAGTAGTTAAAAATCAGAAAAGCTAAAATTGGAAAACTATTTTATGTGTCCCCATGATGGCCTATTTATAGTTTACTTAAAAAGAAGCCGCAATATTTCGTTTCACATAAAGAAATAAGAAAAAAGATCTTTTAAATCCACAAACAATAGAACAATTTAATCTGTAGTCAGTAATGCTGATATCGGTTATTGAAGATATAAGTTTTATGTAGGATATTTAACCTGGCAGGGTCTGTGTTTTAAGTGAATGAGATAATTTAGAGTTAAACTGATCATGAAAAGTGACATATAATACTAAAGATAAATGGACAAGAGGTTATGATAAATTTAAATTAGTACCAAAAACAATCAACTATTTGTATTGAACACACGCCCTGTTATGATAATGTTTTATCAAATAATGCTGACACACAGAAAATCTGTTTTTCGTAAGTATCGGTAAGTCATGATAGTGGATAAGGGTTTCCCACATAAAACAAATCTGCAGTAGACGACTTTGAAATTATCAAGTAAAAAATATAAAAAATCTCTATAAATGATCGTATGATAATTGAAAAGTGTTGAAATTATTGTGGCAAATGCAGATATTGCTCATTATGAGCAATTTCTCCTTTTGCCACAATTATTTCAATGATGTTTACCGTGACAGACTTTAAAATCATTAAGTACAAAACATAGAAAATCTCTATAAAAGATAGTAAGATAATTGAAAAGAGTTGAAATTATTGTGGCAAATTGAGTAATTGAAAATCAAAGCTGTCGGATTACAAACGAACAATCTCAAGTTGACGAAACTGATGTGAACTCGTGATGTGATTAGCATTCAGAAAATCTAGGAAACGTATTTCAATGTACACGTAATCCGAATTGAAAACATTGTGACAAAAAGAGAAATTGATCACGAGGAATTTATCCTTTTGCTACAATGTTTTCTACTTTATGTCCATAAATTATACCTTCATTTAGCAAGATGTTCCAATTTTTACATAATGTGCTACATATCTGTTGTACGTGGGAAAGGCTTAACATAGGAACTAGTTTCAATTTTTTTGAAAACGTTAAACCATGCATAATAGTGCATGAAAATTTACTTGAATTTATTTCTCAAACTGTAAATTTACCAGTTGATATAAGAGTTGAAATGCTGTCTACATTATGTTCACATCGCATCCGTGATAAAACATGTTGTCGGCTAGGCAAAATACACCAATAACGTGTTTACCGCGATATTCATGAATGTGAAACTGCAACAGCAAAAAAGAACGAAATTGATTTTGAAAAAGATATTTCTGTGGTTTAAATCTTTTCATGTCTGCATTTTGCGATGACAATTGTACTCAAAGTTAACTTTGAATCAAGTATGTACTGAACATGAAAGTCAGATTATTAAAAGCAAAGCAAATGAAAAATGTATGTGAAATTACGTAAAAAAAAAAATGAAAATCTATAAATAGACTATAGATGAATGGTACCGTCTTTTATTTTAGCTCCTAACTTGATATGGGAACCAGAGTCGCTGCGCAGCCGCTTACGACATTTACAAACTAGACTAAATTGAGATTGGTTTAAAACGCGTTGGTGATTACGGATTAACCCTTTCGGCGCCAAATAAATAGCAGAAAGTTGTTCTCAGTGCCAAATAAAATCAGGCATTTGTTAGAAATAATAAGTAACTGATCTCAATTTTTTTTTTTAAATAAGTTTTATCAACAGTCTATGAACATTTTATTTTTATTATACCTTTTTCTTTTATTTTCGTTAACCCTTACGGCGCCGAAGTCGCATATATGCGACAGCCTTTTTTCTCAGCAGTAACTGTACGAGGGACGTTACAAAAGTCGCATAAATGCGACTTCTGCGCTGAGACAAGCTGTCGCGCCTTAGGCGCCAAAAGGGTTAAATCTAAAACGTGGACTAAATATTAAGATTCAGATTTAGTCAAAAATCTAAATTGAAAAGAGAATACGGGACGTGGCTTGTTTGTCTAATTACTGCGTAATATATCATAGGATGTAAGGAACCAGACTACATTTACCAATTCAATAGAAGGGTCTATTTTACTGTTTAGACTAGATACAGTATGAATTTCGCTTAAATAAAAATGTACATACATTCAATTAATATACTGGCCTTTGTCTTTTGTTTTTAATTTGTAAAACTCACACATCTATATAGAGTGTAAAAGGGATGTTTTAAAAGTCATTACCTCAAATTTATGTACTTAGTAAGGACAAAGAGAAATCAAGATATGTGGTCACGCTGGCAGGTCTAAATATTCTCCTTGCCCGAAATTTCTAAGCATCCCTACAGGAAGCCGCCTCCTAGCGGTTTCAAAATTATTGAAATCAAGTTAATGTCGTATTGCAAGCAATACAAAAGTCCTCTACTGGACGAGGACAGCACATTATGTATAGAACGGGCATTTTTGGACAAAGCAGCAATGCACTGCATACATTTTGGATAAAAAGTGTACCTTGAACATAACCTGGTACCAGATAAATGAAAAGAAGTGCTGTTCATATAAGTTTATTATAGACAGCATTACAAGTTGCAGTTACAAATTTGCATGATAAGTAATTCTAGAGATTAATACAATTTGAAACAAGAGGGCCCTGAATTGCTCCCCTGAGAATGTGCTATTTAAGACTTAATGAGAGAACCCATGTTTTTAACGGATCATATCATCAAAATAACTTAACCCGAAAAAAAAACATGAACCATTCCGAAATGTCTATAGCAGATTCTTTCATTTTTGGTCGAGGTTGTTGTCCTTTTGGCGGATTCGCGAATATTTCAAAGGAATAAACTTACGTAGGGAGAAAAATTTCAAGATATTTCGATATCATTTGATAAAGAAATGCATAATTGATTGATTCCGTACTTCAATTTCATATATTTGATCGAATACTTTGAAAACAAGAGGCCCATGAGGGCCTATGCTCTACTGGCATATTGATCTGGCTTGTTTCAAAAGGAACCAATATGTCATCAATATTCAAATACCATCTAAGTTTGGTGAAGATCAGATAGTAAATGGAAGCTCTATTGTGTTCACAAGCTGTATTATAGCAATTTTGACAATTTCTGGCTTGTTTTCGAAAGGAATCAAGCTCTCATGGATATCTAACTACTGTATAAGTTTGGTTGAGATACAATAAAAAATAAAGACTGTATCGTGTTAACAAGCTCTATTATAGCAATTTTGACCATTTCAAGGGCCATAATGCAGTCATGCATGGGCAGATCTGGCTGGTTTTTGAAAGGAACCGAGCTCTCATGGATATCTAACTACTGTATAAGTTTGGTTGAGATACAATCAAAAGACTGTATCGTGTTAACAAGAAATTGTTTACGGACGGACAAATCGTCACGACATAAGCCCTTCTAGCCTTTGGCCAGTAAGGCTAAAAATGAGTTGAAGCGAGGAGACCCCCAAAACTGTGTCCACCCTTATTGAAATTTATAGTTATATCTATTTCAAGAGGAGCACATCCCTGTGTGTGAAGATTCAAAACAATAGCATCTGTGGTTTGTGAGAAAAAGCCTTGCATGCAAAACTTTAACCAACATTTCTAAGTCCAACAAGAGCGCCAAATGTCACAAAATACGCTCGTCCTGGTTTTTTTTGACCAATTAAGTATAGTGATAATTGGTTGTACATCAGGCAAATTTAGAGAGCAGACACTGTTAGTACAGTTTTGGCCATTTCGAGGGACATAAGTGTGTAGTGACTAAGATAACATGGTAAATTATCGAACTTGTCCAAGATATTATGCCAATACACATTCTGACCAAATTTGGTGATGATTGGAAAAAGGCTTCTAAAGTTATTGAGCTGACAAGACCAATTTTAAGTAATTTCTTTTATAAACAAGAGGGCCAAGATGGCCCTAAATCGATCACCTAATTGATAGTAAATTAGTAGCAAATATTTAACTGCAAATATCTGGAAATTTTTATCAGGGAGTGCAAATGAAACTGAAAGGAGTGGACACTTCTCAAGAAACAGCTTATCAGTAAAGGCCATTTATATCTTGAAATCTAACAAGAACTTTAATAAGAATGGAATTATAAAGTTTTTGTCATTTTGCACCTTTCCTGATGCCGCCTTGCTGCCCTGTTTTTCAACGAAATCAATATGGCTTCAACAGTTTATTTAGAGGGTCACTTAAGAAACATTTCTACCAAATTATCTTGCAATCGCACAAGTAGATTATGTAGGAAAAGGATTTTAAAATTTGGGTATTTTTCTCACTTTCTGATGCCGCAGCAACCAAAGTTCTCAATGGAATTTAAATCTTTGAACAATTTTGAAAGAGGACCACCAAAGGAACATTCTTGTGATGTTTTGTGGAAATTGGTCTATTGGAATGGTAGGAGTTGGTTGTCATTTGTAGCTAAAAGTTCAATTTACCCTTTTTGTGATGACGCCTGGTTGATATGATTGTGTAACCAATCAAAACGGCTTAAACAAATTAAAAAGAGGATCATTACAGTAAGATTCGTATTATATTTTCTTAAAATCAGACAAACACTTTCATAAAAATGGAATTTTCAAATTTTGTCATTTTGCCCCTTTTCTGATGCCGCCTGACTGCCATGTTTTTCGACCAATCAGTATGGCTTGAACAATTTTTATAGAGGGTCACCCAAGGAACATTTCTACCAAATTATATTTGAATCTGACAGGCAGATTCGGAGGAGAAGATTTTTAAAGTTTGGACATTTTGTCCCCTTTCTGATGCCGCAGCAACCAAAGTTCTCATTGGAATTTTAATCTTTGAACAATTTTGAAAGAGGACCACCAAAGGAACATTCCTGTGATGTTTTGTGGTAATTGGTCTATTGGAATGGTAGGAGATGGTTGTCATTTGTAGCTAAAAGTTCAATTTACCCCTTTTGTGATGACGCCTGGTTGCTATGATTGTGTAACCAATCAAAACGGCTTAAACAAATTAAAAAGAGGATCATTACAGTAAGATTCGTATTATATTTTCTTTAAATCAGACAAGCATTTGCATAAAAATGGAATTTTCAAATTTTGTCATTTTGCCCCTTTTTTGATGCCGCCCAACTGCCATGTTTTTCGACCAATCAGTATGGCTTGAACAATTTTTATAGAGGGTCACCCAATGAACATTTCTACCAAATTATATTTGAATCTGACAGGCAGATTCGGAGGAGAAGATTTTTAAAGTTTGGACCTTTTGCCCCCTTTCTGATGCCGCAGCAACCAAAGTTCTCAATGGAATTTAAATCTTTGAACAACTTTGAAAGAGGCCAACCAGAGGAACAGTCCTGTGATGTTTCACGGAAATTGTCCTTGGAGTTTGGGAGGAGATGATGTTTAAAGCTAAAAGTTAACGCCGGACGGACGGACGACGGACAAAAAGTGATAGGAATAGCTCACCTGAGCCTTTGGCTCTGGTGATCTAAAAAGGCAATAACTCTTGATTGACTAAAGCAAAATCTGATATAGAGTTTTGGGACTTGTCCTGCAAGGTCATTTGATGATGTCCAATAAGTGTGTGAAGTTTCAAAGCAATAGCATCTATGTTTTTTGAGAAAAATTCTTGCATGCAAAAATGCGGTCTCTATAGTGTTAACAAAATTTCTACAATTTGACCTAGTGACCTAGTTTTTGACCGGACATGACCCATATTCAGTTCCAAGAATGCAATGTGATAAGATAAAGGGAAAGCAGAATGCAATATGATAAGATAAAGGGAAGCAGAATGCAATGTACAAGATAAAGTGAAGCAGAATGCAATGTGTAAGATAAGGGGAAGGAACTACAAAAAGGTACATAAGTAATGCATTGGTTACCTCCCTAAATTTAGTTTCTGAGACCATTTAAATGTCTGTACAATTTGTTTAAGGAAAAACAAACTTACCCCTTAGGGCCATGGCAACCACAGTTCTGCATGGATCACATACATTTTATCTCTTTTGGAAAAGTCCATGTCAGGATCATTTATGTAAACATACCAGGTGGTATAGAAGGAGATGTCATTTGAACAATTATTGACGGACAAAAGAAAGTCGGTGAGTGAAAGGGAAAAGCTCATACTTGCTAGTTTCCTCATCTTCTTCATGTGAACCATCACTGTCTGTTTTGATGGCACCTTTTTTGTCAGAATGTTTATTCTGATCCTCCAACTTTCCTTTTGATTCCATTTCATCTGTACACAGGCTGCATATCCATGTTCCTGCAAACATTCAGTAAAGGGCAAAACTATTAATCCTAACATCCACACTCAATTAAAAGGTTCATAATTAGCATTTTTTCCATTTGCATCAATGTTATCAACATCATCAATATAATTATCATCTTTCTTAAAAAGAAATAGTTTAGGTACTCTATGTAGATAATTTTGTTTGCTGTAAATTTCTTGCATACAGGGAAAGGGTCAATTACCCTAAGGACTGTTCTCCGAGAGCATGACTCATATATATAGTTAACAGAGCTCTAGATAGGGGGTGTTGTCATGTTCTAAATCCTTATTTGACACTAATCCTACGTTTTGGATACTCACTTAGATGATTCTCTTGATTATCCACAACATAGGGTTTGTTTGTGTGTAAAAGACCAGTTTATTCCCTCTTATAGGGTTTGGTTGTAAGCAACCTTGACCTTGACCCTAGGGGCCCAAAACGCTACACAATGAAAGGTCTCCATGAACTCCTTCTATATTCCAAGTTTGGCTACAATATGTCAGCCGTAATTAAAGATATTCAGTTTCAACCGTTTTTCTATTCTATTTTTAGTAACAGCAACCTTGACCTTGAGCCAAGGGGCTCACAATGGAATTTCCATGAAAGGTTTCCATGGACTCTTTCCATATACCAAGTTTGATTACAATATGTCAACCCTAACTTAAGATATTGATAAAGACCAAGTGGTCTAAAATTTGATGATTAAAGATTATTTATGATGTAAAGTGTATTAAAGATAATCAGTTTCAACCATTTTTCTATTTCAGGTAACAGCGACATTGACCTTGATCCTAGGGGTCCCAAACGCAATCCCATAAAAGGTCTCCGTAAACTCTCTCTACATACTAAGTTTGGTTACAATATGTCAACTGTATCTTAAAATATTCTGTAACTTAGGTGAGTTTGAAGATCTGATAAGAACTCTTCAAATAACAAAGCAGACAGCTTTTCAGGACACTGCTTGCATGTCTATCACATGTGTTCCCATTATATGTTCCAATGACGAATGAGTATGCAAATAGAAGGTAGGATTCAGAACAAGAGGGCCAAGATGGCCCTAAATCGATCACCTAATTGATAGTAAATTAGTAGCAAATATTTGGGAAAATTTTATCAGGGAGTGCAAATGAAACTGCAAAGGAGTGGAAACTTTTCAAGAAACAGCTTATCAGTAAAGGCCTTTTATATCTTGAAATCTAACAAGAACTTTAATAAGAATGGAATTATAAAGTTTTTGTCATTTTGCACCTTTCCTGATGCCGCCTTGCTGCCCTGTTTTTCAACGAAATCAATATGGCTTCAACAGTTTATTTAGAGGGTCACTTAAGGAACATTTCTACCAAATTATCTTGCAATCGCACAAGTAGATTATGGAGGAAAAGGATTTTAAAATTTGGGTATTTTTCTCACTTTCTGATGCCGCAGCAACCAAAGTTATCAATGGAATTTAAATCTCTGAACAATTTTGAAAGAGGACCACCAAAGGAACATTCTTGTGATGTTTTGTGGAAATTGGTCTATTGGAATGGTAGGAGTTGGTTGTCATTTGTAGCTAAAAGTTCAATTTACCCCTTTTGTGATGACGCCTGGTTGATATGATTGTGTAACCAATCAAAACGGCTTAAACAAATTAAATAGAGGATCATTACAGTAAGATTCGTATTATATTTTCTTAAAATCAGACAAACACTTTCATAAAAATGGAATTTTCAAATTTTGTCATTTTGCCCCTTTTCTGATGCCGCCTGAGTGCCATGTTTTTCGCCCAATCTGTATGGCTTGAACAATTTTTATAGAGGGTCACCCAAGGAACATTTCTACCAAATTATATTTGAATCTGACAGGCAGATTCGGAGGAGAAGATTTTTAAAGTTTGGACATTTTGTCCCCTTTCTGATGCCGCAGCAACCAAAGTTCTCATTGGAATTTTAATCTTTGAACAATTTTGAAAGAGGACCACCAAAGGAACATTCCTGTGATGTTTTGTGGAAATTGGTCTATTGGAATGGTAGGAGTTGGTTGTCATTTGTAGCTAAAAGTTCAATTTACCCCTTTTGTGATGACGCCTGGTTGCTATGATTGTGTAACCAATCAAAACGGCTTAAACAAATTAAATAGAGGATCATTACAGTAAGATTCATATTATATTTTCTTAAAATCAGACAAGCGCTTTCATAAAAATGGAATTTTAAAATTTTGTCATTTTGCCCCTTTTTTGATGCCGCCTGACTGCCATGTTTTTCCCCCATTCAGTATTGCTTGAACAATTTTTATAGAGGGTCACCCAAGGAACATTTCTCCCAAATTATATTTGAATCTGACAGGCAGATTCGGAGGAGAAGATTTTTAAAGTTTGGACATTTTGTCCCCTTTCTGATGCCGCAGCAACCAAAGTTCTCAATGGAATTTAAATCTTTGAACAATTTTGAAAGAGGCCAACCAGAGGAACAGTCCTGTGATGTTTCACGGAAATTGTCCTTGGAGTTTGGGAGGAGATGATGTTTAAAGCTAAAAGTTAACACCGGACGGACGACGGACAAAAAGTGATCAGAATAGCTCACCTTGAGCCTTCGGCTCAGGTGATCTAAAAATACACACAAACCTGTTGCAGACAACTTTTATATGATTTTGGCAAAGATATGAAAAATCTATGTAAATGAAAGCATAATAATTGAAAATATTGTGACAAAAGGGGCAAGTGCTCATTATTTGCATCATTTCCCTTTTTCCACAATGATTTAAGAATGTGTCTATTGCAGAGGCATCAGAAAGAGTCTGTATGTTGGAAAGGGTTAATGAAGATCTGATCAAACTCTTCAAATAACAAAGCAGACAGCTTTTCTAGGACAACACTCACATGTCTGTCAGAGGTGTTTCCATAATATATTCCATCAAAGAAAGGGCATACAAAGATTGATTGATTAGAGTTTAATGCTGTTTTCAACATTATTTCAATCCTATCACTGCGGCCAGTTCACCAACCCATGCGTTTCCTGGCTTTTTCAAACCAGTTCTCCTCACTAGTCACAAGCATCTGGCTGCATTTCTTCATAGACTGTTATCTCATTTGTGGAAAATGAATGATGCTTGCCACATTGAATTTTGTCAAACATCAGAAAGAATGTTAGCCTAGCTTGGGTTAGAATTTTAATACCCCTGGATTGACAGCCTGTGTCACTATTGACTGAGCTACCAGGGCTCAGCATAGATAAATAGAAGGTATACTCCAGAAAAGTAGTTAAAACAATTAGAACTAAAACATGACTATACAACTACATTACTTTACCTTTCGGCTTGTTCACCAATGGAGGTTCATGACAGGTCATATGATAGCCTTTATCACAGGCATCACAGAACAGCATCAGGTCCTTAAATATATCATACAATCTAATTTAGATAGCAGTGACTTTGAACAAAATGATTTGCACCTGCCCACCCACCCCTGCACAATGAATTAACACCACACAAACCGACAAAGACATAGTCATTCTAACTTATAACCTACTGCATCAATTTTAGATTCTCATATCTGATATATAGTTATCTTGTTTTTGTTTTACCTTTTCCAGCTCATCTTTCAATTCAAATGAACTGCATTAGACAAACATGGGTCTTTATATTGCCTTATCTTATCTTTGTATCAAAAGATATTCTGGATGTATAGTTTTCTTCCTCCAACATAGCCTAACCTTACATATATCTGATAAAAGGATAGAAGCGGAGGACTAGACAAGGAGGACAAACTGTTCTATTCCCAACAATATCTCATGTATGACTCTACCAAACCCTATGTTGTTGATACTGAAAAGAATCTCAATGAGAGGATTGTTTTGATCACAAACATGATAGTGTTTGAGGGTTCTATAAGGAGTTGTGTGAAATACTCGCCTTATCTAGAGCTGTGTGTACAGACATGAACTCTCCCTCAATGAGACAACATTTGATGCCTCTGCAACATATGACATTTAAAAGGATTTTGGAAGAAAGAGAAATCGCTCAAAACAAGCAGTTTTCTCATGTATTTATATAACCCACTATTAAATATCTTTCTTCCAAATGTTATATTATGGCTATTTTTTTCTCTGATGTTTACAAAGTTATCAACTTACAAAAAAGCATATCCAGAAAGGTGTATAAGAGACAGATTTGTCCACAAATACTCACAGCATTTTCTGACCCTTCACACAGAAAACAAGTTTTACAGTCCATGCACTGCCAGGGTGAATTTAGGGCTCGTCTCGCTAGTTCTTCACTATAATCCATACAAGATGGATGCGCTGGAATTGATTTTGATTGATTGCAGAGGTCTAGATAAGGAGAAGTAAACTAGTCTTTTTCCCACAATATATCTCTTATTATCAAACAAAACCATATATTGAGTGTACTCAAAAGAATTGGCTCTCTGGGACAAATCTTTTGAATACCCCCAACATAGGGTTTACGGTTCAAATAAAGATTTAAGAACATGAAAAACGCCCCTTATCTAGAGTTCTGTGATAGGAAAGAGAGGGTTAAAATAGCAGCTTGTCAAGAGAAAAATCATTTTTCTTTTTAAATCTGTTCCATCATAAAGCAACAACATTTTCATCAAATGCCTATTCTAATAAATCTGACTTTATCTATGAATAAAAAACGTTTATTCTCCATGTAAATTGTCATAAATTTATATATTTGTAAATACATATATCTGCACACTTTCCGGCGCAAAAACATGCAGATTATCACGACAACACACCAGATAAAAAATCCATATTTGACTAGGTACCATATATGGCAATGGTATGTTACTGAAATATGATGTGACGTCATTGAAATAGAATTGCACATCATGGTAGTGCCATTCACATGCAATTTATAAATTTGATTTGAAGTGTAAATTGTTTTATTTAGTTTTTGAAACAAGAGGGCCATGATAGCCCTGAAGTCGCTGACCTGAAGTATGGGCTCGAAGGAATCTGATAAGAGTCATCCAAGGTACATTTCTACGAAATTATTTGAAAATCGGCAAAACACTTTCAGAGAAGATTTTAAAGTTTCCATTATAACCATATAAGGCAAAACAGCCCATCCCTTGCAGCAATGTTTTTTGACCAATCAACATGGCTCTAAAACGTCTGATAGAGGGTCATTCAAGAATCATTTCTACATAACTATTTGAAAATTAGCCTTACACTTTTCGAATATAGCCATACAAGGTAAAAAAAAAGCCCTATTCCCTGTCGGCCATGTTTTTTGACCAATCAACATGGCTTGAAGAAATCTGAAAGAGGTTCACCCAAGAAACATTTCTACAAAATGATTTGAAAGTTGGCCAACGTGTTTGGGAGAAGAAGAATTTTAAAGTTTTTTTCGTTTGGTTTCCATCGAAACCAGAATTCTGGATGGATCCCAAAAATTTGAAGGAATTCTGGTGAGGTCATTGAGAGGATGCTTTCTTTGAGGTTTCACCTTAATTGACCCACTGGTTACTGAGGAGAAGATGTTGACGGACGCACTACGGACACCGGACATAGGGCAACACAATAACTCATCTTGAGCACTTTGTGAGCTAACTATAGTAATTTGTATAATTTTTCTTTTTTTTTGTCTATAAAGTTACAGTAGCTAGGTATATAAATATAATCAAAGGAAAAGTATATTGCAATAGCTATACCTGGCTTTGTATTGTTTTCTCGGAGCATGGGAAAATTGTCATGCCAGATATTAATTTGTCCATGCGCCTCATAGTACAAAACAAAGCGATAAAGTATCGCTATAGTAACATTATATTCCCTATTTAACTGACATTTTTATGCATTCATAATAATTGAGTTCTTTTAACATAGATATATCTGATATGGTGTATGGATGTTGCTAAAACTTTGGAAAATATAGAGGGTTGAAAAGAGGAGGGAAAATCCTCATTTTGATGTAATTCTGTTTTTCACAATGGTTTTAAGTCTAGTAGTACAGAGAGTATAACCTTTTCCCACTGGCAGATGACTTTTAATCCAAAAATGTTTTCAAAAAATATTTAAAAACAAGAGCGCCAAATGTCACAAAATACGCCCGTCCTGTTTTTTTGAGACCAAGTATAGTGGTAATTGGTTGTACGTCAGCCAAACTTAGAGAGCAGACACTGTTAGTACAGTTTTGGCCATTTCGAGGGACATAATTGTGTAGTGACTAAGATAACGTTGTAAGTTATCAAACGTAACCAAGATATTCTGCCCATAAACATATTGTCTAAATTTGGTGATGATCGGATAAAGGCTTTACAAGTTATTTAGCTGACAAGACTAATTTTAGGTAATTTCTATAATTAAAGGGCAATAACTCTCTATCGACTGGAGCAATATGGCTAGTTATCGAACTTGTCCAAGATATTATGCCAATACACATTCTGACTAAATTTGGTGATGATTGGACAAAAGCTCCCAAAGTTATTGAGCTGACAAGACCAATTTTAGGTAATTTCTATAATTAAAGAGGGATAACTCTCAATTGACTAAAGCGATATGGCTAGTTATCAAACTTGTCCGAGATATTATCCCAATACACATTCTGACCAAATTTAGTAATGATTGGATAGAGGCTTCTAAAGTTATTGAGCTGACAAGACCAATTTTAGGTAATTTCTATAATTAAAGGGCAAAAACTCTCAATTGACTAAAGCGATATGGCTAGTTATCAAACTTGTCCGAGATATAATGCCAATACACATTCTGATCAAATTTGGTGATGATTGGACAAAGGCTTCTTAAGTTATTGAGCTGACAAGACTAAATTAGGGTAATTTCTATAATAAAAGGGCAATAACTCTTGATTGACTAAAGCGATATGGCTAGTTATCGAACTTGTCCGAGATATTAGCCCAATACACATTCTGACCAAATTTGGTGATCATTTGACAAAGGCTTCTAAAGTTATTGAGCTGACAAGACCAATTTTGGGTAATTTCTATAATTAAAGGGCGATAACTCTTGATTGAGTAAAGCGATATGGCTAGTTATCGAACTTGTCCGAGATATTATCCCAATACACATTCCGACTAAATTTGGTGATGATTGGACAAAGGCTTCTTAAGTTATTAAGCTGACAACATACTGGACGCCGCCCGCCAGCCCGCCCGCCCGTACGCTGCAGGTAAAACTATAATATGATCCGTTTTTTCAAAACGGGCGTATAAAAAGGATGAAATTGCTATTAATATTCAATCATTTTCAATACATACAAATCATTTATTATTTCGGATTTTTCATATCATTCAATAGATGTTTACATCAATTTAGTATGATTATAACAATTACCTTTCTGTCCGATACTTCATTAGTCTGAAAACACCATCTATTCTAAAAAGTTGGAAGAGCAATTTGATAAACAGTTTAAAAACATTGTGGAAAAGTGGGGAGGACTTAATCATACATAGGTATACAACCCTGTCTATATATATTAGGTAAACAGTCATGTTAATTTTTGTTATAGGTAAACAAATTTACCAATTCCCAGTTGCAAAGAAATATTGACACATCTCTAGCAGAAGACTTTTGAAAACATTGTGTGTTGCACATGTAATCTATGCCAGGGTTAAAGTCTGTACAGTACCTCTCAAACGACAAACATACCTTTGGAATCACAATCTGTACATGTGAGCAACGGTTCACTTTTTCCCTCATTGTTACTCTGTGCTGTTTTGGAGCAATATCCGCATGTAAGGGGCAAGTTCTTGTCACAATCTTTACTGTAGCTTCTCTTCACTTGAAGGGGATTTTCAAAATCAGGTCCATGAGTCTTCTTAAATTTCTGCAAGCATAAGTGAGAACAATAGATACATGTGTAAGTATCCTTCACCAAAAAAAAATAACTTTTGAAAACCATTTTTGAAAAGAAAAGAAAATCTTAAATTTAAAACAGTTTCTTTCTGTCCACAAAGTTTAAATAAAAGATTATCTGCGTTTTCTGATATGAACTCAAACATAACTTCATACTTTTCTTTTAGACAAAGGACGACTGCGTTTTTTATACTCCTCCGTTTCTTTTTGTTTTTCATTTGTGCTGTTCACATTTGATAATGTTGTACTTGTTGCTGGTTTCGAAACATCTGGTTTCTTCTTTGGTGATTCTTGTGCGTGATCAACACAATTATTTTTCTTTGAGTCAATGATTGGCGATGGATGATCTTTAGAATTTGGCAGATCCTCTGTTAGAATGTATGTTTTATCTGATAACTGAGCTATGTTCTTTGAGTCTATCTCCCGTTTCAGGGCCGTCTGTAGTCTATGTTTAACAAGTCTCGTATCCGGAGTTTTTGATATTAGCCAGGATTCAAGATCGCAGAAACTTGCACTATCGCCTGTTTGTTTCATTATGGACTTAATAGCCTGTGCAAGGCGCAAACTCGTGTTATAAAGTTGACTGATTTGACCTGTTTCGGGCTCTGATCCTTTATCAGTATTTTTAACATGCCTATAACTAATATTCCCTTTGAAAAACACTTTCAAGACAATCCCCATCGAAGTAAGTCGCTCCAAACTTTCTCTCGTTTCGTTAACTGTGAGTCCGTGAAACCGTTCCACCATGCGACATATCCTTAGAAAATCTGGACGAGCTTTTCTCTGTCTCAGACAGTCTACAGTTTCCAAAACCCATTGGTCATGCTTTTCTTTCAACATCGTGCAAATATCGCAGCACAAATCAAAAGTTTTCAGTCAAAAACACTACAAAGTTACTATTTTTTTTTGTGTTTTCCGAAATGAACTTCCGTTTTAATTTGCGCATGCGCGTATAGTATATAAACGGGTCGATGAATCACCGGTCGATGAAAATTACGTAGGTGACGAAGTGCCGGAATGAAAAGGATTAAACAAAAAAATACCGGAATGGATGTAAAGACACATCGGAATGGATGGATATATTATCCTTAAACATGTGTCAATAGTTAGTCCTAAAATATTTCTAAATAATAACTTCATTTTCAAATTGTTCAACATTATATTTCAAATTCCTTTCAATTAGTTCACAGACTAATCTTTATTTTCCATTGATTCCTTTCCGGTGTCACTAAACAGAGTCTGGTAGAGTCCGGTAGAGTCTGGTCGTCAAATATCCCATTATATCACTGTTTTGTTGTGTTTTTGTATTTAAATGAATAAAATAACGTGTTATTGTATCATAAAAATAAAAATGTATTTACCTATTTCATTTCATTTTCGAGTGAATATATAGAAATATGATATGCGTGAACACGGACACTGGTAGAGTCTGGTCATTTTTAAACAATAAATACAAAGTTTTATACGATTTTTAATTTATAAAAAGTTTAATTTGATTTATATGTGTCATATTATATATTTATTTCTTATATTAATTCAGCTGATAATCTGTAAATTAGTGGAAGGTTGACGGTTTTTAACGATAACATTATGTTTCGTAAATCAAAATGGCTGACGTGAAATTTCTGTTTATAATGCGGCAATATCGCACATCCTGAACGAGTACTACACTAAATTTTCTCTCTATTATGCGTCAAATAATTGATTAGGTGTGATCAACAGATTAGTGTTATAATTATATTATAACAATACCAAGATTTTAAATGTATGAAAACTACTAGATTGGAATAATTTTATGTTTTATATGTAATTAACGTTAAACCAAATACTTAGAGAGCTATATACTTACTTAAAAGTAATTCATATGAAATTAAAGAGAGTGTGTAGTTACTACATTCCGCAAAAAATAGAATCAAACTAAACCATATTTGCATTTTTTTTTAAAAAACATGCAAAAATATTTTAACTTGAAAAATAAATATAAATCCTGATATAGTTTATAAAATGCATTTTGCGAAATATTGTATCCAGGCCACACCACGTGGAGGAACTCTCTCGTGGCCCAAAATTTAATGATTGGATCTATATCATATCATTTTGGGAATTTTGTTCTATGTTTTCCATTTTAGGTTACCAAAATAGAGCCCGTGCGCCTGACGAGGACTCGGGCCGTAAAAGACCCTACACAGAGCTCCATTTTTGGGATTTGTTATTCTATAATTTGGGTTCTATGTACATTCATTTGATAGAGATTCAAAGATTGGCCGAACAGCAGCACCCAGCTACCGGCCGTGTCTACACCACAGTTGAGCGTGCTAGCTTAAGGTGCTCGCAGCGCTTGTTTAGCATGCAGACATTGCCGACATGTGAACCCGGGGCCAACATTACCCGCGAAACCTATAAGTAAATATAGAGCCCTTCCCCTGCCAGCTCGCTATTAAATCGAGTGATACGCAAAGGACAAACCAGGAATTCTCCCTTACCAACCGAATCTCTAACAGTAGCATGCCGATTTATTTTGTATCCTCAAGATTTAGGTGTGTTTGATTCAATTCGTTTCTAATTGGTGACGTGATCTTGACATTTTGGGTTAACAAAAAAGACCCTACACAGAGCTCCATTTTTTGGAATTTTTATTCATTGTTTTTGGTTTATATTTTCCGCTTCTTTATATCAGCTTCCTGGTGACATAACCAGTACTCAGATTTAAACATTGTCCTAGCGTTAACATTTTAGACAGATATAGAGGAACTATTTTTGAAAATGTCGAATGTACAACTGACATACAGGTATTAGCGAATGATTGATAAAAAATACATTGTTGTTGGTTTGCAACTAAAATATGCAGTCCTTTTTACATGAATGTGTTTCAATATAATCTGTGTTTTTTATTTTCAATTGTGTATGTTTTGCAATTTTTCAGGCGTTTGCGCGTGCAGAGTTTTCGTGCAATTCTCGTAATGGAGGGTAATGTTAGTTGCATATCTGTTGATGTGATGTTTGAAATGTGATGCGACTTAAAGTTCAATAATTTCATAAATCGCCTTGATCTCTGGTCAGGACTTAACTGAGAAACATGTAGCACCGACGCTTGTGTCGCCAATCAATATTTACCCGAGTCGTGCAATGCGCCTCTCACATCAAGAGTTTGACACTGTTCAAGTTCTTGTAACTTTTCTATCATGTCGGTCAATTTCTGGACTTCCAAATGTGTCGTCCTTTTGATAACATGGTAGTACGACTCATTTGCATTAATAAACCATTGTTGTGGTAGCAGGGAATGTTTGAGTTTGGGGAAAACATATGCTTCTCCAAATTGGTAAGTATCCGTTGTAAATATGTCAAATTTGGATGTGTTTTGGATACTTCTTGGTCCATTTCTGTGAATGAGGTTGCAGTTTCAGCACTTAAGATACCATTAGGACCGAAGAGTTTATAAATAATGCGGTTAACCTCAGGTTGAGGAAGACACTTACTGAGTTTATTCACCGCATTATCCTTCAAATGTTTCGCGCAAAGAACTCTTGTGGCTTATGGGAAAAATATGTCAATGGCTTTACAAGTCGAAAACTCTTCGTCACATATCACCGTCACATAGCACCGTCACTTAGCACCGTCACCTAGCACCGTCACATAGCACCGTCACATAGCACCGTCACATAGCACCGTCACATAGCACCGGCACATATCACCGGCACATAGCACCGTCACATAGCACCGGCGCATAGCACCGGCACATAGCACCGGCACATAGCACCGGCACATACCGTTTGATTTAAATAACAATCGGTGAAAATCTCTCCGTACGCAATGTTTTATTTTTTGTCACATTTTTCAAACGTGTCCTCAACGTTTCCATACCGGGTCCTTACAGCGTCCTCGTACCAGCAACTGTCACCGTGTTGGCCGTTCTCTCGCCGGGTCCTCATCGTGTGGCTACCGGCCCCTTACCGCCTGGAACGCCCCAATACCGTTCGCTAAACGCCCCGCGCGCGTGTCCTCATCGTGTTCCACCATCCGCACGAAATTTGCCACACGCTGGCACACGGTAGGCTTAGCCTCTCTCGACACTCCATGATGACGACTGGCCCGAGGGAGAGTACGGAGACTAAATGAAGTCGTCGTTTATATACAGTAAAATATGGAGTCACGGTGTCTGGCACGGTTTCTAAATGGGCGAAATGAAAACACACGGCAACTGGTCGGTGTGGAGATGTTATGAGGACGGTGGAACGGTAACAGGACGTTATTAGGTCTATAAGAGAGCGGTTGAAAGTTAATAGACCGGTAAGGAGCCGGTATTTAGCCGGTATGAGACGATGGGTCAACGATTGATCGAACTGTGAGATCCCGGTATGAGGCCGATATGAACACAGTAACAACCCCTTGGACACATTTATGACATGTGGCCTGTATAAAACATTTCGCAAAATGCATTTTGTGAACTATTTCAGGTCCTAAATTATAATTTATATTTCTAGTGAAAATATGTTTGCATTGGTTTTTTTTTTTTAATAAATAGAGGATCTTACATGAGTGCTTATTTGATATTGTTTTTATGAAACGAGTCGACTGAAATAATATGACGCGAGGCTCGACGAGTTTCATAAAAACAATATCAAATAAGCACGAATGTAAGATTCTATTTATCACATAACACCATAAAAAGATTGTTTTCAATCTTTAAATCTATCTTTCTTCGCCCTCATATAAAAGGTGACCGAAGTTCACCCCGAAGTTCTAATGCATACTTCCACTGTAAAAAATAGTCCATATCAATAACCTTTTGATTGTATACAAAATTAGCAACAAAGCACTTATAACATTTCATTTATCGAGATTTAAACAATATTTTTAATAAATGCGGAAATTCAGAACAAATTGTAAACAATATGCTGTCATTTAAAGTGACGTCACACTGGAGTGACGTCACGTACGTGCTGTGAGTCGGCTATTTATTTATCACATAAACTTATACCCTTATTTTCAAGTTGAGAACAAATCACGGAACAACGATATCCAACATGTGTGATAACAAAAACACGTCATACACGCGACTACTGATGACGTCATTTTGACCTTTATCTTTATTATCTTTATTGTTAAGTAGCAGTCCAGCTAAGAATCATGCAAAATGATAAAAAAGTGATTCATGGTATATCACAGATATTGTTAATATTGTGTGTTTGGAGTTGTATGGTGAAGTTTATGAGTGATTTGGTATTAATTTATCACATCTTGCAATCTCTACTTCATAATATTGCTTTGAAATAATTTGAATATGTGAGATTTTCCTATACAGTCCCATGTAAAATACTCCTACTTCAAATCCAATTATCTCCGATGAGCACGGGTCTTAGACAGAAATATATATATCAACATAAAGAGGACAATACACTCTATAAAATATCAAAAAATAAAATATGTAGCCTAGTACAGGTTTTGAGTAAATTTGGTTTCTTTTATAGGGTTTTGAGCCATACTATCAAGAAAGATAACTCTGTCCTGCTTCACAACAGTTGTTATGTGACTGAAAAACGTTAATATGTCTCTTTTTAATGCAAAATGACCTATATCTGTGTCAGTTTTCTCTTTTAAAAATATAAACTGACTGGTTTTAATTCAATAAAATGGAATCGATAACAATATAAATAAATATTTATTTATATTTTATTCACCTCTATACTGAAACCCAGAAATTGTTTACATCTCACGTACTTCCTGTTAACCAAGATATTTTAACTTACCAGCTTGGATTTGACATTTCATCAGTTTTATATCGTACATATCATATTAAGCTATTTCATAAACAGTTTAGCAAGGATGTGAAGATATGTATATGAAAAACAGTGTACGCAGACTAAAGACAGGTCCGTAAAGTGATAATCATGTCAAATGTGGAAAGTCGGTATTCAATGCAGTTTTACAATCATTCTGATTCTTGAGGCTTACAACAGAGAAACACAGAGAGAAAAATCGGTCAGGCTTTTAGATTATAATACAGACATTTCTTATAACATACGGGCATTAAATTTAACGTTTTGAAAATGTGGAAATCAACAAACAACTTGTGAAGCAGATCATTTTCGGGACTTTTTTCAAGTAACTTTCGGTTTGTCTACATGCAAATTTCGAGGTATATTTCAAGGAAGGGAAGTTGACTCCGTTGTGTTTTCATCCTCTACACACTGAGAAATGGGAAACACTCAGAGGAATAAGTTACCAGCCAAAAGATACTGGAAGATCATGAAGATTTATTTAATTCCTGTTAGCATAGGTAATTTCTGTTTTGATAAATATAGTATTTACTTTCCCACATATTCATGCATTTTGACACCTCTGCAGCAGACAACTATTGTTAATATTGCCACAAAGTGGAAATAAAATTCACAACCTAATGACTTGTAACAATGTTTAAACCATTATTTAAAAATTCTATTTTACTTCCAGAGATTTTTCATATTTTTTTCTGGATTTTTTCAAAGTAGTCTGCTGCAGATTTGTTGTATGCAGGAAATTGTTAATTTACTGTTCAATTACATGTTTTTTGTGTATTACTTTCTTCATATAGTTATGTTTTTAAAGCAGCTAGACTCCATCTGTTGAATACTAAAATATGTATTTGCTAAGACTGAGTATTGTGGAGGTCTTATATACATCTGTTGCTTGTTTTGAGAATAGTTCAGTCTTTTAATAGTTTTATCACAACTCATTTCTCTTATTGGAAGAAAACAACTAGTTACAAGGGTTCAACTTAATCATTATTATGCAACATAGCTTAGTTCTCATATGATTTCATTGTTACTCATGGCTAGGATATGTCAGTATACTTATGTATGAATAACTTTTCAACAATTCATCTTTTAAACCTTGATTTAGTGTTTACAATTTCTAATACCTCATGCAGCAGAAGACTTCTGAAATTAATACACATGTGTATTGTTGAACCTCTATCAAAAAAGTTCAAACTAGTACTTGGATCCTATCTAGATATTACTTATTACATATTTTCTTTCAGATGTTTTCAAAGCAAATTACTATCACTATCAGAATTTAATATGCTATACATTACACAAATATATGTCAAACATCATAATAAATGTGTGTCTAGATATCTATTTTTATTTGATTATATATTTTTCAGATTAACTATGTGATGTGCCTTATTGGACAACATGGACAGGACAGTTACCCTGCACTATTGGTGGACACCTATGAGAGCCTAATACTTTCTCAAGTGACAGATTCACAAGATAGAAATTCAACTTTCAGAATAATCAATTGAACTTGAATTCATACATAGAAACTTCATTGTAGGAGAGTGTTCACTTTATCATTATGTGTCTATGAATATTTACCTAGATATGTATTCATCATGCAACAGTAGAATTTACATGGATAATATAATTCTCTCCAAAATTGTTATACATGGTAAAAAGGGAAGAGCATTTTGAAACTGTATACAAAACTGTACAGTTGATTATTTTTATAAACATTTTGCTTCAACTTCAGGAATTTGAATAACTATTTGAATTAACAGATTATCAACACTGACAAATTTAGCCTATTTCCACATTTAACCAACTTTGAAAACATGTTGGCTAAGATTTGGAAAATCTTTATAAATTTATTAGAACTTGGGAATCAATTTGAAAAACCTTGTTCCAAAAAAAGAAATATCTCATTAAGAGCAATGTCTATTTTGCTGCAATGTTTTAATATATATACAACATATCTGCAGCAGACGAATTTGAAACATCTTTGCAAAAACATGGAAAATCTTTATTTATATAAATGAAGAAATAATTACTGAAAAAAATTGAAAATATTTTGACAAAAGGTGAAATTGCTTGTTTTCATTAGTTGTCTGCTGCACGGGCATCCAAAAGCGTGTATATGTGGGAAATGGTTAAAAGATTTGATGCATATGGGTATGCTTGTTTCAAACAGGTTAAGAAGCATAAACCTGAAAAATATAAGGAAAATTGTGACAAAATATAACTTAGATTTGGAAGAATAGAAAGCATTATTGGAAAAAGAAGTAATTGCTCATTATGAGCAATTCCTTTTATACAGCTATGATTTCAGATGTTTAACTACATGTATACCGCTGCAGAGGCATCAATTTAATTTCTAACAGGCCTTGTTATACTTATTGAAAAGAATGTGAGACAAAGATATTGTTATATATTGTTATGTTTTGTGTAAATCATATTCATTTTATGATTTTATTATTTCATGACAGGGCACTTTCTATCCCTGTCAACTATGACAGTATGTAGAAGTGCTCTTTGGCAGGACAAAGTTCCTGTCCTTGAAGTTGTACTGGTTAGTCATCAAGGGATCATGTATAAGTGCACTGTTGCTCTGATATAGCCAAAGTTCTTTTGAAAATGTTCTAAAACACAAATAACCAGAATGCAGGAATATTATTTTAAATGTATAACTGTCTTTTGTTGAGCCATACTTATGGGATGATTATTTGACTGATTAGAGGTTAATCTCATAATGTACAGAGCTATATACTGTACATGCCAGGTGCATCATTATTCAAGATTTGTGTTGACATATATCCACATATTTTAAAAAAAACATGTGCTGGTTTATAAGAATTGGGGATCTTTCAAAAGGTTTTAGCTCAATAAGTTTAGTTACTCTTAACTGATTTTGATCAAATATCACAGATAATTGCTCATTCAAAAAGCTATCTAATGATTAGTTATTGGGGTCACAAATGTTGAGTATGACTAATTTTTAAAAAAACAACTTCAGATGTAAATGGCTTTTTCAGAAAGCTAGCTCTGTATTGTAATTTAGGTCTTATCAGGTCAAGGTCTAGGTCACTTACTAAAAATAGAAACGTTTTGATTTCCACTTAATTACTTCAGTTTTTCCTGACAAATTGTAATCAAATTTAACAGATAGCTACATTATACAGAAAGCTAGCTATTGATGGCATTTAGAGTCACTTTGGTCAAGGTCATTGTTACTGGTTATTTTTAAGATGAAACTCTATAAGAGGCCACACATATCATGTAATCCTACCAGAATATTCCTTTTCATAACACATATCATGTAATCCTACCAGAATATTCCTTTTCATAACATTTTAATCAATGTTAGGTCATGTGGGGTCAAAAGCTAATACACTAGGTCAAATTGTTGGACATTGTGAACACTTTGGTGGCCACATTTTCCATTCAATCTCAATCAACTCTCTAATGTCCTTAAATTTAGCAGGGAGGTTGGGCATGAACACATATGATTACGGTCAAAGGTCATGGTCAAAGTGACTTTGAACACAAAACAACTTTTCTTATTGATCCGACTTATAAGCTCCCATTTCATGCCAATTTTATTCAATTTTCTAAATTCAATCTTCCCAATCTCCCGGACAATGTGACACTCAGGGGCTCATAATGTTTGACAAATTTATCTGTCGATATATATATGTGATGTAATGAAATACTATTTTATCAAAATTTACCTTTTTTTTTCAATTCAACAATTTCAGTCTATATCCATTTTTTGGGATTGCAATATTTACATGTACATCACATAAATAAGATTTGTTTGTTACTATGGCAATAGTAGAATCTAACTGTCCACTGTGATTGAAAACTGAATAAACGTAAATATTTTATTTTATTAATATATAGGCAGATTATCAACGATAACAGTTAATTTTCACAAAATTATTCAATGAATTACTTGTTATACTCTTTAGTTAGCATGTTTCCTTAGTAACATGTTTTTATTAGGTGTTTTTCTTACAAACATTTATAAACCTTATTTTAAGAAAGATTTTAAAATTGTACTTATTGTTGAAATGAAAATTATGTAGTCTCGTACTCCCTTTTCCCTGGAATTTCTAGTTGCAATGGCAACAAGAAGTTTGATATTGATTTAATATTTAATGATTTTGAAAGGGGGCATATAGGAGAACCATTTGTGGAACTTAAATATTTTTATGCCACATCAATCATAATTCTATGTAGAATTTATTTCCTTGAGCAAGAACAAATTGATAAAATACCACAAGAAAAGATGACAATTTTTTGAAAATTCTATACCAGGCTACATTCTTTTTTTATATATATGTTTGTGACAAAGGTCAACTCGCACAGTGTAATCAATCAAATCACTTCTATCCATGTGCTCATTGGAGATAACAAACTGATCAAATATTGACATTTTTGGGCTTTTTTTCCTAGTGAAAAATAATGGTAAGTTGGTTGCCATGGTAACCGAATGTCTATTCATACATCATACTCTTGATAAGTTTTTAAGATGTATAAAACTCTGTTTTTTATAAAATAATGTATTTATATTATAGGATGTCTTTCATTATTTCTTTAATTTGCTTTCAAAATGATGCACATTTATGGTTTTAAAATCCAAAAATCAGCTTGTTCGTAAGGTAAAGCTGTAACCATGCATGACAACCACTTTTTCTTTTTTTGCAAATTTTAATTATTTTTGTTCTCATTTTGACCTTTGACCCCCTTGAAATATGAGGTACAGGCCTGGGTCTTTTGCGCGACACGCCGCCTCGCCTCATCATGGTGAACGTTTGTGCAAAGTTTCTTTGAAATCCTATGATGCATGGTTAAGATGCAGGCCGGACAAGGTTAGGTGGGACTGACAGACAGACGGACGGACAAACTCATGGGAAAGTACGTGTGGGGTTATTTCCTTTGATGTTTTATTGTGGGGTGCACCCCACAAGTATGCTATTCATTCCGTAATTACATCCCTTTTACGGAATGAATAACATTAATATGCAAATAAAATGCCCATTATGAAAGAAACAAAAAAACTACTTATCTAAGTGTCTTAATAAGGGTGGGCACCCCACAACTACACATGCGGACTCACGGACGGACGGAATAGACCAAACCTATAGTCGCGAAACCGATCTTCGATGGGTAGGGGACTAATTACTGAGTAGAACACACTTTAGAGGATGTCACCTTTGAAGTTGTGTTGCATTTGGTGCAGTGATAACTGAGGAAATGTGGTTCGAATATAATCAAAATGTTAACAGGTGCGTGCAAAGACGGACAGACAGACGCAACACAGAACGTTTAGTTTTGCAATAGCTTGACTATCTTTCTGCCAGTGGACCTTAAACTAACAAAAAGCATTATTTACATTGTTTAGGTTCTGAAAAGTTTCTGAGTAAGACTTCATAAAGCTTGTATATGCTAAAAGAGAATAATCAGTTGAGAATGAAAACTACGAAAACACCCGAGATAAGAAGCCATTTTAAAAAAAATCTATACTAGGCTACATATTTTTATTTTTGATATGTTTTGGCCAAGAGCCAATTCCCAACTTATAATTAATCAAATTGCTTCTATCCCCGTGCTCATCGGATATAATGATATGTTAAAAATGTCATATTTTGAAAAAAAAAAAATTGAAAAAATTATAGAAAATTGGTTGCCATGGTAACCACTTACCCATGTATACATCAAAATTTTGATATATTACAAAAAGCATTATTTACATTGTTTCGGTTCTGAAAAGTTTCTGAGTAAGACTTCATAAAGCTTGTATATATGCTAAAAGAGAATAATCAGTTGAGAATGAAAATTACGAAAACACCCGAGATAAGAAGCCATTTAAAAAAAAATCTATACTAGGCTACATATTTTTATTTTTGATATGTTTTGGCCAAGAGCCAATTCCCAACTTATAATCAATCAAATTGCTTCTATCCCCGTGCTCATCGGATATAATGATATGTTAAAAATGTCATATTTTGAAAAAAAAATATTTTGAAAAATTATAGAAAATTGGTTGCCATGGTAACCACTTACCCATGCATACATCCAAATTTTGATATAATTTCTTAATTCATTTAATGTAATAGTATAAAAAGGAAAGCATTTATATTATATAATGTTTATGGTAATTTATCTATTTTCAATATGAAATGATGCAAATATAAGGATTTCAGGGCCTAAATAAGCTTGTTTTTAAGGTAGAGCTGTTACCATGGCAACGGATTGAATTTTGACCCGCAACATGTCAAATTTATTAGTTTTACATCATTTTGAATCTATTTAACAAAAAAAAATAAAGATTCTAGACTATGGATGAATCGCCCCCTGCATGATTCTTAGCTGGACTGCTACTTAAGTTGTTAAATTTTACACATTGAAAAATGCAATAATACGTTATTTTGAATAAATAACGAGTCTTAATTGTTTAAAACATTGTTGGTTTTTTTCTTCTTATTCAAAAATGATGAGGACTACTTTTTTATGCGGTGAATCACAAGTTCTCAAGAAGAATAGGTTATTCGTTCTTTGTTTTGATGTTGTCAATATTTTTCATTAAAACACACTGTTTAGGTGATAAAAAGAATCCATCACTCGTTTTTCTTTAGAGAAGATTTCTTAAATTCGTCTCGAAAAAGAGAGTTATTAACCTCGCCAAGAGGCTCGGTTAATAACCGTCTTTTTCTAGACTCATTTAAGAAATCTTGATCTCCAAAGAAAACTCATGATGGATCCTATATGTAACTAGTTACATATGATATTTATGTCACTGCTTTATGTCACTCCTGGAGTGCAAGTTATGTGATACATGCATATATATATATGGTTTTGTTTTATTCTATTTACACTAAACACTCGCTTTAATTTCATAAAGATTACTTTTTAAAAAAGTATATAGCTCTTAGTATTTGGTTAAATTAATGTCAATGACAAATAAAACTTAACAATTATTCCAATCATGTAACTTTCATACATTTAAAATCTTGATTAAATAGAGATTATTCAACTTATTTTTTGAAAGATAAGAATGGGAGTGACGTCACGAGTGGTTACTCCTATTCACAAGACGGCGAGTGAATTATATTCTAATCTTTGAAAAAATGAGTTGAATAGTCTGTTTATTACATTTCATTGTTATTTGTTGTAATACATTACATTTTTAAATACGTGTATTCAACCATTTATATTTACTGTGGAATATTGTTTGTCATTTTACCTACTTTGCGCAATTGTGTAGTAGATTATAACAATTTAATACACTGGTGTGTAATAACAATAAATCAACGATTATGAATTTTCTTTCACCGAGATATCCTTATCTTTGATGGATAGAAATGTAATAATTAGTAATAATATCCCAGCAGGCACACAACGTTGTTTCAACGTTTCAACGTTGAAATATAGTCACGACGTCGAACAACGATATTACAACGTTGAAACAACGTCGAAGATACAACGTTGAAATTCTATGTTATTTCAACGTTGAAACAACGTCGAAGTTACAACGTTGAAAAATGGTTGTCATGCTGACGATGTATCAATGTTCTCACCTTTGTTATTTTATACATGTTTTTACCAGAGACCTATAAACATCATCTCTGTGTTTACCTTAAAAGTTTTAATATTCATTCCTGCAATAGGATACAGTTATTTGGTATACACACACTGATAAACATGTGTTGTAAATGCCGTTTGGAAATTTGAATTAACGGTGACGTAATTGTTTTAATTAAATGACGTCATTCACGTGCCACGTACGTGTCATAGTGCAAGAGGGAAACAGATCATAGTATTGACGGGGGAATAGTTCAATCCTAGACGATAGCTTTCATGTTTACAAAACAGCTACAAATAACAGATTTGTATTTATAGTGAATCAGGTAATAATATATTCATTATTTGTTTATTTTGTTTCAATACACACTATATTAACGATTTTCTTCAAATTCTGTTTGGTATTAGATCTAGATCTAGTATCCAGATACGAAATTGTTTGTTTTTTGGTTCGTACCAAAACATTTTCGTTCCACCTGCTTGATCCAATTTCAAATTATTTAATTATACTAGTTTTTCGTCCTTAGTTTAAATGTGATTTCAAAATATCTCCTTCTTTTAGGTTTGAATATGAGAGTAGCCTGTTTTTGGGGGGTAAAAACATAAATGTTGATGAATTTTAATTGATTTTGAGAATAGGAAATAGTTGGTTAAATTTTACATTTAGGTCAGACACGGGTGGCAACATCCATTGTCCTTATTGCATAGCTTGTCCCAGAGCCTGTAAGGACAAGTGAAATTTTATCAGAGTTCGACATTAACGGAATTCCGTGATCCCGAGGATCGTATATTTTAGTGAGGAATCTTTCAACCCACTGGCTGGCGATTCCGTTTTTCTTACTTTTGTTCTTCCCTTTAATTATATAACTATTAAAATACCAGGTTTTGTTGCGAAAAACAGTAATAAGAATGACCCATGAATTTGCATTTCCGGCTTTGATAATAAACATAAGCAGATCAAGTATGAAGAACAAGGTCACACTCTAAATAGCAGTTCAAAAATATTACATTCCTACCTAATTCTTGGTCATATTATTCTTCCAGGAAGCCTTTCCAAAGTGCACGGAGGCAAAAACGAGGGATGTGATGTCCAAATACCTAAAATATGCGCCAGAAAGAGCCGGGTGAGGAGGCAGAACTTGAACAATGCAATGAAAGAAGTGCAGGAACTGTTACCAGTGTTTCCCCGCACCTTTTTGTAAATGGGGCCAGGGTCCTTGGTATTGTGAAAATAGTGACAAATGCCTGAAATTGTGAATTTACGATAGTATATGTCAATCAAGGATTTTAGTTAGGATTGATGGATAGTGAATAAACTAATTGGCTATAATTTCTACTGGTTTCGTTGCATTGCGGCGCTTCTAGTATTATATAAATGTATTACAAATTAAATTTGTCCTCTGACAGAATAGACCTAAAACTTCTTGTGAGAATAAAACACAAGAACCATAACTCTTTTTGTCGTTTTTACACTCTCCATTGATATATAATTACCGATTTTAGCTCGACTTTTCTAATAATTTGAGAGCTATTACAGTTATGTGTGCGTTGGCGTTGCAATTTTGGTTAAAGTTTTGCATGCAAAGCTATTTCTAAAAAAACCGCATATGCTATTGCTTTGAAACTTCACACACTCATTGGACATCATCAAATATATTGCAAATATAAAGTGATTGTCTTTATTTATATATATGTTTATATGGTTTTGGTTGAACTGGTTTTTTTTCCAGATATGATCGTGGTGAGGGTCTTAGTACACTGAATTCGAACTATTATTTATATAACTCTACTTCTATGATTGCTCTAGTTAACCTCGTCAATTGTATGTTTTAAATAAAATTTACTGTTAAATTCATAATAAACTTTCTATGCGTTAATATGTGTGAAAAATAAAACCATTGGTGTATCACACTGCATTTGTTTGTTCGCCGAGCCTTGGTAGTGACGCTAGCTGTCAAGGGTTGTGAGTTTGAACCCCAGCTCGGCAAACATTCTTTCCGACGTTTGACAAAAGTCATTGTGACAAGCGTTATTGATCTTCCACCAATGGGCTATCAGTCTATGTAGAAAAGCAGCCAGTTACCTGGCAAGAATGTTGTATGAAGTACTGGTGAGAGAAAGTCGAGAAACATATGAGTAGGTGAACTTGCCACCGTGATGACTAAAAAATTGTTGAAAACGGCGTTAAGCGCCAATCAACTGAGCAAAAACTGACTTTGGACAAAAACCTCTTCGATGGGGTACAAACAGGATTTGCTTAAACAAAGTAATGTTGAAATCCCAACCCCTATTCAACTCTCAAATCCAGACATCTTTCAACGTTGAAGTCGCAACGTTGTTTCAACGTTGAAATTGCAACGTTGTTTCAACGTTGATATCGCAACGTTGTTTCAACGTTGATAGCGCAACGTCTACACAACTTTCAAATACAACCAATTTTCAACGTTGAGACAACGTTGAAGTACGACGTTGTTTCAACGTTGTTTCAACGTTGTTGTGCCTGCTGGGATAACACTAATCTGTTGATTATACCTACCCCCCCCCCCCCCCCCCCCCCCCCCCCCAAATTGGCCCTGCCCAGGGGGTCACCTGTTTTACATAGAAATATATAGGGAAAACTTTGAAAATCTTCTTGTCTGAAACCAAAAGGTCTAGAGATCGAAAGCGATATCGGTCAGACTGTAAAATTTCCTTATCGTGGCCCCTTATAATTCTGACTCAGTGAAGTAAAGTTATAGTTACACAATGGTGTAGCGACAAATGCGCTCTCTCGTGGGCGGGGATCCTCAGTGGTGTAATGGTAGAGTATCTGCATCGGGTGCATAAGGTCAAGGTTTCAATCATTGAACAGGTCATACTATATTCATACTATATTCTTTCAAAAGGGGTAGCAATGGCGTCCACCTCGGCGCCCAGGACTGTGGAGTAAGCATTACGACTCACTCGCAGGTGTCAGGATAAATGGACCAGTGTCAAGGAAATGCCGTAACACCACTGTAAAACTGTCGAATGCTGCGTGAAACACCATGGAAACAAACAAACAAACCTCGTGGGAAGGAGACCGTGTTAATGGTAAATACCGAATGAATTGTCTCTTCACGATTCAATACTCGACATGAAGTAAAACAGGTTGCACCAGCCAGCATTACGATTTTCGGGAAAGCCTTTCGATCAAGCAACCGGTATCAGGTATATTGTATCGATAACGTGTGATGTGACTGAAATACTGTTAATTGCGTCGTACTACACCATTCGAATTAACAAGACAATAGTTCATTCGGCCAACGCCAATCAACTACAAAGACTATTTTGTTTGGATCTTTATTTCGAAACACTGAAAGGCAGAAAATATTTTGCAACATTATTTAGTTTAAAGTTCCTTAATGTCTTAATTCCTCGTGGTGAATTATATCAACTGATACGCTCAAGAACGGCAGCAGATGTATCAATCATATTAGAGATTTGCTTATTGGAACATTCTTGTTTCTCCCATATAGCATGTAAACTGATAGGTTTATGCTCTCTGATAAGTATGAGCCATCTTTTGCTGAAACTGTAGCATAACCGTCCAACTTGATCGAAGATCCACCTAAATTCTTTCATTTACAAATCATAACGTGTATTTTACTCCAATCACCGACCCAAATTACGTCATTATGGTCAATTGAGACGGCCGTGGGACGATGCATGGCATAATTTGAGGGTATTGGAACGCCTTTGCAATTCAGCAAGTAGAGCATGTCGTCCCTGCAAGATGATAGGTAAATGAGACCGTGTTTGTCACAAGCTACCCCATCGGCTGTGCCAGAAACACTGTACCTATGTTTAGTATGTCCATTTTCTCCAACGATATAATACAGCCCGGACACTCCAGTCGAAACAACATACTCGTCATTTATCGTGTGAGAAACGCGGTACAAATTCACTCCAATTGAACCGGTTTCGACCATGATTTCGTTAACGAGTTTTCCTAGCAGATTGTAGAGTAAAATTTTATGAACGACCGATTCGCGTAGGCAAGCAATAGGTACGTCATTGCCACAAACAATCAGGTTTCTTCCGTCACGTGATAGAGTTATACCGCGAAGGTATACATCACTACGCGCGAACACTGTTAATTTCTTGTTACGAAAGAGTCGAACTATTTTTCCATTAACCTCTGTGAAATATAGCTTGTCTTCTGCTCCAACAGCCATGTCATCTACGTCAAAATCTAGTACCTCTGTGCTAAGACGGGTGCCATTCAAGTCGAATCGCTGGATTCTATTTTTATATCCGTTACAAACCCAGGCTGTGTTGTCGGACAAAGGAGCCACTGCTGTTGTACTTTTGTACTTCTGGTCTGTGTTGAATGTACTCTGTATCTGGTAATAAAGATATATATTGAGACAAACTGAGCGATGTAACGCAAGAAACTCTAGATAGGGGACGTTTAGCAATGTTCTAAAATCCTTATTCGATCCTCTACCACTATGTTGTTGGAACTCAAAAGAACGTCTCTATGAGTCGATTCTTTTGGTAATCCACATTAAAAGGTTTGGTTGTATGATACTAGAGATATGTGAGGAGACGTGTTGTATCTCTCCTTATCTGGACAACTGTTCGAAATAGAAATCCTAAAATCTTATAAACAGGTTTTAATAAAAACTTTTTTTCAGAGGTTTCTATGATGTTAGTCAGTACGGCGAGATCGCCTGATCAGACTGCACTCGTTATCAGGTTTTTATGATGTTAATACGGATAGATTGCCTGATCAGACTGCACTCGTTACCAGGTTTTTATGATGTTAATACGAATAGATTGCCTGATCAGACTGCACTCGTTACCAGGTTTTTATGATGTTAGTACGGATAGATTGCCTGATCAGACTGCACTCGTTACCAGGTTGTTATGATGTTAGTACGGATAGATTGCCTGATCAGACTGCACTCGTTACCAGGTTTTTATGATGTTAGTACGGATATATTGCCTGATCAGACTGCACTCGTTACCAGGTTTTTATGATGTTAATACGGATAGATTGCCTGATCAGACTGCACTCGTTACCAGGTTTTTATGATGTTAGTACGGATAGATTGCCTGATCAAACTGCACTCGTTACCAGGTTTTTATGATGTTAATACGGATAGATTGCCTGATCAGACTGCACTCGTTGCCAGGTTTCTATGATGTTAGTACGGATAGATTGCCTGATCAGACTGCACTCGTTACCAGGTTTTTATGATGTTAGTACGGATAGATTGCCTGATCAGACTGCACTCGTTACCAGGTTTTTATGATGTTAATACGGATAGATTGCCTGATCAGACTGCACTCGTTACCAGGTTTTTATGATGTTAATACGGATAGATTGCCTGATCAGACTGCACTCGTTACCAGGTTTTTATGATGTTAGTACGGATAGATTGCCTGATCAGACTGCACTCGTTACCAGGTTTTTATGATGTTAGTACGGATAGATCGCCTGATCAGACTGCACGCATTTATGTCTGTTTTGTGTGACGTCGACCATACAGATAAAGTATGATTTCACAATAGTTCAGGCAATTACATTCTTTTCCTGCTTTTTTTTCGAACACATTGTGGTTCTGATCATATCGAATGAATATCGAAGCAAGAATAAAGCCGATAGAATAGTCATGAAGCAAAGGTAAGTTTATACGCAGGTTGATAAACTCATATAAGAATCCATTAGATCTTTTAAACCTGTTTCTAATTTAATGGGAACATGTTCGGACATTGCAATTTATTTGGTTGAGATTGGCCATCAGAACGTACCTCTAAATCGACTACAAGATTCAGAACGTACCTCTAAATCGACTACATGCTTCAGAACGTACCTCTAAATCGACACTAGAATTCAGAACGTACCTCTAAGTCGACAACATAACTCAGAACGTACCTCTAAATCGACTACAAGATTCAGAACGTACCTCTAAATCGACTACATGCTTCAGAACGTACCTCTAAATCGACACTAGAATTCAGAACGTACCTCTAAGTCGACAACATAACTCAGAACATACCGCTAATTCGACTACAGGATTCAGAACTTACCTCTAAATCGTCTACAGGATTCTGCACATACCTCTAAATCAACTACAGGATTCTGAACATACCTCTTAATCGACAACATGATTCAGAACGTATCTCTTAATCAACTACATGATTTAGAACGTACCTTTAAATCGACTACAAGATCGAACATACCTCTAAATCGACTACAATATTGAGAAAGTACCTCTAAATCAACAACAGGATTCAGAACTTACCACTAAATCGATAGCAGAGTTCAGAAAGTGCCTCTAAATCGACAACAGGATTCAGAACGTACCTCTAAATCGACAAAAGGATTCAGAACGTACCACTAAATCGACTACATAATTCAGAACGTACCTCTAAATCGACAACAGGATTCAGAACGAACCTCTTAATCGACTACATGATTTAGAACGTACCTCTAAATCGACAATAGGATTCAGAACGAACCTCTTAATCGACTACATGATTCAGAACGTACCTCTTAATCGACTACAAGATTCAGGTCGTACCTCTAAATCGACTACAGTATTCAGAACGTACCTTGAAATCGACTACAGGATTCAGAACGTACCTCTAAATCGACACCAGGATTCAGAACGTACCTCTTAATCGACTACACTATTCAGAACGTACCTCTAAATCGACAAAAGAACTCAGAACCTACCGCTAATTCGACAACATGATTCAGAACGTACATCTTAATCAGATACAGGATTCAGAACTTACCTCTAAATCGACTAACAGGATTAGGAACGTACCTCTAAATCGACAACATGATTCAGAACTTACCGCTTAATCGACAGCAAAGTTCAGAAAGTACCTCTAAATCGATTACATGATTCAGAACGTACATCTTAATCGACTACATGATTCAGAACGTACCTCTAAATCGACAAAAGGATTCAGAACGTACCGCTAAATCGACTACAGAATTCAGAACGTACCTCTAAATCGACAACAGGATTCAGAACGGACCTCTTAATCGACTACATGATTCAGAACGTACCTTTAAATTGACTACATGATTTAGAACGTACCTCTAAATCAACTACATAATTTAGAACGTACCACTAAATCAACTACAGGATTCAGAACGTACCTCTAAATCAACTACAAGATTCAGAACGTACCTCTAAATCGACAAAAGGATTCAGAACGTACCTCCTAATCGATAAAAGGATTCAGAACGTACCTCTCAATTGACAAAAGGATTCAGAACGTACCTCTTAATCGACAACATGATTCAGAACGTACCTCTAAATCGACAACAGGATTCAGAACGTACCTCTAAATCGAGAGTTCAGAACGTATCTCTTAATCGATTACATGATTCAGAACGTACCTCTAAATCGACTACAGGATTCAGAACGTACCTCCTAATCGACAAAAGGATTCAGAACGTACCTCTAAATCGACTACAGGATTCTGAACGTACCTCTAAATCGACAACAGGAGTCTGAACGAACCTCTTAATCGACAGAACGTACCTTTAAATTGACTACAGGATTTAGAACGTACATCTTAATCGACTACAATTCTCAGAACGTACCACTTAATCGCCAACACGATCCAGAACGCACCTCTTATTCGACAACAGACTTCAGAATGTACCTCTTCATCGACTACAAGTCTCAGAACGTACCTTTAAATCGACAACATGATTCAGAACGTACCTCTCAATCGACAAAAGGATTCGGAACGTACCTCTTAATCAACTACAGGATTCAGAACGTACCTCTAAATCGACAACAGGATTCAGAACGTACCTCTAAATTGACAGCAGAGTTCAGAACGTACCTCTAAATCGATTACATGATTCAGAACATACCTCTAAATCGACTACAGGATTCAGAACGTACATTTAAATCGACAAAAGGATTCTGAACGAACCTCTTAAATCGACCTTTAAATTGACTACAGAATTCAGAACATACCTCTTAATCGACTACAAGATTCAGAACGTACCACTTAATCGCCAACACGATCCAGAACGCACCTCTAATTCGACAACAGACTTCAGAATGTACCTCTTATTCGACAACATAATTTAGAACGTGCCCCTAAATCGACTACAAGATTCAGAACGTACCTATTAATCGACTACATAATTCAGAACGTACTTCTAAATCAACTACATGATTCAGAACGTACCGCTAAATCGACTACAGCAGAGTTCAGAACGTACCGCTAAATCGATTACATGATTCAGAACATACCTCTAAATCGACTACAGGATTCAGAACGTACATTTAAATCGACAACAGGATTCTGAACGAACATCTTAAATCGACAGAACGTACCTTTATATTGACTACAGGATTCAGAACGTACCTCTTAATCGACTACAAGATTCTGAACGTACCACTTAATCGCCAACACGATCCAGAATGCACCTCTTATTCGACAACAGAAGTCAGAATGTACCTCTTATTCGACAACACAATTCAGAACGTACCCCTAAATCGACTACAAGATTCAGAACGTACCTATTAATCGACTACATAATTCAGAACGTACTTCTAAATCAACTACATGATTCAGAACGTACCGCTAAATCGACTACAGCAGAGTTCAGAACGTACCTCTAAATCGATTACATGATTCAGAACATAGCTCTAAATCGACTACAGGATTCAGAACGTACATTTAAATCGACAACAGGATTCTGAACGAACATCTTAAATCGACAGAACGTACCTTTAAATTGACAACAGGATTCAGAACGTACCTCTTAATCGACTACAAGATTCAGAACGTACCACTTAATCGCCAACACGATCCAGAACGCACCTCTAATTCGATAACAGAAGTCAGAATGTACCTCTTATTCGACAACATAATTCAGAACGTACCCCTAAATCGACTACAAGATTCAGAACGTACCTATTAATCGACAACATAATTCAGAACGTACTTCTAAATCAACTACATGATTCAGAACGTACCGCTAAATCGACTACAGGATTCAGAACGTACCTCTAAATCGACTACATGATTCAGAACGTACCTCTTAATCGACAACATAATTTAGAACGTACCTCTTAATCAACTACATAATTCAGAACGTACCTCTAAATTAACTAAAGGATTCAGAACGTACTTCTAAATCAACTACATGATTCAGAACGTACCTCTAATTCGACAACAAAATTCAGAACGTACCTCTAAATCGACTACATGATTCAGAACGTACCTCTTAATCGACAACAGGATTCTGAACCTACCTCTAAATCGACTACATGATTCAAAACGTACCTCTTAATCGACAACATCATTTAGAACGTACCTCTAAATCAACTACAGGATTCAGAACGTACCCTTAAATCAACTACATGATTCAGAACGTACCTCTTAATCGATAACAGAATTTAGAACGTACCTCTTAATCAACTACATAATTCAGAACGTACCTCTAAATCAACTACAGGATTCAGAACGTACCTCTAAATCAACTACAAGATTCAGAACGTACATTTAAATCGACTACATAATGCATAACGCACCTCTATATCACCTACAGGATTCAGAACTTACCTCTAAATCGACTATAACATTCAGAACGTACCTCTAAATCAACTGCAGAATTCAGAACGTACCTCTAAATCAACAACATAATTTAGAACGTACCTTTTAATCGACAACAGGATTCAGAACGTACTTTTAATCGACAACATGATTCAGAACGTACTCTTAATCGACAACAGAATTTAGAACGTACCTCTAAATCGACTACATGATTCAGAACGTACCTCTTAATCGACAACAGGATTCAGAACTTACCTCTCAATCGACTACAGGATTCAGAACGTACCTCTAAATCGACTACATGATTCAGAACGTACCTCTTATCCGACAACAGAATTCAGAACGTACCTCTAAATCAACTACATAATTTAGAACGTACCACTAAATCAACTACAGGATTTAGAACGTACCTCTAAATCAACTACAAGATTCAGAACGTACATTTAAATCGACTACATAATTCAGAACTTACCTCTTATTCGACAACAGAATTCATAACGTACCTCTAAATCGACAACAGGATCCTCCTTTGTGAGACCTTCAATAATCGTTATAAGTTTACCAAATGCCTTAGCAGTCCTCGCCGCTGATATGTCTTCACCTTCGAAAACCAGTTTCTTCCTCCATAGTTTGTCAGCTGTTAATGATACATCCGCCCCTGTGGTGATATATTTAATTTGAAATATAGGTTTTTAGACAGCGGTCTAGATAGGAAGGGTAAACAGTTCTTTAAGGTCATGCAAATTTCCCCTTATCTAGAGTTTAGATTTTATTTTGAATGGCATGTCGGTAAAGTAATAGCGATTCTGAGTTCAAAAGCGAAGGTTATCTTATCTCCAAGGCCGAAGGCACGCGTGATGAACCGATTCAGCACCGAATTTATGAGCTGACTCGCATGAATCAGTATTGTTGGCAGAAACCTTAAAATGTCATTGGCGATGAACGAGTTATTGACGAACCATCTGATAGATGTGTTGACACTATAAATGTGTTGACACTATTATAACAAGTAAATACGTTTTGTCGTTTGTTTTCTTTACTCAAAAACTTATGTATGCTTTAATATCAATTTTCTTTTATTTTAAATTGTTGACATTAAACTTCGTCAAATTGTCAATCATTTTCACGTTTAGCATTGCACATTTGCTAAATACAAAACTAATTGCTGTTTGATCGACTATGGATTTGTATATCATCGGAATATTTTTGTTAGTGGTATAGACACAAAGTAATTCTGAATAATTACTTACTATTCAAATTATCTGTAAATGTTGGCGCCTCTTCAACAACACCGATGCCGTTGTCCGAATCGAGTAATTTAGACGCCGTTTCAACCATATCTTGTAGATTTCTGACCTTTTCTTTCACTTTGTCTCGACATTTTTCAAGAGTTCCACGACACTCGGTATTTTGGACACGAATTGCTTTAATCATTTGCTTGGACAATTCGTCTACTATCTTCTTTACTTCATCTGCGTGATTTTCTATTACAGTTATCGCATCTCTTGATTCTTGGTCGATTTCTAATCGCTTAGAGTTAATTTCAGAACACTCTGCATGGAGTTTTCTTATGTTGGCATTAGAAAGCTTAATCGCCTGACTCAAATGTTGTTTTCTTTCGTCATAGACATCCTCTAGAGATTTGGTTTCATGACCCTCGTGTGTCAGTATCTTACAATCTCTACAAATTGAAATATCACAGTCCACGCAATGGTAACGCAACTCCTCTTCTTCGTGGTGTTGGCAACGAAGTCCGAATCCCGGAGGCAGAATCTGAGGCAATGAGACCGAATCCAGTGACTCGTAATCATTTCCAACCGGTGACGCGGTTCCACCTATATTGTCAGCTGACATATCCACCAGATTTGTTAGATTGAAGTTGCTGTCTATGCGCATTCTTTTTAGAAAATCCTTGTTGCATTTCTCACAGAAATACTGCTCGCATTTGTTGCATCTGTATTGCGCCAGTCTCGAACCCCCGCATGCATTACAGACGTGAAGTTCCGTATCGTACCTGTTAGACTTGGTACACCCAGGTTTCTGGTTGGAGTTCGATTTTGGTAGAAGTATACCCGTTTTGCACAAAGGGCAATCGCATGCTGTACCGCGTTTATACGTTATTATATGATCTTCAAGACAGCTAGAACAAACATTGTCGTAACAAGGGACTGTACCTGGAAAGTGGTAACCTTCGGAGCATATGTTACATTTCAAAGAACTTCCCCTCCTCAGTGTCATTGAACTTGAAGGTCTTGGTATTGTTGCTATCGTCGAAACACTGGGTGGTCTTTGATGAAGAGGGTTTCCACTAGATGGTCGTTGGCGAAGAGTACTCGTGCTAGGCGGTCTTTTCACTGCGTTCTTCGACGGTCGTTGAAGTAAAGCAGCGCTCGGCGGTCGAGAAATGAGGATCGAACTAGGTGGTCGTGAAAACAAAACGGAGCTCGGTCTAGCTGGTGGTGATTCATGATAATTGTACTTTTCTTTCTCGGAATATTGCAATACCGTGCTAAAAAAGGTATCATTCATTTTCCACTCTTTGCTTGTAACCACGTCAAAGTTGAGATCACATTCATTAATCCATTTCTATTCATCCCTACAAACCTCATCCATACCTGATATCTATAACGTAATATTAGCAATACATATATCACCTCAGTAAAGCTTAAATTTAACTGCTCAATGTTTCATGAAACTCAATCAGCCGTCACAGAGCTTTGGTTAAGCCATGCGCTATTGCTTTCTAACCCATCTGCACATGTTATCACACAAGCTGACGTGTTTGAATTATCAGATCTGTTTCAAATTTCCGTTAAATCAATTCAAACGTACGCCTAATTAAAATTATTCTTTTCTTTATTCCAAATAGCCACAAAACAGTTTGTAAGACTGCGTATTTACATCTTTGTTGACTTCAATCTATCTATTGTTATAAATCATTCTGTTTATATTACTTACACAGCTTACTCGGTGCGCTAGTTTAGTACATCTGTCATTTAAAGGTTCAGGAAATCTGGACAATGATTTTCATATAGAGGTGACAGCATTGTCGGATAAGGAAACCCATTTTCATATCGAGCCTCTTCAACGTTTCTCATCTTTTGTCTAAAATCATTTGTTTCACATACATTGACAATTCCCCTGTATCAAGACAAGGGTAACATACACTACGAATGCCAAGACACACACAAAAACACAAACGGGTAAGTATTACTCACACGAAGGAACGCACTGATGAACAACTGATGAGGTTATTTCTCATATTTCTTTATAAACTACCAAGTTATATCTGACTTACAAAGTTTAAACAATTATGGCATATGATTTCAAGCGGATACTAGAATAAAGATCGATCGTCCTGGGCTGACATTTCTATAAGAAAATGCCCATTTATTTATGAGTCCGGTAGATCTTTAGTCGTGTATTGATTCTTTATTAATGAAGTATAATAGTAGAGGACTCATTCGTTTGTCTTTATCCTTTACAATAATTGCCTTTTTTAATATGTTTCATCTTTCACGGTATGTATGATCAGAGTTAAGAGGAATTTGAAACGTATGTCTGTATTACAGGTTAAGATATTAAAATAGAAAAATAAACATCGGTCCTAAGTGCAAGATTGGATGAACAAACGATATTTGTCAAACAGTATGCTCATAAAACATCACTGGTCTTGTGCATACTCATAACAATGCAGTGGTCATGTACAAACTCATAACACTACAGTGGTCATGTACATACTGATAACACTACACTGCCCATGTACATACTGATAACACTACACTGGTCATGTAAATACTCATAACACTACACTGGTCATGTACATACTCATAACGCAACACTGGTCATGTACATACTCATTACACTGCAGTGGTCATGTACATACTGATAACACTACACTGGTCATGTACATACTCATAACACTGCAGTGGTCATGTACATACTGATAACACTACACTGCCCATGTACATACTGATAACACTACACTGGTCATGTACATACTCATAACACTACACTGGTCATGTACATACTCATAACACAACACTGGTCATGAACATACTCATAACACTACACTGGTCATGTACATACTCATAACACTACACTGGTCATGTACCTACTTATAACACTACACTGGTCATGTACATACTCATAACACAACATTGGTCATGTACATACTCATAACACTACACTGGTCATGTACATACTCATAACACTACACTGGTCATGTACATACTCATAACACTACACTGGTCATGTACATACTCATAACATACTCATAACACAACATTGGTCATGTTCATACTCAAAACACTACACTGGTCATGTACATACTCATAACACAACACTGGTCATGTACATACTCATACTACAGCAATGTCATGTACATACTCATAACACTACACTGGTCATGTAATATTTATAACACAACACTGGTCATATACATACTCATAACACAACACTGGTCATATACATACTCATAACATAACACTGGTCATGTACATAGTCATATAACACTACACTGGTCATGTACATACTCATAACACTACACTGGTCATGTAAATACTCATAACACTACACTGGTCATGTACATACTCATAACACAAAACTGGTCATGTACATACTCATAACACTACACTGGTCATGTACATACTCATATAACACTACACTGGTCATGTACATACTTATAACACAACACTGGTCATGTACCTACTTATAACACAACACTGGTCATGTACATACTCATAACACAAAACTGGTCATGTACATACTCATAACACTACACTGGTCATGTACATACTCATATAACACTACACTGGTCATGTACATACTCATAAAACTACACTGGTCATGTACATACTTATAACACAACACTGATCATGTACATACTCATAACACTGCAGTGGTCATGTACATACTCATATAACACTACACTGGTCATGTACATACTCATAACACTACACTGGTCATGTACATACTTATAACACAACACTGGTCATGTACATACTCATAACACTGCAGTGGTAATGTACATAGTCATATAACACTACACTGGTCATGTACATACTTATAACACTACACCGGTCATGTACATACTCATATAACACAACACTGGTCATGTACATACTCATAACACTGCAGTGGTCATGTACAAACTCATATAATACTACACTGGTCATGTACATACTCATAACACTACACTGGTCATGTACATACTCATAACACTACACTGGTCATGTACATACTCATATAACACTACACTGTTCATGTACATACGTATAACACTACACTGGCCATGTACATACTTATAACACAACACTGGTCATGTACATACTCATAACACTGCACTGGTCATGTACATACTCATAACACTACACTGGTCATGTACATACTTATATAACACTACACTGGTCATGTACATACTCATAACACTACACTGGTCATGTACATACTCATATAACACTACACTGGTCATGTAAATACTTATAACACTACACTGATCATGTACATACTTATAACACTACACTGGTCATGTACATACTCATATAACACTACACTGGTCATGTACATTCTCATAACACTACACTGGTCATGTACATACTTATAACACAACACTGGTCATGTACATACTCATAACACTGCAGTGGTCATGTACATACTCATATAACACTACACTGGTCATGTACATTCTCATAACACTACACTGGTCATGTACATACTTATAACACAACACTGGTCATGTACATACTCATAACACTACACTGGTCATGTACATACTTGTAACACAACACTGATCATGTACATACTCATAACACTGCAGTGGTCATGTACATACTCATATAACACTACACTGGTCATGTACATACTCATAACACTTCACTGGTCATGTACATACTTATAACACAACACTGGTCATGTGCATACTCATAACACTGCAGTGGTCATGTACATATTCATATAACACTACACTGGTCATGTACATACTTATAACACAACACCGGTCATGTACATACTCATATAATACAACACTGGTCATGTACATACTCGAAACACTGCAGTGGTCATGTACAAACTCATATAATACTACACTGGTCATGTACATACTCATAACACTCCACTGGTCATGTACATACTCATAACACTACACTGGTCATGTACATACTCATATAACACTGCAATGGTCATGTACATACTCATATAACACAACACTGGTCATGTACATACTTATAACACAACACTGGTCATGTACATACTTATAACACAACACTGGTCATGTACATACTCATAACACTGCACTGGTCATGTACATACTCATAACACTACACTGGTCATGTACATACTCATATAACACTGCAATGGTCATGTACATACTCATATAACACAACACTGGTCATGTACATACTTATAACACAACACTGGTCATGTACATACTTATAACACAACACTGGTCATGTACATACTCATAACACTGCACTGGTCATGTACATACTCATAACACTACACTGGTCATGTAAATACTTATATAACACAACACTGGTCATGTACATACTCATAACACTACACTGGTCATGTACATACTCATATAACACTACACTGGTCATGTAAATACTTATAACACTACACTGATCATGTACATACTTATAACACTACACCGGTCATGTACATACTCATAACACTACACTGGTCATGTACATATTTATAACACTACACTGGTCATGTTCATACTCATAACACTACACTGGTCATGTACATACTTATAACACTACACTGGTCATGTACATACTTATAACACTACACTAGTCATGTTCATACTCATAACAGAATACTGGTCATGTAATATTTATAACACAACACTGGTCATATACATACTCATAACACAACACTGGTCATATACATACTCATAACATAACACTGGTCATGTACATAGTCATATAACACTACACTGGTCATGTACATACTCATAACACTACACTGGTCATGTAAATACTCATAACACTACACTGGTCATGTACATACTCATAACACAAAACTGGTCATGTACATACTCATAACACTACACTGGTCATGTACATACTCATATAACACTACACTGGTCATGTACATACTTATAACACAACACTGGTCATGTACCTACTTATAACACAACACTGGTCATGTACATACTCATAACAGAAAACTGGTCATGTACATACTCATAACACTACACTGGTCATGTACATACTCATATAACACTACACTGGTCATGTACATACTCATAAAACTACACTGGTCATGTACATACTTATAACACAACACTGATCATGTACATACTCATAACACTGCAGTGGTCATGTACATACTCATATAACACTACACTGGTCATGTACATACTCATAACACTACACTGGTCATGTACATACTTATAACACAACACTGGTCATGTACATACTCATAACACTGCAGTGGTAATGTACATAGTCATATAACACTACACTGGTCATGTACATACTTATAACACTACACCGGTCATGTACATACTCATATAACACAACACTGGTCATGTACATACTCATAACACTGCAGTGGTCATGTACAAACTCATATAATACTACACTGGTCATGTACATACTCATAACACTACACTGGTCATGTACATACTCATAACACTACACTGGTCATGTACATACTCATATAACACTACACTGTTCATGTACATACGTATAACACTACACTGGCCATGTACATACTTATAACACAACACTGGTCATGTACATACTCATAACACTGCACTGGTCATGTACATACTCATAACACTACACTGGTCATGTACATACTTATATAACACTACACTGGTCATGTACATACTCATAACACTACACTGGTCATGTACATACTCATATAACACTACACTGGTCATGTAAATACTTATAACACTACACTGATCATGTACATACTTATAACACTACACTGGTCATGTACATACTCATATAACACTACACTGGTCATGTACATTCTCATAACACTACACTGGTCATGTACATACTTGTAACACAACACTGATCATGTACATACTCATAACACTGCAGTGGTCATGTACATACTCATATAACACTACACTGGTCATGTACATACTCATAACACTTCACTGGTCATGTACATACTTATAACACAACACTGGTCATGTACATACTCATAACACTGCAGTGGTCATGTACATATTCATATAACACTACACTGGTCATGTACATACTTATAACACAACACCGGTCATGTACATACTCATATAATACAACACTGGTCATGTACATACTCATAACACTGCAGTGGTCATGTACAAACTCATATAATACTACACTGGTCATGTACATACTCATAACACTCCACTGGTCATGTACATACTCATAACACTACACTGGTCATGTACATACTCATATAACACTGCAATGGTCATGTACATACTCATATAACACAACACTGGTCATGTACATACTTATAACACAACACTGGTCATGTACATACTTATAACACAACACTGGTCATGTACATACTCATAACACTGCACTGGTCATGTACATACTCATAACACTACACTGGTCATGTAAATACTTATATAACACAACACTGGTCATGTACATACTCATAACACTACACTGGTCATGTACATACTCATATAACACTACACTGGTCATGTAAATACTTATAACACTACACTGATCATGTACATACTTATAACACTACACCGGTCATGTACATACTCATAACACTACACTGGTCATGTACATATTTATAACACTACACTGGTCATGTACATACTTACAACACAACACTGGTCATGTACATACTCATAACACTACACTGGTCATGTACATACTTATAACACAACAATGGTCATGTACATACTTATAACACAACACTGGTCATGTACATACTCATAACACTGCACTGGTCATGTACATACTCATAACACTACACTGGTCATGTAAATACTTATATAACACAACACTGGTCATGTACATACTCATAACACTACACTGGTCATGTACATACTCATATAACACTACACTGGTCATGTAAATACTTATAACACTACACTGATCATGTACATACTTATAACACTACACCGGTCATGTACATACTCATAACACTACACTGGTCATGTACATATTTATAACACTACACTGGTCATGTACATACTTACAACACAACACTGGTCATGTACATACTCATAACACTACACTGGTCATGTACATACTTATAACACAACAATGGTCATGTTCCTACTTATAACACTACACTGGTCATGTACATACTCATAACACTACACTGGTCATGTACATACTCATAACACTACACTGGTCATGTACATACTTATAACACTACACTGGTCATGTACATCCTTATAACACAACAATGGTCATGTTCATACTCATAACACTACACTGGTCATGTACATACTTATAACACTACACTGGTCATGTACATACTTATAACACTACACTAGTCATGTTCATACTCATAACAGAATAATGGTCATGTACATACTTATAACACTACAATGGTCATGTACATACTTATAACACTACACTAGTCATGTTCATACTCATAACAGAATAATGGTCATGTACATACTTATAACACTACACTGGTCATGTACATACTTATAACACAACAATGGTCATGTTCATACTCATATAACACTACACCGGTCATGTACATACTTATAACACTACACTGGTCATGTACATACTCATAACACTACACTGGTCATGTACATACTCATAACACTACACTGGTCATGTTCATACTCATATAACACTACACCGGTCATGTACATACTTATAACACTACACCGGTCACGTACATACTTATAACACTACACTGGTCATGTGCATACTTATAACACTACAATCGTCATGTACATACTTATAACACAACAATGGTCATGTTCATACTCATATAACACTACACCGGTCATGTTCATACTCATATAACACAACACTGGTCATGTACATACTTATAACACTACACTGGTCATGTACATACTAATAACACTACACTGCTCGTGTACATACTCATATAACACTACACTGGTCATGTTCATACTCATATAACACAACACTGGTCATGTACATACTCATAACACTACACTGGACATGTACATACTTATAACACATTTTCTCTCATTTGATAACCTTCCTTATTTCTTGAATGACGCCACCTCTGTATTCCGAGATGCCTTAATACATAACGAACATATGTTAGGCACAGATGCAATAATTACTGGCGATATGTACAATCTTAGGCGTTGAAGACTCATGCTTTTCAATAGTTCTACAAAATAACTGTCAACCTTCTCTTAAACGAACCTCATTGCTGGATTATTTGAAATACTTTCAAGATCAATCATTTCCTGGACCAGTCGTTATAGCAATGTAAACGGAAATGTTCGTTCTATGTTTTAGGCGTACGCATTTTTGTATTTCGATGATTAAATTAGTTCGTTGTTGTTGCAATATTTGCAATGCTCTACGCAAGTGGTCTCCTGATTCTTCACCCACGGATTCTTCATCCACAGATTCTCTTTCCAGTACTTCCTCCACATATTCTCTTTCCAGTACTTCATCCAGATTCTCTTTCCAGTACTTCATCCACAGATTCTCTTTCCAGTACTTCATTCACAGATTCTTTTTCCAGTACTTCATCCACAGATTCTCTTTCCAGTACTTCATCCACAGATTCTTTTTCCAGTACTTCATCCACAGATTCTCTTTCCAGTACTTCATCCACAGATTCTTTTTTCAGTACTTCATCCACAGATTCTTTTTCCAGTACTTCATCCACATATTCTTTTTCCAGTACTTCATCCACAGATTCTTTTTCCAGTACTTCATCCACAGATTTTTTTTCCAGTACTTCATCCACAGATTTTTTTTCCAGTACTTCATCCACATATTCTTTTTTCAGTACTTCATCCATGGATTCTTTTTCCAGTACTCCATCCACAGATTCTTTTTCCAGTACTTCATCCATATATTTTTTTCCAGTACTTTCTTCCGGTTCTCTTTCCATGAATTATTCTTCTAGTTCTTCTACGCATTCTTCTTCTGGTTCTTCACCAACGAATTCTTCTTCCAATTGTTTACCCACTGATTCTTCAGCCGGTCGTTCAAGCCAGTACCGCATTGTATCTACGGATACGCTAACTTAGCGCATTCCTTCATTTTCAGGAAAATAGTCAAGAGTTATGAGAGATAGACTATAGTCATAACAATTATCATTTGATACCAGGGTCAGCTGCGGATACCACTAGACATTGCATGTTAAACTCCCATATTCAGGCAATCAATGTTAGGTTATCTGCGTATGTACCCTTTTGTGACAAGCCTGTTACGTATTTGTAAAAGCTCATTCCATATATAAAGTTTTCATAAAACGATTCTTTTGAAGATGTTCTACAGACGTGTTGCGAAGACAATTAATGCCCGTTTCTGCGAATGTCGTGTAGTTGAAGTTGGTGACTGGCAATTTCGGTTTGGGACAGGGTCCAATAACACTGCCACAGCAGATTGTTGTTCCGATCGAGTAACATTCTCAATTAATCATTTTGTGATTCAACACTTTATAGAACGGAGCAAGGTGTTATTTTATCAGAAAAATGTATTTTTTACGATTTCCCTCGTTGTTTTTGTCTTTTCCAATTCTAGTGTTAAACTTGTCATATTTTCTACTCCAATCCATTTTTGAACGATTTCCTTGATTTGGCTCCTCAGGTTTTTAAATTCCACCAGATATCTACCCCTAGACGTGATGTCTTTAACTTTTCCAAAAGGAATATGTCATTTGGTCGGAACTCTTGTTGTACTGAACGGATTATTTGAGTAACACACGTTCTCCTATTTCGTATTTGCTTGTTCTTTCCACTTGCTTGTTCTTTCGCCGGCGGAACGTTTCGTTTGCAGCATGTATCTTTTGCTGAATTTCTTTTTTGTCAACGATGTTGACACAGATGAGAGATTTCTTTGAAAGAAGAACTGAAATGGAGTCATATTTCCGATGACCCTTTTCATGCTCGTATTCGATGT